>JBBMOI010000004.1:9550000-9880000 GCA_038088405.1 Porites divaricata
CTATGAACAAAATCTTTATTTACGCACGCCCGTGCGTAAATAAGATGACGTGAGCATTTTTTTTACCTGGCTGCAAAGTTGTCTTTTAAGCTGCACTGCAGTTGTCGTTCTCTTTAAAATGTGGAAGAAACCAGCGAAGAACTGCCTAATTTTTCAATCGGCATCGACCTTTTAGGTCCTGATCCAACAAGCAGCAAAAATAAAGTCGAATTCAAAAAATTCTCGCAAGTTACGCGTTTCGCAAATTTGTCGGAAGACCAGCTGCAGCAAATTTTGGCCGAGAGACATTCACTGGGAACAGAGAAGACACCAATTGGTCATTAACAACAATTAAAGGCAAAATTTCCGTTGTTATTGTTGTTTTTAAATTTGCTATGCACTTTTGTTATCGCCGAACAATCCGACTAAATCAGGAAAATTTCTCTTGCAATAACAAGACAAATTAGTGAAATTTATGTCTTCTTGTGTAATACACAAGAAGACATAAGTTTATTACTCATAAAAACAACTGCTGCCAGGTCTTCTCAAGTAGCCGTAATGACCAGCCATTGTTCATAAATGAATGTAAAGTAGGATGACGGTCGTCTTCGCCAAAAAACAAGTTTTCTGGATTTCGACGAGCAAAACATAAACAGCTTCTCAGCGCCGGGTCCAAACCATACTCCACGACGGCTTACGAACATATGAGTATTTTAACTTTAGGTGGACTAAATAGACATTCATCTTTGTTTCTGCTTAGTTTCAATTGATCGCTAAAGAATAAATAGGCAAATTTTCTTTCTCAGTTTTACAGAAAGAATTTTCTTTCAAACTAGGTGATTGTGGCGTGTTTGTAACCAGCCAGTAGAAGCGTTTGTTTTTCTGTGGCGCGCGTTACGAGAATTTTGCAGTTAATCAAAAAGCAAGCATTTTTGTCAGCTATGTTATAAAAGAATTTGCTCATGCTTTAGCTGTGCGTATATCGAGTTATGGATGCACTTGGGAAGTTTGGAGAGCACTCAAGAAGCTAGAGTTGCACTCGGCTATCGCCTCGTGCAACTCTTACGCATCTTTCATGCTCTCCAAACTTCCCCCGTGCATCCATAACTCGATATACGCACGCTAAGCATGAACAAATTCTTAATTCGAAAACAAACCAAGACATGATTTTCACGTTCTTGAGATTCTGGTGTACCGTCTTGTGATGCTTCTTCCACCTCCACTGCAGAGCTCTCAAGTTGATTTGTTGGCAAAGAGTGAGATCTGCAATGGCGCAGCCGTTGCTTATGACGCCGCAGGCGTCACCCCAGTAGCGCGGTCTGGGGGCATGCTCCCTCAGGAAATTTTGAAAAATGAAAGTAGCTAAGACGTGTTTTCCTTCATTCTGAGCAGAAATGTCATGCTTTAAAAGTAAGTATTTAGATCCCAGAATTTTCTTTGTATTGGACCAATATCTTGTATTTTGCCGCTCCCGCATATTTGGCCTTCTTCAGGAGGACAGGAGAGTCGGAGTCCGACTCTGAACTTGAATCCGCCATTATGTGTGGATGCTCAACACGTTACCGGGTCAGCATATGTGAACATGCGCAATAGTCATGAAAGCCACTGGCCAGAGAAACTCTGGCTCTGCACAAGAATAAAGTGTTCGAAGCGAGTACAAACCAAACAAGGACTTAAATTATATCATAAAATATAGTTTATTATAAAGGAACTTCACTAAAGGAGCAAGGAATCTCAAATGCGTGAGAAATAATAGTTTCAGCGTGACAGCGTAAGATTGAATTTGTTTGCGTGAAACTTGAGAGCTCTGCCACTGACTCTTCGTTTGAATTGTCGAGCCAACGCTTCGGAATAGTGTAATGATAGTATCGCTTGCCATTAACGATTAGCCTGTCGCCAACAACGGAGGCCTTGTTCCTAGGATTCAAGCTTCTTGCTTTTCTCATGGCTGGGAGCAGGATATCTGTCCGGATTTTTGTACTCGCTTTGGCAGACCGTCTCCGATGCTGACATTTGAGCCTTTAAGATTGCGGCGCATTCTCCACACTTTATCTCGGTCGTTTCGACAGGTGAAGCGGACTATAATTGGTCTTACTCGGCCTCGGCTATGCTTACCAAGACGATGTACTCCACAGAACTTGAACTGGTTTGCCTCTTCACTGTCAAGTTTGATGTCGTTGGTGAGAACACCACGAATGAGACCTGTACAATCTTCGTCAGGACTTTCCGGAACTTTGTAAAAAGTCATGTTCCATCTACGGTTGTATATCTCTTGGCGGATGAGTTCGTCGTCATGCAGGGCCTGTTCGCGTTCACAATCTGATATAGGTTCAAAGGCGTGAACTTGGTCGGTTTGCGTGAATTGAAGAGAGCGTTCCAGCTCTTCGGTTTTTGTGTTAATTGTTTTACTTCAAGTTTTGCCTCAGCGAGTTGGTTTTCCAGCTGGGAAATTCGGTCCTGTCGTTTAACAGCTTCTTGTTCAATAAGTGTGATACGTTGAAGCAACTCAGCAATGACGGCGCACTCTTCGAAGTGAACATCTTCGGAGGAAGCCGAACTACTTGTTCTTGGGCGTTTATTATCCGCATGTTTGCTTTTTTAAACATATGGTCTCAAATTATGGCAAAATAAATTTAGTGTAATCCCTCGCGCTCTCCAAACTGGTATTTATCTGCAGTGTAATGGAAACTCCAAAACTTTTTCTTGACGAAGTAAACAAAATAGTATTAGATTTTGTTTGGGGCCACAAACCACCCAAGATAAAATACACTACGCTCATCAAAACAAGGCAAGAGGGGGCTTAGAGATGAAAGACTTTTCTTTACTTAACAAGGCTTTAAAGTTAAATTGGGTTAAGCGACTTCGCTCAAACTCAGACGCTCCGTGGCAGCACATCCCGAAGTCCCTTCTAGCGAATGTTGGGAGCCTAGAGCTTTTCAAATGTAACTACGGCATCGGACACCTTAATCTGGCCTAAGCAAATGCCTTCCGGCTTTTTATCTTTTGGCAAGACTTTATAGCGGAGCTCTGGCGGGCGAAGCCCGCCTGCGGAGCACCATGGGTAAGTAAATCTACCCATCCCAGAAAATTTGGTAATCACGTGACCGTACACCGCCCGCCCGCCCGTCCGTACGTCCGCACCACAGGCTAACCAGTGTTCAATCCTCACACTTTCTGCCTAGTTTGGGAGCACAGGAAGACTGATATTGCAAACATATATTGCACATCAATGTTGTGATCAATTGACAGCTGTCAAAACAGGGTATCCGCTGATCAGTATCACCGACCGTATCGCGGGCTCAGGTGTCGACCCATCGAGGTCGAGTATCTTTTTGAAGTTATCCGCTGACAAGTTACTAGTTTTCAAATGATCGCAGGCTCAAGTTTAATTTTTTTTAAATTCATATGAAATATGTTGTGTTTTTTATGTGCCGGACAACTAAAATTTTGATTTCAAACTGACCTCGGAAGCTAAAATTCAGCAAGTTTTTACAGGCAGGGAATACATGCCAGTTGCTTCTTGACTTTTCTCACCAAGGTCACGCATTGGTCACGCTCTACGTCCAATTTTTATGCTGTGATTGGTCAAAATTTGACAGGTGAGTTCATGGGGAAAATTTATGCAGCATCTTGAAACCTGTTTACTTTGACAGCTGAAGCTGACAGAGTTTTGTGTCAACTTGTGTTGTTTTTAACTGTCTTTTTCCACTGAATGAACAAAATGAAATTCAGCTGCTATCAAGAGTCTTCTGTTATTCATGGCTAGTTTGTTTATTGGGTTTTTGGTTGAGAAATACGTCGCTTGTTAAAGTCGGAAATCTGATTTCGATGGCATCGTTTTCCTTTTTCACCTTGCTTGATGCGTGAGAGGGTTGAAAAGTCTGAAGCGAGTCTGGCCTTACTTGATATTTTTCAGTGCAGCTCGAATGGTAAGCCTGAGTAATTATTTATTTGACGTTTGTTCTTTATATCTAATTTAATGAAGTCGAGCGTAGTTTATGCGGCTATTTAGTCTGTGCACGTTTTTAATTGTAAGATTTGAGACAATGATCTGACCGAGTATCAGGTTTGATTATAAGCTTATAAAACTTTAAAAAGCCTTTAGTCATTTTCTTACCGCGAATAAAAAGAAAACGTTCCAAAGAATATTTTGTTATAATTCTGGCTGTAAAAGAAAGCTTTGAGCGATTTTCTTGCCTCGAGTTCATCTTTGAAAAAGCAAACACCGGGAAGCCGGCTTACAAAATGAAAAAGATAAACAAGGATTTTCTGAGACACTTTAATACTTGTCTTGAGTTCGTGAATGAAAATTGTTGTCTCTGTATATGTTTCACCGAATTATTGTCCTTTTATTGATTGTTGGTAGTCTCTTTTGCAATTTTTATCGCTGTGCCGTTTGTTTTCAGTCGCTCATGAACATCGCTTGCATGCAGGAGTAGTCAAAATGCCGCGCGTATCAAACGCTTTTGAAGATTACACATCGTTATAAAAACATTAAATAAAAAATAAACATAATAAATTCTTTATTATGTTGAAGCGTATAACTCTATTAATCATAATTTAAACAGTCGACTTTGGCGTTTGTCAAAAGTGAGAACTGGCTCGCCGTATAGGTGATTTTGGAAATTTTTTTAACGGTTTCGCTAAAAGCCCACACGTGCTTCGATCGTCCTGAATATTGAGCGAGTGCAATTTGTATTGCAAATTGTGAAATACTGCATTCTGTCCGAGGTCTGTATGATAAAAACAGCGCCTCATGGTACTGTTTCACCTCAGATGTGATGTATAAAAAGTATAAAACAGGGGCACCCAACGGCAATTTTCGGAAAATATCTGTTCGGAAGACGATTTGATCTAGAATTTTCGGAACAGTTGTTGTAAAAGTTTTTGCTTGCCTGCCTCTCCTAGGATTTTCGAACATCTAAAAACTGGTATAATTACCCATTTTTAACGTATTTTTACCCTAAAGAAGGCCACCTAGAACTTTCGGGAGCCTCTTTCTGGCTGAAATTTTCGAAAAGGTAAGCTTTGATCCCTATAATTTTCGGATCACTAGACTTTCAGCTAGGAAATCCGAACAGATGAAAAGTTTTTAGGGGATAAAAATATGAGTCTGTTCATAACATTAGGAACAGAGTCAAATTTAGAAGGATTTGTATGGAGTCATCAGAGCATAACTGGGCTAATATCTCAGAGACAATTTGCTCCACAATGCTAGTTTTTGGCAAGAAGGCCTCTTAGATGTGTTTCTTTCAGAATATCTTGACGAATCCCATAATTTCACAAATTCAATTTTTTATGACATCACACTTTAGTACTCTATTACTGTTCTCTAAAATCACTTAACCGTTCCCTCAAATTAGTCACATGAATGTGTTCTAAAGTTAACTGAATTGTGGAATACAAGTTTATTGTTTGATTTAAATCATAAATTCGAGTTAATAGGAGCTTCGCTTTTAGCCCTGGCTAAATCTATATATTAGCTTCTAATCCAAAAAGCAAAAGATGTTCTTGAACAGATAGTTCGGAATAATAAGTTTCTTAAGACTGATAAGAAATCAATGTACTTGCAGCATTGGCGTTATGCAGGAATTCTCAAAGTTAAGGGTCTTTTTGATACACAGCAAAACTGCTTTCCGTCCTTCGACTCTTTTCGTAATAAATTTTACGTAAGATGTAATTTCTTACAGTACTTTAGCCTTGTTAACGCCATCCCTCAAAGTTGGAAAAAACTCCTTAATTGCTCCCTCAAACAAAGCTCAACACCGCAAATATTAATAGAGGAAATGACTTGCAAAAAAATTTATACTAAGCTGCTGTCTCTTCCATCAAAGCCTCCGCCGGATTGTGAGAAAAGACTCTTAAATTGTGGCTTGCAGAAGGATGATTTGAAAAAAAGCATATCTATCGCCTTTTGAAGTTACAAAAGAAGTAAAGCTATCAATGTTCCAGTACAAAATTATTCACAATATTCTCTGCACTAAGAGCTTATTATTTAAAATGAAGAAAGAAGACTCCCCACGCTACCCTTTTTGTCCAGCAGATCATACCATCGTAGATCTTTTCACTGAGTGCGCGCAAGCCACTTTGTTCTGGAAGGAGTTTCTAGATTGGGCCTCGCGCATGGTGAGCTCAAAATTATCGCTTTCAATAAAAGAAATTATGTTTGGTATTATTAATAACGATTCTAAATTCTGTTCAGCCCTCAATCATTTAGTCGTTATAGGAAAGTATTTTCTTTACGTAAAAGCCTTAAGGTGGTTCGACTGGATTTTTTTGGGGGGGGGATACCTCCCACGTTTGAGCATTAATTACGTCCCCATGAGTAAAGATATGGAAAAAAGATTACCACAACTGTATTATATAAAGATGAAAATTTCTTATGATCTGGGTTTTATTGCAATCGGAGTCGCCATGGCAACGTAACGACGCCATTACGTTTTTTATTTATCTTTCTGTTTCTCTGTACCAGAAGGTTTTTTGAGAAATCGCTTAAGGGAGTATGTACTTGCCATAATTGCCTCAATTATGGCAAAGTTTGAACAAATTCTATGAGAGCGTTTTCGAAATATTTTGAAACGAAGTTTTAGGCATCATAAAAACAACGAAATAGCATGCTATCCACACAATTAGCTCATTTTTTAAGAAAATGATAAGCTTTGGAAACGCGGCTTCATCTCATAGTAGTTTGATTCCATGGAAAACCTCCTACAAAAGAAGAGGGGAATTGCTCTGGGCGATCGTGAGTAAGAAGAATTTTATTAACTTGCATTCAGCTGCTTTTGTTACAGTTTTGGCACGTAATTTGGTCCACGCCTACAAATTTCGCATTTTTCAAAAAACCGCTCGATAAATTTTTTTATAAATTTGATAATCCCGAGATCAATTGTCAATAAATATACCCTGCAAGTTTCAAGAACATTGAAAACGGGGAAGGCTTTCAAATAGGACCTCAAATTTGACCAATTTTTCCCCCAGATTTTGTGTTTACAAGTGAGCGTCCACATTATTTGCTTAAATTTCCGGAATATGCTAATAACCGGGTAAAGAAATTAGTGATATATTATAACATCACAGCAACTCTTTGTAAGAGTTTCTGTGATGTAATAACCCGAGTAAGATAATTAAGTGTTGCATCCTACATGATGAGCCGTGGCCTTCACCGTTTTGGCTCTCACTTCTATCTGTGACACAAGCTAATTATTAGCATATTCCGGATATTTCTTCCGAAAGTGATCGAGACTTCTTTTTATGCAAATTTACTGCTTTTTGCTAAATGTGCACGTGCACATGAAACTCGAAAACAATGCCAGTGAATAATGAGGGCGAAAATTGGTCATATTTGAGGTCCTATTTGAAAGCCTTCCCCGTTTTCAATGTTCTTGAAACTTGCAGGGTATATTTATTGACAACTGATCTCAAGATTATCAAACTTATAAAAAAAAATTTATCGAGTGGTTTTTTGAAAAATGCGAAATTTGTAGGCATGGACCAAATTACGTGCCAAAACTGTAACAAAAGCAGCTGAATGCAAGTTAATAAAATTCTTCTTACTCGCGATCGCCCAGAGCAATTCCCCTCTTTTTTTGTAGGAGGTTTTCCATGGAATCAAACCACTATGAGATGAAGCCGCGTTTCCAAAGCTTATCATTTTCTTAAAAAATTAGCTAATTGTGTGGATAGCATGCTATTTCGCTGTTTTTATGCTGCTTAAAACTTCGTTTCAAAATATTTCGAAAACGCTCTCATAGAATTTGTTCAAACTTTGCCATAATTGAGGCAATTATGGCAGGTACAAACTCCCTTAAGCGATTTCTCAAAAAACCTCCTGGTACAGAGAAACACAAAGATAAATAAAAAACGTAATGGCGTCGTTACGTTGCCATTGCGACTCCGATTGCAATAAGACCCAGATCATAAGAAATTTTCATCTTTATATAATACAGTTGTGGTAATCGTTTTTCCCTATCTTTACTCATGGCGACGTAATTAATGCTCAAACGTGGGAGGTATCCCTCCTAAAAAATCCAGTCGAGCCACCTTAACGGTAAATTTTACATCTTTAATGAATTTGTTTCCCTAGCTCGTGATAAAATTAGTCTAGCAAAATATATTTCCTGTACAACTTGTCAGGAAAAAGAGTTCGGAACAAAATGGGTCTGTTTTTCGTCTCTTTTAAAAATGGTACGAAATTCTGTTTACTTAATAACTGATTGCGTATCCATTTAATTTTAGTTACCACTGATGTTTTTATTGTGTTAGGTTACTTTTTTATCAGCTTCAAGTTGAAGTTTTCGTTTGGCTGCAGATTATTTTTTGTGAATGTCAACTTTACGTGTGTATGTTCAATAAAGTTGTATTGAAAAAAAAAACCTTTAACAGTAAAAAAAATTGTGAAGAATCAAGATGCCAGTCTCAAAGTGCCCTTGTTTGACCTTAAGCAATGTCATCTTTAGATGCCAAATCTCATTGGTTCCTAAGCATCAACTCATAGTACCTTCAACCTTATTGGCCCCTTCAACAGACATCCGAACACTCACAGCCAAAACAATACATACGCCTCAAGCCACTGAAATATGAGCTATTTTTTTCAAAACAGCTCAATAATTTTGCAGTTACCGCACATAATAAATAGAAAAACACGTCTAAATATTAAATTCAACACATGGAAACTTCTATTTAAACAACTCAGGAAAAAAGCAAGAGTTTGGAAAACAAATAACAGAGGTGAGCAAAATCATAACGATTTCTAAGAAAAAAGAGATGCATGCTTTTTCTTGAATCTCGAGTTGTTTTCGGTGAAAAACTTTGGAAGTGTCTCCAGTTTTTACCCACTGGAATGTGAAACTGCCTTTTTTCCACTTTCCGCGCTTCCTCCTTATGCTGCATTATCTTCGTGGAATAATTATTACATGTGTGACATTAAATGAAGATAAAAATGATATCAAAGTTATTTGTGCAATCTAGCTTATTTATTCTAATGTAGCCAATCCTTGACTATGACTGGGTTAATTACTATCATGTACTAAGCAAATTTTACCAGTTATCTCAGGACTGCAAGGAAGAATCTTGTCACAAGTTGACTTGCATGTGGGCACTGGATCCAAGCATGAAGTTCTGACATGATCGTTTCCAAGAATATCAGAGAGAGATGTTTTACCACAGGGGCAAGAGAAAACAAGTGAAGGCTTCACAGGGCATTCACAGCATGCACCTTGGTGACACATTTCTTCACAGTGATGATTACCACAGTCAAGAACTCTGATATTAAAAAAAAAATTGTTTTTCTGTACAGGTAAACTTGACAAGCTGTCAATAGGCTATTTTGTTTACTACTACATGTAGATAAAAGCATTTAAAAACTAACCTCAAGTTGATATTTCCACAATATTAACTGAATACTAGATAAATTATCATTGATAAAAGACCTATTTGCTGTCTAACCTAGTTGAACTTTGTGATACCAGTGCAGCAATCTCTGAACCAGTTGAACTAAAAAGCCAACTTGGGGTGAACCAAATAAATTACCAGCATTATTTGCTTTTTAAATATAAATTTTTATCTAAATTTAGGGGTGTAGAATAGTTCTTCAAAAATGTTGGTCTCGGGAGACTTTTTCCAATCTCGAAATCTTGGAAGCTTTTGTGATGGGTCTTGAAGTTTCATTTTCAGGTTATTGTGCATCTTGGAGGCTCAGAATTTTTGAAGTGTTGGTCTCCACTTCAAATACTTAATTATCCTCTCCCGTTACGGCGAAGATCTTCTAGGAACATGAAACAAAACTATTTTTTGAATATTTAATAATTCAAATGCAACACATCGTGTTTAAAGATCCCAACAGGTCGGTTGCAAACCAGTTGTCATTTTACAATCGTGGCTGTAGAAATGAACTTGGGGCTACTGAGAACAAATCTAGCTAGCAGCCAGGGCAGGACTTTAACTTGGGCATCTGAACTACAAGCAGCAAAGCTCTATCCACTAGACCAAGCTTCGCAGCTAATTGGTTAGAGCACTGTACCAGCATCGCAAAGGTAAATGGTTTGACTCACGCACAACCTGAATATTTCAGGCTCTCTTTTGGTGACCGCAAGGATTGCATCTATAACTAGAATCACGATCTCTACATTTAATTCTTCATCCCAGAGGTGTAATTTGTAATTTTTATTTTTGTAGCTGTTGTTAAATATTAAGTGCATTGACTGTATTGGTACAATTGTATGGTACGAAGAAAGTCATTGCCTGCGTTGTGGAGATAATAGTAATGATGTTCAACTTCAAATTTATGACATCTACCTTGATCTATGTACGTTGACAATGAGCACTCCAAAGATGGTGCTTTTCTTTGGAATGAGGAGACCCAACTATATTTTATTTTCCATACTTTTTAAACAGCAGCATAATCCTTTATGCTTCTGCTCTGTTAAGCATGGTTTGGGTCATAATATTTCGAATATTTTAATCCTAACATCCAACAGGGGTATTTTTCCCCTGAGCATGCGAACCCGCTGACTTGACAAAGAGAAATCGCTTAAGGGAGTATGTACCTGCCATAATTGCTCAATTATGGCAAAGTTTGAATAAATTCTATGAGAGCGTTTTCGAAATATTTTGAAACAAAGTTTTAAGCATCATAAAAACAGTGAAATAGCGTGCTATCCACACAATTAGCTATTTTTTTAAGAAAATGATAACCTTTGGAAACGCGGCTTCATCTCATAGTGGTTTGATTCCATTGAAAACCTCCTACAAAAAAAGAGGGGAATTGCTCTGGGCGATCGTGAGTAAGAAGAATTTTATTAACTTGCATTCAGCTGTTTTTGTTACAGTTTTTGCACCTAATTTAGTCCATCCCTACAAATTTCGCATTTTTCAAAAAACCGTTCGATAAAATTTTTTATAAATTTGAAAATCCTGAGATCAATCGTCAATAAATATACCCTGCAAGTTTCAAGAACATTGAAAACAGGGAAGGCTTTTAAATAGGGCCTCAAATATATTAATGTTTCCCCCAGATTTTGTGTTTACAAGTGAGCGCCCACATTATAGAGTGTTTTCACTCACGTGACGAGCATCTATGCAAATTTTATTGGAACAAAAGAAAGTGTTTGCATAAGAAAAGAGTTCAACTCCCACAGGACTGGTTTGGGACACCAACATGGCCGCCGTTTCATTGTTTTGGGACACCAATATGGCCGCCATGACGTCACGTGAAAACACTCTATTCACTGGCGTTGTTTTCAAGTTTCATTTGCATGTGCAAATTTAGCAAAAAGATAGAATTTGCATCAAAAAGGACCCTCGTTTAAATCTTCGGAATATGCTAATAACCGGGTAAAAAAATTAGTGATATATTATAACATCACAGCAACTCTTTGTAAGAGTTTCTGTGATGTTATAACCCGAGTAAGATAATTAAGTGTTGCATCCTACAAGATGAGCCGTGACGTTCACCGTCTCGGCCCTCACTGCTATCTGTGACACAAGCCAATTATTAGCATATTCCGGATATTTCTTCCGAAAGTAATCGAGAGTTTTTTTTTTATGCAAATTTACTACTTTTTGCTAAATGTGCACGTGCATATGAATCTTGAAAACAATGCCAGTGAATAATGAGGACACTCGCTTGTAAACACAAAATCTGCGGGAAAAATTGGTCACATTTGAGATCCTATTTGAAAGCCTTCCCTGTTTTCAATGTTCTTGAAACTTGCAGAGTACATTTATTGATGATTGATCTTGGGATTATCAAATTTGTAAAAAAAATTATCGAGCAGTTTTTGGAGAAATGCGAAATTTGTAGGCGTGGACCAAATTAGGTGCAAAAACTGTAATAAAAGAAGCTGAATGCAAGTTAATAAAATTCTTCTTACTCGCGATCGCCCAGAGCAATTCCCCTCTTTTTTTTGTAGGAGGTTTTCAATGGAATCAAACCACTATGAGATGAAGCTGCGTTTCCAAAGCTTATCATTTTCTTAAAAAATTGGCTAATTGTGTGGATAGCAAGCTATTTCGCTGTTTTTATGATGCTTAAAACTTCGTTTCAAAATATTTCGAAAACGCTCTCATAGAATTTGTTCAAACTTCACCATAATTGAGGCAATTATGGCAGGTACATACTCCCTTAAGCGATTTCCCAAAAAAACTCCTGGTACAGAGAAACACAAAGATAAACAAAAAACGTAATGGCGTCGTTACGTTGCCATGGCGACTCCAATTGCGATAAGACCTAAATCATAAGAAATTTTCATCTTTATATAATACAGTTGTGGTAACCTTTTCCCCCTATCTTTACTCATGGCGACGTAGTTAATGCTCAAACTTGGGAGGTATCCGCCCAAAAAATCCAGTTGAGCCACCTTAAGTCTAGAGTGTAAAGGTTGGCTATTCAGGGTGTTTCAAAAGTTCATTCCGATTGTAAATTGTATTTTGAGCAAAAGCATTTAATACTTCTTCAGGCAAATGTAAACTGATTCAGGTAAGAAATTTATCTAAATAGCTGTTCAAAGCAATTTCAAACTTAAAATTTAAAGAAATTATAATTTTCTTAACTTTTGCCCCAACACACGTACGCGGGGTTTTTCCCGCCATACTTTTCCTGGCCATTTTGTAGGTTTTCTATTTTGGTATTTTTATCGTTTTCTTTTATTTTTTCTACTCCTTCATGAAAAAGAAGGCCCACACTGTTTGTGGGCTCAGGCATCTATTTTTATGGTCTTCTGGCCATTTAGTAAAAAAAAATGTCAAATTGTTGAAGAAGTCTGAACGATGACCAAACAAGTGGTCAAAAGTAAAGACCTTAGAAGACAAACCAAGGAGTAGATGGCCGTTTTTTCACAAAATGTGTGAGAAATATTGTCGAAAAAGCTGTAAGTATATGCGTAATAATTCCGCAAAACAGCCGGAAAGTTAAAAAAATTTCAACTTCACATCGATCAAAATTCGAGCACAAAGGTATAGGGATAAGTTACCAAAAAAAGTTGGAAAGCCTTGAAGAGAAAAAGGCGGTGCACACTTCATGCAAGCATGGTGTCCGAAGGATTTGCCAACTTTTATACCAAAGGAGGACGAATTGGCAAACTCACGTGATGTGAACCCTCTAGAGACCATTTGGATTATTGTAGACGAGACAACATACAAAGATCCAGCCCCCAAAACACTGGACGAGCTAAGAAAGTTACTACGCTTCGCCTGGAAGAATGTGACTTTTCGACACGCTTTGGGAGCTTGTACATTCTATACCTCACCGCTTAGAAATGTCAGAAAACAAACAGGAAGACATTCTGGTTACTAATATTTTAGTTATTCACTGTTAAATGAATAATGAATAACATACTAAGTTTTACAAAAAGGTTTTTTTAAAACTAATTAGTGAAATTTAAGCAAATAAAAAATCGGAATGGACTTTTGAAACACCCTGTAAAAGGTCTACGTTTGTATGTGGTACCAAGAATTTTTTCCAGAAAAAAAAGGGCCCAGGTTTGAAGGCCTCGCTGGCAGGCCTGTACCCAAACTTCCCTTGAGTGCCCTACTAGAACAAAAACACATCACTGAAAGTAATGAAACATGTAAACCTAAAGCAAATAACAATATTATATGAACACAGAGGCCATTTGTTTTACCTTTACTGTAGACATGAAGTTTATTATGACTTACAATTTGTTTGCCAGCTAACACATTTATGGTCTCTCCTTTGCAATACTTTTTTTAAAATAATTAATCTTTGAATAATTTAAAGAGCATTCAACTTGTAAATTTTCTTTGGTTGCAAAGCATTAGAAGAGAACTGATTTCTATTTGCCATTATTTTAGCTGTTGATTATTGTAGGATACTTTGAATAATGTTGTAACCAGGTATTTCTGAAGGGAATGGTATGTTTAATACGTTCAGAGTGGTTTATGATGAACGGCTAGTTTAACAGCTGACCATCTATGCCTGTTCATCGTAGCAAGATAAAAATGGACTAATGAGATAAGTCCATAAGTAGGTTGAGTTTGATCATCTGGGTGAACACAGTTCCTGAATAGGACCGTTATTGTTGACAGTGACTGATGTTTCGACAACCTGTGCGGTAGTCATCTTCAGAGTGAGTTATATCACGTCAGTTGATGGTATTATACTCTGGTTATTGATCTTATTGGCAATTACATCGAGATGTTATTGGTTGTCTGTCAGCTAAGCCATTATGTTATTGGCGATGAAGACTCGTAATGTAATTGGTGCATTTCGATCTGTCGTTTGTCACAGTTAAACAGTCGTCTATTGTTGATTATTGTCAGTTCTCCAGTCATTCTCTTGTAGTTAGTTTTGCTTCATCTTGTCAATAAGTCATTTGTACTCTGGTAACTGTTGGCAACGATTCAGTGGCGTTTGTTCTAAGTTAGTAGAATACGTAATACGAACGTCACAGAGTCCCAGTCGATTTGATGTTTCGTCTGTAAATATTTCTCCGCCATGTGATTGTTGACATCACATTTCATGTCGCTTATTTGTGTTTGGTCAGTCACGCGCTAAGGTTTCTGCCTGTTTCACCAATGTAAGTAGCCTGGCAGTCGCAGCACTGGATCTTGTATACTGCTCCCTGTCTGTCCTCCAGTTTGTCGTTGTCCTTGACATTAGTAAGTAGTCGTCATAAACTGGTTATCGGTTTGTGTGCAACACGCGTTATTGTAGGGTTGTAGTATATGTGCGATAGTCTTAGAGGTGCCTCTGATGTACGGTATAGTCGTTGTCGTAACAGGGCCAGAGTTGATGTTGGTCTGAGTGTTGGAAACAGTGTTAGTGTGAGCGTCCCGTCTAACAAAGTCCGTGTTGTAGTTGTTCTTACTAAAAACGTTGTCGTCAGACTCGTCTCGTAGGCTGTCAGGTGAGTCGCAAACTAGTTGCGCGCGTCTCGTCAATGTCCAGATAGTAGTAGCCTTGTGAGAGGTAGCGTTGTACGATGACTGGTCTAGTAATTGGACGGTATGTGTCGGTTTTCGGTAAGTAGTCATTCTTAGTCTGTTGTTGTCGTGTGTGACCAAGCAGTCTAGAAAAGGAATTAATCTTACTATTTTCTTCGATGTCCATGGTGAACTGTATGTCCGCGTTCTGTCTGTTAAGGTGTTCGTGAAAATGTTGGCGAATGTGTCGTCAACATAACGTAACCAAAGAGGTATAATTCGCGAATAGGTAGCTAGGGCTTGTTCCTCAATGTTTTGCATGACAATTTCTGCTACAACAACAGACACTGGAAGCCCATAGCAGTACCGTGTAACTGTTTTTAGTGTTTGCCGTTGTTCTGAAAGTACATCGAAGTCAAACAGAGGTTGAGTAGGTCCATAATGCTGACTGTAGGTAGTAGTAATTCAACAGTGGAGTTCTTAATGGCGTTCTCAGTACAGTCTAGAGCCAGTTGAAGTGGAATACTGGTGAGCAGTGATTTAATGTCAAAAGACACTAGCTTGTTGTGTAAATCACTGTTTGTCAACTCAAAAATCGTCAACTCTGGCCCTGTTATGGCAGTGACTATACCATACATCAGAGGCGCCAATGACACTATCGCACGTATACTACAACCTTACAATATACGTGTTGCACACAAACCGATAACCACTTTACGACAACTACTTACTAATGTCCGACTTATTGACGAGATCAAGCAAAACCAACTGCGAAAGAACGACTGGAAAACTGACAATTTGACTAACAATAGACAAAGGTTTAACTGTGACAAAAGGGGAATCAAAACGCACCAATTACATTAAGAGTCGTCATAGCCAATAACATCAAGGCTTAACTGACAGGCGACCAATAATAGCACGATGTAAGGGAACAATAAGATCAATAACCAGAGTATAACTCTGAAGATGACTACCGCACAGGTTGTCAACCTACTTTTGAAATGATTCCTGGGTTCAAAGCTTTTACAAGATTAGTCCAAATGAATTTTCAAATGAATAGTGCAAGAATTTCAGCATGTGATAATGCATGTCATTTCAATCACTTACCGTAGACATTCGCCTTTGCATGAAAAATATCCTGACTTCCTATCTGTGATGTTACAGCCAGGATCTCCTATTTATTCAAGAAGACAAATATATTTATTTGCATTAATAATAATTATAATAATAATAAACTTTTTATTGAGGATAACGTAGCACTTAATTTCTCTCGATAATCTACGCATGGCCCTTAGAAAAGAAATAAATCAAAAACAAAAATCACTCTACATCATAATGATATGGAAAAATCTCATTGGCATTTACTTTCAACACACTTAATAAATATACCGCACTACAAAACTAGTTTCGTCGGAAGACCTCGTCAGTTGGTAGCCATATACTGTAAAGAAGTTTAAATTTCAGACGACTTCATATAACGTTGCACAAAGAATAACCCTTGTATCTAGGCAGCTATAATGCTATATAAATCAAAACAAAAAACAAGAATAATTGTAAACGAAATCTAAAATAACAACGAAAATAGTAGTAAACTTAAGCAGTAACTTAAAATAAAATACAAAATATATCCAAAGAAAAGGAAATCAGAGTTTGGAGTTCAGTTTCTATTGTGCAACAAAATACAAAGAAATGTTTGTAGCTTGAATTTCATGACTGCATGATAATCCGCTCTTGGGATCCGGAAATACATCCACTCTTCTTTTGTGTTGATCAGATGACCTCCTTCCGTTTGATTGATTCTCACCGATTCCGGGATCTGCCTCAACATCGCATCATTTTGAAACATTCCTGTGACATTCATGGTGAAGCCTGCGATGTTACCTGCATGAATATCACAGCAATGTCTCCACAAAACAGAACTTTCTTCGCACTGTTCAGGGGCTCTGAGATGTTCTTTACCGCGAGTGTAAGCACTCCGGGATGTCTCCCCTATGTACTTATGGCGGCAAATTTGACAGAACAGCTCATAAGTGACACCTGTGCTGCGACAAAACCCTTTTCTGCCAGTGCTACAGATCAGACAGTCGGTGTTATTGCACTGCCTTTCTTTAAACGGGTCTGACCTTTGCAACATTCGCTTTAGGGTAACGCCTGACTGCTCGACCACCTTGATTCTAAAGCCTGTCTCCTTGATTTCTCTCATGAACTGGTTTCTTAATTGAGATCTCGGTGTTGCTGGTACGAAGATCACGCTATAGAAACCACCCTTCTTGTACCAGATTTCTCACTTTCCCCGTTTCTCCTCAGCTCGTTCTAGCTGTTTCCAACTTCTTGGTCGGTACAGTGGTTGTTCACCGCTAGCATCTAGCTCAATCAGACGGTTGTAAGCCTTCAGCGCTGAACGTACCACTTCCGTTCTGAACCTGTGATCGTAGCCAGAGTACTGGAGGCGCAACATCGTGTGGTTCACGTGGCTGACTGCAGTCTCCCAGGGAAGCTCTCTTCTGCAGTTTAGAAGGATGCTCAGGATTTCTTGTGTGAGAACCGTTCTCTTACAACTCCAGGGTAAAGCCGACCTTGTATTGATCACACATTTTGAGGCCACATTCTTAGAATAAAACTCATGTAACACGACACACACCTCATTCTCCTCCTCTCCTCCACTTTCCATTTTTCTCCTTTCCATCCAGACTCTCAAATCTAGTATGGGTAGCTTACCATCTTCATGTCGTGAAGGGTAATCAACCTCCAACTCAATTGATGAGTGAATGCTGTTGCCAATCTTCTGGACTAAAACCATACATCTTCTATCGGCACTGACGTCCCACTCTTGCTCAGCTCCGCTGCCATCCTCGACCACCCTACCTTCGCTCTCATCAAACTTCAGGTCTCCCTTGGGAGCGTTCACAATGACATTAATGTCACAACATACCTCTTATACATTCTCAACCTCAACCCGTTTTCATCCATCTTGATTTTAAACTGCCTGTCCCACCAGACCATGAACAACTGAGCCAAAACACCAGTAAGTTCAAGACCTATAGCACCCCCTTTGACTGCAGTTTTATCTGCTTGTCGAACGTGTATGCGTGGTTCTTCATAATAAAGGAGAGAACTATCTTTAGAGCCTCAGTGAACATCTTCCTGATGGTTTCCTCATCAGCGTTTTCAGCAGGTGGCAGCCAAGGTTTGAACCTCTTGATCTTACTCTCATCTAGGGCGCAGCCTGTAACAGTGGGTGGTCAGCCTCTGCTGGTCTTGCGCCTTGGACAGAACTGTAGTAACCCGACATCCTTCAACTCTGCTTCAGTTCAGTTCAGCGCTAGATATAACTCGAGCTCCTCAGCGTCTACACCAACAACTTGTACATCGCTCATGTAGAAAACTTCACACACCTTCTCTACTGTAAAAGGGATGTCCAGACTGGGGTACAGATCCCTTCACATCCGCAGAACCAATAATTACCTCCTCAGTGATGTTGTTACTATTCACCTTCCTGAAGTCAGCTAACATCTCTTCAGTGTTCAAGCACACACTCTCCTCTTTCTTCCACACCTCCGTTAAGATCATACTTATAAGATGGGCCAGATTTCTGTTGTAGGCTGATACTGCTCCACAAACTGGTCGAACCGGTGGGCGACTGTTTTGATCAGCTGTTTTCTTGTGATCTTTCCTCAGTGTATATAGAGGGGCAAGTGTACAGTCACTCACTAACATGTTGTTCTTAATCCTTGCTTGTCCTCCAACGACTTCGCCTGCATTCAGGAGTCTCACCCACAGGACCGAATGTGCATTAGCTTCTTTCTGCAACCTCTCATGCAAACTCTCCGTAACAGTGTGATCATTCTCCACATGTGGTTGACACGCGACACGATAGTTATCCTTAGTGTCT
The DNA here is from genome assembly GCA_038088405.1 of Porites divaricata. Classification (NCBI taxonomy): domain Eukaryota; kingdom Metazoa; phylum Cnidaria; class Anthozoa; order Scleractinia; family Poritidae; genus Porites; species Porites divaricata. The sequence continues at coordinate 9,568,752 of JBBMOI010000004.1, forward strand.
ACGGCAAATCTCCCAGATTTATCTGTTTGATAAACAACCACATCCTCTCTGCCCTTCAAAGATCTCAACCCTCGCTGTTCCTCATGTGTCAGATTAATTTTAGTCGGCCGCATGTTTTGCTCATTGATGAAATCCTTAGTGACGCTTACCAGTCTTCCCTTGAGGTGTTGCAAATCAATTTCTTCACCGTTTTCTAAAGCATCCGGTAAGCACACGCGTTTGTTAAAGGGGAGATCTGTTGGTCTTAAATAACGCAGATCGAAGGCTCCTTTCTTCAAATCGAATGGCCATATTCTTTCTCTATCTTTTTCTAACTGCTCTTCTCTCTCATCTCCTGGCTCTGCGTCTGTTCCACGAAGTGCCGACCACCGAAGTTTAGCCAAACCTTTTTCAATTTGGGCTTCACATGACGTAAGATCTACCCTGTCATAAACAGCAAACTTCGGTGGAAGACCCAACACCTTCTCCTCATCACCAGTTAACTGTACACCTCCATAGCACCTTGGGTTGGAAGAAAACGTTGACGGTAAAGGTTGATCTACAACCACTATGCCCTCTACCTCTGTCACGCAATCACACGCATTTCTCGAACCAAACTTTTCGGACAGAAAATTAACTCTCCTCGTCCTCTTTTTCCTCAAATACAACCAATGCCTTCGCTTTTCTTTCCTCCATATGTTGTTAAAGGCACGTACCACTCCTTCTCCAAACCTTTGTGTTGTTGTATTTCTCCTTCCTAACAACGTCCACGCATCTTTCACTTTCCACTTCATGACTGTGTTTACAAGCGTTGTCGTCCGCCGCTCAGGCAACTTCATACAAAGCTTGGCGCACAGACCCTCAACCGATGGTAATGGCAGTCTCTTACGCGTTAGATCTCCAAGTAAATCCGCTACATAACATGCGTTCTGAAGTTTGGTGGTTTGACCCATCGTGTGTCTCATAGCTTTTAAAACCCGTCCGGGATTACGACACCTTTGTGAAATTCTGTTCGCTGAAGCCAAGAAAGTATTACTGAACATCATAATGATATGGAAAAATCTCATTGGCATTTACTTTCAACACACTTAATCAATATACGGCACTATAAATTTAAACTAGTGTCGTCGATTCCGTGATCTGCCTCAACATCGCATCATTTTGAAACATTCCTGTGACATTCATGGTAAAGCCTGCGATGTTACCTGCATGAAAGGTGTTTCCTTGGAATGGACTGTGCTGAATCTTAAAAAAACTTCTCTGCAATGTAGCTGGGCAGCAGACCATTTAATGCCTTAAAAGCCATCTTTTTCTTTGGTTTTGCCACTTGCTCTTTAAATGGGAGAATGTTTAGATCGCTGAGTACAAGCATAGAAAGAGCATTCCAGGGAGCATCCATTATTACTCTAGCAGCCTGCTTCTGAAGGCAAAGCATGGTATTGGAATGACCAATGAAGCTGTCACCCCCCACGCAGGCACCCTTGTTTTCTTATTTTGTTTCCCATAAATTGTACAAAGCAAAAGAAAAAAATTATTTAAGCTGTCATGGCAAGGAAGCCCAAGAGAAGCCACCGGGCTTATGAGGAATGGGCTCCCTCAGTTAAATAATTAGAATAGAATATTATCATAATTACAAATCAATGGCAGAGCTACAGTAAATCTTAAAATAAATATATTAATCCATTACAGGCTGCACAAGAGCACTGTAGAACATTAACCTTGCATGGGATGAAAAAAATTGTTTTGAACGCTTGAGAAGACCAAGCCTCTCTTGCAGATTTCCTTACTGGTCTTTTCTACGTGTTCGCTCAAGGTGAAGCTGCTGTCAAGATAGATTCTAAGCAGTTTAGTGCTGTTAACAGTCTCTATAACTTGATCCTGGATGGTGATTTTTAGAGACTCTTTGTTCTTGGCAAGTGATTGTTTAGGCTTGCAGCATATTCGTATACTCTTAGTCTTCTAAGCATTCAGCGCCATTCGGTTACTTGCTACCCACTTGTTGATGCTTCTAAGGTCCTTCTCCAAAGTCGATGCCATCTCCATGACATTATGGCCTGCTACAACTTGAGTGGTATTGTCAGCATAGATGCACAAGCTCGTGTTGGGCACATTTAATGATAGATCATACATCACTTGCACATCTCCCATAATGCACTAGATTTACACCCCAAAATTTTGCATAAGCATTGTTTTCAATTTCTCTTGGGATGGCTGTAACATCCAGGAGAAATGAGAAACAAAAGTTATGCAAATGTTTGGGGGCAAATAGGGTGCATAATGGGAGATGTGCAAGTGGCGAATTAATGAAAATGATGATCAAGAGTAGACCCAGAATTGAGCCTTGTGGAACGCCTGATGTTATGACAAGGGAGCTGGATATCACACCATTAATGCGGACTTTCTGTAGTTGTCCTTCAAGATAGGACTTGAACCACTGTATTGATGCCTCTCATAGTTGAAAGTAGCAAGCTTCTTGAGCAAGAACCCATGGTCAATGAGGTCAAAAGCTTTTCAAAAATCGACTACGAGGAACATTGTTTCATTTTAAAGTGGTCACCATTACAGAATCGAAGACTGTATTTTTCTCTGATCGAGTGTTATAAATGTATATTTTCTTTAAGTAATCTCAAATTTGAAGACTAAGTAATCATAATTATAAGTTGAAGTTGTGAGAATTGTAAAAGAATAGAATGATTTACCTGAGGGGGTTGTCGGGGCGGGAAATCTTGCATGTTTTAAGCGTTCTTTAGGATCATTTTTAAATATCTCGCAGCATTTCCTTTTTATTCGTCACTGGCTTTATTTTTAAGAAACTTATTGTATGTACATTTTTAACATTACATTTTAATATTAGAATATTTTTAAGATATTTCTTTCGGGAGTTTTGTACATTGGGTCAACCTTTTAAACTCCCTTTTCAAAGCATTCTTTGTACCTTTGTATCTTTGTTTTTAAACAGATAAGGTGACTGGACAAGTTTCACCTGGGAAGGATTTCAGTGTTTGTAAGAGACCTTTAAGGTAGCAAAAGCGTTAGTCAATACGGAACTTGGGTGACCAGTTAACCTGAAGTGTTCAACGGACTGATAAGCATTATAGGACAGTCCAGGTAACTAGACAAGTACAAGCTAATGCTATTCACTTCCTAAGAACTGCAGACATTTGGCATGTTCAAGAACAGTCATTAGAGACTCTGTTGTGTTTAATTGTTGCTGTTTTCGGATCGGTCACAAGTGATTTGTAAAGGACCAGCACTGGGAAAGTGTTTAATAAGGGGAGAGAAGTGTAGCGTTAGGCTAACCTGCAGGTTCCCCGCACGTTACATATAACAACCATGTGCAAGCAAATTAAAAGAGGCGTGTGCATACGGTATCAAATTAAAGATGAGCTGTTTATAATGCCATTTCAGTCTTTTATCATTTCTTGGAACTACTTTACTTTTATATCTTGATAAGTTGATATTTAGGAATTGTCCATGCCCCGGTTGTTCAAACGTTGGATAGTGCTATCCACCGGATAAATCACTATCCAGCAGATAAGTATTAGGGAAACCAACTGCGCTATCCATTGGATAGATTTTTATCCTGCGGATAGCGCTATCCAACGTTTGAACAACCGCGGCCATATCTTTATCTCTACATGGTGATCTATTTTAGGAAAATATTTATCACTGTAATTAATAGTTAAGTCTTATAGAACTTTTGGTGTGTATTTCATATTTTATTTTGCGATCTTATATTTCATATCCTGAAACTGACAAGGAAAAGGCAAAATGTTTTGGATATTAGAATTTACATAGGGGCATACAGGTCTGGAGGTCAGAAATAATTATTTGCAATAACTAATATGACAGTATTACTGGAATCAGCTTTTGTATCATAAGGAGAATTCTGTATATCTTGGAGGGTGTTATCCATAATTATCACTACATGCTTAACCGTTCCAAAAATAGAACTTGCCAAATAAGATGCAGCTGCACTAACCTGTTCCACAGAGTGCAACCCTCTTCTGTTTTCCACAGTAACAAGCTGGGTTAATGAAAAAAGTTATGGATGGATGCTTTAGAAACGATTCAATTGTTAACAATAAAATCAATAGATATGTGAACAACACAACTTATACACATTTAAAAAAGAGGAAAATACGGGCACTTACTTTGTAGCACATTAACTTGGCAGTCGCCACAGGGACCTGAAATATCAAAGATTTCAATGTATGAGGATTGTTTATCATCATACTGAATTCGATTTTGGAAATAAATTCGTCCAAAAACTTACAAATATTAGCCATCTGAATACAGATTTTGCTATAAGAGATTGCAAAAAAATCTTTTCGTAAAAACTTTTAAGAATTTTTTTTAAAAAGTTAAAAAATATAACACGACGTTTCGATGTTACAGGGGGTCATAACCAAGTGGAAAGAAATACAATATGAATGTTTTATATATACAAGACAAACAATAGTTCATTAAAAACGCTGATTTGGCGGTGGCAACTTCAAGGACCTATTCAAGTTCCTCTTTCACAAGACTAACATCATATCTCATATCTATGACAGAAACCCTCAGTGAGGAATGTCTGAAATTACGCCCTATCTTCTGCTGACTTGATTATCCAATTGGCCTCATCAATTCTACCATTAATATGTTTATTCAGAATATTGCAACTAAGCCAGAACAGAAAACCGATGATGGCAACACAATCAGAATAGTTATCCATTCAAAGATCAGATAGCAACTTAAACGCAGTCCATAGGCAAATTGCATGTTAATTTCTTTAGGCTCAAGATCTAAATGCTCCAATTTTTTGCTCACAAAAATAGGCTGGAATTGGCAGGAATCTTACACCAAGATTTAGCAGACAATTACCATTAGGTGAGATTTTAAAAAAAACATCAGTATTTACCAGTAATTTACTGCTCTTTTAACTAAATGATTACACAACTAACAGTTTTAGTTTAATGTGTGCATTTTCTCACCACGCATTGCTTCACAGTGCAAATTGCAATATTCGCATGAGACTAGCAATAAGCAGTTGAAATGCCATGACCTACATCTCAAGTGACTTTATCACTAGACAAATACAACAGTTTTGTATTTACAACAATAAACAACCAAAACTTTTTTCCTGAAAGAACAAGCGGTTAACTGCCACTAACTGGCAGAAACATATACCTATTGCCTAACACAGTAAAACAGAAGGCTCCTTTAAATTTTACATTTACATCATGCAACCAAGGATAGTGGCCATTCAACTAAAGTTTATTACCATTCTATTTGGTATAATAGGGAACACAAACTGAAACATTTATTATGAATCAAATTAGAAAAACGTTCCCTTTTACTACTTCTCTCATTGAAATAGGTTTAATAGTATTTATTTCACTCAACAGAGTTTGCGTATTAATACAAATTCCAAATTTCAAGTTAAAATAGTGAAAAACGTGTTAACTTATTAACCTTTTCAATTATTGGCAATATAATAAACAAGTATACCTGGATGGCAAATTCGTGTGCACCTGTGAGTGTAACAGTTGAGCATCTTGTTACAAACTTCTTTACATGATATGGCAGTTGCCTGTTCGCCACATCTTATTGGATTGCTAAAGTTGTTAAAGAAAGCTGAAAACCTTTTCGAGGTGCTGTAAGTCATGAAGATAGATAGATAGATATAGATAGATATTCTGTTTATTTCACCCACTTGCAACAATAACTGAATTGTTGGGGAAGGTCATTGGCAAATACAATTAACTATTTACATACATTCACTGAAATTTATAAGTTACAAAGTCATTAATTCTTCTGGCATGACCATGTTGGCGTCTTGGAAGCTGGACCCTTTTTCTGCTGTAACGAGACTCAATAGCGGCAGGAGAGGGGATGTTCTTAAGGGGGGACATTTGGCATGCAGTAGCCATAAACCACTTACAAGGTCATACCCTCCTGTCACTAAGAGACTCCAGGCTGGCCAAGACCAAGGCTTCCGTATAGTCTACCCGGCCAAATATTATTTTGAGAGCTTTCCGCTGTACAGACTCAATTAACTCATCCAGATATAAAGGGATCGCAGCCCAAACTGGCGAGGCATACTCAACAATGGATCTAACAATACTACAGTAGACGAACACGAGGTCGTTAGTGCCCAGACCAACTCTCTTGAAGTCTACATAAAAGAAATATTTGTACATTCAATAGCTGGAAAATATAAATTGATGAAAGAGGTAATTAACTACATATCTACATAAATTATAAATTCGGATATAAATAATACCAGAAAGCCGCCTGCCACGTACACACTGCGCTACTTAATAAAGGTACTTGCATTCACAATAATAACACCAATAGGAGTAGACCTTTCCACACTGATAGTTGTATGCATTTGAATTCAGAGCTCAGCTGGACCTCCATAAGCAGTAAGTGGAGTGGAGAACAGAGTCTGTTCTGAATGTGCCGTCTGGGTCATGGAGTCACTACTGTGGAAATGGAAATCCAGTCAACCTACCATCATGCAAGGACTAGAACCTCCTCGACCAGTTGTCAGCAGTCCTCAAAGACCGAATAGAAAAGCTGCCAGTGAAGAAGAAATGAGCAGATGTCAAGTGGATCGGTGTCCTAAATAGCTGCAGGACTATGATGCACACTGATCCTGGGGGAGATGTTTGAATTTTTTTTGATTGAATATGGAATGTAACATTTTGAAGATTTTTGTACTTTTGAAAGTTTAAAAGATGTTTTAATTCTTAATTGATATTTTAACTCAACCACTCACCCTTGGTATGTTTTGGTGCATGTGCACAATTTCACTTGAATTATTAGCTTTCAGTCAATCATTACCCTGTACATACTAATCTGTCAGTTTGAACTTCATGCCATATATACTTTCGCAGATTTTCTCTCTTTCTTGTTTGATTTTTAAATGGAAGTCTACTTTTTTAACTGAACTGGAGCTTGAATTTTATTGGAACATGAATCTGCACATTCCTAGAATTTAAGTCAACACGTTCATCTAGCTAGGGTCTGTATTTTTTCGGAGTTCGAGCCAAAATACATCAGATAATCTCTTACAACAACAAATCAGAGCATTTCCCACGTTTTTCTGAAAATAACCCTTAGCAAAAGCACGTGCATCTTTGTTGGCTTTGTTTCTTTGTATGCTTGTATGTGTGTTGCTGGAAAGGGAAGAACTACGACTTAGTCCATGTCATAGGAACCAATGAGATGTTGACATTTAAAAATCTTACTGTTAGAGGTCAAACAAGGGCAATACTTTCACGTGAACACGTCCTGCATGACAGTACATCTCACGCAGACTACTTGTTCACAGCAGCAATTAACTAGTTTCATAACCAGCACTTTAAGTAAAGGCTCTTGTCTTTAAAGAAGCTATTAATGGCTATTAAAACTTGAATTAAGTCGTCAAAATTAAAGGTTTAGTGAGTTGATATGCACTTTCCCATGAAATTTAATTAATTTGCACATCTGAAGGTAAGGTAAAGAAAAGTGAATCTATAGGAATGAGACTCAGCTGTGCACCAATTTCCTCTTTTCCAGCTGCTATTTTGTTACTTTGATCTTCATTATTTGCAGCAATACCCAATTTTGAGACAATTTCAAACACTTATTAATAACCAGTTTCAGTTTAGGGTGAGAAGGGTAGACAAATGTTACAGTTACACTGAAGCATTCAAAATAGCTTGTGTACATTAAATGTGCTTAGTTCATGATATGTCACTGTACGTTTCTTTTGACCGTTAAAAGTTAGGCCACCAGAAGACAAAATAAAATGGCACAAAAAGAACTGCGGCCAAGCCACTGCGAATGCTTTGCCACTTGGCCCAGGTTTTTTTTAAAGGATACTTAGTTTTTCCACAGGAACACTGCTTTGTTATCATGACAGGACAGCTTGGGCATGGTCCAGGATGGCACAATCTGCAGCATGACAATTTGAAATGATAACAATAAGACATTGCTGACAGCCTTATCAACATTCCAGCCTTACTTTCAAAGAGCTATATGATATCAGGAAGGTGAACTTTTCGTGAGCTTCATTATTTTATAGTAACACCAGAGAAGTAGAAAAAGAATTCTTACCTAGAGAGAATGTGGAATTAAGGTGTTAGTAGAGTTAGGTTTAGCTGTTTATGATGTACTCTTACTGATTGCACTGATGTGGACACTGTAATTCCCTTTTTTTTCCGCACAATTCCCCACAACCTGTGAATAAACGAAGTTGTAATACCATGATTAATCACTTCACAATCAACAGTCAGGGTACAATAAAGCTGACAGCCAAACTGTAAAGGTCTGTTGATCATCATCACGTTGTCTTTTTTCAGGGAAACCAAAAAGGCTGGACAGACTTTAACCCTCTGCAGCTGCTTCAAAATACATGAATTTCCCAACCTTTAGCAGCACATTAAAGAGACCTTTCAAGAGTAGATGCAAATATCCACTAAAGAGTGTGTGCATTGAAATTGCTGAATTTCGTTTAGTCCTAGCCATAAGTCTGACAAGCGTTCAGCCTTAAATGACATGGAAAATTGCACATCAGACATTTGCTTGTGGATGTTGAATGACAATCTTAAATTGAACAGCAAGACTGAATTTCTCACTATTGGCATACAACAACGGCTGGAAAAGGTCGACATCACTGGTATCCAAGTGGTAACCCTGACAATCATCCCATTCCTACTGTAAAGAAACTCACCCTTGCATCAGGAGCATGGTCAAAAGCATGGCAAGCCCGGCCAAGCCAGGCTTGCCAGGAAAGCGTGGCCTGAAAAAGCCTGGTAAGCCCGGTCAAGGCCAGGGTTTTGAGGTAAGCCTGGTCATAGAAGCGTGGCTTTTCCGGCCACACTAAAAAATAGGCCGGCATTTCATGGCCTTTTGGGCCAGAAAACCAGAAGCCGGGAAAGCTAAGAATTCCTGGCCATGTTCTACACGTGACAGCAATAAGAAGTGCAGAAACAATTTTTTTTACAATATTTCTACCTTTTTATTATTATGACAATTAGAAATATATCCATTTTTTTACAGGATCAATACCAAAAGTTCTTTAGGCAAATAGAAAAGACAGAATTTTAAGAAATTAGTGCAAGAAGGAGAAAAACATAGATCATAAGGCTGTAACGGCTGTGTATAAAAGTGGGATGGGGACAAGGGGATGGGGACGTGGGGACGCACGTGTGGGGACTTGGGACTTGGGGACGCGAGACGAGGGACTTGAGGACATCAAGTATGGGATGCGGGGACGTGTGGGACGGGGACGCGGAGACGTCAAAAACAGGGACGCAGGGGATGCAGGATGTGAATGATTATCGCAGAAGTCGGAGGTAAATGCGATATCTCTTTCTTCGTGAAAATGTGTTATTTATGGTCAACATTAGATTCCATCTTCCAAAACCAGCTTGGACACCTTATGATGTTAACACAAAATATTTCTTTATAATAGGAGTAAGTGCACTGACTATCGTGATTAGGGTTAAGGTTGATTTCCACTGTCAAGTAATTCTTCCATACATACATGCGTAAAATTTACGTTCGCAAATAACTGAATAGAGGTAATTATGTATGAAAGGTCGCACGTAAGCGTAAAAGAAGAATCTTGCTCAACTTCACGTTTAATCTCATCAATCTAAATCTTGCCTCTATCTTCTTTACGTGATTAAAATTTACTTGCGTTAACAAGCATAGCCAAAAACACATCACTGGAAATCAACCTTTAAGTACTGTTAGCAAGCATTTACTGTTAGGTTTGCCACTTAAAATATGTTAAACAAAATAAATATTGCTACAATGGTTGAATCCTCCGTAGTTTAGTGGTACAGGCGATGGATTTTGGAGCTGGCACTTCGGGGTTCGAGGTTCGCTTATGCCACGTGATTTTTTATTTATTTTGAATCGAATGCTGTTATTCTACATAAATTTTGGCGAAGGCAACCCCCCCACCCTGCTTTGGGCTCCAATATTCCATCAGCAAGAAGACCAGGAAACGGATTAACTTTCTTCAATGCACGGAATCTTCGCCGAGTCTTCACTTCGCAAACAGGCATGGAGGAACCCTAAGGAGGGCAAGGTGGGTTGCCTTCACCAAAACATATTCACGAGGAAAGTGACTGATATCGCATTTACCTCCAACTTTTTCAATAATCATTGTCGTCCCCTGCGTCCCTGTGTTTGAAGTCCCCCCGTCCCCGTCCCACACGTCCCCGCATCCCATACTTGATGTCCTCAAGTCCCTTGTCCCCAAGTCCCAAGTCCCCACACACGCGTCCCCACATCCACGTCCCCGTCCCACTTTTATACACAGCTGGCTGTAACAAGTCCACTACTCTCTTTCCACAAAGTTTGGCGCTCTAGCAAAACACAAATTTTGCTTGTTTCCACTCAGATAGAAAACTTTTTCTTCAATAGCAGCAACATTTAATTATGCATATATAGATGTATGAAGTAATATAAAGTTAATTTTCTATCTTTGATGACAAAGCAATTCTGCAAAACTTATATAAAAACCATAGCGAAATATAAACAAGTACCTCCTATTCTGAATTTTCTTTCTGGTTCTTTTTCAACTGCATGGGTAATTTATTTAATTGCGAGGATCATTTCTACTTTCATATCTACGTCCACATTCAAAAAATAAATTATGTCATATAAGCTCAATTGAGTTTACTCAGCTGGATGAATGTGGAAAGGTATGTTTTCTAATAACTTTGCGTAAATAAGCTTATAAGGTTCAAAGATGTATGCAAAGATATGCCATTAATCAGATCCCTTTTTGCTGCTTTTTGTTTACTGCAGATCGAAGTAACTGTACTTTTTGTTGCAAATAGTCAATGGAATACTCTGAAAACTGTACGTTCTGGCGCTAAAAGGTTATAGCAGACCAATGTTAAATAAAATAGGAGAAGAAATAGCTCAATAAGTAAAGTTTCCAATGGCTATACTGGTTAGAAGCAATAAAGTTTCCAGTTAATTTATAAGGACTTGAGACATGAACTTATACATATAAAATATTAGAATACAGCCAGTAGGGTTGTTTATTTGAACTTTAATTTATAGTATAAGTTGCATAAGGTTATAGGCTTCTCGTAAATGTAATCTTAATACATTGCTGCAATAGTAAGGTCAAAAACAACCAGCACTAGCTGCCTTATGTATGGACCTTCAGTTCAGAAGGCTGCATTGGCGACAAAGCAGTTAATTTTTTTTCATGTAGATGCTTATTTACATGCATGTATGTGGAATGTGGTCATGTGTATTTTGAGTAAAATAAATTACGAAAAAGAGAATATTCAGCTGATGTTGTCATGTGGATTAAAAACAATCACAGTGCTTAAGAAATATTCAAGTGTCAAGCTTATGGCTGGCTTCCCCGGCTAGCGTGGTCAAGCCAGGCCATTTGCTCTGTTATAGGTATTGGCCGGGTTAGCCATGGTTTCCCCGGCTAGCGTGGTCAAGCCAGGCCATTTACTCTGTTATGGTATTGGCCGGGCTAGCCGTGGCTTCCCCGCATTTTTAATCACCTGGCCAGCCCGACCTAGGCAGGGCTGACCGGCGCTTTTGGGCCGGGCTTTGACCCCGGCCTACCCCGGTCTGACCGGGCTCTTGATGCAAGGGCAGTTCATGGTTTGACTCTAGGTTATCCATGTCTACGCTCATGTCTGTGGTTTATCATTTATCTACTTGTACAACATATTACACATCTGGAAATATTTCTCACAAAAGACTCTTATTCCTTCATTTATATCTAGCTGACTTGATTACTGCAACAGCTTATTATACAGCCTAATTGCTCACTGAATAAGCTACAGAATAATAAGCTATAGAATGCTTGTGTGTGACTGATTTTTAATGAAAATTTTGTCATAAAACACCGCTTATTATGGAGTTACACTAGTAATACCAATTAGATTTAGAATTGAGTTTAAAATTATTTTAAGATCACTTTTAAGATTCATCATGGTTTAGCTCCATCTTATTTACCACTTACCATTTTTCTAGAGACCCATCATGATGCAATGTTATGAATTCAAATGATAATCTTTCAATTTAATAGTTATCCTAGCTACAGCAAATACCCTCCCCACTGCCCAAGGGCAAAAACAGCCTCTCTTCCCTCTCCACAATGTGTGGTGGATAGTGTATTCTGGAACTAACATTTGACACGATGCACATTATGAGACAAGGTCTTAAGCTCCAGTAAGGTTTCACTTGCTATGACTTTGGAACCAGGAGGGGGAGGAGGGAATACTGCAGCAACACATTGATTTTTTAGCTTAGAGTAAAGGAATCCAAGGGATGAGTAACTTAATAATAATGACATAGAGATCTGGGAATGATTACCTTTGCTACTAGGAGATATTGCATAGTACATTCGCAAAACCAGAAATCACTGTTTGGTAAAAAAAACACATTGTGTTGTTATGAAAGACATTTATATGGAGTGACAAATGAAACTACCAGGAAGCTAGACAGACATTTTTCGTACACGTGATTTCAGCCAAATAAAGTGGAAATCATAGGGGAAAAGATTAACAGTAAGTTCTCTTACCCCCACATTCAGCTGTGTTTAATTTTTCCCACGTGATGTTCAAAACCAAATTACCAAATTTAAAAATAGCTCTCTGGAGAGAGCACTTGTTTACAATTTTTACTTTTTGTTATGTCTGTTTTGCAATTGCTATTATATCGGCTTGCTGTGTCATATAAGCATGAAACATAACCTGTTTTGTTGAAAAAGATAAAGTGTGATTTCTTGCATGAAGAAAACATTTTTCCATAGCACTAAAACCTGATAAACACTGCGCGTCATCCCAGTCATCGCCAAAAATAAACTGCATCCTCATCATGAGATTCATTTGCATACAATGAAAGTCGTCACGATTCCTATTCCCAGTTTCCACAGTCTCCACTAGGGATGCATGGCCTACAAACTAGGTCCCACTCCTAGGTCCCAAGGGTGAATGCCTAATAGAGGTTTGACTGTATTCTAAAAGCGTTATAGGATAGGTTTCTTAACTCCGATCTGGTCAATGCACCATTAAAGGATGGGATGCTGGACGTAGAAACAGTCGAAATGTTTCAAAATGGTCTTGCTAATGCTTTTGCAATGGGCACAAAGTACTATGATTATATAGTTCACGCCACTTTCCATTTTGAAGGTAATTCCACAGTGTTCTGTACGATTCCCAGAAGTATAAAGTACTATTGGTGGAGTGTGCCTTCTTAAAATGATAGTCTTTTCCTCATTTCATTTCAGTGCAGAGTTTTGATGTTACCCATGGGGTTTTGCTTCTATTAATAGGCTTAACCCTCAGAGGAGCATGTTCGTCACATTTCAATCCGTTTGCACGTGTGTTTGGTCACACTCAGCACACTGCAAAAAGCTTATAACCTTACCGTTAAACACAAGTTTGATATTGATCCAGTGGTGGAGCCCACGAATGACCTATCTTCAGAGGTTGTTCACTTTCGACCAGTGACGGATAAGGATGTTGAATGCATTATAAAAGTAATCCCGTCAAAATAACCACTGGGATGTAACAAAGTTTCGACTTGAGTACTCAAAGACAGCTTGCCAGTAATTCTTCCATTTGTCAAAAGGATAATGGCTAAATCTTTCCATCTGAAAGCCCTGGACATCAACACCCAGTGCTGGGAAGAAATGGCAGCTTACCGCAGCAATTGGCACTCTACGCTTCAGAGACAGCTCAAGGCAGAGGAGTAGCAGATCCAGGCCCTGGACAAGGGAAAGAGAGCCAGACGAAAGGCATGCACAAATGAGGCAGAGCCAGCGACCATCCACACCTGCACCAGACGTGGAAAAGTCTGCCTTTCCCAAATTGGACTGTCTAGTCACAGCCGACGCAGTGCCAGCCATGAAAGTACCATGGCATCCAACTAAAGGCGTATCATCTATGGTCGAGACCAACCGACGGAGGCCATACAAGAAGATACAAGATTTCTGTCTTGAAGCCTTTGCAAGGGCATCGAAAATCACTGAGGTGACTCCCGTTCTTAAGTCAGGCAATTGGGAAAACCTGTCAAATATCCGTCTTATTTCCTTTCTGCCTATACTATCAAAGATTTGTGAGCATCTTGCATATGGACAGTTTACTGATTATCTAATTGAGAGTAATTAAGTGGTACTTGGAATCTTCCCTCTACCAAAACTGTCTTCTTCAAGTCAAGGACGATCCGTTGCAAGCCATAGATGATAAAAAAGTGTCCGCTCTCATATTACTCGATATTTCAAAGACCTTAATGATAGTATACATGACATACTATTAGAGAAATTATAGGCCTTGGGTGTGTCCTTCATAAGTGTCGAATGGGTCCATAGCTACCTTGTGCACCGCAGTCAAAGAGTACACATCCAAGGTACCATCTCCGATGCTCTACCACTGAAATATGGCATCTCTCAGGGGTCAATATTGGGTCTAGTCTTGCACACTAACTATTTGAATGACCTGTTATGTCCCTATAGATACTGCAAATCGGCCTGTTTGTAGATGATTCTAATATGAATCTTTCGTTTCCCTCATCTGATGTATCTACAGCGATCGACAGTCTAAAATATGGACCTGGAAAACGTCACCAAATGGTGTTGTGAAAATTCTCTTTTGATAAATCCTGATACGACTTAAGTCCTTTTTATTGGTGTGCCTCAATTCCTTTGCGGCTAACTGCTGTATTAGTAAAGGAAAATGGTGCATGTAACATGCAGAATAATGCAGAATTGTTCACATTAGCGTTAAAAGCACCAATTTTGACAGAGGTATAGAAGTCGATGCCCTGAGTAAATCTGGATAGGACATCATACCCCAAACAAAATACTACCCGTTTTAAAGCCATGGAATTAATCACCTTTAAAACAGCTAAAACACAGTCTTAAAGTTAAAGAATGCAGGGTTCAAAGCAAGTCAGTTTTACAGAAAGCCATTCAGGCAAGCTGTAGTACTAGCCCACAAGTCATTACAACTAGCCCCTAAACCCTTTTTGATTAGCAGAATTGATTACAATTTCTCCCAAAAACAGTACTTGTCCGTCGGGCTAGTTAAGAACAAAAATCACTAGCCCGTTAGAAAAATCCACGAGCCCCAGGCTATTGGACATGACTTTCTTTGCACACTGAGAATGGGTACCAAATTAATAAGAGTGATAAAATACAGTATAGTGCAAAGTACTACTCATAGAACCACGCACTCTGAGGGATGCTTCCAGAGTTATAGATGAGGAATATGTTATAATACGAATATATTTTTCTGCATTTTTGAAGAATTAGAGGAAAAATGTGCTCTAGCCGTTATGAATAACCTAGGAATTTGTTAAGATATTTCAGAAGTATTGAATGAAAATTTTGTCCTCTTGGCGTTCTCCCTGGAGGCACTCATGCTTACTTTTCTTGTTATTTCATCCAATCACATTTGCCATTTTCCAGCTAATCTGTTCCAGGTCACAGTCTACTTGCATTGCTTACTTAATGAAGCTTTTTCTCCTTCTCCAGTTCTTAACTTGGTCTACCTCATTGATTGGGTGCTACAGTTGACTGGCTTATCAAACATCTACAATCACCCCCAGTTGCTTCAATGCTCAATGCCTCAAAGGTCAAAAAAGATCCCGTGACTCCTGAGATGTTAAAAGCACTCATGGAATCGAAGTAAAGAGATAAGTGTCCTTCTCTTTTGCATCTTAGATCTCTCGCCTTAAGCCTTCTTGGTTGTGTGGAATTCAACCCATCTTAATTCAACGTTGAACAATTTATTTCACTTTTGTATTAATTAGCCTGAGCGGAGTGAAAAGACGAGACAATGAAAACTTCTGTGCAGCAAAGTAAAACAAAAATCTGCTGCCAAACGTTTCCACAATGAGTAGAGGGTGCCAGCCACTATATTTAAAAATCTCACGTGAAAATTGGCAAGAAAACAAAAGAAAGACTGAAATGAAAAATGAAATCCTGATGTGTTTACTAAAACAACGTTCATTCCCAAACATTCTGTCCCCCTTGGGGCACCTACGGTTGGAGGTCCAACATCATGCAGCACTACTCAGAAGTCCTCATAATCATTCTCCAGAAGACACAATTTTTGACCAACGTGACCAAGGTTGTATGGATACTTTGGAGGATGATCTGAGTTGTAAAGTTAATGACAGCTGGCAGGGATAGCACATGCCCTCTCAAAATGGCGTGACCAACAAATACAGGATTCAAACTCACGACTTTACTTGATGGCTTGACACTTCCTTAGACTTGAGATCCTTGATTTCTTGCGAATAGGCTGAATGCTGAATGATCCTTACAATGCTTGTAGCAGCAGCATCATAATCATCTGGAGATACAGATGTAGCTGACCTTTTCGGGCAGTCTTTAGACTACAAAAGAACTGGAGAAAATGGACAAGCCAAGTTATGTGGACTATAAGCATAATAATTCCAAACAGATGAACTAGTGAGTAGTCTGAAGAACATTTGCAGATCCTACTGTGAGGTGCAGGGATCAAGACTTTAAACTTTGCGTACCAGGCTTAACATGGGACTCATGCTTTGACTCTAATTCCTCAACCGCAATACTACTACTGAAAGCTGCGTTAAGCCAGTGGGATACAGGTTGCCATAGAAACTCAGGCCCTGGTAGATAGCCATCAGTGATTTCAATTAAATCTAATGGATTCAATAAGCCACACAAATATTGTCAGCTGGATTTTGAAATCCCGGCACGTAATTTCATCATTCAGGCAGAGAGTTATCTCATTTCTTCTTCACGATTAGCAATACAAGTCTGGAAGGGATGTTTTGCATTCTTCAAGTAGTAGAGCAGTATCTTGTTATCTGTCCAATACTTCATGCATTTGATAGACAGATCCATTTTCTCCATTAGCATCTTATGCATGCGATGGCACAGCTGCTTGTTGTTTAAGTGTTGGAGTACTTACAAACTTAACTGGAACATTTCTTGCATTTCCCATGATGAACGAACAATGGGTAAAACCAACCAAACCCTCAACTCTTACGTATGCTGTGCAGTAGCCAACTTCTGATGCATCACAGGAAACATGCAGTTGCAGTTTACACTTAAGGCCACCCATTTCGCCTTGGAAGTATTGATGTGGTATGCGAAGCTGAGCCAGGGATGGCAGCTGATTAACCCAAGACCTCTAAGTGAGAAGGAAGCCCTCCTTCAAAGGTTGATCCCAATCCAACTTCGTCTTCCAGATGTTCTGTATTAGAGCACCAGCAGTAATGGTTTTGGGTACTGCAAAGCCAAGAAGATTGTACATGGAACAAATGGAAGACTAGGATTCCTTTCAAGACAGTTGAAGTCTGTTATTTTGAATCCTATTTCATTTGTTTCACAGTTCAGTCTAGGAGTGGATGTTCTTTCAGAAGGTACCGTAGATAGAACACTCTTGCAAGTTGATGTGAACTTAGTGATGCAGAAACCACCAAGGCTTAGCACTTTAGCGAGATTGGATGCAGCACTGCTCGCCAATTTCTCATCACTGAAGGATGGCAGGTAATCATCAACGTTAAATTTTTTGGCAACAATTGCTGCAATCGCTGGGTTAAAACATTAGGCACTGTCAATGGCTGTTCTCCTTAAAACAGAATTGGTGCTCAATAATGTCTGGTTATTTTTTATTTCACTTTGTAAAAATTAATTCCATGACTGCATACTTGGAAGAATTCAATAACGGTTGTGGCACCATTTAAGACAAAAAGATTGCATGGAAATATTATTTGCAAGATGGAAGTACAGAAAAATGACAAGTGCATGCATTTTTGGTGCTCCATTGTACACTTTCAGTAATACCAATGTAACTATATTTCTCTGCAACTATCCACCAAAGGCGTGGTTCCATCCATGGAAATACACAGCTCAATGTAGCTTACCACAGTGACATTTTAAATCCTTGGATTCCATCCTAAAAATGCTCTTTTTCTGACCTTTTCATGTAACCAATTCCATAGCTGTACAACTGGAAGTACTTGAAAGGGGGTGTTGCGTCTTGTCTAGAATTATTTATAACATTAACACCTATCCATATGCAAGAGTTAAATAACGTACAAGCTTAAACAGTGCATCATTTACCTATTTTATTATAATGTATTCTTCATTTATAACTCTGGAAGTATCGTGCGTTCGGCCGTTCCCCCCTACTACCACTACACTGACGCCGATAACAGAGAAAGAGCTAGAGCGAAAGACAAAACAAGAAAGAAAAAGAAAAAGAAAGTAGACGAAGTTCATTGCGAAAGAAAAATTCAAAGCTGCGATGAGAAAATGACAAATGTTAGCGGCGAGCAAGGTTAAAATGAGCAGCAGTGAAATAAAAAAAAATGGAATGTAGGAACATATACGATTTTTCCTTCGTTGAAGTCGTGTAAAACAATGGCAAAGAAATGTACAAAAAAATGTGCTGCATGTGCAAAGTTTTTTTCGCTCAAAGCCCTATTGATTTTTTGGCATTTCTCATTGCCGTCATCGGTTAGCATTACACCGTTTTTACTAATTCTTTTTTCTGGGGTACAATTTTGAGTATATTAACGAGAGCTGCGCTTTTTGGCTAGTGTACAAGATATTAGTCAAACCAGAAATGGAAGGAATAGAGTCAAAATCGAAAGCACTAAATGAGGTAAACCACCATGCCAGTTATAAATGCAGGGTAACCTAATTTCAAAGATACAGTACAGTATTTGTTCTAGAATAATAGCAAGGGGGGATGTTTGCTTGCGGGCCGCTAGACTGTTCACTCACTGTCCCTTATCTTTCCGAAAAATAGTCCAGATGTGCGGCCTTCTTGGGTCCGCTGCCCCAAAAGTAGATTTCATAATCATCCCTTGGCTAAACCCGGTACATTTGAAACCAAGATGGCCACCTGTTATGTGCTTGATCCCGACGATTTTACAGAAACAGAGAACTGTGAACAGTCTAGCGGGCCTTCTGCCAACAAGCACACTCCACCTCTATCCCCAGCCCCACCCTGAGTCGGGGAGCTTGATGAGACCAGGCAGGTACTCGTCGGTTTAATTCCACGGGCTACCAGAAATATGACATATATTTAAAAAGATAATAAATACAAACATAAACGACAAACATAAAACAAAACAAAGTGAAAGCTCGTAGCGACAACCAATTGCAATTGTTTTATAAATACTAACCTGAATGGACAGGAGGCTGTTCTTGAAAGACTAAACAGTTACTATAATTGTTAGTGCACTAGGCACTTATACATGCATGATTCTTGATTTTGTAGCTTGTCAACGAAAACAGCAATAAATATAATAGAACACTCTATTGATAAGACAATTTATTGCCTTTCAATTTTAGTCGGACTAGCCTGAAAAATGTTTTCGCAGAGTAATGATTCCAGATATAAGAATGCGTGACAAGCGCCATCATGTGACTTCAGTTTTGTGTACACAGCGAAGACGACTGGATTGGATCGAGCGCTTTAAACAGGTACACTTGTAGTATTAATGCATTTGGCTTAAAGGGTTTCCTTCCCTAAATGATGTTCTATTGTGTCAAAAGTCACAAAAAGTTTAAAATACTTGATACATTAATTTTAATGAATTATTGTGTTATTGCGGCTTTGGATTAAGACCTTCCGTCGCGTATTGTAAACAGTCATAACAGAAAATAGGCATATTTCGTCGATCGGCTGTGCTGATAAATCGTTAAAATCACAATATATTTTTATGTTTTTATGTTTTTGGACATTCCCTTTGTTGTTCTGTAAAGACATTTTGTTTAGAAGACGTGGGGATTTTGCACAGTGCTAGGATGAAAATATGCATTTTTGAGACCTTTCCCGCCTACGGCAAAGTGGGTGTAAATCCAAAAATATTTAGTAGACATGAGTTGCTTTTGAAGGACCAAAATTGCCTGCTTTACATCATTTAAGGACCAATTTAATCCTAGGAAGTGAAAAAAATCGTTGAAAGTGCAAAACTTTGAAGTGGTGAACTCGGCAATATGCGCTATTTTTACTCTTTGTCACTGCAAAAATTTGGCCGTCAGGTGCTGAAGTGATTTTGCTCCCGAAAAACTTTATTTTGAAATATTTTCAAAAACTAATGCGGTTTCAATTACTTTTGGACTAAGATATATTCATGGGCAAAGTTTAAAGGAAATCGATTTTCCGACCCGAAGCGCAGTGGACCGGTTTTAGGGAGACTCTCTCTTAAATGGTTCAGTTTGTTTTTGTAGGTTTTATACTTTCGCTCATTGGATAATGAGGGAGATCTGATGAATTTTTTGTATAATCTGTTTTTCTCGTTAATAGATTTCAAAAGTCCGGGGGTGATCCAAGGAGAGCTGCAGTTGTTCAGTAGCTTACCTTTAATGACCTTTAAAGGGAAGCAGACATTGTAGACTCTCGAGTATTCATCTATAAAATTATTGTAAGCCATATTGGGATCTTCATCAAGAAATGAGACCCAGTTTGTCTTTGAAACGTTTTTGTTGAACTTACACAAATTTTCGTCAGCAATCTTGCGTATGAATACTTTATTTTCTCCATCGCGCGTCAGAGTTTTGCCAGAAAAATAAGCAAAAACGGTGATCAAATAGCCTGATGTTTTCCAAGGAACAACTGGATGGTAGTCCGATCGAATTGGCCGACACTTTACAAGCTTCATTTTGTGCATTCATTACTTGCTCTTTCATAATTCTTCTTGTGAATTTGCAGACAATTGGTAGAGGGCCAGAAGTGGTAGCCTGCGCAGCAGGCGGTATTGTGAGATTAAAGTTTTGGCGGCAGAGCCGCGATCCCAAAAAAGGAGTGGGGACAATGCGTTTGAAATACCGCCTGCCAGAAAACCCCGGTATTTTGAATAGCCCGCACACCAGTGTGCGGGGAAGCTGATTGGTCGAGGGCTATACATATGTCAATCATAGTAGATGATCCTTCGCATGATCTTTCTCATATTTCCCAAGGGAGCAGATGGTAGACTGCGAAAAATAATGGCGGAGTTGGCCGAATTAACCATGGATAAAGCGAGGGAGAAAGCGCTAGAATGTCTCAATGTGAGTAGAGAGAAGGAGAAAATTATTCTTAAGAGTGAGCAGGAGACGGCTGTGAAGGAGCTGCTTGCTGGACGGGACGTCATGGCAATCTTGCCCACAGGGTTCGGCAAAAGCCTAACATTCACCGTTTTTGCCATTGCGAAGGAGCAATTGCGATCAGAAAAGACGTGTGTGATTGTGGTTTCCCCTTTAAAAAGAGCATAATTAATGACCAAATTGCCGAAATGGCGTCTTTAAACTTCACAGCGCTAGAATTGTCTTTATTTAGCCGTAAGAAACAAAGGTCAAAGAAAATTAAAACATTTACAACTGCATCTGAGATCAAATCCTATCAGGAACACCTACAGAAAACCACAGGAAATGGTTACTCATCAGTATGCATGTAACAAACCAGCTTCATGACCTTTTAATGTTAAGCCTAGTGTGCCAACAAAGATTTACTCAGTCAAAGTTTAGAATGATACATGCATTGTTTAGTGCTAGTAACCACCTTTGCGCGAGAGCCGAGAAAATAAAAAAAACCTCTGTTCAAGCAAACTCACAAGGTCACGTTTCACATTATCACGAGCTTAGGAGTCGTGTTTAGCCTGTCAACGCTAATATTTCTAAACTGTCTCGCACGATAATAATCAGAAGTTTCAAATTGCAGGTTTCTCTTTGATTGGCTGATTTAATTGGGATCAGCTAAGGTGATGAAAGTGGGCGGCATTTGAAAAATCATGGTTCTCTGGCAAGCAGTATTTCTCGCGGCTTCGCCGCTCATGAAGGCTACACCATCAAATCTCCCTCGACTATATTACAACGGCTCCGCCGCCAAATGTCACTCAACTACTACACAATACCGCCAGCTACGCAGGCTACAGAAGTGGCAATTCTGGTAGGGAATGGGCGATATCAATGTCTTGATTTGAAATTTCAATTCCAACAGCTTTGAAAAGATTGATACACAGGGAGGTAGTTTGGGAGGCCGATTCTTGCGTCTCGCTTTCTGGAAGGTCAATAATCTTAATATTGTACTGGAAACTATACCTTTGCAGTTGTTCAATTAAATCTCCGATCTTTTCGACTCGGGATGACAGCAAATTTAGGCGTGACCAGAGCTGTTTAAGACTATTCACAGATTCTGCTCGTAGATCATCATATGATTTTCCATAAAATTCCAAGGTGCTTAGGGACTCAGCGTCCGTAATCAAATGAGTAGGTTGTTCACCGCCATTACTGGTGACTTGTGGATCTTGTCGTTTGATGGACCAAATTTCTCCCAAATTTCTCCCAAATTTCGCTTAAGGGCGGTGATTTCATCCTTGAGGCTGTCATTTTCCTTTTTTAAAGAGCTAACTGTCACATTAGGCATGGCTGAATAGTGTATTTGAAGCAGTTAGTCAAGAACTAAGGCAGAGCGGATAGTGCAATTGGTTTCCCTAATACTTATCCACTGGATAGAGATTTAGCTGATGGATAGCGCCATCCAGCTTTTGTACAACTTGGTTAATAACTTTTGTAGCTAGATTTTAGAAGCTGAAACCACATTGGCATCCATTGAGTAAAGCACACTTTTTAACACAAGAAAATAAAAGGTACAATCCATCATCCTCTCCCTTTTTCGCACATGCTCTAGGTTTTGTTTAACTTCTAGTCTCAAACAAACAAACAAGAACACTCTTTCACCTTACACTTCACACTCACTTTTTAGCCTGCATTAGCAACCAAGTGCACGTCATCCATTTAGCACTCATTTCATGAAATGCATGGTGTAAAAGTAAAGACGTTCATTAAAGCTCATTCAATTGATGAGCAGCATCTATACTTACTATGTGGTGTCAACCCTTCACGTCGCTTCCACTCAGGATCAGTGACCTTGCCTGTTCACATAGGAAAGAAGAAAGTAATTCGCTATTTGCATCAAAGCACAAAAAAGCTGTTAAGTTAAAGAGAGTTTCAAATTGTTTTCTCCATACATGACCTAGTTTAATGAACTTTTGGAAAAATTTCTTGAATAAGTCTTAACTTTGATCTAAACATTGCTTTTTGAACAATTTTTAATTTAATCATCAGACTGTTTGAAAGCAATATTCAGCTCCAGAAAATGCTGTGCAAATGTTTACCATTATCATTATCATTGCCACTGTCATTATGAGTCATAATTATCATTACCAATATCATGATCATTTTATTATTAATAATTACAAACACATGCACAGCTAATGAGTAAAGCCACCTTGTGTCCAAGCAATGGATTTTAGGATGTTACTAGGCTAATAATTACAACACAGGTCATTTCTGTACCACAAAAGCACTTGTACACCACTGGTATTTCATGGGCAATATTTTGACATCCTGGGCATCGCCAACCACCAGTTTCTCCTGTATAAAAATCACATATTAATCAAATGCACCAGTATATTTATTACTAGCACAAAATAATTAAATCAGGCTTCATCCAATAATAATTGTTAAGCACAGATCAAGAGTATCTGAAGAAAGCATAAACAAGTCATAAATATTCATGGTTATTATTTTTAGCTGCTTTTGAACTCCATTTAAATAAAAAAAGACCAAAAACAATGTTGTAGAACAGAAAATACCCTCCACACTCCATAGTGAAGCACTCCACCTCTCTGAAGACATCTGGCAGAAGATTTGCAAGCATTGTTTGTTTCAGTTCAATGGAGCCCGTTTCATTGACCTTGCAAACTTTAAACTCCAGTGCCTCAGGGACTTCTTCAATGACAACTTATCATCTGTTTGTCCTAACTCACCCCCCCCCCCCCCACCTTACCACTGATTTCTCTAAGGTTTTTGATAATAAAAGTTCCTCATGCGTGCCTTTAACAAAAACGGTGCTTTTATGGTATCCGTGGTCCTATATTGCTCTGGATTAAAAGCTTCCTCATTGAACAAAATCAGCACGTAGTATGATGGAAACCTCTCCAAAAAGTCTGAGGTCACTTCTGGTGTCCCGCAGGGTACTCGTTTGGGGTCCTTGTTTTTTTTAATCGATAAAAATGACTTACCATCGAACCTCAATTGTAGCACCCTATTATTTGCTGACTATTTGTATTTTCTGATAGTGCACCCTTCACTGAGGGTGTCAATGGGGTATAGCTGAAGTCAGTAAACAGCTAAAAACATGCTACTTAGCCAGTACACAGCTAAAAAACACTAATTAGTCTGTAAGCAGCAAAAAAAAAAAACGTTTAGTCAGTCAGATGGCATTGTTGTTGAGTCCTGCAGACGATAAAATCGTTCCGATAGGGTGGTGTTTCCAAATCAATCACTTCCCTAAGACTCCCAAGTGCTCACCCACTTTTCCAGTACTGGTTTGCAATATTCTTGAACTCTTCATCAAATCAGCCTGAAGATAATTATTTCTAGCAAATCCAGCCTAACCAACCCCCTTATTTGTCTTCCATGGTTGAACCTGGAAGACAGCACAGCACCACCCTCCTCCTTTTCATCCTCTTTCATTAAATATAATTTCTTGAACAAAAGCGCTCGATTTGAATTTCTGTACAAAGTCATTGTGCCGCTTATGCTGAATATAACAAAATTCTTTAATCTAATTGGCTATCTGTAGCCCAGATTTCAGCATACATTGGACAATGTAATGGGAAAGGATGTTTCATGCGTAATTAGGAACTTGAAGTTCTAACAACGCGACGTCAATGAGAACGTCAAAACAACAATAGGTTTATAATCAGCAAAACAACAACTTTGTACGTACATCACACTTTTTGTACACTTCTTTGCCGTTTTTGCATGACTACGACTTAAAAATGCCCAATTTCGCGTTTTTTTAGAAATCAATGTAACAAGCAACGACAAAATCTTATTTCTCTTTTGAAACTTGGATATGTCTATAGGAATTCAACTCCAGTTGGGTTCGCCTACATTTGACAATTAAGTAAGTGGGTGGGAAAAATCGTGATAAAGAGTAAGAGATCAAATTCACTCATTGCTGTCGCGTTGTGGGACCTTAAAGTCCCTAGTAATTGAACAGTACGCACCATCGCACACACACTCTTAACTGGGTTCAAGGTGAGGCAAGGGAATCGGTAATAAAACATCCTGCCCAATTGACAATCTGTAGTTATACTTTTCAGAGGATTCAATAAATCGGACTCTCACTACGCGGTTGTCTGTTTTGTTTAATCGTTCACAAGATTACAGGCCCAATTAGACTTCATTCAGTCCTATCACGCTGGATTACAGACAGTCACACCGGTTTTGCAAGCAAGCAAAGAGCAAGGACACTGAGACAATAAACCATTTTACAGTTGAAGGCTTAATACCCTAGCCCTCAAGTGAATGTGAGGCTCAGGTTGACCTTGTTTAGATACAAAACTTCCTTTGTTTTCTTATAGAAATTGTGCTTGGAAAATACTAGTTAGCATAAGAACAATGACGTGATTTACACAAGAAAGCAGAAAAAGTTGTATCAAAACAAGGTCAACTCCAGCCTTGTTCCCATCTAATTTGAATTGAGAGAGACAACCACAGGCAGTTTGAATGCATGCTCGAACAAGTACAGCACGTTGCAGCAAAGAGCAAGTCGCATGTACGTCAGTTAAC
This sequence comes from Porites divaricata, assembly GCA_038088405.1. Classification (NCBI taxonomy): domain Eukaryota; kingdom Metazoa; phylum Cnidaria; class Anthozoa; order Scleractinia; family Poritidae; genus Porites; species Porites divaricata. The sequence goes on from JBBMOI010000004.1 coordinate 9,594,331, forward strand.
AGACTTAAGTGATGGGAATTTTGACAAAATACTGGTACATTTCTATCATTCTATTTCACCATATCGTCTTTTTATTTTAGAAAGTCTTCATCTTTTTTAATCAATTTCTAACTTTTTGGGTCTCCTGTGCTCCATATATGGTTAAAAAATCACCTGTTTTTATACGCTTGTCAGAGTTAATATTTTGTAATTTATACGCTTACGATTATATAGTGAAAAAAGGCCTTTATATGTTAATCAGTGAGCCCCATTGACACCCTCTTCACTTGATAAAAAAATTCAGGATGATTTATACAGTCTGCCAGCAGGATGTTAGGCTTAGTTAGGTACAGCACGGAGAGCATCAAAAGGACGCTATATGTAACCTTGATCAGGCCTAAGCTTGACTACGCATCCATTGCCTGGGACCCACATTTCAAAATTAATGCAACCTTGTCAGACTAGAGGGAGTGCAATGAGCAGCTTCCTTTTGTACAAATGATCTTAAGTGCTTGTCAAGCATCACTTCAATGCTAAACAAACTAGAAGTTTGCACCCTTGAGGAAAGGAGAAAAAGATCTTGTTTGATCTCTTTGTGTAAAATTATTCATGGTTTAGTTGATATTGAGATTAACAATTTTTTTAATTTTAGCAATGAGACGCATTCTAGCAGAGGCTGTACATCTAAACTTCCTGAACCTTACTGTAAGAAAGATGTGCTTAAATTTTCCTTTTCCCCAAGAATTGCTAGATACTGGAATCAGCTCCTTCCTGATATGCCTCATATTACATCTCTTGCCAAATTTAAGAATTACCTTGATTCGTTAGCTTATTATAAGAACATGTAAATTTGTATAGACATTTCTTTAGTCCTGTATTCTACTTACATCCAATTTTTACTTTTATATTTTGTAAGTGGCTGGTGTGTTGCCTAACCAACTTTCACAGACCTACTTGAAATAATGATGATGATTATGATTAACCAAGGACTACCATTAACAAAAGTGGTAAGCATGGAGTCATTTGACAGAATTGAATTGAGCAAGGGAAGAAATTGAAAATCACCTCAAGGAGCAACACGATTTAGCCCCAGATGATATTGCACAGTTTTTTTAAATTTTTAATTAACAAAGTGCCAGAGCAAGTTTGATTGCCTTATTTTTGAAAGGTTTTCTATCAAAGAACTGAAACCAACTCTAAACAAACAGTGTGATACCATCCGCGCAAAATTGTTTGTTTAGGTCGGTTTTTTTAAAATTACGTTAATTGTTTTTCATTGTTCCCGTAGCATTTTTAAGTCTTTTTAAACTGAATATTTTGTCACTTATTTTTACATGTTTATACATATTTTATCGCATTTTAGCGATGTGAATTTTTAAATAAAGTATTACCTACTTAACATACCTAGTTGAAGTTTTACTTCTTATGTGCATGTACATAAAGTACATATTAAGTTATTGGGATAAAGGAAGTTTGTAGATTTAACCCAAATTTATTAATAATACTTTGTCAACATCTAATACAATCAGGTCAGGGGTTGGGGTCAGATGTTAGGGTCAGACCAGGTATACCCCTGCTACTTGTAGCATTGTAGCCCAGTACAACCTGTCGCATGGACAGGTAGTTGGCATCTAAACTGGCTCCCCTTAGAGAAACTTGCCCATTGAGAACTGTTGCCCATGAAAAGTGGGGCACCTATTAGGCTTCGTGAGCAAAAATGAGGTTTCAAAAGCTACGGCTACTTTCTGTTTCTTATGAGCTTTATAGCCACTAACAATTCTGACACTTTCAGGTGACAATGCAGAAACAATAGGAGTAGGTTGCCATTGTTTTAGTGTTGGAACATCTTTGTCATTGCTACAGAGAAGGAAGTATTCAGGCAAAAATAAGCATTTTCTTATTATGTGATAATAAATAATAATAATTTACATTTATATGGCGCAAACCTCTATATGAATATATTCGGTTGCACTTTACAATATTGTTATATTAAATTTATGTTAAAGGTGACTAAAGCATGTTAAACTATTAAAAACTATAATAAAAAGTATCAAAAACTAACAACAATTAAATCTATTTAAAAGCTAAGTTGAAAAAATGAGTTTTAACAGCAGTCTTAAAAGTGTCCACTGTCTTCATGTTGCGAATTGCCGAAGGTAATGCATTCCAGAGATAAGGTGCAGCTGACTGGAATGCACGATCGTCAAGAGTTGGATGGGTCTTAATGCCTGGTAACTCGAGGAATATATAGACTCATTTGACCTTAGAGAGTACCTGGACTGCTTTTTGATAGTAATGAAATCAATTAGATAATTAGGAGCTTGACCATTATAAGCACTTAAATGTCAAAAGTAGAATCTTAAACTTTATACCATAACTTATTGGAAGCCAATGAAGGTGGAAAAGCAATGGGGTAACATGGCAGAATCTAGGTGTTCCAGTGCACTAAAATTAAAGCCTCCGGAATTCAGTAGTCTCATGTGACTTGCCAAATCACAAACCAAAACTCTTCTTCACGATAATCAGTTAATGACCAACATAGAATAATTAGCATTCGAGCACTGAGTTTGAGTTTTACTAAATAATATCTTCAGAAAGCAGTTAGTGCCTTCTAGTAGTAATGACAGAGATCACATAAACAAGCAAGGAACAAGCGTGGTTTCATTTACGCATGAGCAGAATAGTATTTGCAGCCAAAAACAGTTGAACGACATTGCGCATGAGCACACCATTATTTGTAGGTAGTTATTTGCAAGTAGTTATTTGGCTCTCAGCCAATGAAAAGGAAGAAACATTTGCATTGAATTATAAAAACATTTAGCAGCGTTTATTATGATCATAAGGGGTGGCGGTGGTTGTTTTCGTCTACGGCAAAATCAACAACAATCATCCAGGATTCTTCAATTTAAAGCTTTTAAAAGCAAATACTACCAAGCTAATTCTGATTAAATTTAGACAGTTTTTAAAATAGACTGAAGCATTGCTAGTTGCATGAAGTTCTATTCTTCTTTGAAGAATAGCCAAATGTTGCAGGTGTTTGCGCAAGAACGATAACCAGGAAAGGGATATACACAGGGGATTTCTTGATTGACAGTCTTTCTACATCATTTTTCACTTATTTGCATTTTTGCGATGGATGTTTTTTTAATGGCTGCATTCCTGTAATGCAGCGTTCACTAGTGAGGAAGGTGGCACATCACCCTGCATGCAGGACTAAAAACAAGACCTTTCAAAAGGGCGGATAAGCTTGTACATGAACCCAAAGGCCAACATGCAAAGGAAACCATACACTATGCTTTAAATAGTTTTTAGCATGCATTTTTGCTTAAAATGCAATAAAGACCTATTATTATTATCATTATTATTATTACTAGGAACTGTAAAGCCTACAACAGTGTAGCGCTCGACCCCGACAACCACATCCTAAGTGCCACTGTTAAAGGCACTACCAAAGGCAAAGGTAAAACATAGGCACGTTAAAACGTGCATGAGCTATTTTGAATGCTTCAGTGTAACTTTAATGCTTCGGTGTAACCTTACCAAGAGTGATAAATCTACCTCTTTTATCCTAAATGTAGATTAGCTTTATGTGCGAAATTGCGTATTGCGGTACATCAATGAAAACGCGAAACGCTCAGCTGAATCGATCCTCAAGCTATATATTCACTTTCTTCTGTCTTTCCCTGTTACATCTGGTGCAAGTTAAACAAATCGTTAAAGTGAAATAAATTTCTACTCACCAAACGTTGATTAGAAGGAAAACTCTAAGGTTTCCTCGGAGTTTCTTAAGCCAAAATGTGACTCATCGAATACTGAATAGTTACGAAATACCAGGATTTTTATCATTGTAGTAGATGGTTGCATCATCATAATTCACGAGGTTTTCACGTGCAATTCTACTCAGTGAAACAGTCTTTAACTCCGACAACTCATTTCTTCATGTTTTAAAAGCTATTGTTTCTCAGAAGACAAGAGCCTTTTTTAAGGATTTGGTTACAAAAGGAAACAGGTCTTCATACGTCCAAGTTACTATATATCATTGTGAAAAGCCAATCTGCATGAGATGTACAGTCACACAGCTGGCACGTGAAAGTGTTGGACTTTGCCCCCTTTCGTGGTTCGTACGTGAGGGAATTCAAGTTATCACACAGTTAACTAGTAAACAGAATTATAAAAATAACTCATGCACACAATTTGCACGTGAAGATGTTGGTCTTTCGCCCTTTTACAATTCGTATGTAAAAAAAAAGGCAAAATAATTGTTTTACTACAAAATTTTCTCAAACGATTTTAAGAAATCACCTCGGCTTCATTATAACATCTGCAATTAAATTATGTTTCATGCAACGTCAAGGTTGATAACCTAACATTTATTAACATTTGTGAAACAGTCTTTAACTCCGACAACTTATTTCGTCATGTTTTAAAAGCCATCGCTTCTTAAAAGAAAAGAGCCTTTTTTAAGGCATTGGTTACTAAACGAAACAGGTCTTCATATGTCCGAGTTACTATTATTATTGTGAAAAGCCAATCTGCATGAGATGTACAGTCACACAGCTGGCACGTGAAAGTGTTGGACTTTGCCCCCTTTCGTGGTTCGTACGTGAGGGAATTCGAGTTATCACACAGGAATCTAGTAAACAGAATTATAAAAATAACTCATGCACACAATTTGCATGTGAAGATGTTGGTCTTTGGCCCTTTCACAATTCGTACGTAAAAAGAGGCAAATTGTCTTACTACAAAATTTTCTCAAACGATTTTAAGAAATCACCTCGGCTTTATTACAACATATGCAATTAAATTATGTTTCATGCAACGTCAAGGTTCATAGCCTAACATTTATTAACTTCCAAGAAAATTATCAAACTGCCGAAATATATTTCTACTTATATCATGTTACTCCACTGGATATAACAGTATCTAATAATTGTGTCAACTAGCTTCTTCCAATTTTATTCCCTAACGCTACTATTTCTACATAAGTTACGCATCTTTACTAAATAGAACGAAAAAGGTCGGTTGAACTTTGTAAGCGAGAGAATAATATTTTTAAAGCTTGTTTACGGGATTAACAATACTCGATACAGCTTTCAGAAAAAAAAAGCTGCCTTTTAAACTTCTAAAACCACATTTTATAGGGCGCATACTTTCGAATTAAAGTCTATATCTAAATATCAATTATTGCTTCATTGGAAGAGATTGAAAATATATGATCTTTTATACTCTACCCAGTTGTAGCAGGTGAAACAGAACTCATACTGACGTGCGTTGTACTGATAGCCGAATTAGGTCAGAAATGCCCCGAAGCAGCAACCACACTTAAATATGAACCCTTAAACAGCTGCATCACTGTCCACAGCATTTGAAACATGAAGATATTTTATGTAATGCTTCCAAACACCTGTACCCTTAATAAAAGACGAAAAAATTGTGAAGGATCAAGATGGAGGTCTCAAAGTGCCCTTGTTCGACCTTTAACAATGCCATGTTTAAATAGATGCCAAGATCTCATTGGTTCCTAAGCATCAACTCATAGTACCTTCAACCTTATTGGCTCTTGCAACAAACATCCCAACATACAAAGCCACAAAGCCACAGAGCCACAGAGCCACAAAGATACATACGCTTGCACCACTGACATATGAGCTATTTTTTCAAAATAGCTCAATCACTAAAAGTACAATAATTATTGGAGGAGACTAGCAGATCCTTTGCTGAAAACAGAATTTCAGCTTAAACTATTGAACCGCTTTGCCTGTCTCCTAGTTGATCAGCCAGTCACCATCAAGTACAACCAATTCGATAGTATAGCAAGTAGCACTGCAGAAGTAGTAGTTGGCAAGCACCTTCCAAATGGGTTATCACACTGTACTGGGTCTCCAAAAACCAGAAGACTTGCAGAAAGCTCAAAATGATGCCAAGAGAGCAAGAACCTGCTCCCTAACACAGCTGCCTCCAGGTAGAGGTTGAAGGATTTGAACTGAATGATCAATGAATATTACCAGGGTGATCAGCCCAAGTACTCAGAAGATCTGCTCGAAATCTTAACAGCAGCAGATGAAAACGAAGAAACAAACAAAACCTGGAGGATCATCCACATCCTGTCTGGTAAGAAGAGGCAAGGCCCTATCAAGGTCAAAAGGAGGGATGGTAGTGACCCAAGCAGTCAACAGGATCTGATCCCTGAATGGAAGGAATACTTCAGCACCCTTCTAAACAACACACCTGTATTGACACTGCCAGACCACTGCCAGCTGAATCAGACCTCCCAATCAACATGGCCCCACCCATCCTAGAAGAGACCAAAAAGGCCATCAGACTTGACTACGCCATCACAGCTGTCAAAGATGGAGGTAAAGCCGTGACTTCTGTTGTCCACAGCTGTTGTTGCAAGGTATAAAATCATTGAGAAGATACCCCCAGCACAATGGATCACTAACCTTATTGTCCCCATACCAAAGAAGGCTGACCTTTCCCTGATGAACAACTATCCTGGCAAAGCCCTAATGTCCATATGCACTAAGGTCTACATTATTATAAGATCTTACTAAAATTAATAACATTCAACCCCTCGTAGATCCATTCCCAAGGTGCAACCAAGCCAGTTTCAGCTCTGGGCACAGCTGCATGCACACAACAGATTCACAACAAGGGACACAACCGGTTGCAATGGGGTCAGAAACACTATTTAAAAGGTGGACCACTTCTGCTAGCTAGGATCCATGGTAGCTACAAGCTAGTTGTGTCAATGACATCAGGCATTAGAAGGCTCTTGTGTGCTCTGCATTCTGGAGCCTTGACAAGACCTGGTTTTCTCAGACAATACCTTTAGACCTTAAACTATGCCTTTTAAACAAAATATGTCTTTCTGTTCTACTGTATGGCTGCAAAGAGTGGATAACCACCAAAGACATGGGTGCAAACTAAATGCTTTTAAATGCTTTTAAATGCTTTTGCCACCACATGCAATAGGATCATGTTGAACATTAAATGGTTAGAAGGAAGTCTCAAATGACCAAATCTATGATCTTACTGGCACTGGTCCTCTGCTATCTAAGGTCATCTCACATCAGCTCAAATTCCTTGCCGAATGGTCAAATTGTGTGCATGGAGAAGGATGAACCCGCTAACATACACAGGTTGTATGACCCCTCCCTCGGGAAAAGATCTCCAGGGAGATTTTCCGGCCAAGTCCAGGAATGGATTGACTCCAATGAGAATTGTCCGGAGGATAACATTGTGTGCACTGCCAAAGGCTGAGCCAGTTGGAGTTCAGTCTACCAATGATGATGATGACAATGAATAGAGTAACCAGCAAATAAGAACTTGAATTTTCTCAAGTTAGCCTAAACAGGCTCTTACATGGTAATAAGCACAAATTTGTTAAATAGGTTCTTCTTTTATGAAGAAAAAGTACATAGTAGCTAAGAGTATTTAGTGGTTTTCAGCTTATTCTTTATATAAAATCTGCAAACCATTACATTGCAGATGGAGTGATAAGACACCTACATCTCCAAAAGAATCCTGAAAGTTCACTTATCTAATTTAGAAAGTAATAACCTGTTTCAAATTTTAGGCTAAAAAGGTTCTTGTTCTTGTAACTGGCAAATTTTAGCCTGACAGGTTCTTAAACCAGGTTCATACTCGCCAGTTTTTACTGTATAAGTTTGTTCAGGAATTGCCATTAACCCATCGCCCCTGAACTGCCCGTAACCGCCTGTGTGGATCCATGTAATTTTTACCCCTCGCGACATCATCAGTTTTAATGGTCAAGGCCAACTTTGTCCAATAACTTGTGCAGAGTGAAGAGATCTTTCAAACCATACTAGAATGAGCACAATTCAGTCAAGGACACCGGAGAAAAAGGGAAAAAACCATGCACGATTGACCAGTAAATCTCCATGAAAATCTTGTTCCATTGCCCACCTACCTTTCCTTTCACCTAATCCTAAGATCCTAAAAGCTTTCCTAAAAACTCTTCCCATCAAAATGAAGCCTACTAAATGCCCAGCAAGAGAAAAAAAATGAGCAAGAAAAGTGAAAAAGAGGAGAGGAGAGAAAGCGAAAAGTAAAAGTCAAGACTGCTGTGTCACTTTTAAACCCAAAAAATATCTCGAAATTTTGCTTTCTGTGCATGCCCGAACTTCGCAAGCTGATATTTTGCATCTGGATCAGAAGGCTGTGAAGTGTACGACCTGTAAACGGGTTTGTGGTAAGTTTTAGCTCTTTATAGCATGACAGTGACCAGAAAACCACTCGACTAGCTTCAAAACGTGTTTTTCAGCAAAATCTCCAGGAGCGAATGGGTTAAGACCTTCTCATCAAGGGTGGGCAAAAAACAAAGACATAAGACCCAAAAATTAAGACCACCCTCAAAATTACTTATGAAGGTAGTAATGGATATATTGACCTCAGATGTGTAAGAAACAACAAGATGTTCAATTATGAGTAAATTTGACCGGGGTCTTCATTTTCTACCCCCCCCCCCCCCCCCCCAATGTACAAAACAAAATTCCCCCTCACAATCACTTGAAAACGGCTTGTAGACAATAGAGGAGTGTAAAAAAACAACAAGATCCTCAAATATGAATTAAACCCAAATGTACAAAATCATGACCTCCCCTTAAAATCACTTGAAAACAGCTTGACCCTCGTCAAAATTATTCATAATTGAACATTCTGTTGTTTCTTACGCAACTCTAGTGTCTAGAAGCTGTTTCAAGCTGTATCGAACTATTGTGAGCTGTTTGCAAGTGATTTTGAGGGGAATATTTTTCTTCTTCTTTTGCGGGGGTCTTGTAGAATACAAAGAGCTTGGTCAAATTCATTGATAATTGAAGATCTCGTTGTTTCTTGCACATCTCAGGTTGATATAGCCGTTTTTAGCTATTTGTAAGTGATTTTGAGGGGGTCTTAATTTTTGGATCTTCGTTTTCTACCCACCCTACTCACCAAGCAATATAATGATGAACTGGCCTACAAGAACGAAACATAAATGAACAGTTTGCACAATTATTTTAGGCTTTATGGTCAAAGATTTTGTATCCTTCCTATCAATATTCTAAGAGGATGTCTGGTTCACTGTTCAGAGATACTGCAGCTATGTCTATAACTTGAAGCTGTCACACAAGAAGCCAAGATAAATTAAATAAGGGTAGGGGATGACCATGTGAAATAATTTTTCCAGAAGGTCATGCAAAACTCGTAATAATTAAACATGTACTTATACATATTACATTACTGTGACGACCAAAAAAATATGCAAATAAAGGTGATGATGATTTTAAGATGTTCTCATTTATTATACCGGAACTAAATCTCCTATGTTATTCAGCTGTAATCCATTGATGACCAAATGCAAGTCAAAAAGTATGGTGGAAACAAATAGGAGAGAAAACAAGCTTCAATTTCCCAAAAAATGCACATTCTAATCTACTCACCAAATTAGAGCGTTGACAAAGAGCTAGAAATCACATTGTTTATAAGACACAATTGTCTCCAAATCAACCTTTAAGCAGTAACCAGTTGATAATTTCTAAATGGTGCGAATTGAATAGCCCACGTTTGATATATAAAAATTCTAAGATGACTCTGATTTTTTTTGGTCACTTTTTTGATATTTGGTTTGGTTTTCTTTGTGCTCAAGTCGTGAAAAATCTGCAATTTTGTCCCTAAGGCTTCAGAGTCATGTTAGAATACTTATTTTAATATATCTAATGCAGGCTATAAGGCCACTAAAAGGAAAAAAGGAAATTCAGGAGAGTAGTTGGGTTATTTAAGACTCTTCTGGAACTGAAATTCCGAGGGGGTAGGGGGGTGTAATCTGAAAGAATATCTGTTCGGGGTGTGGATGTTTTATGGAATGATACATTCTTATGATCAGTTAATACAGGGGAAAATTTTCAGCAACAGGGATGGCACTTTTATTTACCCACATTGTTACCAGCAACAATAATACAATGAAATACACCATATTTGTCCTCCGGCTCCCACTTTAAAAAATAGTTACTGTGAGTTGCCAGCTCTTCTATGTAACTAGACAGCAATAATTATTTTTAATGATAATAATAATTTAATAAGGGCTGCTGGACCTTCTGGAAAACCATGATGTGCTAACATCAAAACTCCAATGTACTTACCAGAATTACTTTGATTCAGCAGTGGTTCATGAACTACAGTTTTGTTCATACCCATCAAAGATCTTTGAAACAATTGGCAAAATTATTTTACAACTGATTGCTACCTTGTGTTCATATTTTTTCTACTCCAGTCACTGTTGATCTATGACTATTACACATTAAATATATAATTTCCTACAATAAACACAATACCTTCCTTCCCAGCAGTAGCAGAGCACTTAGCCCATCTTCTAATACAGCCCAAGTGAAACACATGATAGCAACTCTGACAGCTCCACACAGCAGCACTACATCGCACTTTTTCACAACAAACCATGCACTCATAAGTTTCATTTCTTAGCTGATCTATTAAAACACTGGCTTGAGCTGACGTAGTTGGATTTAAGTGACTTAGGGCACGAAGAACATCTGTCTTCTGACGTCTATAGTCTATATTATGCTTGTTTCCTTTCCTTTTGTCCTTTCCCATAGTTGCTTCTCCATTACTTCCCTTGGATCTATTTTTTCTGATATCAAGTTTATCATCACTTTTTGTGTGTTCAGAATCATCAACATGCTTACTGCTGTAAGGCACTTTTACTCCACTTTGAAAGTTACTTTTAACCAAGCATTTATTGTTCACTTCTCTTCCTGTTGAAGGATCACTCTTTTCATGTGGATATGTATACATCCAAGCTTCTGCTTCATTGCACTGATATTTATCCTTGATACCATATGCAGAATGTCTCCCTCTTCTAGGCCTTTGCCTGCTATTACCTTGTGCACATCCAGTTTCTTTTATATTTCTTGGTGTACCACCTTTAAAATCTTCATGTAACCTCTCTGTAGCTGTACTTCTGGAGCATTGTCCAACATCTTCATGCATTAAACCTGGAGGGCAGTACATAGCATCAACTTTTAAACTAGTAACAGCTTCCTGGAACGTTTCTTTGTCATTTTTGTATCCTGTGATTGGCTTAAATTCCCATTGTGCCAACTGAGCAGTCAATAAAGAAGGGTCTCCACCATAACATGCTCCAAGAGTGACATCCTGATCTGTCTTACTGCCTATCCAGTCATCCCCTTTCTCATAATGTCCTCTATTTGACCACTTATGGTGATCTTTTACTCGGCCTCTCTTGCTACCTCTTGGATGAACAGAACCTGGTTTGCTGCCCTTGGCAGTTGTGTGCTTTTCACCAGTTGCTGTTGCTAACAGCCTATCCTGTTGGCTCTTTTGTCTTCCTTGTAGACGTCTACCTTCACTACCTTTAAACTGGGACCTCCTACTCCGTGTCACTTGGTTGTTTTGTGAGGCCGTTGATGCTATTGATACTTCTGATTTACTACTCTGCTCTAATTCCACCACAGACCCTGTACAGGAATCCTCTTCTGACATTATCACTGCAAAGCCTTATAAAAAAAGAAATTTTAAAAGATCAATATTGAAGGTAGCAAGGCAATTTAACCACATCATGATGAAATTTTGTGGGAATTTTCAAAATTGGTAAATTTTGTTAGAAATGGATCAATTTTGTGCTGATTTCACAAGTATGTTAAATGTTTTTAACAGATAATCATTTGCTATGTTAACAATGAAGCACTCAAGAAATGAGCAAATGGTAAAGCTTTTACCCCATCATAACTAGTGCCCAGTTTTTCACAACATAAGTTATGCCTGGTAGTTTTGGGACGTTGTTCGCCCATTGTGGTGATGAAGTTTCAAGATAAATTTGCAAGTTTACAGCAATTAAACAGCCCAATAGCCATGATAAGTTTCAAATATGTTGTACATATATTTGAATTTTGCGGTATTTTCCGTGTTTTTGTAAATTTTGCAGCTCAGTGATCGCACAAAATATGAGAAGCCCTGTACAGCTCAGTGTAAATTTTATACTAGCTCTTTTGAAGGCAACAAGAACAATGCATTAGGACTATCTAAAAATCAGAAAAACATTAACTGCATCAAAAAAGAACTCTAGAGACAATACATAGGCATACAGTTTACTAGTGGAGGCTGAATAAAGTTTTTTGTCACAAATCTAACGTAAAACAACTTTACTTCTCAAAACGACCAAAACAGTATTAAAGCACATGGTCTATTTAGGCAATGTTTTGTTATGTTACATTCTGATTTATAATTTAGAACTATCTTTTAATTTTCACTTAACATTTCTACAATTAAACGTGTTTAAAATGTTCAATGTGCAGTAAAAACAGTTTTTCCCCACTCCAGGCTATTTTCTTTGAGCTTGTGATAACTCGAACTTCCGATAACTCAAACTTTTAAGATATTACCTTTATTGAGGAGGAAAAAATACATTTTGACTGACTCTTTTAGGATATGCTTTTTTTCATAGCATCATGTATTCGTGAAGTAATGTTAAGAACTTGTATAGTTTTCACGTAGAAATTTAATAACTATTATTTAACTTGCAGATATGGCTAGTACCAATGATGATAAAGAAGAACCGTCAGGATTATTACCTACTAAAAGAGCTGTAGAAACTGTTGAAAATAAACCTCTTGAAGAGAGCCATTTATCTAGATCTAAGACATCAAAAATCAACTGGTCTTTGTGCATCTTTTGTCAAAAATCCAGCCATAAAGGTGTTACAACCCTCACTCATGTGCCAAAGTTTTGATGCCTATCAAACCATAATTTCTGCAGCAGAAGCAAGAGGTAATACTGGTCTGCTAACAAATACCTGAGGCCTTGATCTCATTGCCACAGAAGCGAAATATCATAGCGCTTGTCAAGCAAGTTCAGTGTTCTCCCTAAATTTTAGCTCAGCAGGTAAGGGACCATTCTTGACCGGTAAGGCCACAACTTAGCACACCTCAAAACAAGGGTCAATTTAGTAACACAAGTAGCGGAAGTCGCGAACTTTTCCGACTGGTCGAGAAAGTCTAGAATTGGGACAGAAGCCCAAGGAAATATTGTTAGCCTGCAGTGCTTCAAAAAGTACCAGTCAGCATTTAAATAATGTAATCAAAGACAATAGCTGTGTATACTTTTTGTTTTTCCGTATTTACTTCCTTTTTTTGTGAGGATCGGCTTGGATCATAACTTGCGTGTTTTTTGAAACAACTTATTTAATCGTAGAAACACTTCAAGCAGTTCCAGGCGGTAAGAAGTGTTGCTTCAAGCGGTAAATTTTACCGGTTACCGCCTGATAAGGAGAACACTGCAAGTTATGTAAGTAAATCAAATCTAAAACATCAAGTATTCAAAGAAGAAAATCCAAGTGAAGAGTGTATTTATGACAAGTCATTCAAAGAACTTTTAACAGAAATCCATAGTGAAATAGCTGGCAAGGTGTACAAAATTAGCTACTTGTTTGAACAATATAAAGAAATAATTTCCTCAAACGGTATTTTGTCTAAGTCATATCGAAGCGAGAAACTAAAGAAAAGATTGATTAAACACTTTTCCGATTCCATGGTCTTTCATAAGCAGTGAGATCCATCTAAATCAGAACTAATTTGCATTTCTGTGCAAGGTCTCATCAACGCCGCAGCTAGTTTCTCAAATTCGGATGCTGAGGAATACTTTTGTTGTCCCGCAGAAGAGGTTCAAGATATGGAGGCCGCTAAGATGAAAATTCTCTTCCAGGGAGCACTGGTATTAAAATGGACGCAAAACAGAGTGCAGGAATTTGCATCCAACCTTTAACAGTTGATGACATTTCATTAAAATCGGGAAGGCAAGTTATTCCTGATAGCTTGTACAGTCTTCTTTGCTGGTTTGTTTTGCAACGGGATCATCATGAGGACTTCAATGAAACAATTCACTGAATAAAAAAAAACTCGCCTATTAAAACTTATGCCGCAATTTACATGCATTACAACTTTGAAATGAAAAAAATCTTATTACAACTTTTACCAATTAAGCCATGAAAACTAATACTACAATGAACGTACATGGAAAGAAAGAAGAAATACTTTTCTGGATAATAATTTTCGCTTTGAAAATCTTATTTTACTAAAAAAAAATGTCCATTACTTTCTGTTTCTCAAGAAGGTATCAATGGCCTTTCGGCACTCTCGCCATACAGTTTCCTGTTCTGTGGGTGCCGTTGGATAATGTTTAAAAACAAGGTCCCTGATGAGCTCCACTTTGCTTGTGTTTAAGGCAGGCTTTCCAATACCTCGAACATTCCATCCGTCAAGTTCATGTGGCTCAAAAAAGTGGCGTATTAACAAAACAGCAAAGTTTTTGGTGGAAGTAGCCTTCTGTGGCAGTGAGAAAACATCGACGTCTTTACTTGGCTGTACTGTTGATTCTCTTGTTTCTTGCACGAGGGGACTGATAACAGCGTCAGGCATACATGAATCACTTAGAATATCCACACGTTCTGCTGGTCCACTGAGAATGGTGATCAGTGCGTCCAATCTTTCTATTATTTGTTTGCTACTGTCGACCGATCTGTTCCAGGTAGCCCAATACTTCGGGTTGGTTGGAGCTGAAGCTCTTCATGAAGGATGACACCTCCCTGAAGACCTCTGTAGAATTCTGAACACTTCCCGCAAACAAACTGCATGAGGCTGCTGGGATGCCAGGGTGGGAGAGCGGCAATCGACTGGCGGGGGTACATCGGCTTGGCTGGATAGGTGTCAACGGGGTTGAAGGCCGAAACGGTGACTGCTCTGATAAAGTTGGAGTTGACGGGACTGTCAGCAGAGGTGGTATTGGCTCTGTTTGCTGTTATTGGACTGCAGTAGGCTGTAGAGGTTGTGATGGCCGAGAAGGTGACTGCGTTGGAGTTGATGGGACTGTCAGTGTTGGCGGTATCGGCTGGGATTGTTGCGATGGTACTGGAAGAGCTGATCTTGGCGGGTGATACAGAGAAATCATATAAATTCCCTTTCCTGTTCGCTTTCTCCACTTCGTACCCCTTTTTGAATACTATGTTTTTGCTGACCTTCAAAACATAGAAACCGAATGTACATTTGACTTGAGATAAGGTATTTATTTTAACAGTGGTAGGGGCTATGTTCATTTGTATCACATGTTACCAGTAAAGTGTACCTGCCGAACAAACTTACATGTACTTTCTCTTCAATTTATTGCAAAAAGGTGTATATTCAGACTTCAGTTCTATTCTGTTGAAGTTGAGAACTGAAATAATTGGCATGTTCTCGGCAATTCTTTTCCAAGATCTGAAAAAGCTGTTTATAGTACGCGCTCAGCATTTCCTAACAGTAAAGGACAGGCAAATTTTGAAATCTTATTGTTTTTATTCACTTCTTCGGGTTGCGTTGTCGACTCAGTAAAATATAAAATAAGCTTACTCGGGCAGCACGTGAACAAAAGAGTGAGTGCTTTTCAAAATAATAGCACCTTGTAATTGAAAAATGTATTGTGCTCTGGAGTGTTTGCCTGATTGCAAACGTTTTCCCTTTTTTTTTTTTCCTTTTTTTGTATGGGAAAACCTACACAAAATTTGAGTTGAGTTAGATTTTAAGCATGAACAAAAAAAGACCTGGGCTGAGTTGCTCAAAGCATGGTTAGCTTTAACCATTGGTTAAGCAGTATCAAAACCAATACGTTGTCAAGGAATTAAATGTTGGTTAACGCTAATTATGCTTTGAAAGCTGTTTATGGCATGCACTCAGCAATTCTTAATAGTAAAGGAGGGGCAAAGTGTACATGTATGTACTAAAATGTGTTAATGAAAGTATGTTTTCTGGTGATGAATGGTAAACAGACATAACTTCACCAACATCAAAGTGCTTGGTGATCCATATGAACTCCAATCCATGGTGGTGTACATGAACTATTTAACAGAAGGAAAAGCGCAGGTGGTCACATGTTTCAGTTACTGTTTGTCAGTCTCCCAGTTGGCAGTGACACAGGGAAAATCAACTGTATCTCTAACGCTACTGTATACAGTATAGGTATTTGATAAAAACCTCTGTGTCATAGTACAATAACGAAAGCATGACGGGATCCCCACAGCATAACATTCATCGAGAAACGCACGTCAGCTTAATTGAATCTGCTCTAGTGCAGGTCGGCCATTTTTAGCATGTTTTCACGGCAGCCGCCATTTTTGACTATTTTGCTTGCCTAGAATCTTAAATGAAATGCAGTTCTACAGACTGTGGTACCAACACCTGAACTTAATATAGAGTATAAATAAATAAGCTTACATTGGCTTACGCAGCTCTACGTGAATTGGTCCAGCTTCTGTTTCATTCAGTTTTAGCAAATTCCTTGGAACTACTTGGTGTAAGACTGACCGAATTTTGGGCAGTTGTACACCACAGTAATTTCCTTTACTTGACGTACCCACTCATGCTTTGAAACCGCTGTTCTAGAGTTAGTGTGTTATTTTGTAGAGGTATGCTAGATCGCGGGCGTTATAACGCAGGAGCTACGAGCTACGCTGCTTCGATGCTACGCAGGAGTACTCGCAGGAGTGATGTTCATGTGTTTTGTTTTGTCTTGAACAAGACATAAAAATGGAAGAACTTCAACAACTCGAGCAACTCTCTCTCGTGTCTAAGATTTGCACTGAGCTGGATAATCACTTGGGCATAAATGATAAGGATCTTGGTGAGTTTTTTAGAAGCTTACGATATCTATGGGTATATCACCACATTCATACTTTTTGAAAGCCTTTAAGCCTCGAACCATGATTTTCGCAACTGAGACATTTCTTTGCAATGTTTTGGATTTTAAGCAATTTACCGTAGATTCAAACGAGAATAATACAGAAAATAACTAAAATAGATTCATGTTTTTTTTTCTTGTTGTACATTCTACCTTTGGCGTGTGCTTGGTAACCGGTCATTTAGTCTCGGTTACTAACTAGGTAGTTCCCTATTTTCGAGTCATTTAGCGCTCTTGAAATGTGATATTCCTCGTTCTGTAAGCCATAAAGCGAAACAAGCGCACATCAAATGTAATATTCCTCGTTCTTTAATCCATAAAGCAGAACAAGCGCACTTCAAATGTAATATTCCTTGTTCTTAAGCTATAAACCCAAACAAGCACACTTTCAATATAATATTCCTCATTCTAGAATAGGAGGCTATACATTGGTCACAGAAGTGTGACGTTCAGCATCCTTCCATTAAGTTCAAGCGTGTACTAAAAGCGAACAAATTCTTTAAAAAAGCCATTCTCAAAGCATTAATTTTAAGCCTCCCAACGAGGAGATTGCGTCGCTACAAAGCAAAGTAAAGAAGTTGAAGTCTAAACTCATCAAAGCTAGTGCTAAAGCTAAAGACAACAAACAGTAGTCCAGAATAATAATAGACAAGCCATCTGATAGGGTGCGATAAAAAATTAGAAATTGTGCGATATTTTCCAGGTAGATTGTCCGGTAAGACAGGACTTATATGCGATAAATTATGCGATTTTTCAGGGCTAATTTACATTGTTTTACCGGGTTTCAAAGGAGAAAAACCACTTTGATGTTGTTTAACGGGCAATTTGAATGTAAAGGAATAATAAAACATCTATTTTAAAACAAAATAGTTAAATTTGTCCGACTATTTTGAACCGCAAAGGAAAAAGGACACTTGCTTAATATTACATGATGCCCTTATACCACTGACCACACTGCTTATCTCTGAAATCAAAATGGCTGCCCAGATACCACGATCGAAGGTTTCAGATGGCCTGAATAGATAATAATAATAATAAAGACTTTATTAATGTGTCAAATGCCTAGCTTACACTAGTGTAAACTAGTTGTGGACACCTAACTACCTAACTACCTAAAAAATAGAAAATCAAACAACTAAAATACACAAACTCGGAAACTCTGTCTGTTTATTAATTATTCTAAGAGTTACACAGGTGACAGGGGGCCGCATAACAGACCTGAAAAAAATTATCAATAATACATATAAATGATTAATTTGGTTTGGAAATACATCCGAAACTTGCTTTTTCCAGAAAACACAAATTTACCATTGGCTAAGCAATGACTTTCCTGTCATCACCTTGTCATTTTTTTGACTCATGCTTGCAGTGTTTGTATTTGGACACCACTAACTTGTCACAGACTGAGTGAACTTGAAAGTCACATTTTTAATACACTGTGTCTTGGAATTTGTACTTGTGTATACTTTCTTTCCTGGATTGGGCTGTCCATAAAAAGCTTACCCAACAACTGTTTGGTGCCATTTTTAAAGGACTAAGTAAAAATACAAAAAAGGTGTGTGGGCAGGCTATTCATAATGTTGAACTGCCTTTTTTAGTGATGTTTTATTTTGTTATTTTCAGCGGAATTTATAATTATGTTGGGGGAGAAAAACCCTTCTTTGGTTAAGTTCCAAGCAGCCTTGGCAGAAAGTGGTGCAGAATTTCCAGTAAGCAATTGAGAACTTTGTTAAATGCTTCTTTTAACTAACTTTATTTTTCAAGATCATACACTGCAGAGAGGTTGACAAACTTTGAAGTGTTTGATATTGTGGTAAAAGTACTGTGTTAAATTAAGGTAATTCCCTTGTTTTGCACTGCGCACCCTCTACTGCGCATAATATTGGGACATCCAAGATGGTGGCGGTTCTTCCCACTAGCGCGAAAAGAACAAACAAGGGCCGCTTTTGCAGAGCTAAAGCTTTTATTTACAATAATAATGCCGCAGATTGGCTGAAAGCTTCCTGGTTTGCTATCGGAAAACAAGAAAATGAAAGAAATGCGCGTGATCCGGAAAGTCTGCAGTGGTTTTTCACTTCGCAGCCGTCGAGTTGTGGAATTACAGTGTATTAAAATGTCCTGGCTTAGGCTTTGGATTATGGGGGCTGTGAAGCCTGTGGGACAGCTCCACGGTTCTCCAGCTGGTTTAACAAGCCAGGATCTGGCCTGGCATCGCTACTGTACATATGTTGTTCAAACTCTGAGAGTGGAGAGACGAATATTTCTGTAATAAATAAGACCCACTGTAGCACCTGAACCACGCGAGGGAGAACAGTCTTTGATGTAAACATGAAGTTTGCTGCTGAATTCACATTTTGCTGTCTATAGAAACCAAACCAGCGAACATATGAAGAATATTAATAAATAGTCTTTTCTTCAAGTTTTTTTGCCAAGCATTATTGTGCAAAAGCAAAAAAATCGAACCCTAGCTCACGGAAATAAACAGAATACCGGCACTACAAAATAGTCCAAAATAAAGATTCGTAAATCCAAAACCTCATCAAATCTTGACTTACCTCATTCCTTGGTATTTATTGTACCCTTTTCAAGTTACAATTTCTGTGTTGGCGATATCAGACACATAAGAACACATCACAGCAATTTGTGAGGAAACAAGCACGGTGACCCCCGACTTTTTCCCCAGGTATTTGATACGAACAGTCTAGTAAAGAACATATTTGAAGAGAAAAAAAGTTTGATAGTAGATAATGATTTTTTTTGAAAAATAGTTTCGTATTTGGTGTATTTTGGTCAAGGCGAGGACTTCAAGCTAACCACGGAGCTGTCTGAAAAAGTGCAATATCCCCACACCCAGGCAATCAAAAACAAATTACATGAAGCAATACTGCTTATTTGAATAAAATTTGTTGTGTTTCGAGAGAATTTGCCGTCAAAACGGAAATTTCGAAATTCTTCATATTCAGTCAGAAAAAACCCTTTGGTGAAACGTTTTCCAAAATCACAATCAAAGTTTCCAAAGAGTTTTCTTTTTCGAGAAAACCGGCAAAAAGTGAAATGCTGCCCCACGTCATATAGTCGCTGGTCTAAAACCTTTGAATTATACCATTAAATTTTTCAAAGCCCTCGGGAAGAAAGACGGTTCAAGGAAACAAGTTCATCTTCGGCAGGTACGTAAGGCATCCCAGTTACCATAGTATTTGGTAAAAATACTGCAAGATAATGAATTTTTTACTCGGTTAAAAAACGCCCAAAGATTCCTATCTTCAGCGCTTTCATAAACAATGAAATTTTGCAAAACTTTGAAGGAAAAAGTCACGGCTTATTATACCTTATTATTATAGCTCAGAAAAGCCCTACTGTTGTAGTACAACATAAAAAATCCAGCTTGGGCAATTAAAAAGCAATCTGTTGAGAGAGGTAAACATGCAGTTCATTTTCGATGTTTTTGCATAAAATTTTGAAACAATCATGCAACCAAGGGTAACACAAACTCCATGAAATTATATTTAATGTGCCCAGATATGCATATTTTTTCAATGAAGATGAATATTTAACAATTATTCCTCGCTCTGAGTCAATAGCCCATGAGGCCGAAGGCCGAATGGGCTATTGAATCAGAGGCCATGAGGGCGAGAGGAATAATTGTTTTAGTAAAATCCAACTAGTTGGTCAAAAATATCGAGAATGACAGAATTTTAGCTAGTTAAAGCTAGACTTTAATCCTTTTTTGCCGCCAAAAAGCCCGCGCTTTTCGCTACTAGTGGGCTATAACATATAGCCTACTAGTAGCTCAACCAATCACAACGCAGCATTGATAATAGACCACTAGTTGGATTTACTAAAATGTAATACATGTATAATGTTGTATAATGTATATATGTTGTATAATGTATATATGTTGTATGATTTTTGTTCCGTATTTCGCTGTCCGCTATGGTCAGCAGGTAGAGGAAATACCAAAAAGTTCGAAATACTGTCACTGTAACATCTTAGAACGGCAAAAAGTGCTAAACCATGGGATAAAACTAGAAAATAACAAAGCGACGCCATCTTGAAAGTTCAGTAATCGGGAGGGACTGGCACTAGTAGTTGACAAGACGACGAATAATAAGGTAAAAGACAGAAACAAACGACTCGGTAAATAAATGCACACTTCTCATACAAATCACAAACAAACCCTTATCAGCCACTTGCTCTATTATTACTTCTCTGTTTAATACATTTGAATCCTGATCGCAGGTTAATGGGTGATTAACTGGACGTACTTCATCCGCTCTTCATTTTGAGTTATCTCTTGAATGTGGATAACATTCACCTTATGGCTTACTGGGAATCAATTCACCTCGTTTCATCTTTTGCGCAGGAGCCCTTTTTCAGATCTGTAGGTTTTGCGGTCTGGTTTGTGGGACTTATGAGGTATTCAAAATTGGCGCCGAAATTGTTCTAGAAATAGACTGGTTATTAAAAACGCCGTAACACGACTTCATAGAAGCTGCTCGCTCCAGGTTATGTAACTCGAATTACTTCATCCGCTCTTCATTTTGAGTTATTCCGTGATTGTGGATAATATTCACCCTAAGGCTTACTGGGAGTCAATTCACCTGATGATTTTTCTTCCCTATTTCGCTATTGTCAGCAATTTAATTCCACAAAACTCGAAATACTGCTATTGATGCTTTTTAAAACGGTAAAAAGTGCTGAACAATTGGAAACAATTAGAATATAATAAAGGGACGCCATCTTAGAAATCCAGTACTCGGAAGGGACAGGTACGAGTACTTGCCTTGTCTCCAAACGGAAACTAGATTGTCTCATTTGGAGGCGAGACAAACTATGCAAATACAGATCATGAGGTACATACAAACAAAGCAACAAACAGTTATTATCTACTTGCTTCACTCTTTGATTTCTGTTAATTACTCTTGGTAGTTAAATTTAAGGGATGGTGACGGGTAATTAACTGGCTGATTAACTCATTCACTCTTTCACTTCATTTTGAGTTTCCCGTAAAAGTCATAACATTTCTTTCTTTCAACTCTTTGGTGTTTAATTTACTTTTAGGATTAGAGGTATTGACGTTTTTATTATATCCGTCTATTGTTGCGTCATTTCCGACAACCGTCCACATCTGATCTGAACATCGACTCGTCTCCCATTCCTTTCAAGCACGGGCTCAGTAATAATAAATGATGTTGCTCGAGAAATAAATGGGACGCTTTGGTCTGCTTAGAAATTTTCCGGTCAAAGTGGTCCACTTCCAGAGGTGGTCCTCTTGGACGGTTGCTCCGGTCTGACCGAAACTTCCCGCTCCATTTCCAAAAACTTTCGTTTTCAGTCCTGCCTTGCTAAGCAGCAATCAAAATTTCGGTCGAAACGCAAATGGATCGTTTCGATGCGATTTAAAACGTTGTTTCAATAGAACAATGTCGCTCCATTTTGTCTTGATCATTCCACTTATCATGAAGGTTTAGTTTGGCAAATGGAAAACGCTCATAGCCTGCGATGCAGCCGGCCCACGCACGTATAGCCTGGACCATTGGTATAGTCCGTCTAGCCTGCGAATAGCCCACGATCGATATATTAAAATTCTAACATAACTCCGAGGCTTTCTAGTCATTTTTCTATATTTGCTTTGGTTTCTCTTCTGGGAATTACGAGACAATGGAGTCGTGAAAATATGCAACTTTGACCCTAAAGCCTCGGAGTCATGTTTGAATTTTAAAATGTCGAACGTGGGCTATTAGTGCGCAAAAGCTATTGCGCACTAATTCGCAGACCCTGATTACAGCGGTTTCTTATTTTCTAATCAACCAATCGAAATTATAGACCTTAAAGTTACTAAAAAAACTGTAAAACCGGTTAAACCAACTAAACATAGCACACGACCTTATCTTAATGAGATTCCTGCGCATTTTATTCATGAGATAAAGACTAAAGGTTATGACGCCATTGGCGCTAATGTATTGCCCCACAAGTTAATGAGATTCCCCCGCAAAAAAAGGAGTAACCAGTCCCTACTATACTACTGAGGTCCTGTTTCCAGATAAGTAGTTCCGGGCTTAAATCGGTCCGAAGGAGTACTTTAACGCAGTATAAACATTTTGAGAAAAATGAAAACCGGTTATAAGGGTCTCAAATGAAGAAACATCATGACTTCTGTCAGTGTAAGACCAGCAGGCACTTTGATAACAGCGATAACTACCCGAAATGCATGCATAGCCGATCAAGATCTTAAACTTTCCTTGTAATTTTTTTCCTTTCTTTTTAAGACTACAAATAATGTCGTGGTCATCATAACAGATAGGGGAACGCAAATTTACTTGAATAGTATACTGATACTGCCAAATCATAAACTTCCTTTTTTTCCAGTAGTCCTCTTGTGACGTTGTGTTGCACCAAGTTATGAAACACGACTCCTTATTTATTTTGCTGTTGTCATCTACTACCCCTAAGTGTTTGCTATTTCGTTTTCTAATTTAAATGGGTTTTCTGTGTTTCCCTGCAGTTAGAACACGCTTACTCATTTCAAAAACGAAGACTTTTATCATAAAACGAAGTGAGGTAAGACTGAACTGTAAAATTACCTATACCCCGTTGCTTTCAGTGAATCTCTTTTCACAGAGCGTTGTCACAAGAAAAGATTAGATTATGTAAGGGACAGGAGGGCTAGGGTAATAATATATAACTTCACCTGCCAACAAAGGAAAGCTAGCTCTTACCCAATTACCCTTCCTAGTCACTAAAAAGATATGACCAACCCTCACTCCCCATAGACACTTACATGAATTCACCCCCATTATACAGTAAAGTTTTAAGATGGCTGCACAAGGAACAGTACCTTAAAACTACCTTCGACAGTAGCCGTCCATTTCAGAATAGGCTGATTGCGCGTAGTCTTCTGAATCGTCTTGTGAATATCTGGATTGCAGCTTCCAATTATTTGGGTCACGCAGGAGCCCATAACCTGGAGCGAGCAGCTTCTATGTAGTCGTGTCAGGGCGTTTTAACTAACAAGTTTATTTTTAGAACAACTTTGGCGCGAAGTTTGAATACCTTATAAGTCCCTTAAACCAGACCGCAAAACCTACAGATCTGAAAAAGAGCTCCTGCGCAAGCTATGAAACGAGGTGAATTGATTCCCAGTAAGCCATAAGGTGAATGTTATCCACATTCAAGGGATAACTCAAAATGAAGAGCGGATGAAGTACGTCCAGTTAATCACCCATTAAACTGCGATCAGGAGTTCTTATTTTTCTTTTTCGCCTCCCAAACGGAAAGAGAAGTCCCAGGTTAATAGCCCTTTATATTCTCCACTCCATTCACTCCGCAAAAAAAAATTAATGACAACCCAGAAGTGAACGAACCAAATGTATTAAACAGAGAAGTAATATTGGAGCAAGTAGCTGATAAGGGTTTGTTTGTGATTTGTATGAGAAGTGTGCATTTATTTACTGAGTCGTTTGTTTCTGTCTTTTACCTTATTATTCGTCGTCTTGTCAACTACTAGTGCCAGTCCCTCCCGATTGGTAAACGCTAGTTTCCATATCTCAAACCGCCCTTGGATACCTTGTGATGCCTACACAAAGTAATTTCATATATATGAGTGAGTCCTGACAATAGTGATTAGGGTTAAGCACTGAAAATACTGATTAGGGTTAAGCACTGACCATACTGATTAGGGTTAAGCACTTAGAATACTGATTAGGTTTAGTGGTTAGCTTCTATTTAGGGTTAGGGTTTTCGATTTAGTACTTAAATCAAACCAGAATCCTGCAGCGAATCCTCGGTGGTCTAGTGGTTATGCACCTATCAATTTTAAGCCCCAGGGTGGGGGGGGGGGGGGGGGGCGGGCTACCCACGGGAAATTGACTGAGCTTGCCTTCCCCTGGGTAGGGATTTTGACGTTTAAGCGTTGGCCCAGGGTCGGGAATTTGACATGGCCGCCATCTTGGAAGATCGAGAGAAACTGGAAATGAGTGACCTGCCATCTTGGTAATACCCTGAAGTCACCAGAGGTAAATGACCTCTGCTTTTCTTGAAAGTAACAAGACAACATGAGCGAAAGAAAGGTGAGGAATCTGTTTTATTTTTTGGTATATATGAACCATCACTTCTTTCATTGTATGATCGAATGTTTATAAATAGAAGAGTCTTCATTCCTTCTGTTTCTGTTTCTATGTGAGGTTGTAAAAGACATATCCTTTCCAACCTGTCAATTATTAAGTCCTAACTCTGTTAGAAAAAGTTACCCCAGAGGCGGGAAATTGACATTTAGTAGGTGCCTGGGGGTGGGGAATTTGACTCTGGCTTCCATTAAAATGTCAAATTCCCCTAGATCTGCCTGCACCCCCCCCCCCCCCCCCCCCACCCTGGGGCTTAACATTGATAGGTGCATTAGGGCAGGACACTGCAGATCCGACGCTCAGGGATGGAATCCTGCTCATATTTCTGAACTTTCTTTTTTCCTTTAAAATTGAAGAGACTTGCACTTTGACAACATTTGTTGAGCAGAAACTAAGTCTCTGAGTCAAGAAATTTAGAAATTTCATGTAAGTGTAAGTGAAAAGGGGGAGGGCGGTTTGAGATATGGAAACAAGCGCTTACCCTCCCGATTACTGAACTTTCAAGATGGCGTCGCTTTGTTATTTTCTAGTTTTATCCCATGGTTTAGCACTTTTTGCCGTTCTAAGATGTTACAGTGACAGTATTTCGAACTTTTTCGTATTTCCTCTACCTGCTGACCATAGCTGACAGTGAAATATGGAACAAAAATCATGAAGAGGACTTAAAACAAACCAGAAGAGATCGGCCTATTTTCAAGAAAAAGGTTGGTACCTACGACAAATGTGAGTTTTCTAATTTCTTTCTTTTCCAACGAGCCAAAATGATTATTAGTGTTTTGGTAACATGGATGATTGTATACTGCAATTTGGCTGTCAGAGTTTTATTATCCTTTTAGTTGTGCCCTACAGATCAATTAAAAAACGGCCGATTTTTGATTCGCTTGCAGACACTGAGTTTAGGTCAGGTAAAATAAGAAAGTTTTAGTTTTGCCCGTAGCTACTTAACAATGTTTATGGTTTTCGAAGATAGTCCTGTGCTGTGTTGTATCGCATACAAAAAATGAATTTCGCTCGTTTACTTTTGAGGAGTTTGTGAGCTTCTGAAAATGGTCAAAATTTGCTTACAAAAATGGCGTCCGAAGGAGTTAAATAAAGTGATGCTCGTATCTCTAATACAAGAGCAGTGAAGAACCTATGTTTATTATATTTGTCCATTACTCCACCTAACCTGTCTATGATGTTAGTATGAGCTTATTCTGTTGACCCCCTTCCATTGACATTTTTAACATTTTGCCCGGTTTTCTCTGACAACCACTCTTAAGACATCCTCGGAGACCCAGGGGCAGTCAGTCGGGTCGGGAGAAAAGGCAGAACGAAAGTTTTCAAGTACAGGCAAAAGAGCTCCTGGGTACCGACTCTCACCCAACTATTTCCAAAAATTCAAGCGGATGCTGGCTCCTGATTGGGCACAAAAAATGCTTTGTATTATTGTGCCCAATCGGCGAACAGTTTCTCCTGAGTTCGTTTCGTGAGTTCGTACACGATGGCTATTGTCTCGCCACACTTGCCTGGTTCGTTCGCCAAGCTTGTGCGTGCAAGGGAAACTTTTACTTTCTACTTTCCTAACTAGAAAGGAAGGAACTACCGATGAGTCGCAAAAACGTTTGGGTTGCTATCAGCAGGAGCAATTCAATTTGGCCCGAATATTCTGTTTTTGACGGATCACAATGTATCATAAATAATAGAAAGTTTAAGATGCGGCGGTGACGAGAAAGTCAAATAAGCAGTAGCTTGACAGGGCAAAACAACAGCATTGCACGTACATCATGCTTTTATGTACATTTCTTTTCCGTCAACTGCACGACTACCCGTGAAAATGCCTAATTTCACGTCTTGTGAAGGACGCAAACAAGCAATGGCAAAATTCATTCTCTTCATGAACTAGAAATTCAGCTCCAGAAGAGTTCACTTGCATTTGACAAAGTAAGCGAGTTGGAATAATCACGATAGAGACTGAAAAAAATATATATTAATTCACTTTTCTATGTGACGTTTCTGTCGTGGTATCTTTAAAAACTCTCTATAAATATGTTGACGCAGGAGGTGGCGGATGCAAGCGTGTAATACCTGTTGTAAGCTGAAACTTGTAGTTTTGGAAAAACGTCTTTAGTTTTCGGGCAGACAGTATTTTGAAACCAGATGGGGATTTTATATCAAACTGAAAGTTTCCTGACTGCGTGCATTTCTTTGGGCATGACTCTTTCAAGCCGTGATGGAGACAATAGCCGTCATGTACAAACAGACGAAAAGAACTCGGGAGATGTACTTACCGATTGTGCACAATAATACAAAGCATTTTTTGTGCCCTATTTCTGGGATTTGTATAACGGGAATGTTAGAAAGGAAATTCTCATTTTTTTAATCCTATTCGAATGAAAAGTGTTGAATAGACATAATTTCGTCCTTCCAGATATAAAATAATATTTGTCACATTGCCGAATTTCCGTAAATCTGCAATGAAAAGATTTCCAGGTTAAGCCCTGGATCAACTCAATTTGTTTTGGCAATGAGTCTAAGCAATGCCTGTTCTTGAAAGTGTCCAGGAGCGAAAAATAACTTCTGTTTTGATATATTGCAAAAATTGCCAGCTTTTTCGTACGGTATCAGCCCTGTCTTTTATACCTTTTTTGGTAGACCAGTGTTCGTGTGACAAAAGTTTAGCCCTGTCTTCTTAGCGCTTTGTCTGCGTAGTTTTTGTTGTAGTGGTATTCGTCAATGTGCAGTTTAGTTTCGTCGTCTTACCAGCCATTTTTGTTTCATGCATTTATTAGTTTTTAGTTTTTTCCTCCTTTGTTTTTCTTGGCAACCTTCATTTCGAAACGTCAGGGTAAATTTTGACCATTTTTTTTTACCGTCGTTTAGCCATTTTTCGATTGCACATTTTAAGCATTGCTGGGTAATTTTCCCCTTTTTCTCCCGCTTTCCACCCTTTTAGAACTCCCATCACACGCCCTTTCCTCTCCCATCTCCCAAACCCCTCCCGCACCCTGTCCACCTCCACTAAATTCTTCATTCATTTTCGCCCCACTTGTACCGTAAATCCTTTGTTATTCCATTCTTGCTTAGAAGTTTTATTTTAAAGTCCTCTTAATGTTCCTCTACGTTCGTTAAATATTATTATTAAGCGGCTATACGTAACTAGCCCTTGTCCAGGCAAAAATGCACTTGACCGGAAAATCTTTATCCCGCCTAACCGGTTTAGTGATTTCCACCTCTGTTTCAACAAAGATTTGAATAGAGAACAGAGAAAGCCAGTTGCTCCATTGTTAATGTTAAGTAACAGAGGCTTGCTTAATTATAACTTGTGAGAAGTTACAGATTTTGAATGAATCTGGAACCAGTTTCAAATTAATAACCCATGGAGATTAACTCCATATATTAAAATATAATACAACAACTGTTGCTAGAGGTACTAAGGTTGATGACTCTGATATAACTAAACTTATGAAGCGTGGACTGTGATAAAAGGCTATGAATATACTTGTACAGTTGTTGCGAAAAAAAAAAACTTCTGCTAATAAGAGCAGCTGAAAAAAATGGAAGAAATTGCTCAGCCTCTACACTCCTTCCGCCTCTCCAAATAAAATGCTCCTTTACTAATAAAGTAGCTATAGCCTGAGATTGGTCTATATTTTTTGTATTGATTGCCTTTTTTTTTCAATCAGTTGACAACGAAATCAAGAGACATCCCTCACAGATGCCAAGATTGAGACGCATTTGACACGGCAAATGATCTTTCAATCAGCTCATTTAGGAAACTCATGTATTATTTATCTTTTCGATTCAATGTTTGTCTGAATCTTAGTCCGTTTTCTTTCCAGCAATTTCTATATACAAAATACACCCCATGACTTAAAAAACTTATATAAAGTAAATTGAATTTCAAAAATATATATATTTTGATACAAGACTCCTTACTTTCCTCAGCATTGTTGACATTTATGGAAACGGCCGTTTGGCCTTTCAGAGCTGGTTCATTGCGATCGCCCACATCTAACTTTCTAACCAGTCAATTCATACCAGAGTAATAAAAGACTCCATCAATCTTTCGATTTTACAAGTAATAACTATTTTTTCCTGATCACCACGAAAAATGTGAGTCAAGACAAGTTTTTGGAGTTTGTGTTACCCTCGGTTGCGTGACGGTTTTAACGTGCATTTTATGCAAAAACATCGAAAATGAACTGCGTGTTTACCTCTCTCGGCGGGTTGCTTTTTAATTGCTCAAGCTGGATTTTTTTATATGTTGTACTACAACAGTAGGGCTTTACTGAGGTTTAATAATTCTTCTAAAATTCTATGAACCAAGCCATGATTTTTTCCTTCAAAGTTTCGCAAAATTTCATCGTTTATGAAAGTGCTGAAGATAGGAATCTTTGGGCGTTTTTTAACTGAGTAAAAAATTCATTATCTTGCAATATTTTTACCAAGTACTATTGTAACAGGGATGCCTTACTTACCTGCCAAAGATGAACTTGTTTCCTTGAACCGTCTTTTTTCCCGAGGCCTTTGAAAATGGTATAATTCAAAGGTTTTACACCGGTGACTATATGGCATGGGGCAGAATTTCACTTTTTGCCGGTTTTCTCGAAAAAGAAAACTCTTTGGAAACTTTGATTGCGATTTTCGAAAACGATTCACCAAAGGGTTCTTTCTCACTGAATGTGAAGAATTTCGAAATTTCCGTTTTGACGGCAAATTCTCGATATTTACAGACAACTGCTCTTAATTCTGTAAGAAGGGGATTCAAATTTTTTACGTGCAACCAGTAAAATACCCCAGTTTAAGAGCCTGCTGATTCGAAACAAGCACCGTGACCCCATCTTTTTATTGCATTTTTTAGTGTTCATATCATGAATGTTGATTATGCCAAGTTTCGAAAAAAGGTTGATATTAGAATGATTTCAAGGGAATTACCTTAAATTGTTTTCAAAAGAGAAATATTTTTAGGATGCAAAAAGAGGAGTTTTAGATCTGTTTTCCAAGCACTCTATTCGCTGATATAGCTTTATTTTATGTATCCATCTTGATGACCAGTCTGTTCAGGGAACTAATCACAACGTTGCATAATGAAATTAAGTTTCATCAATTGAAACAATCCTGAGTCATGTAAAATACACATGTAAATTTAACCACCTCAGTTGGAATATAGAAAAGGATGGTGATGCTTGTTTTTGTCAACTGGACCAGAACACGCAAGTTCTTTCTTCGTTGATGTGAATACCGTAAAATTCCGAAAATAAGCCGCAGGGCTTATATTTTTCAAAGGCCCTTTTTGAGGGACTTACTTGTATCTACGGAGGGAAATTTGCGTCTCAAAATCGATTGGGCTAGCCTTCAATTGATTTTTCTCTTCAGCCTCTAACATTATCATTTCCCTGATTGTTCCCTTTATGTAATGATACTAATTTAAATTTATTTATGTAATAATATAAATTTTAAAAGTTTACCCATAGCCCTCAGCCGTTCTTCTGTCCAGCCTAGACTAGCTTTTGCCACCTGTGGGACAGTGTAATTAATTAATTTAATTATTTCAATAAAGTTATGTTGTTGTTGTTGTTTTTGTTCGTAATGTAATGTTATATCTAGAAATATTGAATGCAATGATTTTGTTTTCTTAGGAGTCTTTTACATCAAACATATTAAGACTCATTCAGAAGATGAAACCTAAGCTAGAAACTGGTAATGATCAAGCAGGTATGAAATTAAGGTAGAGAATTTTGAAATAGTATTTTACATGTATCACATTCAAGATAATTATGTCCAGGTTTGCAAAAAAAGGGGAAATTGGAAATTTTGTCAGGTCAGTGAAAAAAAGTAAAATAAGAGGTTGGAATGGCCCCAACGCAATCTGTGATTTTTGCCCAATTTCCGAAATTTGTGAAAATTGTAAACAATGGTTATGAAAAATTTGGGGGGTAAACAAGGTGCATTATGGTCTATGTAAAAATGGCAAATGAAGATGAATTAACAGCTGTCAAAATCAGGTGTCTGCTAAATATCACATCACCATCTCTAGGGCTCAGATGAAAAACCAGTCATTTTGCCCCTACATGTAAGCCAGTGTAATATGTCACACTTGTCTTCGTAAATCAATTCAAGCTCAATTAACAACTGTCAAAATGGGACATCTGTAGCCCACTATCACAAAACGGACACTTAAACCCGAAAAAACCAACTAATGGGAAAATAGGGACCGTGTAACCCCGACCTATGTTATAGCGTTGCCTTTGGGGTTGTAAGGCAAAACTAATAAAGTAAAGCCTAATAACATGAATACGAGCTGAAAACGAGATGTTACATAAAATAGCTAAGAAACATGGGGACCAGTACAGATGGAAACAAAATTAAGGCTAACAGAATAAGTGAAAATTAAACTAAACAAAGCAAGTTGATGTGGCGAGGGCGACCGTAGAATGACATGCATAACTAAACGGTCACTATATCAAACCCCCTAACCGCGATCCCTCGCGCGCTGCATTTGAACCCAGTACTCGGTTCCGTACCGGCAAAATAATAATTTATGTAAATTCTAATCTACACAAATTGCATTATATAAACTTGTAAGAGCATCTACTGTTTTCAGAGAGTTTAGAATTTTGCCCTGTACTTTTTGCCAAAACTTTTTTGAGGGGATATTTAAATAACATTACACTTGACCAGTTCATTTGCATTGCGAAAATCTGTGAATATGTTTTCGCCTGTATTGTATCGCAACACCCCCAATCTGGGAAAAAAACCGAGAAAACAACATTCAAACATGCGCTCCGCTTATTTCAATAAGTAGCGTAGTAAGAATAGAATAAATTGAGATGGCAATTTCGTTAAAAAAGTATGTTTTGATCATGGAAGTAACGGGCAAATAACGCAAAATGTCCAGTTTTGGGATCAGAACTATTTTTTTTTAATTTGTGTTTGCATGATCAGCATGTGCAACCATGCAAACTTGATGTAAACAAAGCGCACAAAAGTTGCTTCAAATAATTTATTGTAGTTTTACCTCCTAAAATTAACATTTCAATCAACTGTTTTGTCATTCGGTTCAACGAGCTTAGGATTTCATTTGCAAAGAACAAGGCACAACTCGCGCCTATAGTAGTAAATAACCAAGAGCTAGAATGCGTTGAAAGCGCCAAATTACTAGGTGTTACGATCTCCAACAACCTTACATGGAATATGCACATTGATCAAATCATAAAGAAAGCTTCTAAACGTATGTATTTCCTAATACAATTGAAAAGGGCCAATGTCGCAAGGCATGAATTAACCAACTGCCTCACTTAAGTGGAAGGTGGGTGCCCGGGATACCCAGGGGCTTCCACTGTGGCCAGCCAGCCCCTAGATAGAAAAACTGCCCCCATGGCTGGCAAATCCCCGCAACCCAGCCATGAGCCCCCATTCCAGGCACCCGTCACACTGATGAAACAGTGGAAGGAAGAAAAAGGGGATGGGAGGGGGGGAAGACGCTGAAAGACCGCTCCCCAAAAAACCACAGTACAAAACGCTCAAAAACTCACAGATCCTAGCCGTATACAAAGCTACACAAACCAAGTGAGCCTGCACTTATGGGATTGACCGCTAAATCCATGCTAAGCCCGTGGGCTACTTAACCGCTACGCTTGTGGACCGCATGACCGCTTGACATGTGGACTACTAAACTTGAGGACCGCTTAACCGCTAAGCTTGAGAACCGCTAGACCGCTAAGCTTGTGAACCGCTAAACCGCTAAACTTGTGAACCGCTTGACCGCTAAACTTGAGAACCGCTAGACCGCTAAACTTGAGAACCGCTTGACCGCTAAGCTTGAGAACCGCTAGACCGCTAAACTTGAGAACCGCTTGACTGCTAAACTTGAGAACCGCTTGACCGCTAAATTTGTGAACCACTTGACCGCTAAGCTTGTGGTGGTTAACTAAATTTAATTCTTTTTTATACATCTTGTATAAGGTCAGTCATGACCTACGCATCGCCTGCGTTCTTCTACGCCCTGCCATTGTATTTAAAGAAAGATCTAGAGAATGTAGAGAAACGAGCACTATCAATCATTTGCCCGGGACTGGCCTATAGAAAGGCCTTAGAGCTTTCAAATATTATGTCTATCAATGACTACATCGCTAGCTTATGTAAAAAGACCTTCCTCTCGATTGCTAATGACCCGGCTCATCGCTTACATAACATGCTTCAATCGTCAGGGCCGTCGTGTTATAATCTTCGGTGCAAAAGGCGTTTTGCGATTCCCAAATGTAAGACCGAGCGTTTCAAAAATAGTGTTTTAGCAAGATCATGTATTGATAACGAATTTTAGCGCTCGGTGAGTTTTGTGGGTGAGATCGGTGACGTTGTATATATTTTAACAGTTTTAAGTTTTGTTATATTTTTAGGAGTTTATCATTATCATTTTATTATACTCACTATTGTAAGATTCTGTTATATCGTATTATATATTATATTGTAAATAGACAATTCAGCTTAGTAGCTGCAACCTTTTTACAAATAAACTATCTATCTGTCTATCTAACAATATTTTAGCCTGTTTTGATTTCTATTCCAAACCCAATAATATGAAATAATATTATACGACGATCAATTCAAGACTTTAATGATCCACAACCTGTAGATTCTCCCCCCCCCCCCCCACCCTAAAAGGGGGGCTGTTAAAGTTTTGCATGTAAAGATGAGTCCACTTAAAGGGTTCAGTAAAATAGAAGACTTTGAGCTCGATTGGAGACTTTATTCATTTCAGATGTTTTTTTGCGGGATATTTTATTCTTAATCAACTGAAACCCTTCCTCAAATGGTAAATGAAAGGCCCTAAATGTTAAGTAGGGATTTGAATATTTCTTTGTCATGGCTTAAAGTTAAAAATTGGTTGCTTTTATTAGAAGTATATAAACGGGAGCTTCGCTTTTAGCCCTGGCTAAATCTCTATATTAGTATTTTGTAAGTAAATATTGTTGTACTCAAAATCCATTTGTTACAGAGTCATGTGCTGTTCTGGTTACTATGACAACAAGACCATTATAGCTACAAGAACATTGATTTCCAACATACTACTACTACTACTAAGTCGGTCACAACCGAGCCTTGACAAGATTATTCCAAACTCTTCGATCGTGCATCAGTGCCTCTAACTCTTGACTGGCCGTGGGTTGGCTCCCAAAGGATGAGTTTGTGTGCTGGGAGGTAGGGATGCCTTTAACAGAGCCTATCCTCCTTGCCCCTACTTTATCTCCAACTCTCGGCAAATCTCCATAAAGATCTTCCTTGGAGGTGTGGCTTTGCCAGGAAACATTCAAGGCCATCCGCAACATGCGAGTTGTAGCAAACATTTATTGACTTGGTAAGGGTAGGGGCTAGGGTCCAGGTTTCACCAGCATGAAGAAGAACAGATTCTACAGTGGCTTTGAAGAATGAGAGTTTTACACCCCTGGACATATAAGATCTCCAGATCTTCATGTCGTTCAGCACATTCCAAGCCTTGACCTTTCTTGCTTTTATGTTATTCTCTGTAGAGGCAATGAGAGACCCAAAATACTTAAAACCCTGAACTTCTCGGAGTTCTTTTCCTTCCACAGTTTTGAGTAGAGTATCAACACTCGAGTTGTAATTGATAACTTCCGTCTTTCTTGGGTTAAGCTGCTGGCCAACTTTCTCAGACTCAGACTCTGTTAGTGTCAGTAGTTTCTGTGCCTGATCAACCCCATTAGACTGAAGTGTAATGTCATTGGTAAAGTGATTGCAGGATGGCGTCGAGATTTTCTCTGGGTGATCGTAAATCCAAGTTCTTCCTTTCTACCACTAAACCTTGCAATTTTACACAATTTTCGGAAATTTGGAAAAATCCACAACTAGCTTTCGAATTTAATAATGATCATTAACATGACAAACAACTGTGAAAAATCGCAAGTAAGGCAAAAAAACTCCGGACTTTGGATTTTTTTTTGCAATTTTCGCAAATACTGCAAAATCCCCAACTGGTTTTTGACTTGATGAACAACATGACAATGAATTGCGGAAATCGCAAGTATTGCGAAAAGTCATCGACCTTGCGATTTTTTGCAATTCTCGTAAATTTTGCAAATGAGAGGGAAAACAGCGGAAAATCTCAATGAATCCAAAAATTTGTCAATCTTGCAAAAATTCTCAAATTTTACAATGAACGCGAAAAATCGCCAACTGTGCGATTTTTCGAAACCTGGTGTTAATCCTCTTACATGGAACCAGTTTCCTTCCTCGGTGAAGACAAATGAAGTCATAAATTGCACTTGTGGCATCAATCGTCGCTATGCTTAGGGCAACAAATCTGGCACAAATAGACCCCAGCTAACAGAACAGGGAGCTGGTGAAGAATATTACAGATGTTATAGCCCTGGTGTTTCAGGGGTATCACAACATGAATAACACCAGCAGACAGGCAACAAGCCTTATGCGACAGCACAATCGTAGAGCTTTGATGACCTCTCAGTGCCTGCCTTTGACAGCTATTTTGTACTGGCCATACTGTGAGATTAGCAGTACCGGTATATTGCTTTGGTGCTGAAATTGGTACAATTTATCAAAGTTCCATATATATTCACCCACACATTCCTGCTACAAAAAAAGGAATAAAAACAATCCTGCTACATAATGAATATATCATACAAACACCAAAATACTAAAAATCATTTCCTTTATTGTATCCATTCCAGAAAAATAACGTAACCAAAACTGTCAAATTATATTGTACCCATCATCAAGAAACTCATAGTTTACCCCAATTTAGTCTGTTCAAAACATCTTCTATTCGCCTATTGCTCTTTACGAAATTCAGTAAGTGTAAAACGCTTACTGCGGACTATTGTTTTCACCATGCTAATGATACCTGACAAAAATAATCCCGTTGTTTTCTAACCCTAGAAACAATAGTCTGCAGTGAGTATGCAGTCTAAGTTTTACCCTGCCCCTTAAGAAATAATCTACTTCACAATTTCAATTATTTGATTTATCTCATACCCTTGACATTGACTACCAGTAAAATGGCGTCAGCTGTTGAAAGATTAAACCTTTCAGATTTTTTATAACATCAGAAGACAAATATCTTTTACCGTAATGATTTGATTTAGCGCCTAGGGCATTCAATTACTTCTATTCCTCAAAGGAATGCCCCTATTCGAGACAAACTACTTATTTGGAACATGGCCGTTGTTACCCAGAAACTGTAACAGTAACAAATATGCCATAAATGTTATCAATTACGTTTTACACTGCCCCTCAAGAAATAACCTACTTCACAATTTCAACTATTTCATTTATCTCATACCCTTGACATTGACATTGACTACCATTAAAATGGCGTCAGCTGTTGAAAGATTAAACCTTTAAGATTTTTTATAATATCATTACCGTCATGATTTGATTTAGCGCCCGGGGCCCAGTTGCTTGAAGCAAGGTTAGCGTTAACCAGCGTTTAATACCATGACAACGTATTGGTTTTGATACTGCTTAACCAATGGTTAACGCTAACCATGCCTCGAGCAACTCAGCCCGGGGCGTTCAATTACTCCTATTCCTCAAAGAGAGACAAGGTACTTATTCGGAACATGGCCGTTATTACCCAGAAACTGTAACAGTAACAAATATGCCATAAATGTTATGAATTAACGTGGGAAACACGACTAAGACCACAATTTTTGTAATGTGGCATTACCGTTTGTTGATGAGCAATAACAGGAAGATGAACCTCGGCCTACCTTACTCTAACACAAGAATATTTTTAACAGGGGCACTTATTAGAATGGAGGCACTTATTACAATATGGGAACAGGGTTCACCGGCGAAAAATGTCTGATTGGTCGTCGCGCGACCACGTGACATTGCCAAATTCAAAATGGCGGCAATACCTCCATACTTTGTTTATTCCAGTGGAAAGAAGGTTAATTGCGGCTTAATATGAGTTGCAAATGCACATCGCATATTTTTAGAATAGCCTAGACTTTTTATTATCCTTGTTCACCTATTCCAATGGGATTCGTTTCCTGCGATGCTCGCGATTTGGCTGGTTTTCGTGATTCAACTTCGGATCATGAAGGACAACAATGTTTCTGAAAAAAGCAGGGTCACCAGAAAGAATGGCCTTTGTTCACAGCTCAATGCAGTAGATAAATAAGACACTATGGATCCTTTGAAATTGCTTAGACACCTGGTAGCTATTTTATTATTATTTTTTCCCTAAAAGGTAAAGCAAAAATACTTTTTCTCCAGCAACACTTTCCAATTTACAAAAAAAGCTTGAACATGAGCTAAATGAACTTTAGTCAGTCTGCATTCAGTCTTTTCATTGACAACGGGTGCAATTTTAATATCAAAACTTTAAAGCCGTCTTTGACCGAGCAAGGCTTTTTTTTCTTTTCAATGGTTATTGTACTTGATCTAAAAAAGATAATGAAATTTTTAAAATAAGGGCAATACTAAATACTATACTTTAAAAGAAGAGAACTTTGATTCAAGTGTTAGTTGGAAAAAATATTGATTATATTTTTTTAGTAAATGAAGGTTAAAAAAGTGATATCATATCACTGTACAGCGCTTTGAGCAATTAGTGGATACGCGCTATATAAATGTCTATTATTATATTATTATTATTAAAAACCCAGATCTTTCCATAAATAAATTTTATTGACACTGTCAGGGACATGTGCTTTCCTTGAGTACACATTTTTTCGTTAAAAAATCTTGTTTGTGCGGCTGCACTTTGTTTGATGCAGGATCCATGGATCTTTTCTGAAGAGAAATGAAAAGTATAGTATGTTAACATGCCAGATACTTCAACACTGCCTTAGCCAACAACTAAGAAGAAACTGAACTTCAAATCAAAAAACAAAGTGAAAACTACTTCACTGTGAAACAACAACCATGCACTTCAAATATATATCACATTAAATTCATGCAAAATGTACACCTGATGAGAAGTTTATAGGAATAGAAACAAACGATAATTACAATGAAACTATAATTTTTGAATGAGATCTGTGAGTGTCCTCTCATAATTCTGACAGAAGATCAAAATTGGAAACTGCACATCCTACACAACTGCATTCATCAACATGATCCTACGAAAATTTCATTGACTCAAAGTTTACTCCAAGCTTTAAACTCCTGTAAGTTTAATTTGTGATGATTTTTTTTTCTTGGAAAGAACTTTTGAATACTTAGTAGCATGTTAACTCTGTCATTCATTTTATAACTTGGCTCCCAAAAAATTGAAGCCAAAAACGGTGCATATAAAAACAAAATCATTCACAGAAAAATTACCCTGTTCATCTCCTTCCAGGATCCAATTTTCAAGCAAAGAAGCACCCCCCACTGAAAGCCTTGTGTGTAAAATTTAGTACTAAAAAATTGTACACGGGGGAAATCATGTCCGTAAGTACGGTTCCTAACGAGGAAAGTAACAAGTAACTCGTTGTGTGTATAATCCCAAGCCAAATTTATGAGCAAAATAATCTAAACTTCGATCCTTCAATTATAAAATTGCAAGCAGTTGTGCACATTGTAGACAGAATTTTTTTTACAAATCAAAATGTTGCTGGACCTATCGAACTGTAGCTCCAAGACGGTCTAAGCATTTTAATGAAAACACTCACATTTTCTCATTCGACAGTTCGGATAAAACTCAAATTTCTGTAACATACAAAGCTGTAATAATGTGCAACAACAATGAAATGTGCACCGATCGACAAAATCACTTTACGAACTACGCACTTTAGAAAACTGCCGCAACCCGGCCGCTTTCGATCCACTAGCCACAAGGCAATTTACATAGCAAGACAATGGTTAAGAATATTTCTTTTGTACCGAGTGACACGAGATTAAGTTGAACCAAGCGTAAGCTTATTTTTCTAACATAAACAGTGTAAACACAGGGAGATGTAGCATCTAAATATAGTTTTTCGGGCAACAAAGTACAAGCTATTAAGTCATATTAACAAAACTAAGCCCAAAAATGTCTGTCCCTCTACTTTTTTTTTTTGTTGAATCCGTGATAGGAAACTCGAACTAAACGACAAAAACATTTTGGGTAGCGTTGTAATACGCTCTTCGATCAACCGTCGAACGTTGTCGAATGTTAAAGTCGAATTTTGACACAAAAACGGGGTACACATTTAACAAAACTGTCGCTTCCGTGCCACTCGGTACAAGCTTATTTATATACCAAAACAAAGCCCAATAATTTTTCTTCCACTGCTTTATAATTTCTTTTTGTACCGAGTGGCACGGAACATGCAGTAAACAAAGAGAGTAAAAATTACCCACCTTTTCGGCCTGTCTTCCACATGCAAACCAGCGATCTCAACGTCAACAAAACTGAATCAGACCATGCCACTGCGATTTTTCGCCAGTTCCAGGACGCTATATTCTCTAGAGAACACATCTCCGTCAAAACTTCGACCAAAATAATTTTTGATCTCTTACAGTGGCAAGAAATTGCAACGTTGTCACTGCCAAAAAAAGCTGCCATCGCTTCTTTCACCTCAACAACATTTCGCGGGCATTTTTGCCTCGGAGCCAATGACATTGCCCGAAATCGATCACGTGCCATTTTTTGCAGAGCATGCGTAGACATTTTTCGCCGGTGAAGGGAACAGGGGTCTTTTTTGCATGAGCATGCGCGACCGCTGACTTGACAAAGAGCACGCGACCAGTGACAGGGTTGTGCCTAAATCATACCGTCCAAAAGGACAGCCGAGAAATACTAGGAACGAGTTTCCGATTCGGGCCGACTTCGGAAATTCTCGAAAACATCCAATATGGCGGCTCAAGCGTGGTGAAAACTGACAGCCAAAGGAGCCGTTTTATCTCCAGAGAAGCGTGATTTAAAGTATTGTTGACGAGGTTTGCGTTTATTGTGACTTTTGAAGAGTTCTTGATCTTGTAGAGTAAGCAATCCATTTATAAATGTCTTATCAGTTAGTCTTGTCCCGCTGGCCGGTATTACCGAAGAAAATAATACCGTCCAACGGGACATCCTAAGTTATAGCAACATTTGTAAGGAGGTATATCATATCTGGGTTTTTTATTGTTAAACGGTGTTGTAGAACTGGATTTCTGTAGGTTTCTACAAGCTTAGGATACTCTATAGGAATATTTTTATTCATAAAAGTGGCCCTGTCCTTTTGGCCGGTATTACCGAAGAAAATAGTACCGTTCAGCCGGACATCCTGAGTTTTAGCAACATTTGTTAGAAGGTATGTCATATCTGGGTTTTTTATTGTTAAGCAGTGATTCCTGAGGTTTCTAAAAGGCCAGGGTAACCAAACAGGAAGGTTTTTTTTTTTCATAAAAAAAGCCTTGTCCTTTTGGCTTGTATTATCTAAGGAAATAGTACCGCCTAGCAGGACATCCTTAACTATGTCAGCAGTTGGTTGGATGTATTTATCATTTATTTACCAATTTAAGTCTTCACTCTCAACAGAGTATTGCAGACTGCTTTAAATAATAAAATTACAACAATGAATACAACAATAACATAAAATTACTAATCAACATGGAAGATTACACAGGGATTGCCTAAATGAACATGGCGAAGTAGATGCTATAATTTCTGGTGGGAGATTGTTCCACTGTGCAATTGTCCTAGGGTAAAAAGAGTATTACTACATGGCATGCATGTTGTTATTGTTACATTGTAATACACACCGGTACCTTGCTCTCTGAAGGCTTTTTTCTAACAGCTGGGGACAGCTGAACAAAGATAGTTTTATTCATTCCTTGTTGCTGTAATCACTTAAGAATGTTCACCCAAGGTGGCACTCTATAGGGAGTACTCAAAACTGACAGCCAAAGGAGCCATTTTATTGCCAGGGAAGCATGGTTTTACATTATACTTCGTGATGTTTGAGATTCTCATGTTCTTTAAAAAATTTTGGGTTTTGTTTCTTGGCCGGTCAGTATAACTCAGAAAAACAAAAGGTTGGTACGGTTGGCTGTAGGAACGAAATTAAGGTTAAAAAAACTGCCTCTCTCTGGCTGGCACTATCAAAACAAATCATACCCTGTAGTTGAAATAGGTTGTGACAGCAGTATAATTATATCATTTTTTAAAATTCTTTTTAAATTTTATTTTGAAAGATTGTTTAAATTGTTTTTTAAAAAGGTTCATTACAATGTCCCTTATCTATTTACTGTTTGATCTTTTTTGTGACAACAACAACACCTATTCTCAACCCCCCCACCCCACCCCTCCTTTCTCTCCAGACTGAAATTGTGGTTCAATTTTATCCTTGGTCTAAATGTTATTTTCTTTTGTCTTCAACTTAGTATCATACATTACCATACCCAAAAACTTACCTACCTCAGCAGTATGGGAAATTGCCTGTCAAGGAAAGCAGAGATGCCAACCCCAGTTGTAGATTCTGGAGACTCTCTGTTTTTCTCTTCCCCCTCCCCCGCCTGTCAACAGCCCCACTACCCCCACTACCCCAGCCTTACCCCACCCTGCCCCCAAATTGACCCAGCCACCTAAGGGAATTGTGTGAAGTCTTATATGAGGTACATGCTATCAAAATTTGCTTTCATTCTTTCCCAGAAACTAAAAATGACTAAAAAAGATTGAATTTTGAAAAAAAAAGGGCAAAAAGTCCATTTTATCCGGGAGATTCGGTGACCTGGAGAGCGGGAGATCAGAGTGGCCATATCTGGGAGAGTTGGTATATATGAGAAAGGTATAAAGAAGAGTGAATGTATCCTCTGGGATATGGATTCTGGGATTATTTTTGTCCAGAAATTAGGTCTCTGCAAGGCTGCTATGGTTGTGCCCTCTCCAAAATTCAGAGAAAGACCCATTTGTTGTATAAATTGAGGCTCTTCAAATTAAGGTGCCTTTCTTTTTTTTTTTCTTTACATCATGTGAATTTAAAAA
Source organism: Porites divaricata (assembly GCA_038088405.1). NCBI lineage: Eukaryota > Metazoa > Cnidaria > Anthozoa > Scleractinia > Poritidae > Porites > Porites divaricata. Next base: position 9,636,070 of record JBBMOI010000004.1, read on the forward strand.
AAAAGAAAGAAAGAAAGTCACCAGTCTTTTCGCACCCAGTCTCCGCCGTTAACTCCGTGCGTTCCCGCAAGAAGTAATATTCTGGCGGGAAGTACAACACAAGAAGTCAAACATTTCTTTCGGCTGGTCATGACATAGTTAAATACAAATTTGTTATGGAACCACTCCAGGAACCTACCTACCTTGGCAGCAAGGGACATAATCACTAAATTCGTTGTAAGACGAATCGACAACAGGTCAGTGGTATTCAAGTTTTTTTCTCTCCTTTGCTCCTACATAAAGGGTCAATTCCAACCATGTGTTTACATCTTCGTGCGCTAAGCATTCCGCTGTTATAATTGCTTTTAAGAAGGAGAGCTTTATCTTTTGTATTTTCAAACAATGGCTACTCCTGTATATTAATATGCTAGACAGATTTTGTAAGAACCCAATCGCCAAAAATAACTTTCTGCGTCTCAAATTTCACTTCTTAATGTATAATGAAGATATTTTTGGGGGAGTCGATGCTCGATAGGCCTAGCCAAAATGTAAGAAAAGAAATGGAAGGTTAAAGTGGACACTGTAAAATTCGTAGTTATCTCGGAAATTGAAAATGATTTTTTTCCCTAGATTTTTTATTTTTTAATCAACCTTCATTTAATCTGTCAGAGTATGTGCTATACTTTTCTGAAACTATGGCTCGAATTTGTCTTGAGCATTCTGTTATTTGTCTTGACGGAACCTTTCCCTAGAAGCTGTTAGATCTGCTACTTTTTTCTTTTTTCTGATTCTAGTGCCCGGGAAGGGAGGGGGGTGGTTATGCAACAAATGCTTCTACAGGGAGGCTCTGCCCAGAGGTCCAACCCCTTACCCTTTACCATTTTTTACAAAAAAGGTAGCCCTTTCACATACCTTGTTAAGAACTTTGTATCTCTTTTAACTGTTGTAAATGGACTGTCTTCAAATAGCAATGAATCACAAAAACTGAACTTTTTCTCGACTTTATAAAGCCATAAAATTCATCTGTTAGCCCTTTGGGCTCTTTCACAAACCCGAATGACAGATTTCCCTACCCTTTTATATACTTCAACGAGTAAAATCCCCACCCTTTCACATACCAAAAGCCTGAAAAGGGTACCCCTTTTGGGCCTCCCCCTATAGGCCATCATAGGGAGTACCCCCACGGCGATGGGGAAGCTGAAGCTGGGCCAAATAGATAGTACAATGCAACTGTCAACAAATTTCATAACAAGATATGCTTTGAAATGAGGTATGATCGTCGCAGTGAAATGCAATTTAAGCAATTGCGTAAAGAAGCCTGAAAAAAATTCAGGACTTCAATGGGGTTTGAACCCGTGACCTTGCGATACCGGTGCGATGCTCTACCAACTGAGCTATGAAGCCACTGACGTTGGGAGCAGGTCAATTATGGGTTCATATGTTCCCGTGAAAGAAATGAGTGTTAATGATATATGAAATGAATCATATATGAACTGCGGAAATGAAATGAAATGAAGGTATGATCGTCGCAGTGAAACGCAATTTAAGCAATTGCAATTAATCATATATGATTCATTTCATATATCATTAACAAGATATGCTTTGTTCTTCATTCATGGAGGAAATTACAGAAACTCATCAGTGACAAGTTCTTTTCAAAATTTCTTTATTACAGAATGTACCACAGCAATTAAACTCAACTGATCACCTTTGAAATGAAGATTATTGAATGGAAAGTGATTCACTATGCAATTCCATCAAAATAAATGTGAAATTTTAAGTATTATCAATCAAAACAACATTCATACATAACTACTGTTGCTGATTAGTTTGCAGAGTACCTCAGCAGAGGGATAATGCCCAACTGTAAACAGGTATTAAAAGTTCAGACACTGTTGATGAAAAGAAGTTAGTGTCATTGCATTCTACCCCCTTAGAACTACAAGTCTAATTTGACTCTTAAGACCTTGGATATAATTATAGAGGATATCACACGGTGGCGCGAAGGTATGAATTTTATTTTCGAGTGGCAAAACAATATTTTACGAACGAGCGCAGCGAGTGAGTAAAATATTGTTTTGCCACTCGAAAATAAAATTCATATCTTCAAGCCGCCATGTAATGTTCTTTTTACTATATAGACAAAAAGACATCGATAAGGTAATAGAGGGAAATGACCGAAATTACATCATCGATAAACTCGCGTGTGAGATTATGGAAAATAAACCACTCAGGTCCCGGATGTAGTTTTATGAATTTTACGAGTGGTATATTTTCCAGTAAAACACTCGTGTCTATATAATAATAACTAATTACACTCTTTTGTCTCTACTCTTTTCTCTTTTCAAGATTTTTGAAACACGATCAAGCAACAGCTATTGCAAACGTTTTTGTAATAAACTTAAAGTATCAGGGGCAGATGTAGAATTTTTGAATGTTGGGTCAATGTCCCAAAGCATGCCGATTTAAGAAGGACAATGGCTGGTTGGCTTCAAAAGGTTGGAATTGCATCCCATGATTTTCATTTGTTTGTCCAAATATTATATTTTTGGCTGGGCTGTTCTCTAGAGGGGTGGCTAGCCACTCAATCCACCCCTCCTGGATCCAAACACTTACACAATACTGCCAATTATTGTTGACAAGTGGAGAAAATAAAGCTTGAAAGCACCTCCAAACGCATTGTGCTCCTTAATAATTTAGTAACACAAGAAATCTAAAGAGGACTTTAATTTTTTATTTCAGGTAATTTTCCATTTGTTTTAATGTCATTAGCATACATACCCCAAAACAACAGAGAAACAAAAATTACCTGAGATAAAAAATTAACTTTCAACACACTATCAGAAGAGATAAACCAAGAAAAATTAAACACAAGCTTGCTGAGCTAATTAGGTGGTACTATTTTCTTAGCTTCACCATTCAAAGGGACAATACAATTTTCAAGAATAAAAATCACTCCTATACAGTTATCCGTGGATTTAAAATGTCAAACCAGAAAAAGTGTTTTGCACTTCCCCATACCTGAGTACTCCCTATAGAGTGTCCCCTTGGGTGGACATTCTTAGGTGATTACAACAACAAGGAATGAATAAAACTATCTTTGTTCAGCTGTCCCCAGCTGGTAGAAAAAGGCCTTCAGAGAGCAAGGTATGTATTACAATGTAACAATAACAAGCCGCATGCCATGTAGTAATACATCCAACCAACTGCTGACATAGTTAAGGATGTTCTGCTAGCCGGTACTATTTCCGTTGATAATACATTAGCCAAAAGGACAAGGCATATTTTTATGAAAAAATAAACCTTCCTGTTTGGTTACCCTGGCCTTTTAGAAACCTCAGGGATCACTGCTTAACAATAAAAAACCCAGATATGATATACCCTCTAACAAATGTTGCTAAAACTCAGGATGTCCGGCTGGACGGTACTATTTTCTTCGGTAATACCGGCCAAAAGGACAGGGCCACTTTTATGAATAAAAATATTCCTATAGAGTATCCTAAGCTTGTAGAAACCTACAGAAATCCAGTTCTACGACACCGTTTAACAATAAAAAACCCAGATATGATATACCTCCCTACAAATGTTGCTATAACTTAGGATGTCCCGTTGGACGATATTATTTTCTTAGGATGTCCCGTTGGACGATATTATTTTCTTCTTGGGCGTATTTCATTCTAAGTTCTAAGTAATACCGGCCAGCGGGACAAGACTAACTGATAAGACATTTATAAATGGATTGCTTACAAGACCAAGAACTCTTCAAAAGTCACAATAAACGCAAACCTCGTCAACAATACCCAAAATCACGCTTCTCTGAGGATAAAACGGCTCCTTTGGCTGTCAGTTTTCACCACGCTTGAGCCGCCATATTGGATGTTTTCGAGAATTTCCGAAGTCGGCCCGAATCGGAAACTCGTTCCTAGTACTTCTCGGCTGTCCTTTTGGACGGTATGATTTAGGCACAACCCAGTGACAGCGACCGTGGTGCATAGTCATAGGAGCCAAATTGTTCCCTTTGAAAGCTTGCTTGACATTGAAATGGTAGCAGGAACTTAGTAAAGAGCTGGTGATTTTAAAGTGGAGACTGATGCGCTGAACGAGGTGAAAGAGCAAGTTTCTCAAGGATGTCTGACACGAACATGGCTGCTTGTTATTGTTTGGCGCTCGACTCGTGTCTTGATTCGCGTTCAAGAACCGCAAAGTTTGGCATAGAGTGTATTGCTGATGCGTAGCTATTGAGCAAAATGTTCTTTATTTAGTGTTTGTCTATAAATCGGATGTAAATTAGTTCTCGATACCGTAGAGGATTTCTGTCAATAATTTGTTCATAGCTGATTTAGCCATATTTCGGGAGTGGATAAATAGCGATCAGCGGGCGACTACCACGCCGTTATCAGTTGGAATAGAAAGTTGTTCCCTTAAGTATTTTAGCGATACAAAGTTTGTTTATCGGAAAATTGTAGAACTTCTTGTTTTTGCGTGGACTAACATTGTAACGCATTATTAACAGGAATATTCATTTAGCCAGAACTTAAGTGCTGTAAAAAATTTTAACTTTTGGTCGGCATCACATGTTTACTGTACTTCTTGGGAAACCTAACCGTTTGTTTCATCGAAATCGGTCACAAGTTTCGACTTTACAGTCAAACCAGGTCAAGCGTACCCCCCAAGAAACCATTAATGAATTTATTATTCAGAAGTTGAATCCGTTGCTAGTTGTAGATTTCAGATTGATTTCTGCATTCTTGCATGTGTAATGAGCGTTGAATTCACACGCGAGGCAGTTATGAAATTTCTACCAGCTCCGTTTTCCTGAATTTGATGTAAATGTCTTCAAAGAATCTTAATCCATTCAAAGATTTTCAATCTGACCAAATACAGAGAAGTTCTCATAACATATTCACTGCTCATTACGCATGCAGAAATGCCGCTTTGAATTTGACACCAGTTACGGGAACGACTAACGGATTCATTTTTCAAATAATCAATTCATTAATACAATCTTGGGGGGTACGCTTGACCTGGCTAGACTGTAATTTCGGTCCTATTGAATACAGTTTTGACTGTGTCTCATTGATATTCATTTTTTTTTATTTTTCGAGACATACAGAGTGACTACCACCAACATCTCACCAGGTGACTGATCTACGTCTCGTGTGCTGTTAATTTTGTAGCTTTTAAGTGCTGGGAAAATTGTAGAACATATATTAATTCACTGCTGAACTCAACACCGGCTTTTGCGCACTTCGAGCCCGCTCGCTGAAATTTGCTGGGTTTTTTTTTTTTTTTTTTTAATATTTCTGTTCCTTTCTCATTTCAAAACGAAGAAAATTGAAAGTGTTTACTTGCATCAACAAACGTTTCGGCTCTTTGTTTAGACTTTGATGAGGTTAGCGCAATCCTACAGGCACTACATATACACGCAATGTTGTCCAGGTCAAGTGGGGAGGTGAAATTTGATGGTAGCTCGTGTATGTTAAAGCCAGTCTACTTTGCTTTTGTTAAGACCATGTTGCAGTTTTTCTGCAAACTACACATTTTGTTAAATCACGAGCACATTCGCCAAGACCAACGAGAAAAATAATCGCCACGATGGCTTTGAGACACGCCATTTTGATGAAGGCAGACCCTGTGGTGAGCCTCCATGCACATCGCTTGTTCAGCTGTCGCGCATACTTATGCAGAAAAGACCCCTGTTCAATATGGGCACTTGGTGTTTAATGGAATTCTTGGTTTGCCGCCATGTGACAAGGCGGCCATGTTCGGGTTGATAATACAATAGAATTTTTCTTGAGAAATGTATATGAAATCTCATTTGAATTTTTGTTTATAATTTGGCGATTTTGGTGTTTTTAAATCGCCATTTTCGCCAAATACGTTATTTTTGCCAAAATGACCTCTTTCCAAAGGGCCCCTTTGCCAACTCATTTGAATTTTTGTTTACAGTTTGGCGATTTTGGCGATTAATCGCCATTTCTGCCATTTTCGCCAAACATGCCATTTTCGCCAAAATCGCCATTTCCAAAGGGCCCCTTTGCCATCTCATTTGAATTTTTGTTTACAGTTTGGCGATTTTGGCGATTAATCGCCATTTCTGCCATTTTCGCCAAACATGCCATTTTCGCCAAAATCGCCAGTTTCCAAAGGTCCCCTTTGCCATCTCATTTGAATTTTTGTTTACAGTTTAGCGATCAATCGGCATTTCTGCCTTTTTCGCCAATGCGTGGATTTCTGGATATATCTCCCTAACCGGTAGCCAGTGCAGCTCGTACAGCAACGACGTTATGCGACAGTAGCGTGGCGCGCGACAAACTAGTCTTGCTGTGGCATTTAGAACGCGCTGAACCTTATTCAGGTGAGAAACTGGCAAGCCATATAAAAGACTAATATATAGATTTAGTCAGGGCTAAAAGCGAAGCTCCATTAATAAATTTATAATTTAAAACAAACAATAAACTTGTAATCCACAAATCAGTTAACTTAAGGGCACATTTGTGTGACTTTTGAGGGACAGGCTAAGTGATTTTAGAGTGAAACAAATCTTGCATCGAGTTGATAGCCTTATATGTACACCCAAAAAAATAGTACTGGCAATATCATCTTCGGTCACATTTAAGAGCAGTAATGGCTCTTGATCACAGTAGATTAGGCGTGGAAAACAAATTTTTGGAAAACAAATCAGGCCAAATTTTTGCCTTCGACAAGTTTACTTTACAAAATCTTGCCAATAAATCTGGGTGCGTGCAAATCTACCTTTTATACTTTTTATACATCACATGTGAGGTGAAAGAGCACTATGAGGCGCCATTTTTATCATACAGACCTCAGACAATTGGCAGTTTCACAATTTTTCAAGACAAATTGCATTCATTCAATATTCAGGACCATCGAAGCACACGTGGGCTTTTAGCTAAACCCAGAGCGAAACCGTTAAAAAAAATTTCCAAAATCACCTATAAGGCCAGCCGGTTCTAATTTTTGACAAGTGCCAAATTTGCAAAGAAATTTTAAAAGAGTTACCCTTCAACATAATAAAGAATTTATTGTGTTTATTTTTATTGATAGTTTTATGACCAGCGAGGGTAAAAGGCGGAATGAGTTTGTGGAATGGCATATGGCATGGCTTGCGGAATGACATAATTATGCGGAATTTAATATACGCAGCTGAATGATCCAAAGAAATAAATTAAACTGAAAAGATTCTTCGTCTATTGAAGAAAAGATGTTTTCGAAGGTCACGCTCCCTTCTACTTTAATTTTTTCTACAGAAGATGTTTGTACGATTAACTTAACAGTTTCTTGTTACCTATATTTGTATTCGAAGCTGTGTGAGAAGTGTTTCTTTATGAGACTGTGGGTTACGTGATTGTGACATAATTGATAATATTTAGAGATGAATCGCATAATTGAGTAAAATCTCGCATTCTGATTGGTTAACGAAGCGAGGTATTTAGTGTGGAATTGCGAGTTGAAAACGAGGCTATGCGATATTGTTTTGCATCTACGTAACAACTATCGTCAAGTTCTAACACAACAACTGCAAAAAAGGTTTCTACGATGTCATTTTAAAATGTTTTCAAAACCATTGTCACCTTTTGAAGAGTTAAAAACAAACAAAAGCGTTTTTTTTAAGTGACCCGGAGGTTCTTCCTTGTTTTGAACTGAACTACAAATTCTTGGAGAGGCATAAAAAACCTCTTTCGCTCGCGACAACAAGAAAACAAGAAAATCCTGTGAACACGGCCCAGAAAACAGGGGCACCCAACGAGAATATAGTTCAAAACCACTTAAACATAGCATGGTCCAACGTATTTTAGTATTTAAACTGTAGATATAAGCATATTTTTATCCCCTAAAAATTTTTCATCTGTTCGGTTTTCCTAGCTGAAAGTCTAGTGATCCGAAAATTATAGTGATCAAAACTAACCTTTTCGAAAATTTCAGCCAGAGAAAAGGGTCCCAAAAATTCTAGGTGACCTTTTTAGGGAAAAAATCCGTTGAAAATGGGCAATTTTACCATTTTGTAGATGTTCGAAAATCCTAGGAGAGGCAGGCAAGCAAAAAATTTTATAACAAATGTTCCGAAAATTCTTCCCGAAAGTTGACGTTTGGTGCCCCTGAGAAAATGGCAAGACAAAGTTCAACCAAAAAAAACGGAGAAGCGACAACGGAGGAAGTGCCAGGGTCGATTGTCACATATACAGAAGAAGAACTAAATACCTTCAAAGACGACATGGCCTCTGAAAACACGAAAAAGAGTACGCCGCTTGCAATCGTCCTGAACCGTGGTACTTAGAAAAGTACAAACAGAGCTGAACTTGAACAGCATTTCTAAAACATTTGAAGGTACTTACCTTATATCAATCGCGACGTTAAACTTTCAGTGCTTTCCCTTGGACACTTCATGTTTTGCCACCGAAGAGGTAAAAGGTGTAAATTATTTTCCTTCTCGAGCAAATGACCAATTTGAAAAAAGTTATTATAGATAAACGGCTTGTAAAGTCAGTGAAATACCTCTATTTATCGTTACGATTAGTGTGAAGCTTGTTTACATGTAAGAAAGTTTGAAAACAAATGAAAAACAAGCACTACACAAGGTACAAAGAAAGTTGTCGAAGGTTCAGACGTGTACGACTGACCTTGCTTCCTATTCGCTAACGCAATGACAGTTCAGACAGTTGACTTTGAAATAGCTTTCTGGAGCGCGCGCTCAGGGTAAAAACAAACAATATTATTGCTGTTTTTTTCTGATTTTTATTCAATTATGCAATTCAAGGAAAATCCATTACCTGACTCGTGAATTCCACGTTAAATTGCACTTGAAAACCGATATCGGTTTTCGCGTGCAATTTAACGTGGAATTCACGAGTCAGGTAATGGATTTTCCTATAGAATCGAATCTTGTATTTTGTTTCCTCAGTTGCGAGCTTGAGACTTGCGAAACAGAAAAATCGACCAAAATCTTAATTTCGTGGCAAGAGTTGAAAAATCAATTTCTTTCATTTTTGTTCATAGATGGCTTTTAGAAACCTAACGTAGATTGTTCCCACCGAAAGCCTTTTATTCGTGAGAAAGAATAGAAGATCGGTTTTTGATGTCGGAGTCTCAGACTGCATTACATTCACGGACTAAAGAAAATCGCTTAGTTATTCAGAACCAGAAGGCACTTTCGAGAAAATTGGAACCCTTATTCAGCCGTAATGAAAAGCTTCATGCTTCAAAAGAGGTCAAAGAAAATGCGATTGTATCAGAGGGCAAATCCTGCCGACTAGAAACAACGAAACAATAACCAAAGTAAATCGATATGTGTGTCATGACCTCTCCGTGTGAAACATGCGGCTAAAATCACATCTGCTCAGTGAAAATGTAGAACCTTCCAGAGCATAATTTACCCATGGCCAGCAGAGGAAAAAAACTTTATTGGAACGAGCACCATTTTGGCATATGTTGGCTTACCATCCCTTTTTATTGCTCCGATCTTGCGCGCATTTACTTTACTACGTCATTTCCGTCACCATCTGTTGCGGTGCACAGCGAACAAAAGCGCTATCTCGAAGCCGTAAATTTCGGTCGCTGAAAATGAATTTGAACGCATTTTTATGCCGTTTTTATACAGTATTTGGCAAATACATAAAAATTCTAGGTCGGGTTAGTAAAATCAGGCGATTTCATTCAATTCCATTAGAGGTTCAGGGATTCGAAAATCGGCCCCAAGTTTGTTTCCTCTCTTTCCGTACTGTAAGCCGATCTTGCGAGCCCTCAGTCTCTTGGTTTGCGGTATATAGAATGTGTGAGGAAACTGTAACGCGATCAAAATAACCCATTTTTTTCAGAGGTTTTTGACGGGTTTTGATGTTCTAACGACAAACACATCTCCTCTGGATCCTGTGTGCCGAGCCGCACTTACTTATGTGGGATGACATATCTAGATTACGATCAAACCATGACCCAAGATTTCCCACAACTGATTTCGCCTCAACCACTGTGTCACCTACAGTAATGTCATTCAAGTTGACTTTCTGTAACTGTTGCCTAGTACCTATAAGCATCAGTTCAGTCTTATCATCGTTTAACATCAGTCGGTCTTCAATCATCCAGTTCCTCAAGTCATGTATGCAGTCACGCATAGCATTTGGCGCGGCCTCGTCCTCCCCTTGCTCATCAGGACTTAATGCCAAGTTCAACTGAGTGTCATCTGCGTAGCAATGTACACTTGGGAGGTGCTGCTGACGATATTAAACAGCTTACTGGTGTAGACCGTAAACAGAAGAGGCCCGAGACAACTCCCTTGAGGAACTCCTTGTCTGAGTGGAAAAGCAGATGATAGGCCATCATTTACAGTGACATGTTGTGTACTTTTTTTTTTTTTTCTCAAACGTTTATTAAATACTCCACAGCGTTACAATACTAACGCTACAATAAATTACAAATATGTTACATTACATTACACTATGAATTTTAACGGTAAAGTAACTATACAAAAAAAGAAAAAATACGTTCTAAGTACAGACAACACTATGGTACAGAGTCCAAAGGCAGAGCCCACTTCTTATTAAATTTGCCCATGTTATTAGTTTTAACACATATGTACTTTTCTGTTTCATACTTAATTTTAACCTTAGATGAATAGGCAGTTATGACTGGAAGAGTCTGATTTCTTCTACAACCCCATAAGTATAGTTTAGCGATCAGTATCAAATAATTCAGTAAAGGGCAATTTGTATTTAGTATTCCTGTAATAACGTTTTGTAAGGTCAGACACACGAATTCTCTTGTCAATGTGTAATAATAGTATTGAAATTCCTTCCAAAACTGCTTGGTGTGTCTGCATTCGAAAAAGATGTGGTAAAGGGATTCCGAATCCGTTTTGAATAGTGAACATTTATCATCTTGAATATAACCTATTTTGCATAACTTTTTATTGGTAAATAAAATTGAATTAAGGACTTTGTATTGAAAAGCTTTTAGATAAGGTTCAAACGCTACCTCATGTGGAAGAAGGAATACTTTTTTCAGCTGGTCTTGGGTTAGATTGAAATCTTGACACAAGTATTTGGAGTTTTTTGGACACTGGGCAATTATTCTTTTAATTAGCATGTAGTAATCTTTAGATTTCTTTTCTAATATATCAAATTCTTTGTTATCGATTGTCAATATTAAGCTTATTTCTGAGCGAAGATAATTGCTATTCTTTAAATGTTTTGGAACAGAGTGACGAAGCCCTGCCCAAATTAGGTAGTTAATCTTGCTAATTTTTTTCGAAACAATAGTAAAAGAATTTGCGGTGTCTAATTCAAACAAAAGATCATTTACGAAAATGACATCTTTTTCAAAAAGTTTTTTATAGAAAACAGGCTTATTATCGACACGTATCTCTTTGTTATTCCACAAAATATGACATTCCCTTCTACTATCGAAAACACTACGAAACTCAGACCACCATTGAAGTAACTCTGAATAGAATTTAGAGGAAATACTTATCTCTTTAAAGTCATAATTACAATGAAATAAAAAGAGGCCCCCAAAAGGTTCCAACGAAAACCGTAAAAAATTTCTCCAAGCACCATTGTTGCACTGGAAGATCCTTTTCAGCCAGGCTAGTCGTAAGGATTTAATCATACTTTCCAGATCGATCATTTTTAAACCACCGTTTTCAAATTCATTAATTGTGGAAAGTCTTGTCACTTTATCGGTTCCTTTCCACAAAAATTTAAATATCATTTGATTTAACTCTTTAACGATTTCCTTGGGGACCGGCAGAAGCGAGGAAATGTAAACAAATTTTGGTATGATTAAAGACTTGATAATTGTTACTTTTCCATAGATAGAAAGACCTCTTGAAGACCAAATATTTATAAGTTTTTTTTCACTGTCCAATCTCTCGATAAAATTTTTTTCATGCAAAAGTTTGATATCGTTTGAGTAATAAACACCAAGGGCTTTAATTGGTTCATCAGGCCATTTTATACCAAAAGGTTTTGAAATTTTATCTCTAGATGACCCGATTGACACGTTGTGTACGATCCGCAAGGTACGACGCAAGCCATTCTAGTGCCTTGCCATCCACACCAAACCTCGACTTGAAACGATTTAGAAGAGTGTCGTGTCGAACAGTGTCAAAGCAGGGCTTAGGTCAAGGAGACCTAACAAAGTGACCTTTTGCGCCTCCATATTCAACAAAATATCATTCTTTACTTTGAATAGTGCTGACTCGGTGCTATGGTTTTGCTTATACTCGGACTGGAGTGGCAAATGCAAATCATTAGTTGTCATGTGGTCAATGAGCTGATTAGCCGCTGCCTTCTCTGACACTTTGGAAACATAAGGAAGGTTGCTTACTAGGCGGAAGTTATTGAAAGCAATGTCAAGTCCACACTTTTTAAGCAGCAGTTGTAGTAAAGCCTCCTTCCAATCGCTAGCGAATTCGCCAGATTCGAATGACAAGTTAATCATGTTGGTGATCACAGGTAACAGCACATCCAAAACCTCTAGGACTACCGAAGTAGGCATTGGTTAAAGCGGACACGATTTCTTGGCTTTCTTGATGAGCTCAGAGACTTGCTCTTGAGACAACGTTTTAAAATTTGCAAATGTGTCACCTGCACTTGTATGAGAATCAGCGCACCCCTTTTCTCCGGATTTTGTACGAAGAGCGCTGCATATCAATTAACTGATTAATTTTATCGATCTTCTGCATAAAGAAATTTCCGAAATCATTGGCGAGATCATCTGGAGCTATATCCTTTGGAAACGACACCTCGGACGGTTCACACAGCAGCGACTTGGTGGTACGAAACAAGTTCCGTTGATTTGAACTGTTCTCAGCTACGAGATTATTAGCGCGCCTTTGAAAGCGCGAAAGTGTCCTGCGGAATTTTGTCCTTCGCCATTTCCTTTCCGCCTTCTGCCTCGTCCTTATAGCACGCTTAATCTCACTGTTAAACCATGGCAAGCGCTACCTTCAGACAACTAGCCTCCCTGCAGACGTCTTGTGGGGTTTGTTTTTGTTCGTCACGCATTCATTTCTCCCCACGGACGTCTGCTAAACTCAGCCGACTTTTACGTTCTGCATGGTTTGTATAAGCCAACAAGCGGTTACTCATTGTGTCATGATCAGCCAATAACGAGCTGTGATACAACTGAAACGGCACCTAAGAATTATTTCTCGCTTTTTTAGAGGAATATTTATTCCATGCCCACGCAAGGATGAGACTCCGAAGAAAGTTGTAAGAAGCGATTTTTTTTGTTCTCTTTACAGCTGTAATTTAGGAAAGGACCAAGTTCGCGTGTTTAGAAAAAGCGCAGTCGACATCACAAGACTCTGGACCTGGACGTTGATGTGTCCTTGTATTCTTCAAGTGAATTATTTATTTGCACTGCTATCTTCTACCTGAGACGACTCAAATGTTTTGAAAAAATCACAGAAATAATGCCATAAAGCGGTAGTCAGCTGTATAGTTTTTTCGGAAGTTGTTAAGTGTAAAATAATCTGCTTTTCTTTGAAAGACTTCAGACAACAGTCTCCCACACAAGCGCGGAGCGATATTCAGCACGGCCGAAAACAATTACTATTAACTCTGTATATATTCGAAGTATTAAGAAAAGAGAACTTGTAAACGTTTATAAGGAAGATTTTCGGAGCATTCTTCGAAAACAAAGGCCGTTTCCTTTTTTGCGATATGTAATTCCACCAAGGTCATGGGTCGCGGACCGAACACCAATACGCGAAATTTGGGTATATTTTTTCAAGAGACGGTAAAACGAAAAAATTCGAAGTCTACAGCAATGTGTTTCCAACGGCAGAAAAAGGTTTACCTGAAAACTTGTTCTGCATAAAGGCACGTCTTCCCGTTGCGTTTTATTTATTCATAAGCTAAGTGCCGCCGAAGTCTAAACTTCAAGCTAGAATGACAAATTAACCTGCCTGTCAACAAACTTTAATTTCGCTCCTTCAAAGAAAGAAAGAACGCTTATAATCAATAAATCATTGGACCTTTCATTTTTCACCGTATTTTATTTCTCGACTAAATATTTAATCATGCTGCAGCTCGGAAAAGTCGCGGACCAAGGACCACATGCTAACTGTACAAGTCACTCGCTAACATTTCCTCCACCGATCGATCTTCAACCAAGCTTCTGGGCTTCCGTAAACAACAGAGAAAGCCCCTGTCTCGATAACCTTGATATTCTCTTCGCTAATATCACTGAGCGTTACTGCAGGAATACCAATATTTGCCAGCTTTGTAGCTTGATCTTTCATAAGATTTACCAGGGGCGAAACAACAACAACAAGACGCTACGGAGCGTACACTTCGGCGTCGTGGTTGTGGAACTGATTAAGTGTAAATGCGGAGGAATAGTAAGAAATGAAATATGGTAAGAGTAAGGTGTTAATTTGTGAAATTTTGCGATTTGTCAGGATATTCTGAAAAGAGCCATATCCAAGAGGCCTACTAGCCAAAAACTAGCATTTCGGGACAAATTGTCTTTGTGATAGTAGCCCAGTTATGCTCTGATGACTCCATACAAATCCTTCTAACTTTGACTTGGGTCAAAACGTTTAGACCTAAGTCAAATATGAGGTTATTGGAGGTGAATAACAAGTCTAACAAAACAAACAATGAAAAAAGAATTATCTATTTTTCTTAGTCACATCAGGCTTCAAAAACGGCATAGCAGTCTCATGTACTGATTAAAGATATGTAAGGCATGGGTAAGCAGTCAGTTACGCTGAGCATGGAATTGGCTAAAACTCAATGTTACGAGTTCGAATGTTTTGAGGATAATTATTCACTGACTATCAGCCTGCAGGGATGTCGGATTAACACAAGGAAGTTTAATACCAGAGGAACATTAGCCTCCCCGCAGACGTCCTGTGGGGTTTGCTTTTGTTCGCCAAACACAGCCGACATTTACGATCTTGTTTGCTTGAATAAACCAATAAGTGGTCAGTTATTGGGTCATGATCCGCCAATAACGAGCTGTGATACAACTGAAACGGCACCCAAGAATTTTTTCTCGTTTTTTTAGAGGAATATTTATTCCCTGCCTACGCAAGGATGAGACTCCAAAGAAAGTTGTAAGAAGCGAATTTTTTGGTTTTCTTTGCAGCTGTAATTTAGGAAAGGACCAAGTTCGCGTGTTTAAAAAAAGCGCAGTTGACATCACAAGGCTCATCAAACGTGCTCTGGACGTTGATGTGTCCTTGTATTCTTCAAGTGGATTATTTATTTGCACTGCTATCTTTACCTGAGATGACTCAAACGTTTTGAAAAAATCACAGGAATGATGCAATAAGGCGGTAGTCAGCTGTATAGTTTTTTTCGGAAGTTGTTAAGTGTAAAATAATCTGCTTTTCTTTGAAAGACTTCAGACAACAGTCTCCCACACGAGCGCGGAGCGGTATACGTATTCAGCACGGTCAAAAACAATTACTATTAACTCTGTATATATTCGAAGTATTGAGAAAAGAGAACTTGTAAACGTTTATAGGGAAGATTTTCAAAGCATTCTTCCAAAACAAAGGCCATTTCCTTTTTTTGCGAAATGTAATTCCACCAATGTCATGGGTCGCGGACCAAACACCAATACGCGAAATTTGGGTATATTTTTTTCAAGAGACGGTAAAACAAAAAATTCGAAGTCTACAGCAATGTGCTTCCAACGACAGAAAAAGGTTTACCTAAAAACTTGTTCTGCAAAAAGGCACGTCTTCCCGTTGCGTTTTATTTATTCACGAGCTAAGTGCCGCCGAAGTCTAAACTTCAAGCTAGAACGACAAATTAACCTGCCTGTCAACAAACTTTAATTTCGCTCCTTCAAAGAAAGAAAGAACGCTTATAATCAGTAACTCATGGACCTTTCATTTTTCACTGTATTTTATTTCTCGACGAAATATTTAATCTTGCTGCAGTTCGGAAAAGTCGCGGACCAAGGACCACATGCTAACTGTACAAGTCACTCCATTTCCTCCACCGATCGATCTTCAACCAAGCTTCTGGGCTTCCGTAAACAACAGAGAAAGCCCCTCTCTCGACAACCTTCATATTCTCTTCGTTAATATCACTGAGCGTTATAGCTTGATCTCTCATAAGATTTACCATGGGCTAAACAACAACAGCAAAGCTTGATATGTAAGGGATTTGCCAAATCCCCTCGGCAAATTTATGAACTCATCGATCTTCTCTATAAAATTTGCAGGATAGCTTCTCTCTGATACTTGTTTAACTCTGTATTTTAATACAGTTACTACAAACTTCTCGCACACCCGATCAAAAGCCTCACTGATCGTGCGAATCTGAACAAGCGGTTCGGGTTACGTTTTACAAAAATCCTTAAATGGTCTGTGATTGGTGAACGTAAATGTCGGCTGTGTTTAGCAGACGTCCGTGGGGAGAAATGAATGCGTGACGAACTAAAACAAACCCCACAGGACGTCTGCGGGGAGGCTAGAGGAACATAGGCTTTACAGAGCTTTAAAACACAGCATCCGCCAACACAAGCTAAATTTGAACTTAAGTAAAACTAAACAGCCTCTGCCATAATAAAATCTCACTTAAACTTCAGATATCTTACGGCTTCCGCCAACTTGTAAACACAGAACTTGGAAATCGACCTTCGTCACACTTGACTAAACACAGCAGTCAAGCTTGTGGGAAAAAACTTAATTCGTCAAAAGAACTCGCTTTGAACTTGTATACCGTTTGATATAAGGTTCTATGAAATACTTAACAGGCGAATAGTAGTAGCTTTTCGACATATTTTATGATTTCAGTAACTGATACAAATCTGCTGACTCATGCTGAAATGTAAACATGCCCTAATTAATAATTATTCATGAATAATCCAAAAACGTAGAGAACGTTCGAGAAAGTCACGCAACGCATGAAAGCAATTTTACTCAACAAAGACAAAATGTCTTTGTGCAGGATCTTGTAACTTTAAATTCATCATAAAACTGTTCCAAAGGAGGGCTCACTCGTGAAATGTTTTTTAACACTCGAAGAGAAATTTCGTGTCTCTGTGCGGCCACATAATATGCTCTATTTATTCCTCGAGTAACTTAAAGACTAGACTCGACATGATCTCAAGATATTACGAAGTAGTCCGGTCTCATTTTGTGAAATAGCCGAAACAAGCCGAATCTTGCACGTCCAATCTTGTCCCGAAACTAGTGCATCATTTCATAACAAATTTTCATATGCCCAACTACCTTGGGTCGCAGTAGCGCAATCGGCTAATCCCTCAACTTAGAGTCCCTTCTGACCTTCGTCAAATAGCCGAATAAATCCGAAAACCTACAGACTTTGCATGCCCAATCTTGGCGAAAAATTGTAACTTTGATACATTCCTGAGCATCGCGAAACCTTTACTTCGCGCTCCACCGAAGTAATAAGAGGAATTTAGACGCTTCGGGGTTATATGCTTCTGAAACAAACCTATAAGGGGGTTTTGCATGAGAAAAGTCGCACCGGGGCGAGTTTCATACCGACATGACTTTTTGATTTCGTATCGCGTTTATATGATGACTGGGTCATTTCACACCTCATTATTTGAAGGTACACTTCATGTTGATAAAATGCACGTGTGATATTACGGATGCGCTACCCGTTCCAGTCTACCGGCAGACCGAATTCACACTGAAACGGTTGGTCGTTTCGCGTTTACATGATACCGTTGCGAGATTTCGTACCGAAGTGACATTCTCGCCCCGGTACAAGAACCGGGGCGAACTCACACCAGCATGAAATTTGTGGTGGTATCATGTAAACAAATATAGAGCCATGAGAGTGAAACGGAGTGAACTTACTCCGGGGCGAAAGTCGCCGAGGTGTCATGTAAACACCCCCTAAGTTGAAGTTTGATTGAGATTTTATCACGAGATGTGGGAAGGGTAGGAAGTCACACCCAAGTACTTGTTTGACTGTCTCTCTTATCAAAGATTTCGTATAGATCGTTTTCACTGTCACGCAATAAACACTGCACCCAAAAAAATATTGGAAACCGCCCAGTGGAAGAAGCCAAGAAAATGAAATGTTATAAAAGACTGATATATAAATAATTTGTCCAAATCTCAGGTCTTTCTGGCCAGCAGTTTCTGAGTTATCTGCCGAAACGTTTCACGCACCTTTGTAGAGCTTTGTATGGAGACGCCATATTGGTGGACAGAAACCGTCCACCAATGTGGCCGCCGGAAATCAACAAAAACATCTGGAGTTCACTTTTTCCATAAAAGCTCTTTCTCTTCACTCGAGAGTTAGTCTACGTGCGCATAAACACATCTTCTAATACTTGAAATGATAAAACTGCTGAAAATCAAGAGGAGATACTTTATTTCAACGAGACAGCATTCCTATTTTGGTGTCACGCACTGTGAAAACTCGGAAGTTCAAATTGCTGTATTTTCGAAATAAAACGTGCTACGGGACTGGAAACTTGTACAAAAATTTATTTTTTGTTTATCTTCAACCTAGTGTAAATCAGAAATCGTAAAACCCGGTTATTTTGACTTTACAGTTTGATGGCGTCACCGTGAAAACCATCTATTAGGTGAATTGGGATTGGTTCTCCTGCTTTGGAATAGAGTTATACACTTCAGGGTCATATGCTTTTGTTTTCAATCACAGGTACCTCTGTTGAAGATGGCAAAGAAAACAATCTTTCTTCACGGGAGAAGAAAAGGACAGCATTTCCTGGTCTTTGTATTCCAGATGAAACAAAAGGAAAACGTGATGTGAGTATTATTAGTCGTGCTTGCGTAATCTGCAACGCGTTTTTCATCATATTTAGGACACAAAAGGGGGCTCATTCTGCCAGGCGTTCCTTGCAGAGACCATTGAAACTGGGCCTAAGAATCATTGTGTGATCGAAGCACGTTTTGTGAAGAAAGCTTAGGAAAGATTAAATTTAGAGCTTTTCCGAAACGTGTCGGTCCACGAATTCTATCGCTTGAGCGAATTACTCTGGAATCGAGGCCCTTGAATTTTCGTGTATTTGTACACGTATTTCCAGTCATCGCTAGCACGCGTACTAAATCAATTCAGAAACAAATAAAAAGTATCGATGTCGATAAAGTAGGAAGTAAAAAACCTTTAGCGAGTAAATCCTGTTTCGTCTAGAATTAATCGCCTCCTCGTTTCTCGATCTAATCTCCAAGCAAGCGAGACCAAATGCAGCTGTAAAAGCTTTCTTGTTAGTGTAAAATGGTCTGCATTACCTATTCACAAAGCACAGGGGTAACACAGGGTATTTTTTCCTGATTAAGAACTATACACTTTTCTTGCATAATAATACATCGCTGAATAACGTAAGGTGACGGAAGGTAAGACAGAAAGGCAAAGTCGGAAGACGAAGAGAATAAAGACCAAGTTATGAGTCATATTACATTACAATTACATTTGTTACCTGCAAATTTTGTCAATCACTAATAGTCAAAGAAGAAAGAAAAAACTTGGTTCTGTTGTTTTTCAAACACGGTAACAAACGATTGTTACAGTGAAATCTTAGGCCTTACACACAACCGTGCATGCTCACACAGGGAGCAGGGTAATAATGATGATGAGAACCAACTTTTGACATGCATGCAGGGCAACAGGCTATAGGCACTCCTTCCCTCCCCCCCTCCCCCCCCCCCCGCCCTCTCAAGGGTCTCAGGACTGTGACCTCATCCACTAATTCATAGATTACATCTACCCCCAGGGGGGAAACCATTAGGCAACAGTAATCATTATTTAAAAAACACTTTATTCGTTAGAGATATGTGCACAGGATTTGATTTAACTTCATTGGTGGCCTAGCTCCTAGTAAATCGAAAGCCTTTCACCAACTTTCTTTAGTGACCCCCAAACTACCAAGGAAGGGTCAGTCACCCAGGTAGTTTTAAAAAAGCATTTTGTGCCACTTAGATTATAAGATTGTATTCTTAGTTTATTAGATTATAAATAATTTTTAGCTTATAATTTTTAGTTTTTGCTAGCAGATTTTATCTTTTTAACTTTTGGTCATTAGTTTCTCTATTCCATATCTATATTATTATCTTATTTATTATTAGTAGTACTATTATAATTATAATTATAATTATTATTATTATTATTATTATTATTATTATTATATATTTTTTTTTTTCCCCTATGGCGCATTTGAATATATTTATATAGATATTTGCGCCTTATAAGTTTTGAAATTATTATTATTATTATTATTATAAAGCAAAACATCTGAACTGATCTTAAAACACAACTGACTGATTTCCAAGTTTGTATGCATTTACAAAATTTAAATGGAATTATGTGGACAAGGCCCTAAGCTTTTTTCTGGTTACTGTATATTTAAGTTTAAGTGGTAAATTTTTTGTTGAACAGGTTGTGGAAAATGATGAGAAAGTTGCATCATCTGCCCTTGATGAGGCGAGTATTACACTCAGTGGTTCATCTGATATTCTGACCCCATAAACTTGATTAAAACCTGATCAATTATTCTATTATCCCACAGTTTTTTTCTTTCTGTTCTATGATTTATGAACTGCCTTTGTTTTTCATTGTTTTTGGTTTTTTTTCTTGTTGCCATTATGTTTCCAATTCTTATAAATTTGAAGCTTTGATTATAATGTTGAAAGGCTTGTCGAAAAGCCCAATTAGTGAATTTTGCTGGCAATAAGAACTTGCTCAAGAATCATTGAACTTTCGCGAAAATAATAAAAAGTTTATCCGGAGTTTGTTTTTACTTTGCTGGGAGGACTGACTTCACCGGAAAAGTGATGATATCACGTAATATTTGTTCAAAGAGTGAAAAATTGAACTGGGAAACTAAACATTTTGCGTGGAGAAATGTTTTATGATTAGTAGCGGAGCTCCACGCGTTGGCGGAGCCCCATAGCTTAGTAAATCTACCCATGCCAGAAAATTTGGTAATCACGTGACCGTACACCGCCCGCCCGTCCATCTGCACCACGGGAAAACTAATGTTTACTTTACACTTTCTAACTACTTTGGGAACCCAGGAGGAAGCTAATTGCACATCAATGTTGTGATCACTTTGACAGCTGTCAAAACAAGGTATCCGCTGACCAGTATCACTTGACTGTATCGCGGGCTCAGGTGTCAACCCATCAAGGCCGAGTACTTTTTGGAAGTTATCCGCTGACAAGTTACTGGTTTTCAAATGATCGCAGGCTCAAGTTTAATTTTTTTTAATTCATATGAAATATGTTGTGTTTTATTTGCCGCACAATTAAAATTTTGATTTCAAACTGACTTCGGAAGCTAAAATTCGGCCAGTTTTTACAGGCAGGGAAGACATGCCAGTTGCTTTTGACTTTTCTCACCAAGGTCACGCGTTGGTCACGCTCTACGTCCAATTTTTATGCTCTGATTGGTCAAAACTTGACAGGTGAGTTCATGCAGAAAATTTATGCAGCATCTTGAAACTTGTTTACTTTGACAGCTGAGGCTGACAGAGTTTTTTGTCCACTTTTGATGTTTTTAACTGTCTTTTCCACTGAATGTACAAAATGAAATTCAGCTGCTATCAAGAGTCTTCTGCTATTCATGGCTAGTTTGTTCATTGGGTTTTTGGCTGAGAAATACGTCACTTGTCAAAGTCGGAAATCCGATTTCGGATGGCATCGTTTTCGTTTGAAAAGTCTGCAGCGATTCTGGCCTTACTTGATGATAGTTTTCAGTGCATCTCGAATGGTAAGCCTGAGCAATTATTTTATTTGATATTTGTTTTCTATATCTAATTTAATGAAGTCGAGCGTAGTTTATGGGGCTATTTAGTTTATGCACGTTTGTAAGATTTGAGACAATGATCTGACCGAGTATCAAGTTTGATTATAAGCTCATAGAACTTTAAAAAGCCTTCAGACATTTTCTCATCGCAAATAGAAAGAAACGTTCCAAAGAATATTTAGTTATGATTCTGGCTGTAAAAGAAAGCTTTGAGCGATTTTCTTGCCTCGAGTTCATCTTTGAAAAAAGCAAACACCGGGAAGCCGGCTTAAAACATAAACAAGGATTTCCAGAGACACTTTTCTGAAATACTTGCCTTCGTGAATGAAAATTGTTGTCTCTGTATATGTTTCACCGAATTATTTTCCTTTTATTATTGATTTTTAGTAGTCTCTTTGCAATTTTAATCGCTGTGCCATTTGTTTTCAGCCGCTCATGAACATCGCTTGCAGGAGTAGTCAAAATGCCACGCGTATCAAACGCTTTTGAAGATTACACATCTTTATAAAACCATTAGATAAAAAATAAACATAATGAATTCTTTATTATGTTGAAGCGTATAACTCTGTTAATGTTAATTTAAACAGTCCACTTTGGTGCTTTTCAAAAGTGAGATCCGGCTAGCCGTATAAGTGATTTTGGAAATTTTTTTAACGGTTTCGCTAAAAGCGCACGCGTGCTTCAAACGTCCAGAATACTGAATGAGTGCAATTTGTATTGCAAAATTGTGAAATACTGTATTCTGTCCGAGGTCTGTATGATAAAAACAGCGCCTCATGGTGCTCTTTCACCTCAGATGTGATGTATAAAAAGTATAAAAGGTTGGTTTACACGTCCCCAGACTTGTTGGCAAGATTTTGTAAAGTAAACTTGTCGAAGGCAAAAACTTCGGCCTCATTTGTTTTCCAAGAATTTGTTTTTCCAGGCCTTATCTACTGTGATCAAGAGCCATTATGGCTATGCTTTTTTTTGGATGTACATATAAGGCTATCGACTAGATGTAAGATTAAGTTCACTCTTAGCTTGGACTGTTTGCAAATTATTTTTCTTTAAAATCACTTAGCCTTTCCCTCAAAATGTCACATAAATGTGCTCTGAAGTTAACTGATTTGTGGAAAACAAGTTTATTGTTTTATTTAAGTTATAAATTCGAGTTAATAGGAGTTTCGCTTTTAGCCCTGGCTAAATCTATATATTATTGGATTACGAAACAGCGTTTAGCAACGCGTTATTTTAAAAGAAAGTGCTCTAAACAAAGGAAGGCAAAACTTTGCCGAAAGTCTCTGGACCTAAGAGATAAAAGTACTGACACCAGTTCACAGTCAAAAGAAGTTGGAATGTCGACTATGCTATGTACAAAATGCTGTAAATTTGATAACGATCACACGAAAAAATGTTGTTATTATAGCTACATTTCATTTCAAGCAAAATGTGCTACCTATTCCCTTTTTACCCCAAACCTTTCAATAGTAATAATTATCAATGTTATATGTTTTCTTAGTTGGAGGCTCTCATGACCAAAGCAAAGCATTCTTCGTCTGAAAACAGCAGGTAATAAATGGCAGTGCATTGTTTATTCTTGTTTTGTATGCGTTTTTGCTACATGTACTCTTGTGACAGTATTAACTAGTATAAGGCGCATGTTGTGCCTAAAATTTGCCCTAAGTAAAAGAAAAGTAAAATTTATACCTATGATAAATGTGAACCACTAATAGCAGCACACCCCATAAGCAAAAATCGCTGGCATCTGTTAGAAACTGTTATTTGACTTAAGTTATATTAATTTTCAGTACGACAAGAAATAAACAAAGAAGGAGGCACAGTAGAAGCAGAAGCAGAGAAAGGGAATCCAGAAAAGATAGAAGGTGAAGCAGTTATTTTCGTCTTTGTTGTCTACACTGTGACAGCACTCCTTCACACAGAATGTAAATAGTGAAGACCTCCCCCATGTGTAGCCTGCGAAAGCATCCGTTTCTCCTTCGCTCTTCGCCGCTGGGGACGTTTCGCGAGGAGGTGTTTCACTATTTTGAATCTGTCAACAATACTGAAACCATTTCTAGTGTAAACTATTTTTCCCCCCGCCAAAAGTATTTTCAAGCGTCACCAGCATCAAAGATGTCTTCGAGTAGATTTGGAGGCCTACCATATTTTTGTCAGGTGACAAAATCCTTGGCCAATTAAAGTTCTTTTAACTGACTTTTCTGTTTACACGAAAAATTGTGTGGGTTGGGGTGTGGTTGAACAGTGTTGAAAGAACGAAAAAGTAGTAATTACAAAAATTTCAATTTTTTTCCCATTACCAATCTCCAGTTTTTGTTGTAGTGCGAACAAGGCCTTAGGAGGACAGTATTTCTGTTTAGCATACTGGCGAATTCACACCCTGGTAGAATACTCCTCTTTTTCAGGTGTAAAGAATGTCAAAAGTGTATCGAAAATTTGGGGCCAAAATAATGGAAATTAAGGTCGCGGAAACAAACGCTCCACGTAATAATATTAATGTGGAAGAAATAAACTTGCACAAGAATTAATGCAACTATGGGCAAATGGGTTATAGATAGTACCAAAAAATATAAATGAAGGTAAAAGAATCGCAGTTGTAATATAATTTAAGCTACATGGAATTTAGTCCACCTTCAGCCATTTAATTCTCAACCTGCTCATGAAGTTGGTCAGAAAAAAACAATGCATCATAACTTTGAACTTTCCACTGGCACTTGGAATTATAAGAGAAACCCCATGCTCAGAGGCCTGTTTGCTTCCGCCTAAATATATATTTCTTTCTTGGTAAATGTTTGTTGTTTTTTTGTCACAGAAGAAGGGCTAGGTCACAGTCTCAAAGCCCCAAAAGAGAAAAAGACCGACACCGAGACAGGGGTAAAGATCAAGGAGCAAGGTATCACTGATTGATGACCGCATTTGTCAAGAAAAAATCCACACCCCCACGGCGGAAGGCAGGTTTTTTTTACCCCCCCCCCCCCTCCCCTCTTCCACTTGGAATTCAAAAATTGCTTGAGCCTCCCCTCGCATCAGGATTTCCATAGCTCTTAACGCCGTCATGGGGATGTGGATTTTTCCTGGAATTACCCAATGATCCTTTAGTTATAATTGAATCCTTATGAATCGCCCTTCTCAATCCCCCTTCGGTTACCAATCTACCCTATTAACTCGTTGCATTTTATGGAGTTGTCTAGTAAGAGAGTTGACTGAAGTAACAAAGTAGTTATGAGTTTAAAGCATCCCCGGCATCTCATTTCTGCATTCATTCATTATCATTTAATGAACATTGCCCTCTCCTTGACCTCGCCGATTTTTCAAAAGCGCCCGAGCACAGACACAAAATTTCAGCGCCCTGCCCCAATATTTTCATACCACCTTTTCTATGTCAAATGAACTTTTGGCCTTATCCATGCTCTCTCCATACAAATATTATCAAAAATATACGAGAAACAATCCTAAGCTGAAAGCTTAACAACGTTTAAAATACGTACAAGCATGTTTTCGACTATTGGTAAGACTTCATAACCACCACTTTATTTCAACACACTGTAACCACACTATCCCTTCATAACCAAATTAGCACTTCCGCAACTACCTCACTGCAACACCTAACATCACTTTTATCTCCCGAAATAATTATATGGATTATATGTTGTCGCTTCATATTAAATTCTAAGAGAAACAAGTTTCACTGATTAACAAACTACAGCCATTATCTTACCAATTCACGTCCAATATAACTCCATGCCTTCCACTTCACGCATCTCTACCG
This sequence comes from Porites divaricata, assembly GCA_038088405.1. Classification (NCBI taxonomy): domain Eukaryota; kingdom Metazoa; phylum Cnidaria; class Anthozoa; order Scleractinia; family Poritidae; genus Porites; species Porites divaricata. The sequence continues at coordinate 9,661,549 of JBBMOI010000004.1, forward strand.
ACCCCTAAAATATACTACGCTACTGCAGTGCACTACCCACACATCCCTAATATACATTAAAAAACTTAACACACGCGTGGTACATTGACACCCAAATATACGCTCCCACAGCGTCTTGTTTCTCTTGAATCGAGGCCCTTGAATTTTCGTGCAGTTATACAAGCGTATAGCCTGCGGCCGCAGAAGTATTTCCGGTCGTCGCTAACACGCGCACTAAATCAATTCAGAAACAAATCGTCGAATGCGATATAAAAAGTTCCGTCGATAAATTAAAGTAGGAAGTGAAAACCCTTTAGCGATTAAATCCTGTTTCGTGTAGAATTAATCACCTCCTCATTTCTTATCTATTGTCCAAGCAAGCGAGACTAATACCGATATTAAGAGCGTGCTGTGCCTTATATCAGTGATCTTAATTTTACTTAAACCGAATTCTAAATATGGACCAAGATCCAATGACACACTATTGCTGCAGCCGCCATCTGTTAAGACATCCCCTACCCTTGGGGACCAAGCCTTTTCAGCTGTCGCTCTAAATCCCTCAGGAGCTGCTGGAGGAACTTAGAATCAGCACTTTTAAGAAAAAGCTTTAAATATATCTTTTCAATTTATTATATAGTAATAGATAACTTCGATTACCGTAAAATTCCGAAAAAAAGCCCCGGGTTTATACTCTTCAAAGGCTCGTTTTGAGGGGCATATTTTTGGAGGGGCTTATATACGGAGGGAAATTTGCGTTTCAAAATATGCTCGACTTATACTGGGAGGGAAATCTGCGTCTCAAAATCGATTGGGCCAGCTAACGGTTGTTCACATGTTAAATGTATCGTAAGAGGGCACGTCTGTTGTCCTCTCATCCACGACTCTTCAAAAGTTGGAAGGAAATTTCTGTCAGTAACTTGCAGAAAGTATTTACTGAAACTCGTCTTGTGGTACGTAGATCTTTCTAAAACTCAGCCATGCAAGTACTTTGTCCATATGGACCGTGGAATTCCAAGCCAAGAGAGAAGAGTGAACTACACAAACAGCAATACAGTGTGACACTTTTTGACTGCAGTCATTTGGCTCACGTAATAGTTCTTTGGCAAATGCAAGAATTTATGTGTTACTGTACAAGTTTTGTTTTGTTTTGTTTTATTTTTAATTTGAGGGCAATTTCCAAGTACAAGGCCCCGGGGGCTTACATTTGGAGGGGCGATATAACGGAAGATTTTTTGCGTTACGATTTTGGGGGGCTTATATTTGAGGTGGCTTATACATGAAGGGGCTTATTTTCGGAATTTGAAGGTACCTTTTCAATATTTTAACTGTATGTAACTTACTATGTAATTTTAGATTTTAACCATTTAACTCATGTAGTCTATATGTGTGTGTGAACATCATTAACGGTAATTTTATTTTTTACTAATTTTATACTTTTATAAGGTTTTCTTCTAGAAATTGAATGTAAAGCGCATTTGGGTTCTATTTGCGCTATAGAAGTGAATAAATTAAATATTTGATTGTTATAAACTTGAGATAAGATGTACCAAAGTTGTCAGGAGTGAGGTAAAGCAGTAATCCGATTCGCTTTTTCAAGATACACTATACTTTGCACTCGTAAATTGTCTTTGGTAGTATTAAAACATTGTCTTTCAGTAAAATGGAACTTGAAAAATCTAGACATGAATGAATTTTATCACAGTGTATCACTCAAAAGCCGCCACTGCACAATTGGCAGCTGATAATATGACATATAATATAAAACGCACAATTTTCTTAAAAAATATCATTTTGAAGTATTGTTTTATTGAATGTATGCGGCTCAGATCCCGAACCAAGACAGCTAACAAGGCTAGCAATTTTCTCTAACTGTAATTTACATTTCTTGAACTAAAGGCGGCGAAGTAGAAGCAGGTCACGAAGCAGAGGAAGAGATCATACGAGAGAAAAAAAACCTCATGGTACAAGCCATGTAGAGAAAGCCCCACCCATCACTCCAGTAGTCAGTCAGGTACGTGTCAGTAATTTGTTAATCCCAGTATAGAAAATGACCTCAATTACTTTTCTTTATTTTGAAATAAATGAATTGTCAAACCATTTGCTCCTGAAATTGGGAAAACTAGTGCATATTAATAGCGGAGCTCCACGCGCGCGCGAAGCGCGCGCGTGGGCGGAGCCCCATAGCTTAGTAAATCTACCCAACCCAAAAAATTTGGTAATCACGTGACCGTACACCGACCGCCCGCCCGCCGTCCGTCCGCACCACAGGACAACCAATGTTTACTTTCACTTTCTAACTACTTTGGGAGCCCAGGAGGAAACTGATTGCACATCAATGTTGTGATCAATTGACAGCTGTCAAAACAAGGTGTCCGCTGACCAGTATCACCTGACCGTATCGCGGGCTCAGGTGTCGACCCATAGAGGTCGAGTAATTTTTTGAAGTTATCCGCTGACAAGTTACTGGTTTTCAAATGATCGCAGGCTCAAGTTTATTATATTTTAAATTTATATGAAATATGCTGTGTTTATATCATGATGGTCCCGCTTTATTGAGAGTTTTATTTCAAACTAACCATGGACGCGAAAATTCAGCAAGTCATTTAAAAATACAGGCGGGGAAGACCTTTTCTTACCTAGGTCACGCGTTGGTCGCGCTCTACGCCCAATTTTTATGTTCTGATTGGTCATAATTTGACAGGTGAGTTCATGCGGAACATTTATGCAGCATCTTGAAATTTTTTTACTTTGACAGCTGATGTTGACAGAGTTTTGTGTCGACTTATGATGTTTTTAACTGTCTTTTTCCACTGGATGTACAAAATGAAATACAGCTGCTATCAAGTCTGTTATTCATGGCTAGTTTGTTCATTGGTTTTTTGGTTGAGAGATGCGTCGCTTGTGAAAGTTGGAAATCCGATTTCGGATGGCATCGTTTTCGTTTTTCACCTTGCTTGATGCGTATTAAAGAGGATTCAAAATTCTCAAGCGGTTTTCGCGTTACTTGCAATTGATAGCTTTCAGGAACTACATCTCGAATGGTTAGCCTGAGTAATGATTGCATTTGATGTTTGTTTTGTTTATATCGAATTTCATGTAGTCGAGCACAATTTATGCGGCAAGTTTATGCACGTTTGTAAGATTTGAGACAATGAACCGACCTAATATCAGGTTTGATATAAGCTTACAGAACTTTAAAAAGCCTTTGGATATATTTTCTCACCGCAAATAGAAAGAAAACGTTCCGAAGAATATTTAGTGATAAATTTGGCTGTAGAAAGAAAACTTTGAGCGATTTTTTTTCCTCGAGTTCATCTTTGAGAAAAGCAAACACCGCGAGGCCGGCTTAATTCAAGATTACACATCGTTATAAAACCCTTAAATAAAAAAAAATAAAATAAATTATTTATGTTGAAGCATAACTCTCTTAATGTTCACTGCAACTTTGGTGCTCGTTAAAAGTGAGGATTTGTTTTGCAAGATTTTGTAAAGTAAACTTGTCGAAAGCAAAAAAATCGGCCTGATTTGTTTTCCAGGTATAATCCACTGTGATCAAGAGCCATTACGGCTCTTGAATGTGATCGAAGATGATTGCTATTTTTGGGTGTTTTATACGGTTATTAACTCGATGTAAGATGTTTCACTCTAAAATCACTTAGTCTTTCCCTCAAAAGTCATATGAATTTCCCCTTAAGTTAACTGATTTGTGGATTACAAGTTTACTGTTTGATTTAAATAAATTTATTAATGGGAGCTTCGCTTTTAGCCCTGGCTAAATCTATATATTATTATGGGTAGTAGAACAAGATTTTCATTGGAATTTTCAGGTAAACCTTCAACCAATGACATTGCAAACGATTAAAGGGGCGTGGATCTGCAGTTATAGTGGTTGAGGGTGAATTGTATTTTTTCTTTATCTTTTGTGATAAGTATAAACATTATCTTCTATATGAGGCATCATCAACACACACCAATACAGATTTATAGTTTGAGATGACAAATGTGTGTTTCTACACTCCTGTCAATGCCAATTGCTGCTAAATAACAACAAGGAATTGAAAGTGACCTACCGGTGTTTACATTTGAAGTAGATGTATAAGCAGTAATGTCTATAGACAGTAGCTGTTGTTTTCAGATCTATAATGGGAAGGTGACTACTATTATGCAGTTTGGATGCTTTGTGCAGCTGGAAGGCTTGAGAGGTCGGCACGAGGGTTTGGTCCATATTTCACAGGTAAGTTTAAAAAATGCTGATGATTTCAAATCAGGTTTCTCAGGAGGGAAAGGAAATGCATGAAAGTAGGTTTATTTTTATTTGAATACGAATCGTTCAGTTCACCCTGATGTTGAAGGTGTCGAGCTGCTCAGTGAAAATGAAACAAGAGGGACCGAACAAATGGGAGCCCAAGACAGCTAAGTGTCAAGGGACTGGAAAAATCATTAGTCGAGCTTACTGTAGCTAAGCGAGACTCTAGAAATGGAGGCTTTTCATTCTCTTTTTCTTTTTCCCAGAAAGGGGCGCATAGTCCCAGGCGTTCCTAGCGAAGACCGTGGAAACTGAGGATAAGAATCGCCACGACTTTCATTGAATGCAAATGAGTCTCGTGACGAGCATGCGGTTTATTTTCGGCGATAATTGAAAGGACGCGCCATTTTGTATTGTTCCCGTACGTACGGTTTGATACCTTTTTGATACCTGCTATGATACTTTGGTTTATAAAGCGTTGTTATGACAAGGAGGAATTTGATGCTGATCGTTCTTAGGGATATTTTAATGTGCTCCAATATTTTAGTTTGCGTTCGTGAGGATTGGGACAATTGTATTGCCTGTGTAATTTCTGTCCTTGATTAAGGTGATTCCCTGGTTTTGCACTGCGCATCTCTTACTGCGCATAACAAGATGGCCTCCGTAAAAAAGAGCATGTGAAGTAACATTATTAAAATGAAGTTGACCGAAGAGAAACGCTATTGCAATTTTTACTTGCGGTTGTTTCTTGCCGAGGTGAGACTCAATGTGGTGGGAATGTGCATAACGTAAGCAGTACGCGTGTTGCTGAGTTCGACTTCCTCACGGAGAACCTCGATAGTGGATGTTTACTTTGTGCTTATTCACTTTGATTTTCATTTAAACGCTTTCTCTATCACATTGTGTCCTAAATGTGATATCTCGATGTAAATTCTGTAAAAACGGATTTTTTAATACTTTCTTGCCACTTTCGCATACATTCTACTTTGAAACTTGCCCCAGTCCACTCTCAAAAGTCAAGGAAAATGCATTTGGTGAGCACTTTCTGCAGCTCTACCGCAAAAACGAGTACGGTGACCCCCATTTTTTATTTCATGATTTTAATAAGGACAGTTCTTCCTTTCGGTGAGAAAAAAATTGGCACAAATCTATGTTCAGTTTTTTGGAAATTTTACTAAATTGTACGGATAGAGCTATCACTTGTCGAATAGCGCGTGTCCAATTTAATTCTACTTTGGAGCGTAAAGTAAAAACAAGGGCATTAAAAGGCATTTTTCTGGTACGTAAGTGGATAAACAATACATTAAAGTCAAATTCTGTGCGATACCACATGCATCCTTGAAAAAATCTTTCCTTTTTGTCTAGTCTTGGGCTGCGCGCGGTTTTTGTCAAAGGGTCCAAAATAGCCGTATTTGTCGGCATTGTGACGTCAAAAAGAGCACGGTGACCCCCACTTTTTATTACCTTTTTATCATCTTCTTGACTTGTTACATCAGTGTACCAAGTTTCATCTACAATCTATGTTAGATTCTTTTACTAGGGAATCACCTTAAGCACGCAATTGTCGTAGCGAAATTACCATATTACCATAATAAAGATGAAATGTTTTCGATTTATGTGAATTTATGACATTTTCATTGAATGTTTACATAGTAAAAACGACAGATTCGTGTTTGCATTTCCCACATTGTGACTTTCAACGTTAAACACTATACAAGCGATTAAACCATATTCATTACTAGTAGAACTCAATCAACACATAAAGCAATTACGAATGGACAGAAATAGCAAAGAAATTAATCTGGCCAAACTCAACTGGAGAATTTCTGTAGAAGTTTAACTCTGCCTTACGTGCTACAGTGCACGTGCAGTTTAGCAGTCTACACAACGTGACTGCCTTGGAGGACGATTTTGTTTTGCAAGCACGTGGTTTTTTATGGAAATTCGGTGCGTTGATTCTTGTGGCGATGTTTCGTTACATACGTTGTTCACAGATAACGCACGGCACACATATTGGCAATAGAAAACAAACCTGCTCAAAAAAACAACGTACACTGAGTGGTACAGACTATTTTCTCTTCGGAAAATAATTTCCCCGTAGCACACAATGTTAAACGTTTATGCTTCGCACTATAGGTATCCGCCATTTCCCTTTCTTGGTACAGACTATTCATTGCCAGTAAGCTCATGTCCTCCCAAAGGACTATTTTACAATGATGTAATTTCTCTTGTTTTTCGTTTATCAAAACACGACTCAATCATCGTCAAGGAGTGAAAATTCTGTTTCGTGTAGAATAAATCGCCTCCTCACTTCTTATCTATCTCCAAGCAAACGGGACGTAAACGCTTTTAGAGCGTTCTTGTTCATTATAATGGGGGGCATGTTATATTTTGGGGGGGATTATCTGTAGCCTGCATGGTTGGTTGAAAGGGCTAGGTTGTCTGACGTACATTGTACTACATGTTATAATTGAGGCAAAGAATGTAAAGTGGTGTTTACATTGTCTTTTAATTATCCTTGTTTTTGTGTGCACAGCTTCGACGGGAAGGGCGAGTGGCTAACGTGAGTGATGTTGTTCAGAGAGGGCAAAAAGTTATTGTCAAAGTTCTTTCAATGACTGGCAACAAGATCAGCTTAAGTATAAAGGTAAAACAAAACACTTTGAATTTGATTTAGATGTACACCGTATCTCAGATATTTAAAGGAACCAGCTTCTCTGACTTCATTAGTAGAAATTAAAAAGGGGCAATTGCTAGACTATCATTGATCCCTGTGGTGTTAAGACTGCATCCTTTTGTTAGGAAAGAATAGTCCCATTTGACACTTGAACCTGAGATCTCCGCTTTGACATCACTCTTTTAAAGGTGCTTGAGGATTTTAATATTTGAGCTTACTGGCTTATAGCCAGTAACGCTCTATGCCTTTGTCTGCATAAGAATGAATGAGTGATGGTGAGGTGATTTCTATTGTTCTCGTGCTTGCAACAACGCGTAACCTTCGGAGCCCTGGGACTGGTTTCCATACCTGCTATTTCTCTTTTTTTTAACTCGTGAATCTATTCACGAGGTTATAGCATGGATAATAGAAAGATTGGATAGGAAACTAGCTGACGCGATCGGTTCCAACATAGTAGGAAAATGTGACGTCACACCGAGAGCCATTCAACTTCTTACATCCGATGTTTTGCGCATCGCTTATTTCATATCTCTGTCTTCGACTATACAGATTGGCCCATGCTTTGAATTAAAGGATGAAGAGGACTTACTCTTGTAGAAAACAGTTAGATGGTACAAAAACCGGTAGAGGCAAAAGACAGAGTAAATGATTATGAAACTTGTGAGAACGAAGAATGACTCCAGCGCCCGATAATTTTATGCACCAAACGGGAAGCCAAGCTACATAAAAACTATGCGAAAACTTACATGTATACAGCTACAAAACACTTTTAAAAAAAGGCGCAACCTAATATTCTACAAACCACAAGAAAAACGGGAATGATTTTAACTCTTTTATCACGGTTTTGAAGATTTCTTTTCTGCTTTTATCGAAAAGCTCAGCGAGTGTCGAATTTTATTTGTTAACAACCCTTGACAAAATGATTTCGATGTTTCAAGTACCCAGCTCAAATAAGCGGTTAATTTTCTATTGAAACTTATTTACGGACAACCAGTGACAAGAAGCCGTATTTGAGAAATGTATAAAAAGCGGCGATAAAATATCTCACTGCAAAGAAAGGAAATATGCTTGCGGACCACCGTGGAAAAGCCGTTTCTAACTTTTTCAAATCAATTTTCACAGTTAAGCAAGTTGTTTTGGTATTTTCAGGTGTAAATGTACAATGACGCAAGGTACTTTTCAGTCAGATCTTTGAAAAAGCGAACTGCAACGCTTTTAAAAATGTTATGTAAAGCGGTTAATTGTTAACTACTAGAATACAACTGGGAAGCAAACTCTCATGGTTAATGGTAGAACCTTCTTATTTTTTCATAAGGAAACACTTGTCTTCCATAAGGCTTAATAGTATTTTTACTCTGGCGGAGCGCGTTGTAAAGGATCCGCGACGCTCAGGAATGTATCAAAGTTGACTTTTTTTGAGTAGGTAGGTTTTCGGTTAAATACGGCTATTTGACGAAGTGAGAGCCGAATTAGTTCGAGATATCTCGAGATCACTTCGATTTCTTTGATTTATTCTTTAACAGATCAGAGGAGACTCTAAGTTGAGGGATTAGCCGATTGCGCTACTGCGACCCAAGGTAGTTCGGAATGTGAAAAATAGTTATGAAATTATGCACTAGTTTCGGGACAAGATTGGGCGTGTAAGTTCGTGACTTTTCGGCTTGTTTCGGGTGTTTCACGAAATGAGACCGGACTACTTCGTGGTATCTTGACATAACTTCGAGTTTAGTCTTTAATTTACTCGAGGAATAAATAGAGGTTACGTGGCCGCGCAGAGACACGAAATTCCTCTTCGAGTGTTAAAAAACATTTCACGAGTGAGCCCTCCTTTCGAACTGTTTTTTGATGAATTTAAAGTTACAAGATGCTGCACAGACATTTTGTCTTTGTTGAGTGTTACGTAGTAAAATTGCTTTCATGCGTTGCGTGACTTTCTCGAACGTTCTCAACGTTTTTGGATTATTCATGAATAATAATTATGTAGAAAGGCTACTACTATTCGCCTGTTTAGTATTTCCTAGAACCTTATGTCAAACGGTATACAAGTTCCATGCGTGTTCTTTTGACGAACTAAGTTTTTTCCCACGAGCTGGAGTGCTGTGTTTAGTCAAGTGTGACGAAGGTCGATTTTCAAGTTCTGTGTTTACAGGTTGGCGGAAGCCGTAAGATATCTAAAGTTCACGTAAGAGTTTGTTATTATTGGCAGAGGCTGTGTAGTTTTACTATAAGTTCAAGTCAAGTTTGTGTTGTCGGATGCTGTGTTTTAAAACTCTGTAAAGGCTATGTTTCTCTGGTATTAAACTTCCTTTTGTTAATCCGACATTCCTGCGTGCTGATAGTCGGTGAATAATTATCCTCAAAACTTTCGAACTCGTAACAAGTTTGCGCCAATTCCATGCTCAACCTAATCGACTCCTTACCCATGCCTTGCTTATCTTTAATCAGTACATGAGAATTATTTTTTTCAATGTTTGTTTCGTTCGACTTGTTGTTCACCGCCAGCAACCTCATATTTGACTTAGGTCTAAACGTTTAGACCCAAGTCAAATTTAGAAGGATTTGTATGGAGTCATCAGAGCATAACGGGGCTAATATCTCAGAGACAATTTGTCCCGAAATACTAGTGGTTGGCAATGGGTGTTGCTCTTTTCAGAATATCCTGACAAATCCCATAATTTCACAAATTAACACGTTACTCTTACCATATTTCATTTCTTACTATTCCTCTGCATTCACCATTAATCAGTTCCACTACCACGACGCCGAAGTGTACGCTCCGTAGCGTCTTGTCCCAGTCTAAAAACAGAAGGTACTTAAATCTGATTTTCATAACTCCTAAATCTTAAATGTCGGCATATAACCTTAGAATTGGGTCTCAAAACAGTGTACGATGTATAGATTCAGTTAGCAAACTCTCTGACTATGGTAGCTGAGTCAAAACTTACTTTTTAGGGGAAATTCAAATTACAGAAGGATTGTAATCAACCCTGCTAATCAAAAAAGGGTTGAAATGACTTGTGGGCTGGTACATGCTAGTTACAGCTTAACCGTATGGCAGGCTGTGAAACTGATTATCTTTGCACCCTGATCTTGTAAAATGTTACTAAAAGGACTCCTTGATATCTCGCGGTCGATTAGCTTTTTTGCACAGCCACAAAGATTCAACTTGCCTATATTAGTCGGGCTGGATGGCAACACCGATACTACATCACGAAAGTCGGCCATTGAAGAAAAAGATGGGAGTGTCACGCTCCCTCCTGCTTTAACTTTTTTCTGCAAAAAGGTATTTGCACGATTAACTTCCCTTTTTTACCTTTATTTGCATTTGAAACCGCGTGAGAAGTGTTTCTTTTTCAGACTGTGGGTCGCGTGATCGTGACATAATATTCAGAGATCGAACGTGTCTTGTATTTTGTTTCCTTGGTTGCGTGGTGAAGTTTCAGGCACTAAGAGCCGGCGGAGAACGGCGAGCTCAAATCCTGTCCCGGCAATTAAGTCTGTCTTCTTTTTCACTTTCTTTCTTTCTTCCTTTTCTTTATTTTTTCCCATCATTACGATAAAGAGTGACCGTTGATTGAGCTTAGGCAAGAAGTAAAGTCGCACCTTCAAATTGGCGCCACAAAAAGGTGCGCAGAGACGCAAGCATGCTTTCCTGTTTAATTTATTTTCCATATATTAAATTCTGCATAATATGACTTTCCATTCCGCCCTTTACCCTCGCCGCTGCACAACGTAAGTATTTTGTTTGCAAGTATGTGGTTTTTGTACAGACCAGTCATTCCTAGTAAGCTCATTTCTTTTCAGACGACGATTTTTTTTCTGCCACAATGAATGGCATATCCCTTAAGTGATTCAACTTGCGCTATTTAGAATAGGCCTTATCACGGTTTTCGACGCCATCTTGACGAGAAGGCAAACGGGTGACAAATTACAGTGTTTGTATGGGAATCTGATGTCGAATAATTTCCGTAAAACGGCTGTTCTGAAAAAATATGAACTGTAAACTAAGGCTACACAGCAAAGGATTTTACTATCAAATTTGGGGGGCCGTTACTGTGCTTAAATTTCTCCAGACGCTTGCCTTAAATTTTCCATATATTTGTCTGCATTTTTTCCGGGAAATTTTTACAGGCAAATGTATAGGAAATTCTAAAAAGTGGTTGTCGCGTATGTAGCTGCTTGTAACGACCTCAAATTTTTTTCAGTAGAATCATTAGGAGTGAAGATTTAGTTTACAATTCATATTTATTTAAAACAGCCGTTTTACGGAAATTATTCGACATTAGATTCTCATACAAACACGCGTTTTCTCACGCAGTTGCATACTCGTCAAAACTGTGATGAGGCCTATTTGAAAACTGTGACCTAAAGTACGCTTTGGCTTGATTTCAGCACCACACTGGCACTTTGCCAATTGCCATATTTAGACAAGCTGTCCCATTATTTGGTAACTCCTTGATAAATATTTTCTCTGAAGATCCAAACTTTGTCATATAATTCAAAGGAGGAAAGAATATAAACAAGAATTACTTTCGAAGTACTTACTGTCAACATCAGAAACATAAAAAAATATAAATTGATCCAAGTTCTTTACGTAATGTAAATGTCGTCTGGTCTGTGTTGGGTTTTATAGGATGTAGATCAGGAAACTGGGGAAGACTTGAATCCTACCAGATCAAGGCAACCAGTTGCAAGTGAAATTAGTGAGATGACAAGAAACCCCGACAGGTACCTCTCGTCTATAATGCAACCTCTCCTTTTAAACTTTGTTTGAACCGGATTAGGGGAATTTCCTTGTCAGTGTTGAATGCCGCTGGGTTAAATGTTCCTACTGAGTAGCGTCAATTCACCTAAGTTGAAATCATCCCTCAGAAAAGGGATATCGGCATTGAAGTAAAAGGGTTTTGAATTCGTATTTCCTCCTTTGTCCTGTAATCAGCTGTTTAGATTTTCATCCAACATAGGAAAAAATCACATTTGTAAACTGACGTCATTAACACCATAACACTAATGTTAAGAACCAAGGTCAAAAGCTTTGACAAGTTCGGATGGATACTTGTATTGTTCTTGTAAATACAAGAACAATACAAGTATCGGCAATTGTTCTATGTTTTTTCTATGGGAGCAACGATGCATAATGCAACTCTTCTCTTTGGCAACTCTTTTTTTACGCTTTTATTATTTGTCATAGTAAACAACATTGACGTGTTATTGGTGTCCTATACTATTCTTAAGACCTGCAGGTATTCCTGTTGTACCAGTATATGAAGAAGATGAGCCAAGTAGTAGACGAAAAGTTCAGAGGATAACTTCTCCAGAGAAGTGGGAAATAAAACAGGTGAGACTTACCTTCCTACAACAGGCACTTTGGGATTGAGCATCGTAGGGAGGCGGCAAAAGTCAAATCTTTTCAGTCATCAATTTTATTTTTCTTCAGAAAGCATGTTCATAAAGATTTAGAGGACATTGGTTAAATATGTTTTCTCGTTTTCTTACTCCCATCGTTACAAGTTTTCTAAGTATGGGAGTAGTTTTTATGATGGAAGACGGGTTGAACAGCGTCAGTGCCCGTGATGTTCTAGAAAGTATGGTTTATTGTTTGAAAAACAGTTTTAGTTTGTTAGGAAGGATTGTTTCTTAACTTACCCAATTTTGCCTTGATGGAGTGTCCTAACTGGCACCCACTCCAAACACTCCACACAAAATTTACCTTGTTTAGTACTGGTCATGGTCACTATTAGGTACACGGCCACAAAACGGAGGGAATAAAGCTTTGTGATTAAACGTCCTAGTAACTGGCACTGCTTACCTGTAAATGGGTTTTGATGTTTGGATGGTATTTTAGCTAATTTCAGCTGGTGTGTTAGACAAGGCGGACTATCCTGATTTTGATGAAGAAACGGGTATCCTTCCCAAAGATGATGATTCAGGCAAGTAAGAGTACTATGAATTGGCACAGAAACGTTGACTAATTAATTAGCCGGTTTGTCAGTAGTAGAGAGCAGTCTGAAGGTATTCATTCTAAGATCTATTGAAAGAACTATGGGCATTCAGTCAATAGCTGCCCAACGTTATTAAGGCCCATTTTGTACTGAAAGAAGTATTTCAGTAATACAGTTGTCACAAAAGACAGGTGAGTCCTGGGGCATAATACTAATACTAATAATAATACTTTAATTATCCTTTCCACTTCTGGGGCTTTTCAGGGATAATAAACAAATAATTTAAATGGAACATAACATAAGGTGTTTAAAAATCCCAACTGGTAGGTGGCGAATCAGTTGGCTATTTAACAAGCGTGGCCGTGTCTCGGGCCTTCCGAGAACAAATCCAGGGCTAGACTTGAACTCGGGGCGTCCGAATTTCAAGTTCAGCGCTCACCGTGACAATTATTTTATTTTTATTTTATTTTTCATTTTATTAGCTTTGCCTATTACTAAATGATGAATAATAAATAAATGCTTAATAGGCAGGGGTGCCACAACAGCGATGAGGCAATTACAGTGGTCTCATAGGTTTGCGTACCGTGTGAAAGAGGCAGGAAGGAGGCTCTGTGATCCAGTATGAAAATAAAATATATACCGGTGGCAAGCTGAAAAATGCCTCTTGCTCCGCGGCCCTACCGGCTAAATATTGCCTAACTCATTCCTCCAGTCACCTTGATAATATCAAAGCAGTAACCTGGTGTATGAACGTTGTGACTGGCAGTTACGACAATCTTCCGGCAGTTAACCAGCCACGAAGGTCCTTATTATGGCCGAGATTAATACAACATTAATTTCGTTATATTTTTTATCTGCTTTTATCTCACAGACGAAGATATCGAAATTGAAATAGTTGATGAGGAGCCACTGTTTTTACGAGGGCAAACTAAACTTAGTGTAGCCATGAGTCCAGTGAAAATTGTAAAGGTAGGAGAACAGAAACATTTAATACACTAAGCTAACTGGTCATGATCTTAGATTCTTTGTATAAGGATTTCAAGCTAAAATATCCAGTGAAAGTAACGTTTTTGGCTACACTCCTATTCACCATCAAAAACGGATTAGTGCCTTAAAGGTTAGTTTGAGTTTTGACGTTCATTTTTTGCAAAGATAGATGTTATTTGACATCTTATCAGCCAATAGGTTTTTATTAGGGTAACTGTGGCTCCTTTTTTGGTTTGTGAATATCATAACGGTAAAGGCTTCACAAACAAGCACCGAGAAAAAATATACCTGTATCCAGTTTGTGTGATGATAAAGAGCAAGTTAGTCGTAATTATGTGAATAGTGTCTTTATTTTTTGGGTCAAACTAAGCTGAAATTAAAATTAGCAATCTTCCGTCATCTTTTGCCATACTAGGGTCTTCTGATTATTGTTGATTTATAGTAATTTAACAAACGCGCGCTATTATTATTTTCCTAATTGTTCTTCCAGTTGTTGTTAATCTGTTGAACTTTCGTATTTCGCATTTTTTTGTTTGTTTGTTTTTTACTGCTTTGCCCCCTTTTTTTCGCTCTGTTACTGTAAAGTTTATTGTAATGTTATGTTGAATTATGTGAAATAAATAAATTATAAAAAAAGAGTACCAGGAGCTCTGAAAACGGAGCTCCAAAACAAGATATGAAACGATTCTCACAAAGGGAAAACGTAGAATATGTGTACTGTATCGTACATAGTTGATCTTTCACACAGAGCTTCTGATGTCATTATTTTGTAGGCTTCGTTAACTCTTTTTGGATTTTTATATGGTACAACTACATTGATGTAGGTTTGTTGTCTACAATGTTTCCTCTATGTCTTGGCCAAAGTTCTTTTTGATGTACATTTTTTTAGAACCCTGATGGCTCCTTGCAACGTGCCGCAATGACTCAGAGCGCTCTAGCCAAAGAAAGAAGGGAACTGAAACAAGCTCAGCGAGAGGCACAAGCAGATAGTATACCTAAGGACCTTGGCAAACTCTGGGTTGATCCTGTTCCAGATTGTAAGAAACTTTTTTCGTTAATTGTATGTTGCTGTTTTTTTGAGTAAACAACTTAGGAAATGAAACTTGCGCGCCGATTTTTCTCGCTGGTTATACTACTGGTTGTTCGAATTGCAGAGGCACTAGTACAAGAATGACGGAAGCGTTTTCATAAAATCTAAATTTGTCTTTGAGCAGCTGTGTCTCGATCGGTTTATGTTACTTTAAAATTATGATTTGCCTATTGGTTGACCGACCACCCCTTGTAGTTAATTGATGCTCCGTCGCCTTTCTGTGGCGTCCTTTCATTTGTTTGTTGTTTTTTTTTCACAGTGGATGGAAATAAGCCAATATTCGCTCAAGATTTGCGGGGAGTCGGATTGGCAAATGACGACATGCCCGAGTGGAAACGTGCTACGTTTGGTGGAAACAAAGCTTCATATGGAAGGAAAACCAATTTATCTATACTGGAACAAAGGCAAGGATTACCCATATACAAATTACGAGAGGAGCTTTTACGGGTATGTATAGGCAGCTTTCCTCAACGCAATGCACTCCTTACTTTAGTGACTTTGTTTCGCGAATAAATTAGTAACATCGTAATCTGCGGCTTATAGATCTCTTACTTGTTGGCCCATCTACCTGTAAACAAAGAAATACATAAGAATCTCCGGCCGGGATATAGCTCCCCCTCCAAATGTACTGAAATATACAATCCGTTTGACTGACTCGCGACCACTTCATCGCTTTAGTCTTTGGTAGTTTGTCCGGTAACCAAATTATTGGTTATTGCAGGCTGTCCATGAAAACCAAGTACTTATTGTAATTGGAGAGACGGGTAGCGGAAAAACAACACAGATAACGCAGTACCTAGCAGAGGAAGGTTTTCTTTCTGTCGGAAAACTTGCTTGTACTCAACCCCGGCGGGTAGCCGCCATGTCCGTCGCTAAAAGAGTGTCTGAAGAATACGGCTGTCGCCTTGGACAAGAAGTAGGCTACACGATTCGATTTGAAGACTGTACAAGCTCAGAAACTAAGATTAAATACATGACAGACGGCATGTTACTGAGAGAGTCACTGCTTGATCCTGACTTGAATCAGTACGCGATTGTTATACTCGACGAGGCACACGAACGCACGATAAGTACTGATGTTCTTTTTGGTCTAATGAAGAAAACGGTAAAAAAGCGACCCGATTTGAAGTTGATTGTAACATCGGCCACCTTGGATGCGGTAAAATTCTCGACGTATTTTTTTGAAGCTCCCATATTTACGATTCCCGGACGAACATTCCCAGTGGAGATTTTATACACAAAAGAAGCAGAAACAGATTACCTGGACGCTTCATTGATCACTGTCATGCAGATTCATTTAACGGAACCTCCTGGCGATATTCTTGTCTTCTTAACAGGTCAGTGAGAACTGATTATACAGTGCATTATAAAGACTTGGCGAACTAATCAGACTGAGACAGTCACTAATCTTTTGTTCGAAACCGTTTGGGATATAAAATCTGTTCACTTGAGAACTAATCAGAACCGTTGAGAATGTGTCAGGTGAGGGTAGTGAAACACCAAAACGTAGATCTGTGTTAAGTAAGGAAGCTAAAAGACTTTTGAGTCACCATTTAATTCTTCGTCGAAGCAAATTAAGGAGTTGTTAGTGTGTGTTTTTCTTATTTCTAACGGTGAACTTATTGGAAGGACAAACGACAAAGTAGTCTTTACTCACGAATTACTACGGTCACCTAACAGACTTTCATACAATCTGTTGAGATAGTTTTTTTCGTGTACCCAGTCTATATTGTCTCCATCCATGCACCCTATCATCCCCAGGCTGTATTTGGTTTTAGTTTAGTCAATTCTAAATCGACGTTTGTAAGTTCTGAATATACGCAAAGTTGCTTGGATTAACCCTCTATATTGAACCGCTTTTTAAAATTCTTCTTTGATACAAGCTGAATTTGGGGTGCTAAAGTTCAGCGTCAAAGGCTAATTTCCGTTTTGGCAGGTGTTGAACACCATAAAGGGCAACCCTCTATCGTCTTTCTTTTTCGGAACGGTGGTAGTTTAGGACTGAAACAGTGAAAGATGTTGAAAGGCGTTTTATCGTAGGCTTATCCGAGCAACAATTGACTGCGCCTTCTGCACTTAAGCATTTTCTTGTGCATTATATGAAGTTGCTTTAATTCCATTAATTACGTTTAGGCCAAGAAGAAATCGATACAGCGTGTGAGATACTGTATGAAAGAATGAAGAGCCTGGGCCCCGATGTTCCCGAACTTATCATCCTGCCTGTGTACAGTGCTTTACCATCGGAGATGCAAACCAGGATATTCGACCCTGCCCCTCCTGGCAGCAGAAAGGTCTGTGATTAACCAGCAAACGTCCATTATGTTGAAGTTGAATAGGCTGATTTGTTTAATAGAAATGACCTCATTATCAGTGGCGGATCCAGGCCTTCATTTAAGGGGGGGGGGGGGGGGGGGGTGGTCATCCAGACCCTGAGATAAGTAGCGGGGCGGTTGGGTGGTCTCAAAAAATTTTTTTCGGCCCTTCGAGCCTTAGTTTGGTGCATGACTTTTTGGAATGGGAAAAAAATGGATGGGACGAAATTGAAATACCGATGCGTTTGGAGATCACGTGTAAGTTCCACTCACAATTCCTGTTCATAATCTTTTCACGTATTCGTATTTAAAATAATTGTATGAAATACGAGCTGTTACAACGTAACACCAGTTTAAAATGCGATTTCTTGGTATGTGGATATCTTTGCAGGTCGTAATTGCTACTAATATTGCGGAGACATCGCTAACCATTGATGGTATATACTATGTGGTTGATCCAGGATTTGTGAAACAAAATGTCTACAATTCTAAGTCTGGAATTGATGCCTTGGTTGTCACCCCTATCTCACAGGTTATTTATTTATTTAGTTTACTTATTTTTCTTGTTTAAATAATTTTCATTATGAAATAATAAAAAAGTAAACGGCGGAAAAATGCCGCAACACCTGAAAATCGATGCTTGCTAAAATATCAGCGGACGCTAACCATCGTTTTCAACCTTTTCAACCAAGTTTGGAGCTGGTTGAAAAAGTTAACAACCAACTCAACCGACCTGTTTTTTTTTTTTTTTTTTTTTTTTTTTCAATAGAACACGAAAAAATCTTAGCCACCCAACCAACTGAAAACGGTTGATCCGAATGAAACACGACCGATTATGTTATAATGCAAATGTAAACGGCTTAGCGTGTACTATTGAGTTATGGTTGCACTTGGGCTGGAGTATTGTTAAGTACTAAGAAGCTACGGTCATACTCGGCTATCGCCTATGGAGTCTTCAATGCCTCTCTAATGCCTAGCAACCATTTTAGCAATAGAAACTTTTTCTGTGTCGGCATAGCCTTACATCATGGATAATAAAAAAAGCTCCATGCTGATATAAACACTCAGAGGTTGGGATTATTCTAGAAAGCTATGCAAACCTAACTGTCACCCAACGTCTTCTCGTATGTATAGCAGAAAGGACTGTTATTATCCATGATATCAGGCTATGCAAACACATGAAAAGTTTTCTATTGTTTAAATTGTGCGAGAGCATGAGAAAAGCGCAAGAGTCTCCCTAAGGGGTGTACAGTACAGCAAAGAATTCAGTTCTATTACTTTTGTAAAAACAAACCTTCCCGAAGATATAAAGTGGTCCTCTGAAAGGACATGTGCTTATTGGCAATGAATAGTCTGTACTCCAGTAACCATGAAAAAGAAAAAAAAGTGCAATGCCCGGTACCTATAGTTCGGAGGATAAACGATAAAGCAGTGTGTTACGAAGACAATTGTTTTCCAAAGGAAAAATTGATATTATTTAATAGTTTGTTTCACTCAGTGTACCTTGTTTTTTCAATGCTTTTGTTTTCTATGGCTTATATGTTTGCTGTGCTTTATGTGTGGAAAACGTATGTAACAAGATAGATACTTTGTCGTGACACATCGTGACAAGTGACAACGAACTGGATGTCCTTCTAAAACCACGTGCTTGTAAAACAAAATCATTCATCAAGGCAGCCACTTTGTGTAGTGACTTCTAATCTGCTTGTGCACTGTTTCAAAAACGTGATTCAAGGTTGGTTTGGCGGCCACAGGCAAAGTTATAACTTCTACAGATGTGGTTCAGGGACAGTTGACTTACAACATACAGAGCGAAGGTTGTGTCAACTATTACAAGTAGTTTGATTTTAGGGTTTTCAGAGTTATTTACCCCTTTTTGCTTTATTTCTTTTGACTATAATTATCTTCGAAATGATTGACGTACTTTTATAATATGAAATTGTTGGACTTCAAAAACAACAAGAAAATGGGCGATTATTCCGAAGATTAGGCGTTAGCGCACGTAGAACAATAGAAATGAGCTAACAAACGGATGGACGGACGGAGTAACGTAGGTGCTGACACAGAGCTTTACTGGCTGTAGGCCAGTAAGTACAAGAACTCTTAGTTACGTGCGCTGATTAAAAGAGATTCCTACCAGCGGCGAAGTGTTGTACACACCTAGAACTGGGTGCTTTAGATAGGGACTATTTAACAATTAGACCCGTGGCCCTTGAGGGCGAAGGGTCTAATTGTTTTAGTATCACCCAACTAGTCGGACAGAAAAGGTAATGATAAAGTTAGCAGGTTGAAGATATATTTATTTGGGAATATTAAAAACGAAAGAAAGCGTCACGCTCAACTGCGCCAAATTTGCATGAATTTACATAACTGTCACGTTTTTGAAACACGTGATATAAAAGTGTAGCTTGTGAAAATTCATTCATTCATTCAGCTGTGAAGTTGGTGAAAATCCAACCAAAACTGTTCAGGGAAGAAAAAAAAAACATCTTTAAAATAGTGCAGTGACCCACAATACTTTTATGAACTGCAAGGAAAGCTCAAGTGAACTAGATCAAGTTGGTGATTGATAATTGGGCCAAGTTTTCAACAGTTTGTCGATTTTTATTTCATCGCATGTAGTTGTTGTTTACGATGGAAACAGAGCAGCCGTGAAAGCTAAAAGACTGTGGCATTCCACAAAACGCGAAGCGGTCGCCATTGTTTAGGTAGGTTTTCAAAACCGGCGACTGTTTCGCTACTCGAGGACTATTACTATTAGTCCTCTAGTAGCGTAGCCAATTAAAATGCAGGATTTGCATTAGTCCACTAGTTGGGTGATACTAATGTTCTATAGTCCTTGGTTGATGTCTTTTTGTATTAAGAGATTTAGCTGTTAATGCATAAGGTTTTTCCTCTGACGGATGGACGAACATATTACACCGAACTGATGACAGTGAATATATAACATTTGATATGTATTTTGTAACTGCGGGAAAAAAGAACAACACGTGAACGATGATCACACTTTTGTTCCCAACTTAAAAAAAAAATGAAAAATAAACCCATGACCTTTGCGATGACAGAGTAATTCTCTTACACGGCGCTATCAAGCTAACTCGTTGGCTGGTCATCTGTTTATTACGTACCGTGGGTTTAGTGAAGGAGGCCTTGCGGTTGAACAGTTTTTGAAAAAGCGTGTGAATTGAGTGTGTCCAAAAATCTCAGGCATTGATCGTGCCTAGGACCCAAACTTACAAAAACGTGAACCTTGTATAACAAATCTTTGTTATCTTCCTCTTGTCCACCCCACACCGTAGTGCTGCCTTAATATTACAAGATAAATCTTCACCTTTTCATTGGCAGGAAAAAGAATCTTCATACCGACAGAAGTTATCATTTCTCGTCCCCTTGTTCTTTAATGGGTGACGCAGTTGTCTCCACTGTACCCCCACCCCTCCTCCCGCCTTATTGTTCCTTATCCGTTTCTCGGCTGCCAGTTTTAACAACACTGCGTCACTGTTATCTTACAGGCCCAGGCCAAGCAACGTTCCGGTCGAGCTGGCAGGACAGGGCCTGGTAAATGTTACCGTTTATACACTGAGCGTGCGTACAGAGATGAGATGTTACCGACCGCTGTGCCTGAGATACAGCGGACAAACCTTGCTAGTACTATTTTGTCACTCAAGGCTATGGGAATCAATGATCTTCTTTCCTTTGATTTTATGGATCCACCTCCTATGGAGGTAAGTGTAGAAATCGGCCTTTAGGCGTTTACTTGGAGAAATAGAGGATATTTTCTTTTGTTAATCATTGTTTGTATAGTAGCTGCCATTATTAATATAGAGTGGTAAATATAATTACCGCGACTACCAATGATAATGATTGTCATGGTTATGATGGTGATTGTGATAATAATGATAAATATATAGATTTAGCCAGGGCTAAAAGCGAAGCTCCCATTAATAAATTTATTATGCAAATCAAACAATAAACTTGTAATCCACAAATCAGGTAACTTAAGGGGAAATTCATATGACTTTTGAGGGAAAGGCTCAGTGATTTTAGAGTGAAACATCTTACATCGAGTTAATAGCCATATAAAACACCCAAAAATAGCAATCATCTTCGATCACATTCAAGAGCCGTAATGGCTCTTGATCACAGTGGATTATACCTGGAAAACAAATTCTTGGAAAACAAATCAGGCCGATTTTTTTGCTTTCGACAAGTTTACTTAACAAAATCTTGCCAACAAATCCGGGGATGTGTAAACCAACCTTTTATACTTTTTACACATCACATCTGAGGTGAAACAGTACTATTTATCATACAGATCTCGGACAGAATGCAGTATTTCACAATTTTTCAAGACAAATTGCACTCAGTCAATATTCAGGACGATCAATTGTGGGCTTTTAGCGAAACTGTTACAAAAATTTCGAAAATCACCCATACGGCCAGCCAGTTCTCACTTATGACGAGCGCCAAATTTTCAGTGAACATTAATAGTTATGCTTCAACATAAATAATTTATTGTCATTAAAGATGTGAATATTGTTCATCGTGGTGTCAGATAGGAATGAACGTTTTTTCGTTTGTCTTTCGATAGAATCGCTTTGAGATATTGATCGCGACGTTTCGACTGCAATACTGCTAGTCTTCATCAGGCGATGAGGTCGATTGTTTACGTGTAGCTATTTATGCACGTTGGTTTGTTGTGATTGGTGTATTTCGATCCTTATTATTGCTCATACACAAACCTCCGCAGTTTCGGAGCACGCAAACGAAACGGGGCATCTTCCTTTATGGAATCAAGTCAAGTTTATCGATCGTGACCCTCACCGATACACACGTAGGGTCAAAGAGGCTATCCAAATAAGACTTCATTCTAATAACATCAATAGAGACAACGGAATCGAAATTCCTGAAGCATGGATGCCTACGATCAGAAAGCATAACAGCCGTTCAACTACAAAGCGGACCCGTGAGGGAACATCATCTGCTAATCGGAATAATAAGGATCGAAATACACCAATCACAGCAAACCAACGTGCATAAATAGCTACACGTAAACAATCGACCTCATCGCCTGATGAAGACTAGCAGTATTGCAGTCGAAACGTCGCGATCAATATCTCAAAGCGATTCTATCGTGAGACAAACGAATAAACGTTCATTCCTAAATAATTTATTGTTTGTTTTTTTTTATTTAAGGGTTTTATAACGATGTGTAATCTTGAAAAGCGTTTGATACGCGCGGAAAAAGATAACTCCTGCAAGCGATGTTCATGAACGACTGAAAACAAACAGCACAGCGATTAAAATTGCAAGAGAGACTACTAACAATCACTAAGAGAAATGTAATTCGGTTAACATTTACAGAGACAACAATTTTCATTCACGAAGATAAGTATTAAAGCGTTTTGAAAAATCTGAGTCTTAAAGCTTAATAAGTTTATGTTTTAAGCCGGCCTCGCGGTGTTTGCTTTTCTCAAAGATGAACTCGAGGCAAGAAAATCGCTGAAAGTTTTCTTTCTACAGCCAAATTTATAACTAAATATTTTTCGGAACGTTTTCTTTCTATTTGTGGTGATAAAATATATCTAAAGGCTTTTTAAAATTCTGTAAGTTTATATCAAACCTGATATTAGGTCGGTTCATTGTCTCAAATCTTACAAACGTGCATAAACTTGCGCATAAATTGTGCTGGGCCACATGAAATTAGATATAAAAAAACAAACATCAAATGCAATCATTACTCAGGCTTACCATTCGAGATGCAGCTCCTGAAAGCTATCAAGTAACGCGAGAATCGCTTGAGAATTTTGAATCCTCTTTAATACGCATCAAGCAAGGTGAAAAACGAAAACGATGCCATCGGAAATCGGATTTCCGACTTTTTTGACAAGCGACGCATCTCTCAACCAAAAAACCAATGAACAAACTAGCCATGAATAACAGACTTGATAACAGCTGTATTTCATTTTGTACATCCAGTGGGAAAAGACAGTTAAAAACATCACAAGTTGACACAAAACTGTCACCTTCAGCTGTCAAAGGTAACAAGTTTCAAGATGCTGCATAAATTTTCCGCATGAACTCACCTGTCAAATTTTGACCAATCAGAGCATAAAAATTGGGCCTAGAGCGTGACCAACGCGTGACCTTGGTGAGAAAAGGTCTTCCCCGCCTGTATTTTTAAATAACTTGCTGAATTTTTGCGTCCATGGTTAGTTTGAAATCATGATGGCCCCGTCCGGGGCCTTCATGATATAAACACAGCATATTTCATATAAATTTTAAAAAATAATAAACTTGAGCCTGCGATCATTTAAAACATGTAACTTGTCAGCGGATAACGTCAAAAAAGTACTCGACTTCGATGGGTCGACACCCGAGCCCGCGATACGGTCAGGTGATACTGGTCAGCGGATGCCTTGTTTTGACAGCTGTCAATTGATCACAACATTGATGTGCTCCCAAAGTAGTTAGAAAGTGTGAAAGTAAACATTGGTTGTCCTGTGTACGGTCACGTGATTACCAAATTTTCTGGGATGGGTAGATTTACAAAGCTATGGGGCTCCGCCCACGCGCGCGTGGAGCTCCGCTATTATTATTATTATTATTATGAATTATAAGATTACAGGGTGTCCCAAACGTTCGTGTCTTTCAATATAATTCACTGTTTTCATACTTGTTGTGCCATCTTTTGACTCGCATATTCGATTTGTGTACTTCTGCGCCAAAGGTGCGCGTACGCGAATATATTTTCCGGCCACATATTTTTTGTATCTCATAGCCCAAATTGCTCGAACTCCTTCCTTGTTTTTTGTGAATATCACGAAAGATAAACCTCCTTAACGCAAACACGTTCAGCTGCGTGAGAACATAAGTCTGTATACTTCGATTTACTGGCTTATCTGTTGTAGAAATTGCTAAAAAGAAATGGGAAAATCCGAATGTTGAGTGGTAGAATGACCATGGAGAAATGAAGGTTTTGAAGGCAAGAAACTAAAGGGGAAACCAAAAGCCCTGAATAAAGCAGCTAAAATAGTTTTAAAGAAGGCTAGATACAAAATAGGAGACTCGACAAGGAAGCTCAGTCTGACAAAGTTAGAAAGCCAAATAAAAGGGTCATGAAAAGCTGTTTAAAATCAGAGGCCCCTTAGATGGCAAAAAACCGCTGCCTAGTCTTGCCAATTAACGCCCAGCTCGTTTCAAATTTGTAAAGAAGTACAAAAGCCTTGCTGTGGAAGGAGGCTGGGATGACTATCTTTTTTGGATGAATGCCCAAAATATTTTTTTCAGCTGCCTAAACTAAACAAATATAGTTTGGGGGTTGAACTGGGTCCTGCGCACCAGGTGATAAAAAAGCTCAAAATGGATCATTTGTGGATCTACACGCTGTATCCCACTTCATGCCGCAACGGCTACAGAATGTGATAAAAAAAAAACAAAACAAAACAAAAAGGGCATACCAATTACTGAAATTCTGAATACATGTACTTGATAGAGAAATAAACATCTTCAAGAAATTTCATGTAAAAATAAAGTTTTGATTGAAAGTTATAGTGCATGAAATTAGGGGAACGAACTTTTGGGACACCCTGTATTATTAGATAATAAACAACAATGTGGACATAATTTACTGAAATATTTGAAGTTACAATTAAGAACTATAAAACATTAAGAATCATATAAATCATAAAAATGCAATCACTGTGTCAATAACGTTTTCCCAAATACATTCTTTCCGGCTCAAGTGCGATCAATAACTCTTGCAGGCAGTCCAGTGTTTTAAATAATAATTATTATTATTATTATAATGATCAGATAATATTTTTTTTATAAAAAGGAGATGTTTAACTTTGAAAACGTGTACATAATTTACAGAAATACATAACACTAAAAATTATATGTAAAATAAAATCATAAGAATTCAGTGTCAATAACGATTTACCAAGTGCATTCCTCGCGGCTCAGATGCGATCATTTCAGCACAATATCATTCGTACACAGTTAAGTGTTTTAAATTTAGTCATGACAAAAAGAAATTAATCCGTTCCTGATATTAAAAAAAATAAATACAAAGAATAAAACCTCGTATTCCAAAATGGTGCCTTCCACATTCTCAATCTCGATGTCAGCGTTCTGACTGTCGTGCTCTGGAGCTCTTCTCTAAGACAAATTAATGCAGATCGTATTATATCTTAATCTGATCCATGACATGCAGTTTACTTGGCTTTTTTGATGGCAATCAGCTCCGCTATTCGACTATGATATAAATAATAATTTTAATAACAATGATAATAATAATAAATTAGTAGCCTGTTAAAGATAATCTTTTCCTAGAGCTTAGTGTGCACAGCTGATTTGAGTCAATTGCGTTTAAAAATTTAAACCAGTGAGGAAAGAAAGAACACTTTTTGTCTGGAATTATTTGTTGTCAGACTATGATTTCAGCGATGGAGCAGCTGCATTCCCTGAGTGCCTTGGACGACGAGGGTCTACTGACAAGATTAGGGAGAAGAATGGCAGAGTTTCCTCTGGAGCCGCAGTTGTCCAAGATGTTAATTCAGTCTGTCCATCTTGGATGTAGTGATGAGGTGTTAACCATCGTCTCCATGTTATCTGTTCAGAATGTCTTCTACAGACCTAAGGTGGGCAGCTGCTCCTATAAAAGCGTGTTATCTAATTTAAACTAAAATACTTTCAGGGAACATTGAGATCAATTCAATTCCCGTTGCGACTGAACAAATACACTTGAACGATCGTAGCGTCTCGCGATGCAATAAAAAATTCGTACGTTTTAAGTTGCAGTATTGTGATAAGTTCACCAAAAAAATCTCCGTCTGTTCCAATTGAATTCCTTTGAACGTCATTAATTTGCCTGAAGACATTTAGCGACCGCGGGCTCCTAGAATCTTGGTTTGTTTAAATTGCAAAAAAGTAACAAAGTAAAGAAGGAAGAAACTTAACCTCCAGCAAAAGTAAACTCGTAATTTGTATTATATTCTCCCCGTATTGAAAGCTTTAACAAAACATAGGCATAAGCCGGAACAATTTTGTCTCTTTCTTTACCTCGGCATATCGTGTCTTATTGGGGAAACTTCTCCGACAACTTTGCAACACAATCCAGCGTACAGGTATTAGGGAAATCGTTTAGTTTATCCACCGGAAAGAGATTTATCCATTGGATAGCGCAATTCACCTTTTGAACAACTAGCGCCTGGTGACAATTTTTGCTATCCAGACAACTAGTGTCGGCATCATTTGACGATAATCCGACCAAACACGATTTCAGGACGCTACGATCACTCACGTGTACGGGGCCTGGAACAGGCTAACCATACTTATGACACTATCTCTTGGTTTATAACAGGATAAACAAGCCCTCGCTGACCAAAAGAAGGCCAAATTCCATCAGTCCGAGGGAGATCACTTGACCTTACTTGCTGTCTACAATTCTTGGAAGAACAACAAGTTCTCAAACCCATGGTGTTTCGAGAACTTTGTACAGGCCAGGTCACTCAGGCGAGCTCAAGACATCAGAAAGCAAATGCTTGGGATTATGGACAGGTGAGATTATAGCCCGATTGTGCACAGATGTGAAAGAGAACTGAAACGCAATTTCCAACCCTTCTCCAATGAGTTATATGTATTTACATGGGAAAATGGTTTGTTCTTTATTGATGTGTAGTGCAATTTTTAGGTTTGCTCTTTAGCTCTATAGTTACGTGGCTCTTTTTTGCACCAACTCATCGAAGTGTAATCTCTTTTGCAGACACAAACTTGATGTGGTATCGTGTGGTAAGACAACTTCTCGCGCTCAAAAGGCGATAACAAGCGGCTTCTTCCGTAATGCAGCAAGAAAGGACCCGCAGGAGGGTTACCGCACAGTAACAGATAACCAGGTTGTGTACATCCATCCTTCAAGCGCCTTGTTTAATCGTCAACCCGAATGGGTGGTTTATCACGAACTTGTGCTTACTACAAAGGAGTACATGAGAGAAGTTACCAATATCGATCCCAAATGGCTGGTTGAGTTTGCTCCAGCGTTTTTTAAGATGGGAAATCCCACCAAGCTTAGCAAGCGCAAAAGACAGGAAAGGCTAGAGCCGCTCTATAACCGGTAAGCTGCACCTCACCGCGGCATCCCCATGCAAAGCTCCAAAAGGATGCTTAAGTTGTTAAACCATCTCGGGTAAAATAGCGATCTACTCTTTTTCCCATTTTCTTTTGTCGCAAGGGTATTTAGTTACGTCGCCTCTTGATTGATAACAGGAACTTGAATATTTTCACTAAATATCTAACACATTTCGCTGACGTACAATTACTTCGCGTGTAAGTTGGGTTCTGAGCATGTTAAAATTGTTTCGACGTGGAATTAGTGTTTTGGGGTGTATTGTAATTCAGTTTCGTTACATCTTATTGTTTTGCAACATGCCTGTTTATTTAAAAAGAGCAACAAATTAGAGTTACGGCACACTCAGTTTTTGTTTAACTTAAGACCACTTCATGGTTGTGCTTCTTGTAGTTCAGGTCAGCGTATGATCTAATCAGAACATTAGTGTGTGAAGCACTACTGAACTTCTTAAAAACACCCAGTTGCAAAACAAGACCAAATGCTCCTTTCCTCCATCAGTCACGTCTACTGGTGGAACGTTCTTCAGGTCATGTAAGCTGGTCATGTAGTCTGGTGTTCGCCTAAAAACTTCTTGCATAGCTAGAAGGACAACTGGTTAGAGATGAAATTATGACTTGTAGTTCAGAACGAGTACCAGCTTCAACTAATACCAAAATCATTTTTGTGCTAACAGATACGAAGAACCAAACGCGTGGAGAATATCTCGGGCCTTCAGGAGAAGGTGAAACAGATTCAAGATGAACTTGTGTGATCCACCTTAATGCACTCTTGTCTACAATGGGGACATGCTGCTTCAGTTAACGGCAAATATCATGTTAGGTCGCAGTTAATACAAACAATTCTGAGGCATTCACCCCTTTGCCTTGGTACACCAATGGATCGCCACAGAATCCGCCCACAAAACTCAGCAAAGTCGAGGTTTTAAGGTGTTTCGATACAGTTTTTCGGAGACAATACCGCTATTTTTCTATCACCTTAAAGGGGATATTATCCATGTCCGACCGCTATAAAATTTTCGCCAGTGATTGACTATTGATTGAAGTTTGTCAAAATGTAGTTTTAACTAAAATCGATATTACCATGACAACAATAAACAAAAAAATTGGAAATTGATAAAAGCCGAATTTTGCGCAATCTAGACCTGCTACTAAAAAACCCACACTAGGAACTTAAAGTTTGGTGTTCAGCAAATAACCTCTGTGAGAGGTAAAAATTCTGTATGTTTGAATTCAAATAAAACGTAAATATATTTCAAACTCGTATTTTCAATAGCCGTGATAAATTATTTAATTAAAAAGTTCTAAATAACTTAAGTTAATCTTAAGTAGCGTCGGAATGCTGCTTAATATCATATTTCGTTGCTTGGAAAGTTTGGTGTATTTTCGTTCTTACGAGCTTGAAAACCAACCTGCTTTCTCACCACCTGTCTAAACGCAACTTTATTCTAAATCTTGACTTTCAGCGCTTTTTTGTTTATCTCTGAAACTACTCGAACGAATTTTTTTTAAATCAAATCCCATAATGTATGTAGTAATGTCTGAAATTTTCATTAAGATTGATTCACTTTAACACCTTGAAATTTCAAGACGAACCAAGCCTACGAAACGGCCAAACATCTGCGTGACAAAATTCACTGTTTTGACGTTATGCTAATGTTGCCAATAAATGCGCACGGTACATACCTCCATGACTAGTACATTTCAAAAAAGAAAAACGTAAGGCTTAATTTTTTACGAAATATTCTGTCGCACTGAAATCTGGTAGCCATGGAGGTATGTACCGTGCGCATTAACAAACATTAGCATAACGCCAAAACCGTGAACTTTGTCACGCAGATTTTTGGCCGGTTCGTAGGCTAGGTTCGTCTTGAAATTTCAGGGTGTTAAAGTGAATCAATCTTAATGAAATTTTCAGACATTATTACGTACATTATGAAGATTATGGGATTTAATTTTAAAAAAATTCGTTCGAGTAGTTTCAGAGATAAACAAAAAAGCGCTGAAAGTCAAGATTTAGAATAAAGTTGCGCTTAGACAGGTGGTGAGAAAGCAGGTTGGTTTTCAAGATCGCAAGAACGAAAATTCACCAAACTTTCCTAGCATCGAAATATGATATTAAGCAGCATTCGGACGCTACTTAAGATTAACTTAAGTTATTTAGAACTTTTTTGTTAAATAATTTATCATGGCTATTGAAAATATGAGGTTTGAAATATATTTACGTTTTATTTCAATTTAAACATACAGAATTTTTTAGTTCTCACGGAGGTTATTTGCTAAACACCAAACTTTAATTTCCTAGTGTTGGATTTTTAGTAGCAGGTCTAGATTGCGCTAAATTCGGCTTTTATCAATTTCCAATTTTTTTGCTTATTGTTGTCATAGTAATATCGATTTTAGTTAAACTACATTTTGACAAACTTCAATCCATAGTCAATCACTGGCGAAAATTTTATAGCGATCGGACATGGATAAAATCCCTTTTAAGGCGATTGAAAAATATTGGTATGGTCTCCGAAAAACTGTATCGAAACACCTTAAAACCCCGACGCCCCCTTTGGCCTTTTATAGAATTAGTTCTTTGATTGCAAATCATAGATTATTAGATGTTTGCAGTGTTTTGTCAACAAAAACCGCACTTTTAGGCCGCATAAGATGCTTTGTAGGCTGTTTAATGGTGAAAAATAGCAGTAGTGTTTCCTTGCCTTTTTTTCTGTCCGATCAATAAATTACGAGACTTCACCAATTCTGTCGTAAAATCGTAAGCGGGTGAAGCTGGGCAAGCGCATTGCATTGTGATTTGCATAGGTTCCGTCCCAACTCTGATGATTGACGGAGCCGAAAAAACCAAAATCCTTCAAACCCTTCTGTGTAAAGCTCCGACCTTTTAAGTTCATTGTCGCTTTTTCCTTGTCAAGCTCTTTTATGCTAAAACCTGCTTTCCAAAATGGTTTGCTGCTGCCGTTGGGACGCGCTTTACACTCCTTCCTAACTTTAGTCCGGTGTCTTAGCTAGAAATTTTAAGTGAATTGTATACTTTTAGATACAAGCATGAAATTTGGCACACTGACAGTAGTCACCAATACAAGCATTTTCAGGTATAGTGCCTAGCCGGCAGTAGGTCGGTTTCCATAGAAACCACAATTTATTAAAATACTTAAAAATTAATGAATTCAATTCATTGAATTATTTGTCCAAGTTTATGAAGACATAGAATCATTTCACTCAGTCATCCAACCTATTTGCCACGTACATCTTGTTTATAACATGCCATCTGACCTTAACTATGCGTTGCTATGGCAACGGTAAGCAAAGGAAAACTAAAACTGCGACGACCTAAATAAATTAATGTTCCTTCAGTTTGTTTGATTATTATGTGTAATACAACTAATATCTTAGCATATAACTTTGCTACCTATAATAAATAGATTTCACATTTTCGGACTTAAGGTTATTCTATAGTCTTGCCACTGGGCATCCCTTAATGCGAATAACAAGTTGACCGCCGTGAAAAAGAGCTTCTGCAGAAGCAAGATTAAAATGACCTCAATCGAGGTAAACGTTTTTACGTTTTCTATAGTAGTTTTTTTTCTGGCTTAGATGAGTCTCAAATTGTTGCAAATGTGCTTTTCTTAAGCGGTATGCGTGTTGCTGAGTTAAACTTCGTCACCGAGGCCTTTGATAGTGGATGTTGTGCTGAACCACTTTCATAACATTTAAGAGGCAGTGTCTGTAAAAGCGGTCCGGTGCATTCGGAGTCGAAAAATAGTTTGCCCTCAAACTTTGCCCAGTAAATCATCTTAGTTCATAAGTAAATGAAACGACTTTCGTTTTGGGAAATATCTCAAAATACAGATTTTAGATCGCTCAACTGTCAAACTGCCGAATACCCTAAATTTGCGTCTGGCGAAAGCCAAAAATTGAACAAATTACTAAGCTCGCTTCTCCAAATCCACAAAAAACGAGAACAAATGATTATTATTTCTAGGTTACGGTGTTTATCAACAGTGTGAACAGCATGTGAATTTTGAATTTTATAGAACTGTGTCTACAGGAAAATTAGTTTACTAGCACCTATGAGAGGCCATTTTCAAATCGCAGCAAAGTACCCTATCTTTGCTGGCAATTATTTCGTAAGTCCAGACCTGCCTGCTCTGATTTTCTACTTAAATGAACTGTGGAGATGCTAAGAAGTATAGAAATCTAAAAATACTTTGCGCTTTTGATCTTCCTTTAACGCAGACACTTTGAACTTTTGGTGTTTTTGAAGACACGACCGCCGTCAATTATGCAAATTAGATTGATAAAGTGATTCCAAAAAAAACAGTGTCGCCTTGTTTTGCCCTTATTTGTTGAAAATTTTGCCAAGTAAAACAGAAATTTCGTTGTTGCATTGTTTAATGTGATTTTGAAGGGTGACATCTACAGTTTTTGAAGTGCGATCGCTCGTAATTTCCAGGGTGTAACATTAACGCACTCAGTCACGCAATAAGAAAACGGGTTAATTTAGACTTTTACCTTTTGGCTTGTCGCTAAGTTAATGCGGATATGATGAGTTAAATTTAATACAGGATGTAAAGCAATGGTCCCTCATGGATATATGCTGAGAGATACCGTAAATGGGAAGTTGTCATGTCCATCGAAGCATCGTGACTTCTTCAAGGTCATGAGGTCAACCTTGGTCTTGGAAATAAATTATATAAATTTCATATATTAATTTTTTTCGCGCAAGTTCCTGAAGTTTGAAATAAGTTTCACTGCTTGCATCCATATAAGCTACTGTAAACCCTGTAAGGTAAAAAGCAAACAAAACAAGAACAACAAGAACTTCTTTAGATTTGGCCGGTGGATTCAGTTTTTTTTGTCCCATTAGACATATGGTGTACACTGAGTTGTGTGCAAATATATTCCCTGCAATAAAATGAGATTTTGAACAAGAAGGCGACGTCTAATGCCGCTTTCACCAAATGCAGAAAAGAGCGAAAGCAAGAGAGAATGAGCTGAGATGGCGAATCCCTGGCGCCCTCTCAAAATTCACATGTTTGGCGGCCAAACATTCATGTTTGAACCCACTTTGAACCTATTTTCTCGTTACGTGTCCACGGTTGGATCCAATCGACGGTATCACAGCTCGCGGGTGTGCGTGGATGTCGCCGGAAGAGACGGTTGTCGTTTTTGTACGATGTTTTCATACTGATGTAGCGAAGACCTCAATTACCAATTTCCGTCGAGTTGGAACCGCTTTCTCCGGCACACTTTCTTAAGCCAGGACCGTTTTGCTCTTCGGCAGCTACTCTGGCCAGATTTTTCCAGTAGAAATCGCTTGACTCGTGGGCGAAAGTAATACCAAGTTTGCACGTCATATCGCTTGCTGTGCGTGATCGGCAGTGAAATGAATTTCCCGCCAATTTTAAAATTACATGACGCCACTCTAGCCGACCAATAAGATGGCGTCCTTAAAATAACCACGCAGTATGAAACAGAACCAAGAAAAGATTGAAGATAATTTTGATGGGAAGAGGGTCTGTGTGGGGGATTCGCTCTCTTAGATCATTCTCTCTTGGCGAAAGTGAGTCCCAAAGATACTCCTATCAACTTCAGTAGTAAAGATGGGTGTCTCAAACGTTCTTACGGGGGGGGGGGGGGGGAAGTGGGTGGGGAACTGCCGTATTAACGTGACAGGGATGCTAGTCATTTCGCTTAGGGGTGTAAATCGCAGATTTTGGTCTCAGTCAGGGTGTTTGGCACGGAAAGGCACCATATTCGTGTCCATGCAGGTGTCGCTTAGGGCTGTGAATAAAGAAATTTACAAAAAGAAAATAACGTGATGTCTGTTTCAGTATGGTGTCCTTTAAGGGTCAGTTTAAGCTTGAGCCACACCCGCACTGGTCTCCCTCAGAGCTTTAATCTTAATTTTCCGATAAGCATCCCAGTCACTTTTATATGGAAGTCCCCCCTGGGGTTCTTATATTGTCGGAGTCTTTGTTATTGCTTCGTTGCTGTAAACATAATTACTGATGAAGGCAATTTCCATTTGATTTTTGAGATACCGTTTACTGATTACTTTTTAGTTCCTTCCAGTTTTTCTTTATCCCCAGTAAACGGTGCATAAGCTTAAAAACTATAATGTAAAACCTGAGCATCCCAAGATGATAGATTTCATTCAACATCAACGCCCCTCCATGAAAAATAGCATACTGGTGGTGCAACATTTGTTCAGTTCCTTCACATCTTCCTTCTTTATTGTTCAAACCCTCAACACGTAATCACAGCAGTGACTTAGGTCCTGTGATTACAATTGTTTCACAACTGAACATTCATAGAGGCCAATTAAATTAAGAACCACCATGCCCTAAATGATGCCCTTCTTAAGTCTATCAAAAAAACATGGGATACTTCAAAATTGGTGATAAACTCAGGTGACACCGCTTCTGACCCTAGCATAGCATATGAAAGAGAAGCGTTTTCTTGTCGAAAGAATTAAAATCGAGCAGCCTCGGCGAAATCGGATGTGACGTTGAACATCCTCTACACACTCGAATAAAGCGAATTACCCTGGGAATGAGGCTGAGAATTAAACCTTCTGAGCGAGGATATGACTATACTTGACCTCAAAAGGAGATTGTACTTTAACACAGTACATGGACATTTGGCATTAGAAGGAACACCCTAAATGCAACCGAAACCAAACTCTGCAACCCCTATCTCGAAACGATACAAAGAGCAAGCCCGCGCGTTTCATATGGGAGCGGTTCTCCCCACCAAGCATAGCTTGTGCCTCTGACCGGTTAAATGTCGGAACAGACATGACATGAACACAGGATGAGACAGTCAACAGGAAGCAGGGTTGGATACCGGAACATAAAAGGATAGACTTATTATGTACTCCGCTATGTGCCGTAAAATCCAGTTTCAGTACGTTTGCAAATTCTGTCCGGACCACACCCCTCCGGTCAGGATCTTTGCTCCTGCTTCCCCTTCGGGTGAGTAGAGACAATTTCAACGATGCAAAACTCGCAGTAGTCTTTAAAGGCAACAAAGAAGGGCAAGGTGAAATATTTGGATACATAAAATCCTGATAGTTGAGAACCGTTTGCAAAAACAACATGACAAATTAAAACCTTCTTCGCATGATCTACTTGATCTTTAATACAACAATACTTGGCAAACTAAGAATCAAAACTCCATTACCCATTACAGGCATGTACGCAAACTCCTTGAAGCTAAATAATGAAAACAGAAATGGGAAATACCTGACTGACAATTAGTTTTTACCACTGAGAAGACGATCGTTGCTTGACATAAAAGAAAGACTCTCCCAAATATCTTGCTATTTTAAAATAGCATCTTAAGACTAGCCAAACCAAAAAATATGCATCGATTTTTTTTAGCACTTTTTGAGGTTTAAAAAGTGCTTTTTTTTTTATCTGTGTAGCATTTGTGTGACACGCATGAGAAAAGAGTGGTTTTTTGTCTGTTCAGTTTGTCGGTAACAAGTCGCGCTGGTCACGTTCGCAAAAGAACAAAAGTTCCAAGCCTCTATGTTTGAGGAAGAATAAAAAAACGGAATATTTCTATATTTCTATACTTACAAGTGTCTCCTTAGCTGCTTTTAACCCGACAATCAGAGCATTTAGATCTGAAATATCAAAACATTTGCCAGCGAAGCCGGAATTTTTCGGCATGTTTCAGAACGGCCTCAAGCGGGTACTATTAAACAAATGTACTTTTCTGAAACCTCATTATAGTTATAGCGTAATTCTAAACTGAAATATAGGTTATTTTATTAAACTGCTTAGTCTAGAAATATTGCTGACAATTGAGCCAAAAAATTACAAGGGTACAACATTTTGTAATGGAATTTCTTGATCAAGCTAATTTGCATAATTGGCTGTCCTGTCTTCAAAACCACCAAAAGTTCAAAGTCTCTGCGTTAAAGGAAGATCAAAAGCGCAAAGTATTTTTATATTTCTATACTTCCTAGCATCTTCTTAGTTCATTTAAGTAGAAAATCAGAGCAGGCAGGTCTGGACTTACGAAATAATCGCCAGCAAAGAGAGGGTACTTTGAAGCGATTTGAAAATGGTCTCTCATGGGTGCTAGTAAACTAATTTTTCTGTAGACGCAGTTCAACAAAATTCAAAATTCACATGCTATTCACACTGTCGATAAACACCGTAACCTAGAAATAATAATCATTTGTCCTCGCTTTTTGTGGATTTGGAGAAGCGAGCTTAGCAATTTGTCCAATTTTAGCTTTCGCCAGACGCAAATTTAGGGCATTCGGCAATTTGACAGTTAAGCGCTCTAAAATCTGTATTTTGAAATATTTCCCAAAACGAAAGTCATTTCATTTACTTATGAGCTAAGATGATTTACTGGGCAAAGTTTGAGGGCAAACTATTTTTCGACCCCGAATGCACCGGACCGCTTTTACAGACACTGCCTCTTAAGCTCTATCTTTATCACATGGTGTCCTAATTGCTTTATCTCGATCTAAATTCCATAATATCGAATTTTTCAATGCTTCTTCCACCTTCCATGTTCCTGCCGCTTTGAAACACAGTCCAATCCTATCTCAAAATTCGCAAGAAATGCAGGTGGGGCGCATTATCTGCAGCTGTACCGGTGACCAATATTTTTCTTCATTACTTTAATAATAACAATTCTTCCTTTTAATGACAATTCTTTGACCAGCGGAGAAGGAAGCTGCATCACACACTGTTAAGGCATGGAACACAAGGAGAAATGTCGAGTAAGATGGACCAAAGGCTTTTAGAAAGAGTGTGGGTAGGATATTTCATTGGCAAAACAACAACTTTACATGTGCATCACCCTTTTTTGTACATTTCTTTGCCGTTTTTGCACGAAATTTTCTAATTTCACGTTTTGTGACGTTTTTGTAGACGTCGCCGTCGTTGTTGCTTAAGCTCGCTATACTACATGTACTATGCTTCTTTTAAGTCATTATTTTAACTTGCTTCAATTTCTTGGTGATGATTCCCCTTTTTGAGAAAATGTATTCTAATCAAACTGATTGTGTAACACGGCAACCTATTGCGGTAGCTTGCGGCGTTGAATGATCTTTACGACAGCAAAACAAAAGCAAAATTCTTCTGGTCACCCGGCGTTGGAATAGCCTGAGTATTCGGCCCCTTTTGGCTTCTCTCTTCCCTTTTTATCCAAGAAAAGTCTAATCAGCTAGAACTCAGGCTAGCGTTGGAACGGCTACGGACGCTCTTGAGGCTACAGTACGCTACAGTTTTATCTAGAAATTGTACTGGACCGGCACAGCATGTTACACTGACATTCAGGCACCTTGTCTTTCTGGACTTTCACACTAAACAACTTCTCTGAATGGTTTTGCTAACTTCTAGAAATATATATGAGGGGAAAAATTCTCTTAGGGTATTCAGGTCAGTTTCTTAATACAGTTAAACAAACATTAAGCTGGCAATCAATCGTAATGATTAATAGTACAACCCGCGATTCGTAAATATCGAAAAACATTTTCTCATTAATATGAGAACACCGGTGTCTGAGCTAAGTTTAGAGCAACAAAATATTTGATTTTCGTGACAAAATAGGACAAATGAAATAACAAATTAGCGTTGAGGACAGATTGGCTTTGATTAAGAGGTAGAGAGAGACGTTTATTCCGGTTTATGAGTTTAACGTCACTAACGCGTTCACACCTGTCGCGCGCCGGCCATGTTATCACGCAACAGTGTATATTCCTTTATTATATAGACACGAGTGTTTTACTGGGAAGTATACCACTCGTAAAATTCATAAACGCTACATCCGGGACCCGAGTGGTTTATTTTCCATAATCTCACTAGTGAGTTTATCGATGACGTAATTTCGGTCATTTCCCTCTATTATTTTATCGATGTCTTTTTGTCTATATAATAAAAAGAACATTACACGGCGGCTTGAAGATATGAATTTTATTTTCTCGTGGCAAAAACAATATTTTACTCACTCGCTGCGCTCTTTCGTAAAATATTGTTTTGCCACTCGAAAATAAAATTCATATCTTCGCGCCACCGTGTAATATCCTCTAAGTATTATTTATGACAATCTTTTAATTTTTGAAGTAGTTTTAGCGTATTTCCGGAATCTTGTTAAAGTAAGAAATGCATAATATCAACTCTTCATTTTAAAACAAGCTTATAAGTTTGTTTCCTCGCTAGCTTATAGTCAATCATTTAAAACACTGACAAACTGTTACAGAAGTGACGTCTTGTTACAAAATCTAAGAAAAATGTTATGTTGCAAGATTTGTGTTTGGTGAGATGGAACTATGGAGGTTTAATTTTAATGACATCCTTGAATTTTTTTCTTATTTTGGCAAATATGAGAACACCCTTCCTCTTACTGAATACGTCTTAACCAGAAACAGATCGTCTCATGTGCCCGAGTGACGCATATGTGTCCAATATTTTTCAGCTGCAGACAATTATACCATAATGATTGTATACAGCTTCCTGGCGTGTCGCATAGAGTCCAGTACTTGCACAACATATTTTCTCTCCACAACTTTTCGGTAATAGTAGATCTTAACCATCTCTTCTAGCCACTCCCTCCCAGAAAATTACGACAACAGGAAGTTATCATGACGGATATTTGTAACTTCATCCATCCGTCGATTTATTATTAAGAGTAATATTCAAGGGAGGCTTGTCACCGTGTATCAAAGGTATAAATAATAAGATAGTTCGTTAAAGCTTGAAACTCTTGGGATGCGAAAGAAATAATTCATTATTCTGTATTTCTTGCATTGATAGTAGACATCCGTCAAGCCTTCAACATGCAGGCCTTGAGGCAGTTTGGTAAAAAGCCGAACTCTGCTATTCCGACCGTGCAATCGAAAGTTGAACTGGAATGTTCCAACATAGATTCTACAGATGGACTCGTCGCTTCACAGCCTCGCAGCAGGAGTGCGTTTTCTGTCAAGAACATTCCTGCCGTAAAAGATTCCCCTCAATACCGAGGTCCACCTCTCCTGGTCTACCTCACAACCTGTCACCATTAATAACCCCTTGTCCTTCATTTAGGCTGCTATTGTACTCGCTACCTGTGATCTGGACGAGAATTGACCCAGGAATAGTAAGCCTTCAACGTCGGGCGATAGTTGCAAACTTCAATATAAGGAACCAATTATTTGCAGGTAAGAGCGCTTTTTTCCTTCGGATTCCAAGTAATTCAATCTCAATTGCTTTCCTGAAGCCCCTATCTTGATCCCTGAAAATGTATCCTTGTTGCTTCGTATATTTGATCAGACGCAGCGTGACTGATCGTCATGTCTTAAGTTAGTCTTCTTGGCTTGTATCTTTTTAAAAAAGAAGACTTGTGCCTTCCATTGCCTTTCAGTACTACAGCCTTTGACGTACATTCAGTACAATATCCAGAAAGAGAAAAATAGACTCTTTTTCTGTTGTAAGGGAGACGGTGCACGAACCAGAGAGGAGTCAAGCACAGCTGAACATGCCGGATTTATCAGTTGTTCACCGGCTCGGGTACCCAAAAAATGTCATTCACATCACGGTTAAGTCGATGTTCTCCATGAATTTTACTCGGAGATTAATCTCCAGTCTTCAGCTACTCGGCCGTACAATATTATTGGAAATTTCATAATTGAAATGCCTGTTCACTCAGTGTTCATTATTATTTCTCTTCTCGTTTTTATATAATCTTGTTCATCTCATTTGGAGATAATGTGGGTACACTTATAATACATTAGGTTTCATTGATTTTGCTTTATGATGTTTTTTCACCCTTTCAAGGATTTGCATTGTATACAAATCTCCAGAGAAGGCGAATTTGGACAAAGAAAAAAACAGCGACCTATGTTTTCACAACAGCAAGTAAAAGCCATGGAAAATGAGTTCACGAAGTACCGTTACATCACTGAGAATAAGCGTGCTGAACTCTCCTCAACATTTAACCTAAAAACATGGTTCCAGAACAGGCGAACTAAATGGAGAAAAGACCTCAAAAACAAAGAGACTTAGCCGATGTCAGAAGCTCTTCCCAAGACATTAAGTGGTTGATCTGTCTTTATGCCCTTGTTCTCATACATTTGATTTTTCATAAGAAGGATCCTTGACACTGAATCCGGGTAATGATGTAACTTTCAACCGTCCCCAAGCACGTCATTTGTTTTTCATTGTTTAAGAATCGGTTGCCAAAACCTTGTAGAAATACAAGTCGTATGAACAGTACACTCAACGCTACGATGATTTTTGTACTATAAATTACCCAGAGTGTAGCACAAAAAGGCCAAAAAGGCCAAGGGCTTGCAATCAGTACAAACATCAGAAACAAAACTAGACTTCCAAACTTTTAATCAATAGCCTCGACCACAATAAATTTCCAACGAACTTTCAGAATTTCCACTCTAATTTAAACCTTACATCTATCTCCCTGCTAAAAAAATTACGACAATATTAAGTAAATGGGACTTATACTGCACTATGTATTTTTTCTGTCGACTTTGGATCAATAGGAGATTGGGAAGATCGTCGGTGTGAAATTCGTAAGTGAGGTGTCTTTTTTAGCCACAAGTCCTGAATGAGGAAAAGTTTAGTCTTGAATAAACACATAAAGAGGATATTCTGGTGAAATTTTGAGTGGGGATAACTGAGAATTGAAGAAATAAGGGTAAATAAGCGGGGCATATAAACTAGACAGTTTTCCAACGGGGTCGGGGGGGGGGGGGGAGCGGGGGGTTATGGTGGCGACCTAACTGGTCTTTTTTTTCTTACTAATGGTTTACTTCAAATTATATTTTTTTTCCATGCAATTTTTGGGTGAGGCTTGTAATACAATGCTATATTAAAATAAAGTCCCGTATAAATTTAAGTAAGTACACCAGACAAAAAAGTGTTTTGATTATGAAGGACTTTGCTTCATAGTACTTAATCTCTTAACACACACTAAAAGCTTTAATAAAAAAGATTAACTGCACTGTATTTGTTTTAAAAGTTCTCAACTCTACTCGCAGCTTACAGCTACATGTACTACATGCAGTCAAAAAGGACTGAAGCAAATTTCCCATTAAGCTGTTTTTTTTTTAATTCTTTTTCTCATTGACTGAGATCCCCGGCTAACTCTTCGTAAGCAGTTAGCGTTGATCAAATTTGGATATTGTTGGCCGATCCTTTTAATAAGATTAACGTCATAGGTAGCTGAATTGTTAGTCGTCAGAGTCGGAGAAATGGTAGATATTTTACGCTCTGTGCGAAGACTAAACAACTGAACCACAGCCTCAAAAACGCATTACGAATGGACAAAAATATCACTCAACCGATGATAAATGCTATATCGGTAGACTAAACATCCCTTCTCCGAAACTGCCGCAGCTGAGGAACAGGCAAACGTTTTGAAGACGGGAACTTAAGTAGGTGAAAGAGAGTGAATTGTACGAGATCAGCCGAAGTAAAGAGTTTGGCGATATTAGGAGGGACGGAACCAGAGGACGCCAGTTATGTGCGTTAGAGTAGCCACTGTTGCAGCATATTCCCGGAGGGGGTACTCCTTGAAATTCTTGGTGGGGGTGTGTCGCCCGCTTCTTCAAATCCTCATGACCCGATTTCAGACCAAAAAATGTAATTTTCCACACCCGATTTCAGACTAGACCTCTAAAATCCATAGCCGTTTTCAGACCTGGCTTTAGGCAGAAATTATGTTATCATTACATAGATTACCGCGCAAACAAAAACATTATTAAAAATCCATTTCGAATTCGCATATTTCTCTTTCTTTCCTTACTCGTTTGGAATTGAAACGATAAATACGTTCATACACTCCGTAGTTTCCTCGAACAAATGATACAAGGGACATGGAACGAGGGACGCGCGTTTCTAAAAGAAGAATTTTGTTCATATGTATGTCAGCGGCTTGACCCAGGTGGCTTTTCCTCCCGACTATGCCTTAATGAATGGAAATCATAGAACAAGATATTTTGAAGTAACGTGTCAGCTGTCATAAAACCGTCTGGCGTTGGCGATTACAACTACAGTGTTTTTATTTTGCCAACTATACAGTTAATGTAGTGTCAAAAAGGACTTGACTTTACATTCCAAGGTGTGTGAAAAACTGACAAGAAACAGAAGGCGTGACTGCGTGAATTGACGAAAGGCGTGAAACCAAACTGGCGCTAAGAATGTGTCAAACACTAATGCAAAATATGAACATAACGATACTCTTGTTAGCAACTAATTTATCTGATTTGTGTGTAGATTACGATTTCTTAAGTTTCTTGGACAGCATAACACAGTTTTCAAATATGAAGTTCCTTAAAAATAATGCGAACGGCAGCTATAATAATTCGCCTTTGTAGTGATACAGTTACACTAGTAGCTATATAAAAGTACTGTATGCAACGGAATGCAACTAGAACAATTAGCTGTTTCTTCATACGTTTTTTCCTGTAATGGATCCGAGAAAGGGTGAACTACATGTACTAGCTCATCAGTACTGTTAAATTATAGTTCAGAATAGTGAGGGCCTGTTACGGAACAAGGTTATCATCGTGTCTGGACTTCTTGTGGAATAAACGAGTTAAAAAAGACAGTATCATGAAGCAGACGATCAATGAACTTGTTGACTATGTTAAGGACCATGGCCTGTAAGAGACGTTGCCACGCCATTTAAAACAAAAAAGGAGAAACTTTTTTTATCCTGATTTTAGGTTAAATAGCTTTATGAAAGCT
The DNA here is from genome assembly GCA_038088405.1 of Porites divaricata. Classification (NCBI taxonomy): domain Eukaryota; kingdom Metazoa; phylum Cnidaria; class Anthozoa; order Scleractinia; family Poritidae; genus Porites; species Porites divaricata. Next base: position 9,703,630 of record JBBMOI010000004.1, read on the forward strand.
TGAAGCAGTTGTATCGTATTCCTCGTGGACAACAAAGGGATACACCGTGTTGACACGTAGCCTATTTTCAGTTTCATTAGATAGACACACCCAAGATTCTGAGTTATTATTTGGATTTTTGTCAGCTTTTGGGCTGACTGGTACCCCTCCATTTTTTGACGTCAAGGAATTAAAGGATTATACATTGAAGGATGGCCATTGCCTAAGTTAGTATTAATTACTTGACTGCCCAAATTTTAGTATTTGCACTTTTTAAGAAATTTTTTAACCACAACGTCCGGTGACTTTTCAACTGCTTTGGTGTAGCCTTTTCCTGTAAGAAAGGATAACCGGAAGTTTCTTGGGGTAGACATTTGTAACCTATATTTATCCCATGGCAAGAGATTAAGTCGAAAAAGAATGAACACCGTTTTTCACCTGAGGATTAAACTGTTAGTTACTCCAAACAAAATGAGTTTGGACAACTGAAAACAAAAGGATCGTAATGTGTTTTAATCAGAATAGTTTTTGACCTCACATCTTCTGAGTTGCATGACTGTCATTAATCCAATGAATTAATTGGATTAAGAGAAAACCTAGTACGCAGGCGCCAGGTCTCATGTCCATTTGAAGAGGGTGAAAAGTGCATGACGCGGTCCACCCATCTAAAAGCTCCAACATGGAATTTATGAAGAGGGTCGCATGTCAACGGTCCCTTAGTACAAGCGCTTTTTCCATCAAAAATATTCTCAATCTTGAAGATGAAAATAACATAATCGAGGCTCCATCTCCACTTCAGCCAGCAAACGATTGTGAAGCTGTAGCACTCTACTCGATACCAAGTTCCCTTGTCACTACTCATGTACCTTACAATCCGTCGCCATTTTTAAACCCTTGTTCGAGTTTCGATCTGCAACAGTACACACTTCCTTCAATATGGATGAACAGTGGCACAGAGATGGGAAATCCGCGCTGGACAAGCAGCGCGGGTCTTATGATGACTCAATTCCCCTCCGGTAAGTGCTCTAGTTGTCAGTGTTGAAAACGATTCACACTTTTTTAAGACCCGCCATTCCCGGCCTTCCTAATCGTGTTAAGATTATGTTTAACCTTGTGACCACCTTTAATCATACTCTTCCTACTTTAGTTTTGTCCATTGAAGAGTAAGCGATCAGAATTTGACTTTCAGAAGTCAGGTGCAGGGACTAGATTTTATAGGATTTGCACATCTCTTTTCCGTAGGTGTGAGATGCATTTCGTAGTCTGTATATATATATGCACTCGCACTAAAAATATCAGTCTCTCTGGATGTGGAATATATATAGAATTTAACACTTCAGGTACCTTTTACTTCCTTTATAAATTCTAGTACATGGGCAGAAGTACATTATGACACTTTCTCCGCCATTGAGTTCTTTTTGTTGATGTGTCAATGGCTATGACTTTGTATACAGTTTTAGTAAAAACAGCTTCATTTAAAACACAGGACGAAAAGAGAAAGAATTAAATCATGTTGTCCGGCAAATGCACTTTAAATGAGTGTGTTAATTGTACTTTTGGTAGCTGATTAAAACAATTGAATTTGGGACGACGTGCTTGTCTGCCTAAGTTGTGGCGTGCTGAAGCTCAGTGTGTACTTTAAAAAAAGACAGCAAAAAAATTAATATGAAAGTGCGAGCTTTACCGGCAATCGCTCTAACTCAATAAAACGGTGAAATGGAAGATACTTGTTTTGAAGTGAGCAGTTGCTGTGTGGACAAGAAACATCGTGAACAGTTTGACCAAAGTCACAAACCTCGAGCTTCCTAATTACGTTTCTTTAATTTCCCTTGCGGTAAGTAGAAGTTAACTAGGCCTTTTCTTTTGGTATAAGAGGAAAATAAAACAATCGCTACTGATAGTCCATTACTTAAAATCAAATGCCTCATCTGGTTGTTCAATTTCTTGCCCTCTTTCGCAGGTAACCTACTACACTGCACACACTGTAGGAAGCGAAGAAAACTGTCGACAAAGAAGAAAAAGCGGCCATTGTTTTCACAACACCAAGTGGAAACCATGGAGAAACAGTTCACGAAGCATCGTTACATCACTGAAGACAAGCGGGCGGAACTGTCCTCAGAATTGAGCCTAACAGAAACGCAAGTGAAGACATGGTTCCAAAACCGGCGAACTAAGTGGAGAAAAGAACTGAGAGACAAAGTAGAGACGACTGTTTCCCAAACAAGAAAGAAACTTCAGGGAACTGTGTCCGCATCAGGAACATATCCAGGGTTTGAACTGCCTTTGGGAACTGCTACTTTGCTGCACAGAGAAGTAAAATTATCGACTAGTTAGTGCTGACCTTCTCTTTACTTACCTTGTTTTGCATTTGTATCTCTTGTTTTACTGTGTCAGACAGAAAACAGAGATTGATTTCTGATCATGAACTACCAACCCCGAAGCACAATCAGGACTTTCTTCGTGAAAAGGCCTTCTTTTGACCGTTTTCTGACGATTACTAAATGAAAGTTTTTGAACGACTGTGTTGTAAAGTTGTGCGTTACTGGTTTAAACTCTACCGTGTTCATAATGGCTACGATTGCTAAAATGTTAGTAATATCGATTTGAAGTAGTTTGCAGTAGTAATTGCTGCCTTTTCGTCAAGTGAGAATATAGTGCATCTTACGTGAAATTTAGTGGAAAACGTAGGAAGTATATTCATACTTGCTGTTCATATTATATATAGTTGAATTTCTTAAGTTTCATTGTGTAATTTGTAATCTTATTAAGTCGTCGCAATTAGGGCAGTAGTTTCTTTCAAAATTTGAGCTGTAATCTAAAGCCTCTTAACTCCTTAAGAAACCGAATTAAGCATTACAATACTAGGCTAGTCAAATTGAGAATTGCTTAAGCCGAATTTTGTAGCTGACTCAACAGACATAAGAATCTGACTCGAAGATAAGTTTTCATTCGGTCGAAAAAAATTTAAGGTGACCAACATATTTAGCCTGCAACATCCTGTTTACAGAAGCGTAGTCCATATTTACCTATTTTGTACTTTTTTTAACAGTTACCATTAAACATATATTTTTACAATGAATATGATATTTTTTAACTGAGAATGTGATTTTCCTTTTTTTTTTTTAAATTTTTTTTTATGGTTTTAATCAAATTACTTCGCATTCCTGTAGTTTGTTTTAATTCATTACTGAATTTTCGGTTCTTTGCTTTCTTGCCTCGCGGCATACCAGGACTAGAATATCTACGTCAATGAAGCCATTGTACCCTGTATAAATACAAGAGTAACTGCGTAAAAGTCTTCTGTCTGCGTAAAAGAAGAGAGAAAAGACAGAGAGGAAAACTGACCAAAAGAAGACAATAAATACCAATAGTAAGTGTGGTCTGCATGACACAGCTGCACAATACACTAAACTGAGGAATAAGAGCAGCTAATTTACTAAGTTAAGTTCGTAACGCACTGATCAGTGTTGCATAAGTATTAGTAGTCATGCAGCTAGAGAGGCGCTCGTGTACAGGTAATCTTGAAATAGCTAAAGAGTTGTTTTGTAAACCAAGCATCAATAGAAAAAAACTTGAAGGCGGGCTTGAAGGTTTGAAATTAACTTGCAATGTGTACTCGTTGAATTACAACGGAATCAAGATTTTTTGTTAAAACATTCATATTTTTGCTTAATATTAGCTTTTGTTAGTGAAAACTGTGGCTTTAGCTGGTTTCTTTTACTGTTTTTCATCAGAAAACAGTCAGTTGTCGCCGTGAAATCGATGTGGATTTTTGACGTTGGGAACGAAACGCCGCTAGTCGTGTTTGAATAATAATTGTCAGCGAATTGGCTAGTAGAACGAAGGGACTTTGAGTATTTATCCAGGACTGCAAAGTGGTGGGAGAAAGTAGGGTATTTGACTCAAACTTAACGGTATGCCTGTCACTGTAGCTGACTTTGTATTCCCGGACAAGGCTCTGGGCTTTGAGGTTAAGAAGGCAACTACATAGCATGGATTGTGAATCACTTTCACTTGACACTAAAAGCTATGTTAACATTTTTCATTCCAAATTCTCCACTCCTAAACTTTCCTGGTAACTCTCGATAAGCAGCGCTTACATGAAGTGTTCGAGCAAATGTTTTAGGGGGAGGGGGGAAGTCGCTTACAATTTTAAAAAGTACTCTCAGTAACTGTATTTATGTATTTGATTTTCTGTCTCTAACAGTTTTACGGTTATGCATTTTGTCAAGGACAAACCACTTGATAGTTACGGCGGCTACCATCACATTTATTCAGTTTACGATATCTATTTTTTGTTGCCACGACACCAGAACAACTAACTGAAGCTAAATTCCCAGTAAACTGAATACCCCAAAGAGATTTACTGTAAACGAGTAATAACTAGGGTAGTCTCAGCGTTGCCTGTAGAACAACGCAACTGAAATGTTCCGTCTTATCTGATCCTTGGCCATCTCCATATGATTAAAAGGCTTCTCTAATAGTCAAATGCAGTATCAAGTTTTGGTGTGTCGAGTTTCAGAGTAAAATTCTTCTTGGAAGGTTTCCAAAGTGCTGCTATCAGAAAATCATGACCGCTGTGTCGTCGCAGTGGATGCCGAGTGATGTAGATGTTTTTCGTCTGAACCATTCAACTTCGTTTGTGGACTACAGTACTAGTTGTTCATTCTTCAAAAGGCCTTCATATTATGCTTAAACACCTTAAGGAAGGAATAGGGATGCAGTAGCCAGTTTGTTTCTCACTGAGTAGAGATAGAAGTTCTCCACCTTTCATTGTTCATCTTTGCATTTTGCATTTTCCTTGCTAAAAACCCTTCTGTTCTGTTGTGGTGTTTTGTGCTCCTTTGGTGACCAACGTAGGATCAGTACCCTGTGAAAAAAAAAGACCCTTTGATCTTGCTCAGTTTCAGACTTATTATCTCGCGGGAAAGTCGAGGGGCCTCTGCTGACAGGGTAGCTGGGTTGGGGTGTTGTGTTTTGTTGGATGGCACGGGCACTACTGGACTCTGTGTTGTAAGCAACATTGAGCCCTTTCATTTTGGGACACCTAAAGGATAAGTACAGAAAAACTCAGTAAACTACATTGAATTTCTTCCAAGATTCGCAAAGACAAAGGCGGCAATCATGCAAATTTGTCCTTATCTTAAAAGTAATTAAGGTACCGGAAATATCTGCGTCCCTTGTAAAATGTTTGCAAGTTGTTGGCCGACATGGCGCCCTTGTGAAACGCAGATTAGCTGCTGATTGTTATCATCTATAGCGTTTGGTGAAAGGTGTCAGGAAGAATTAAAGTATTTAACAGTCAGAACTCGTGACCATTCCACACGTGCAGATCGTCTAATATACCACCGACCTACCGCGCGCTAAGCGTTTTATTTATCGTACCTACAGCGCTGTTAAATACACTACCGTGAGTTTGTTTTTTCCCTAGACTACCGGGCCCTTTCTCCGTTTCTCAATGGCCTCATGTACTAGTCAACGTAAACACCCCCGGAAGGCGGGACATAGCGAAGAATGTGTGAGGAATTCTCGATTTTTTTTTTCACCGGTGAAACCGCAGGTGTACCCAACGAGAATATAGTTCAAAACCACTTAAACATAGTATTGTTGAACGTATTTTAGTATTTAAACGGCTGATATAGGCATATTTTTATCCCATAAGAATTTTTCATCTGTTCGGATTTCCTACCTGAAAGTCTAGTGATTCGAAAATTATAGGTGAGCTTTTTTTAGGTTAAAAATCTGTTAAAAATGAGCAATTTTAACATTTTTTGGATTTTCGAAAATCGTAGAAGGAGCAGGAAAGCAATAAATTTTACAACAAATGTTCCGAAAATTCTAGATCTCAAATCGTCTTCCGAACAGATGTTTTCCAAAAATTGACGTTGGGTGCCCCTGAAACCGGTCTGCAGGTATTAGGGACTTTAACGACTTTTGCATTCCGATGGAGTAGACCCCCGGAGTGGACCCAGACATTCTTAACCGAGGTGGGCAGGGTCAAGAATCGCAAATAGAACAATAAGGAGTACTGTATTAAGGCATACATCTTAAATCAAATCTCAAATCCGAGGTCTCTGTGAATGAAGGTTATTTTTAATGTAACAAGTTAGATAAACAGAACTTGAACAACAACAAAAAAATTGTTAAGAAAATAGCGTGCTTTAGGTCAGTGAATTGCGCAATAAAAGATAAACCGGACGGGGAAGGGTCTGGAGCGAGGGAGAACACAGACTACGATAAAACTTTAGTACATAGAAGAGATTTTTTATTTATTAATTGTCTCTTCGCCAAGAGACCTGGATACCTCACAGAGCAAGCTCCACTAGGAGGTCCAGATGACAAAATGAATATAATAATACATATAAACTGTTCCGGTTTGAAACGAAAACCTTCTTAAAACAAAAGTATATACTATACGAATAAAAAAAATAGAGTAGATAAATACAATTGGTACATAAGCAATAAACAGAAGCAGAAGCAAAAATAAGTGACTGAGAATTAAATGTAAAAAACGATCTGAGAATATGAAGAGATAATTAAATATATATTAGGCACCTAAAGGAAAAATGAGGCCAGCAACACGAGGTTCAGTTTCAGGGGCCCAGTGTAAGAAGCGAGGGGCCGGGGGGGGGGGGGGGGGGTGGTTGCCTGCATATAAGATATCAGTAAGAGCCATTATGGCTCTTGATGTTAGTTATGTACCGTAAAGGCTTTTGTTCTTGGGCCATCGTAGTTTAACGAGGAATAAAACACAAACGGCGGTGATAAACATATCAAACTTACGCATTTTAATAACTTGACGTTTCGTATGCTACGCAACATACATTTTCAAAAGTGGAATAAAGACCGTTACAATTTTATGAAAACTAAGAACTTAAGCCGACCAATGTAAACGTCAGCAGTGAGAAGCTGATACTTTACTAATTAGCTTAAGCTTTTATTGTTTTACTGTTAAGAAACAGATGTTTCTTAATCTCGTTTCCAGACCCCTTATTTACATTTCATATATAGTTTTCATAATATTGTAACGGTCTTTATTCCACTTTTGAAAATGTATGTTGCGTAGCATACGAAACGTCAAGTTATTAAAATGTGTACGTTTGATATGTTTATCACCGCTGTTTGTGTTTTATTCCTCGTTAGTTATGTACCTTTTCTTCTAATCCCGCCTCACTGGCCCCCGCCTCTCCCCCCTCCTCCCCCCCAAAAAAGTAATAAAAACAAAAACCAAACCGTGAATTTCAAAACTCATAAGTCCGGACTTGGATTTGGTCTTCATGATCCGTTTTTTCATTTGGAAAACACAAAAAGACCTTTGCTTTGGTTTCAGAAACCCGAATTTGGTTTTTTCCCCAAGATTTCTTTGCTGAACTTTAGTTGGCTGAATATCTAAGACCTAGACCAAAGTCGAACTTTTCTTGAGACGAAACGAAGTTAGTGAGTCAAGTTAATGAAACGTTCGACGTCTGACACGTCTGGGTCAGTTAAGTTCTTTTGAGTGAGGTTCAGCCTGGTTCGGGGAAGAATTATCAAATTTGCTTTTTGGTCTGACTCGGTTGATTGGTTCGACGCGTCTTAAGTTCGACGTCTGACCCAACAGACGATCTTAACTTAAACGAGAACCACTACGTGGAACTTACCGGGGCCCCGTGGGACACGAGATTGCATAGGTATAGTTAACCTCTCGCACCCCTCCCCCCTCCTCTGTGGAGGCTAATACTTACTCTGAACAAGATAACATTGTGTTAAAGAGCCCTGATTCAAGTATTTTATTTTGATTTCTGCATCATAGATTGTTATATTACTAGGCATTTTGCCTACAAGGTCTACATTACACTTCTCATAGAACAAAGATGCATGTTCATGGAGAGCCTGTAGTGTTGAAGAATCCCAGTAAGTGCATGATTTGATGACAGAGAAACAAACTGCATATATGGACATAATAAAATGCTTATTTATTGATGACTGAGTATCATTTGTTAATTCATTGCACATTGAAATGGAGGCATTTGATTGTAAGGCAGTGGTTGATACATAGTGGCATTCATCAATAGTAAGTGGTGCGAAGCCTTGATTAGATTCTACTATTTGTATAGTAACATTTAATGCATCTGCAACTGCTTTCAAATGATAAGTGCATCAGCCCATGTACCTTGAATACAAATATTATTCTGATATCTTAGCCATGAATTTTCGGTATTGCTCTCAATAAATCTCTCTGGGTTGTCTCCCATCAATTGAACCCCAGCAGTACGTATACGCATATGATGGTTGCAATTGCCATATAATTGATGTGATACAGATCTAAAAAAACAATCACCCGCACCGCCAACATCTATTGATTGTAAACCAAGTTCACCTAATCTTGACTGCATCAAATTCTCAGAGGAAATAGGAGAGGTCAATTGCATTGTTGAGCTGTGATTTTGCATAAAAGGTCTAATTATTACTTCATGATGATCAGTGTTGTATTGAGTAGGTCCTGGATTCTTCTCAACATCTTTACTTAGTTTGAATTCACATAATTGGTCATATGACTCACACAATTGCAAGAAAACAATGATAAGTATCGATGTGCTTTACATTTTAGTTTCATTATCCTGTGATAATGCCTGCTAAACAAAGACAACAAATAAGCTTTCTTGTACGTTCTTGGGTATAGCCATTTTATTTAAGTTAATTATCTTTGGATCGCGTTTGTTATGACATTTATATCGTGCATGATAAAGTTTTCTCACCTTATTAACATAGCGATGGAGCTTTGAAGACTTCGGTATCTCAATCGTTAAAATCTTTTTGAAGACAAATTTCTTCAACATGCTATTCTTCTTGTTGAGACCTCTTAGAAATGGCAATGGAATTCTGCTCGGTTCACGAGCACGTCTAGATCGCCTTATAGCACGTTTTTTAAGATGATATAAAGTTAGCTTTGATAAGTGTTCGCTTTGATTCTCGATAAATCTCACGATGGAAGGTTCACTCTTAACTGATCGCTCGTAAATTTGTCTCTCCAAATATTCACTCTTAAATTTTCGCTCATAAACTACAATCTTTCTCTTGACTGTCATCCATGCCTGGTGCTTTTCAAAATGGCGGATAAGATTTCAATGAGCGAGCCAAAGTAACGACAGAAACCGTCTGCGCGCATTTTAAGACCGGTGCCCGCCTTCGGCTGGGCCCCGGTAATTAGGTCGACCCAACTTAGAGTTTGGTTCGTATCATGACAAGTTCGATGTATGGCCTAGGCCTTAGGCAATCAATATTGGACGGAATTTGGTAAGATTAATGTAGCATGTGACTGGCCATACCGCGGAGTTGGTAGGTGTGCTTCATTGCTGTCAATTGGTATTACTCCAAGCTACTCCATTCTCAAATGAAAACGACAGCACCGACTGCTGTGTTCGAAGTGGAGACCAGGGATAGTACCCAAGAGGTATTTCAATATAATGGGTCTGTTAATATACAGTAACCAGGACAGTTACTTAGGATAGTTCTTAACATAGGAGGGCGACCCAATATTGAGAAAAGTTGAATTCGCTCTCTACAGTACATTCAGGGATCTGGTCTGATGAAGGGAAAAGCAGGAAACATCATTACCGTCGCTAATTTACCTTCTCTCAACTCAGTTGATTGTCAAACTGACAACGTATATCGTACTGCAAAGGTGTTTTTACTACAAAACGCAATTTGCATGGCTAATTAATTCCTTTTTGGCTTTTTCCTGATTTTCTTTTTACTCATTTGTATGGCAACACTAGTGCAATTAGGTGTATTTAACTACAGCGAAAAAAATCTTGCCATAAGTAAGATACAGGTGAAACAGGTTTTTCACATGACCAAACAACGGTTTAACTCGCCATACTAAGATATGCTTTAGTTAATGACCACTTATTCTTTAACTCAACAAAGTTACCGACACCTTAACTAAAACAGAATCAGTATAAGGCTAAGATCTCTTCTGAATTAAGGCTTCTAGTCTTACTAGATTGCCCGAGCTATTCTTCTATAAGAGATATGTTCTATACTAAATGAACCAACTAGCATTCTATTTCAACAAGAGAGAATGAGCTTCTCTCTTGATTTCAACGACTGTTACCGAAAGAAACTTTATTATCCCATCTGATGAATCCCACTGACTAATTTATAAGCACTCAATTAATTTCATTTGCTTCCTCATGCTACGACTTAAGAGCGAATGCACAGAAAAGTCGAGCAAACCGTGGCCACAGCTCCAAACCTAACCTACCCTCATTTTCAGTCTGTAATAAGGTTTTGATGACTTTATAACACTGCTGAGGTTTAAATTTCAAAATGCGGCCGAGTTTGGGAATTATTTGAGATTTTCGATTTCAACGGTCTGCGGGCCTAAAATTAGCCGCCGAACACGGGAATATAGCCCAGTGACAGAAATGAGCTGACTTTCATAAACGAGCGAATATATTGGCAATCTTCCACTTAAATCTCATAAAACAGATATCTAACAATTTTTAAACGGCACATTTTTTAGATTTAGAGAATAAAATATCAACGAACGAGCACAATTTTGAAACGTAATTTGCATAATGCTTATAAATACATAGAGGATATTACACGGTGGCGCGAAGATATGAATTTTATTTTCGAGTGGCAAAAACAATATTTTACGAACGAGCGCAGCGAGTGAGTAAAATATTGTTTTTGCCACGAGAAAATAAAATTCATATCTTCAAGCCGCCGTGTAATGTTCTTTTTATTATATAGACAAAAAGACATCGATAAAATAGCAGATTTTTATTCGCCAAAAAGTAATTGCGACGGCTCAAATTTACAGTAAAAGTAATATACATCTTTTACAATAATCTAGAGAAATAACACTGCGCTGAATAGGGTTCTACAATGACAAAATGTAAGCAAAGCTTTGAAAAATGTGTAAGTGAAATTCAAAAAATGATAAGTTATAAAAAGCTTTGAATTATAGTTAAATCATAACAACAATAATTTACCGAATCTTAGTCATAAGGCGGCAAAAAGGTTTTCAATAGATGTGTTCGAAATGTGAAAAAAGGCATGAAAAAAGGCCAAAGAACGGTTTATTGGCCTTCATCGCTACTATCAATAACAATTCTCCGTCTTTTAAACTGATGTGTTTTCTCAAAATCGCTGCCTTTTGGATTCTGCGAATTTGTGAAAATGTTTACTGTTCCTACCTGACACTGGTAAAGAAAGGGCAAAGTTCCTGCACTTGTGCTGGGTTGAACTGAAGATACCGATGTAATTTCATCCACTGTTACTTTTGAAGAAGACGAAGTAGCAACAGAAGTAGAAGATTCCCCTCTCCTGGATAATACTGTAGAGATGTGCTGCTGTCTTCTGTCAGATATAGCGGAGTAGTTATTCAGTGAATTGACGTTTTTGTGTCCAGTTATTTGCACAATTTCGTTCGGTGGAATATTATTATCCACAAGTTTCTGGACTAGATGCTTTCTTGTGCTGTGGTTGACCAATTTCTTGTCTGAATGAACTTGGGAGCCCGCTAACATGTTTTTTACCATAGATCTAAGTGAATTTACTCCCAGTGGACTTGCCTTGAACCATTTCTTCCCTGCCTTCGGAACTTCTGTGTTGACAGCAAGATAAAACGGAGAGTCGTCTGCCATCATTTCTGGTGGTCTATGTTGCTTATAGGCCAAATAGGCTGCGACAGGACAGCGATCATTATCGTCAAGGTTTTCGAACATCTTTGGCTTGCTTTCTCTGACATTTCTTGTGTTTTCACCAGTTCTCGTTTTTGTTTGGCGCTCGGTGGAAAACTTCAGGTAACGAAGCCCGTCAGCATTAGTTTTCAGCTCCAAATCTCCCCAGCAAAGATCTCGTTGCTCTTGTCCAGGCCTCATGCCGAAATAGATACAATTGTTCATCCAAACTGTATTCAGAAGTGCTCGTGGTGTTTTATTTCCGAGCACTCCTGCCCGGTAGAATTCCTCTATTTCTTCATCTGTTATTGCATCGGCACTATTGGGCTTGTTTCCCTTTCCTATGGCCTTCAGTTGTTTCTGCTTTTTTTTCAGGATATCTTGAACCTCACAGAATTCCTTGTCGTTCAAAAGGGAAAATGTGCATCCTTTTTTACGGAGGTAGCGGTCAACACTTTGCAAAAACGCTCTTAGAGAGGATGGTTCATATTCCTCGCCATTTTTCTTTCTTACTCCGAGTACAAACTTCTTTGCCAACTGTTGGAGCTCCGCGGCTGGAATATTTTCTATGTTTCTCTCTTCTTCCTCGCTGTTAAGAAACTCGTTAAATAATTTTAGATCAGACACACTTTTCTTCTTCGTATTGGCATTTTCTTGGTCTTCGGTAAACGACGCAATTTCCTCTTCAGTAAACTTGACGAATCTTTTGCTCGCCATTTTCATTCAGGGGAATGTTTGGCAGCGTTTGCAAGACGCCTACAAATTTCGGAGGGAAATTACCGAAATTACGTCATCGATAAACTCACTAGTGAGATTATGGAAAATAAACCACTCGGGTCCCGGATGTAGCTTTTATGAATTTTACGAGTGGTATATTTTCCAGTAAAACACTCGTGTCTATATAATAAAATAAAATAAAAATACATGCAAAAAGTGCATGAACCAACCAAAAAGAGTAAAACAATTATGTGAACACTAAAACTATAAAAATTACCCAGACTACTTAAATCGTAAAAAAACTGCATAAAACCTACTAAAGGCGAGATTAAAAAGCACATGAAATCACAAAAAAGCTTTCTGAAATGAAAATGTCTTGAGTGTCTTTTTAAAAGATGCTACTGAGCGGCTACTCCTAATTAAATAGGGCAATGAATTCCATAGTTGAGGAGCAGCAGCAGCAAAAGATCGATCTCCTAATTTTGTTAAAGTCTTGAATTTCACAGGATTTAGTAGCAGTCCATCACAATCAGAGCGTAACTTGTATCTACATGCTTCTTTAAGACTAATAAGTTCCTGGAGATAAAAAGGCGCTAAGCCATTGATAGCCTTATACGTTAACAATAATATCTTAAAGTCAATTCGGAATTTAACTGGCAGCCAGTGCAGATTATACAGCAACGGTCTTACATGGCAGTATTTAGATTCCAGGAAAATTAACCTAGCGGCAGCATTTTGGACCCTCTGTAGCTTATTAAGCTGGTAAGCTGGCAGGTAACCTGAGATCAGGCGTTATTTTTTTTCTCTTTTTTTGCTTCTTTGCTTCTTTGGCTCGAGAGGGAAAAAAATAACTCTTCCCGTGAGAGACATAAAGGGTTAATAGGGAGAGGGCATGATCTCAGGCTAGCTGGCAGGCCATAGAGCAAGCTGTTACAATAGTCGACACGACTTGAGACAAATGCGTGAATGAGCGTCTCAGTGGACCGCCTAGAAAGATATTTCCTAATTCTTCTTATATTATACAGGTAATAAAAAGCATTGGAACAAGTATTATTTACATGAGAATTCATTGAGAGAGTCGAGTCTGACCATGTCCCCAAGTTCTTTTAAGAAAACCTTTTGGTCTAATTGCACAGTCTCCAATTAAAATATGATCAATATTAACTTTGGCTAGTTGTTTCTTGGTACCAATCATTAGGAATTCCGTTTTATCGTCATTGAGAAGTAGTTTATCATTGGTCATCCAATTACGTATATCATCCGCACAGTGCTGTATAGCAGTGACAGCCTCAAATTGCCCGGTGCTAAATCAGAGAATTATGAAATATTTTGTTTACCTCAACAACAAAGATAATGACTCTATTGTCAAACATGCAGTCTTTCCTTATGTCAAAGAATCTACATTCCATGAATAATTCAGGATATTTTTCCAATTTCATAAACATGTTTGAAAAATAAAATCTAACCAGTTTAGATGCTGAATCTCTAGATAATGATAAAATTAGACGATATACCACAGAAATGAGAGAGAAATATCTATCTTTTTGGCGGCACAGCCTTGAAAATTAAAAAAAAACTAGAATTTTATAAAACTTTTAAAGATGAATATTCTACATCTGATTATCTCTACCAGCTAAGACATTATGACGAACGACAGAATTTTGTTGAATTTAAAATACCGTAAATCCTCTATTAAGCCCCCCGGGGGGCTTATTTTTTTCAAGCACTTTTGAGGGGGGGCTTAAAAGAGAGGGGGGGCTTATTTAATTTAGCGAAACGCATCACCTTTCGCAAAAATACCGCGGTATGAGACAGAGTAGACTTACGCGTTGTACAGAGAGCTAGAGCGCAAAATTGAGAAAGTTAAGCATAAGAAGTTGGAGGTCATGCCGCCGAAGACCAAAAACAATATGAACTTCCAGCCTGAATAAATCATAACTGATCAGTCCACGTTAATCGTTAATTTTTTTGTAAAGAATAAGGATTGGGGGAGGGGGAGGGGGGGCTTAATAGAGAGGTGGGGGGGGCTTATTTGAGAGGGGGGGCTTAATAGAGGATTTACGGTAAGTAATCACAAACTTATGATTGAACATGGTCGATACCAAATCGATCATTTGCCAAGAGAAAATAGATTATGTCCCTTATGTAACTCCAATCAGGTAAAAGATGAGATTCATTTCCTCTTCCAATGTAACAAATACTCAGTACAGAGACAGGCAATTATTAATCAAATCAATCGAATAATACCTGACTTTGACAATAAATCATCTCCAGAAAGCATAAAACTGATAATGAATTCAAAGGAACATCATGTAAACAAGTTAGTTATGAAGATTGTTTCCTCCTGTATGAAATACTTGATTCATTATTAGTAATGTAACTGAATTTTTCTAGATTATTATTAGTGCTGTTTGTTTTATATTTTGATTGTCATATGCATGCTTTTGCAATACTGTAAAATGATGCGGTCATGCAAATAAAGCAATTTATTACTATTACTATTACTATTACTACTACTACTACTGCTACTGCTACTACTATTACTACTACTATTACTACAGTACTACTACTACTACTACTACTACTACTACTACTATTACTACTACTACTACTACTACTACTAATACTGCTACTACTACTACTACTACTACTACAGTACTACTACTACTACTACTACTACTACTATAGTACTACTACTAGTAGTAGTAGTAGTACTACTACTACTACTGCTGCTACTACTATTACTACTACTAATACTACTACTACTACTACAGTACTACTACTACTACTACTGCTACTACTATTACTACTACTACTACTACTACTACTACTACTACTACAGTACTACTACTAGTAGTAGTAGTAGTACTAATACTACTATTACTACTACTACTACTACTACTACAGTACTACTACTACTACTACTACTACTACTACTACTACTACTACTACTACTACAGTACTACTACTACTACTACTACTACTACTACTACTACTACTACTACAGTACTACTACTAGTAGTACTACTACTACTTCTACTACTATTACTAATACTACTGCTGCTGCTGCTGTTACTACTACTACTCAAGTACTACTTGACTATTAGTATCTCGTAAACTAATAAATAAATGATAATACCGTAAATCCTGTATTAAGCCCCCCCTCTCAAATAAGCCCCCCCTCTCTAATAAGCCCCCCCTTTTCAGAGGAGGAAAGTTAATAAGCCCCCCCTCTCTATTAAGCCCCCCCCTCCCCCTCCCCCTCCCCCAATCCTTATTCTTCACAAAAAATGTAACGATTAACGTGGACTGATCAGTTATGATTTATTCAGGCTGGAAGTTCATATTGTTTTTGGTCTTCGGCGGCATGACCTCCAACTTCTTATGCTTATCTTTCTCAATTTTGCGCTCTAGCTCTCTGTACAACGCGTAAGTCTACTCTGTCTCATACCACGGTAATTTTGCTACAGGTGATGCATTTTGCTAAATTAAATAAGCCCCCCCTCTCTTTCAAGCCCCCCCTCTCTATTAAGCCCCCCCTCAAAAGTGCTTGAAAAAAATAAGCCCCCCGGGGGGCTTAATAGAGGATTTACGGTAATAATAATAAGCAAGTCATAACGCTTGAGATGAGCTTTCCATGTGTTACAAACCGGGAGAAAAAGGAGGAGGAGAAAACCACAAAATACGGACCGCTCCGTTGGGAGTTAAAGCAGAAGTACCAAGGATATGAAGCAGAGGAGGAGTGAACAACTTCCCACAATGCATTGCGATTCAAAGTAATATATCAAGATTTTCGTGACGTCATCATTCGGCTCAGACGCTTGAACAAGTCAGAACAACATTGCGAAATGTGTTGTTAGAAATTCGCGGCTATCACAGATCCGCTACCTATCAAAGGACGATTAGTCTATTCGCCCTTTTGGTCGGGGATGCATTGAATTTGTTTTTCGTAATGCTCGTGTAATTTTGGTGAAGGATATGACAAAAAGGAAGGTTTCGTGATGCCACTCGAAACGTCCCGAATGAGCTAAAAACTAAACTCTGTAGTTGATTTCCTCGAACCTGGTTTGGTTTCTGGAATCACTAGCTGTTAAATAAAGGTAAGTCGAATACACCATTCTTTATTGAATTATAGAACACTCCTTCCTTGGAAGATTTTTGTCGTTCGTTTCGTGTTGTCACTCGACCAGATTTTCGATCTTGGCTTGTGCGAGTTGCATGCAAGTACCGTAGTTCCTTTGTCAAACCATTGGAATAAAAGGTAACTCACGTTTCTTACATTTCTTTAGTCAACAGACCCTTAGAGAAGACGATGATCCTTATTAAGAAGGTGCTTCGACGGTACTTCCTTTGTTGTTCGTAAAATGGCGCAAGTTCCTTTCATGTAAACATTGATGTCATTGATTCATAGCTTCGTAATTTACTGTTTACTTTTCAGTAGATCTATATATTAAAGAATGTGCTATTTGCTGCGAACTTCTTTTGTACCGAATTATATTTTTTGCCTCTGGTGTTGTGGTTATACTTTCCTTTTATAAATGAAAGAATTGTGCACGCTTGAAATAGAGTCCATTTGTGCCTACCTTCAGCTACCTTTCAACCATAAAAACCAGATGCCTGTATGGCCTGTATGCTGTCCAAACCATAACTTAAGATACATCCCTAGCAATAGCCTCTTACACATAATTGGCAACTATTAATTTTGGATGGGGATGTGAAAAGTTGTCTTTGCTGCTATTGATGTACTGAAGAGGCAGTGGTAAGTTCTCCATATAACCCTATGCATTTATTATGCATACATGTTTCGCCCGTCTGTGCATATGAAACTATTTGTGAGAAAAAGTATGAAATTGTTGAATGTATAATAAATGTATGGGGTAATACAGAAATCTTACCGAGGCAGTTCACAGAGGGGACAGAGGAGTGAAATAAAATTTTCTTACTTGTTTACATATTCCCTGCTAGCAGGGGACTCTCACGATGAGGCAAAAAAATTTCTCCTTTCTCTCATTTTTGCCTCGCCATGAGAGACCTCTCCTAGCAGGGAAGTTTACATACTGTTTTGAGGGTTGAGAATATCATCCAGCTTCTGCAGTCAGTTACCATAAACTGCTGCTTATAAGTCCTGGGCATATACATCCTTGTAAATGTTTTAGAAGGGGTTATAAACGGAGGGGCTTATAACCGGAATAGAAAAAGCACTTTGAAATAAGCTATAGCTGTGGCTGATAAAAATACATTTTGTACTCACTGGTTTTTGATTAAGCTTAAAAATGTCACAATAAATAAAATTCAATTCATTACATTTGGAATGGACTCTAGAGGGGGACTTATATCTGGGGAGCTTATTGTTTACAGCTTATAAGTGGGTTTGCAGTATGTTATTGAACGTCTCACCACCACTCCTAAGATTAACTAGCCTCTAATCTTATTAAGTCGCAAACTCAGTGATAACCTCAATCATACACCTCAATTGTACACATGATCAAAGTATCATAAAAACCTAAGAGAAAATAGCCTGCAAGAGTATCCCATTTTTTTGGCTCTAGTTTCACCCACCGAGAAAAACTGGATGAAACTAGGGCCCAAAATCCGGATGCTCTCCCAGGCTATTTTCTGTGGGCTATAGAGAAAACAATGTAGTCTCATAATATGGTTTCTGTTAAAATTTATTATTCATATTTACTTTTTAGTACAAAACATGTGAATATCAAGAGAAAATTTATGGCAACTCTATAATAAAGACCCAGAAATAAAAATAATTTTAACAGTCATTTTGCTAAAGATTAAAATTAAAAACTTTGAACCGATGAAAGAAATGATTGTTAGCTTAATAGATATTCATTTGTTTATATGGAAATGACCCAACTAACCTCAGAATATCTTTCTTCTAAAAAGCCTGGTTGGTCAGGCACAAATGTTGTAGTGTTCTCAACCCAGGACAGGTAGAAAAGAATTGGACTGAAATATGAAAAAGTTGGAGCTATTTACCATGGTGTGTTAGCTCTTGGAAAGTTGGAAAAATGCAAGTGATCCTGTCATCACAATTATTGTGCTGTATTTGCATTGGCCTGCTATGGGACTATTGAAAAGGAAAACTATCACATGCAGGGCATCACACTCTTAGTGGAGAGTGACTGTAAGGATATTGATGTAAAAATGCCACTAAGATGGTACTTTCTGTGACGTAAAATGAGGTAACAAAAATATCCATCCATACATTCTAAAATCTATAATCCAACTGAGGCTGGTGTGCATCATCACTTTGATATCTAGCATCCAGTATAAATGAAGGGCCTCACTGACTTCATACACTTGCAGGTTTCTCTAAAAGTATAAATGGAGTAAACACGTCAATCACAAAATATATAAAAATCTATTTGGCAATAAAACAGTTAAAAAGAAAGCTAGAAAAGCCATGAAAGCCATTCTTTTTCGCCTTTTATGAATCCAAAGAACTTACATCTTATCAAAGAGACCCATGGCAAGATTTCAAGATTTGAAGATCTTTCATGTAATTTTAATCACTTTATTATTTCTTTGGTATTGGCCACCCTGCCTTATGGTAAAGCAAAGGAAATTGAAATGATTGAAGATTTGGTGAGGGTAACACCTGGGAATGTAAGATGTTTTCATAATTTATAATCTTAATTAAGTCTCTGTATAATAATATATTGGGAATGTTTGAAGTATTTAACAGTGTTCAGATTAAGCCATTTTGCATAAAAGTCGGAATCAATAACACAAAAAGACTACATTCAGACTCTCTGCATTTCCTGCGTGATGACACGTTTCGCAGCATTCTGCAAGACTTATCACAAAACCGCCAAAGTTGACCGATTTCTCGGCCTTCAAAATGGTCAAATATCTGGGTCACTTTGGGTCACTTTAGTAAAAATAAAAAGATAAACCTCTGAATTACTTAAATATCGGACTTAATTAAACAATACCCCACTAGAAAAGTAACTACAAACATGTTTTCAGAACTATTCCTACGCGGCGAACGATGACAGACCAGGACATCATAATTCAAATACGAAAAAATATACGTTCCAGAAGAAATACTCCCGTAAAGCTTCCTTTTATGAAAAGATAAAAATACAAAGAATGTATGAATAGTCTTACTTACCTCTAGTTAGGATTCTAACCCGGTAAAAATGTCACACAAAAACACCGTAAAAACACGACTTCCGAAGGAAAACTCCGCCATCTTGTAAGAAACACAATCGCAATGCAGTGTGGGAAGACGTTCACTCCTCCTCTGGATATGAAGTGAAACCAGAAACCCATAAGGGGTTGAAACGTGTAACTCTCATATGTTTGCTTTGTCCGATGCTCGTGATTATTCATTTTAGAAAGTACCATATCTGGAACGAGAAGAAGAGATAACTGACCAATCAAACTTCGTAAACAACGTGACGTAATTTTCCTTCAGGTTCCCGCGCCCGCTTAAAAAAATGGCCGACAAACGGGGGAAAAACTCCCGAAAGCCGAGAAAGCTTTCAAAGGTTGAAACCAGGAATATTACCGAAACACTGAACAGGATATTATTGCCTTACCACCCGGGCCAAACGTAACATTATGAAACCCATTGACGGCCTCGCAACTTCTTGAAGTTGTCACTTCAAAAAACGATGCCTCGTTGACCCTCTGCACAGTAAACTTTAATATACTGCAAATAGGCCTTTAAAATTCTTATGTTAAAAGTCTAGAATAAACATCGAAAATATTTTCGAATAAAATTCATTAGCTGTGTATCGAAAGTGTCCAAAACCTGAACCTGACATCTTCGCAAAAAGTAATGCTTGTAATGAATGTGAGAAGCATTTTAAGAGCTTAAATTAAACTTAGATGTTGTAGTCACGATCGTGTTTTGAGCTAATTTTATGAATGAACAAACTCAAATAAATAGACACAGAAACCGTTTCTTGAAAATTTTTATTCAAAGTCCAAAAAGTTAATCCTTTAAAGCAATTCGGAAAACACTATCTGGATAGTGGATCTGTTCACGCAAATGACATCGGCTAAGCACATGGCAAAATTCAACACAAAATCCATCTCAAATCAGGGCACATTTTGTGATTTTTCTTTAGCGCCGAAGAGAAAAATTTATAAAACGTCTATGAAACATTTAAAAATACATAAATTCCTTTTCAAAAACGTAATTGTCTTGGCCATAGAGTGCAAAATGTACCTGAAAATTCAGCAAAAACTACTTCGCTGACTTGGTTGCATTTCAAAACAGACCATGGGCTCCGCCGTGAAGAAAACAAGGTTGAATTCCTCGAAGGACGATTTCTTGATGAAAAGCTTCCCTTTCTCCACAAAAAGAAAGCTGAGCATTCTTTTGAACTTTCTCTTTCCATTTTTTGTCCTTTAACGGTGTATTTTTAACCTTGAAATGCAGAACTCTTGTCTTAAAACATCTGCATGGTGATCGCGCAGCAGCCATTTTGTTGAAAATGGATATCCGTCACTAAGATTTCCAAATATGGTCAAAATGAATATTCACGAGCATTGAACGCGAGTTACACGTTTCAACCCCTTATGGGTTTCTGGTGAAACTATATAATATCACAATGGACGCGTTAGGGAGATGGTGCCAAGACTTAGAAGTCAAGCTGAAAGAGTTGGTCGGATGTAAGGGTAAGGGAGTTCTTTATAATATGCAGAAGGCTGTACTCTCAGGCACACTAAACATCTCTAGAACGTTTAAAGTTGCAACGTGAACATTGAATATCGCTTTCGAAATTATATACTCTCTTTCTTCTGACTTCACTGTAGTTTTTAAGAGGTCGGTTTTCCAGCCTACTCTGGCCTTGATGAGAGAAAGCTAAGAAAGGCGAAAGAAGCCAAAAACCAACCTAACCAGAGACCTTTTCTTCAATACACATAGGCATAAAAAATTTACATTGTGAAATAAATTACCAAGAGTGTACTTGAAAGTTAACTCAGTGCGCAAGCGGGTTATACCGCAAAGCTACTCATGTTGAGACTAATAAGAACCTTCTTTAAGACAAGTTAACTATTGGTGGGAAAAGATACTAAGCAATCATCAATGACAAATAACTAAACAGTGATTCACCGGCCATGACGATCGAGTTAACTTTGCTCCCCAAGGGGTGTTAGTATTTAGTATCGGTAACCTCTAAGAAAATTCCTTTAGACTGAGGTGGCACCGGTCCCATCAACGCTTCAAATCCATCACTAATCCGTATGAGAGAAGGTTTGGTCTTTGAGTTAATAGAACTTATGAGTGCTACATGCCATTGTACATGTAGTTTAAATCTCCTGCTTGTGAAAGATGTCTTTTGGAAACCGATAGACGAAAGTTATTTTTTCATTCCAATGTAATTCATCGTTACGTCTCCGAATTAAAATGCACTTTCGACAAAGCGGTCAGGCCTGAGTCGTCAGTAGTAAATGGGAAGAGGCACTTCACACTAAATGTTTAAGTTTAATTGTTTTATCGCTCTCAAATAGTTCTCTTTGAAAAAATCAACCGTTCAAGTTAGACCTGAAGCCAAGTTTTCTCAAATTTTTGCAAACAATTACTTAACTTATCTAAGAATTAATCAAAAATTATATTTTCAAAATCTAATAATAGCTTTGCACATGAGGTAACCTTTCGGCCGTCATAGTGTAAGTACAGCTTCATTTCCAGGAAAAAAGAAGTGTTTAAGAAAGTTTTTACAAAATAAGCCCAGATAAGATGTAAGACAGTTCAGCCCGTTCAGCGAGCTTGCCATTGCAGTAACATTTGCTTATGTATATACCCCCAACCTCAATCAATTTCTTTTCCATCAAAGTCGGGTCTTGTTCGCACTCCATAAATCATAGTTCTGGTGGAATTTTTTCGTTTTCTTTCGCAAATTCCACCGTAAAAGCAGATAGCGTAGGTGACAAAGCGGTATTAAAAAATCCTTTTAACCTTGACTGCAAAAAATGCGTCGACCCTTCTAGTGTAAACGTTTCGCAAGCGCACATGTACTAAATAACACCTTTTCGTTTTCATTTACTTACCTGGAAGGAATCTCATAAAGCGGGTTCCAAGCAGCCATGGAGGAAAATTTCTTAAAGCGCTTAGCCTTTGGGTTGTGCTACAACATGCCAAACCAACCTCCACATTAATATACCGCCCAAACTCTAGAGGCCTGATCACCACTTGAGGAACGATTGATTGATTGTTCGTATTCTGTGCACATCTCTGCGGTTCTTCGGACAGATTTAAATGCTTCTAATGGAAAATGGATTGTTAAAAAGAGACTGCGATGGCGGCAGCTCTCTTTGAGTTTCTTGTCCGAAAGACGCCATGGTGCGATATGATTCTTGACGGTGTTCAGGGCGGCCGGTATCATAATTATAAATGGTGTGAAAAACAGCACTTTTGGCCGTCAGTCGGACTCCACTTTAAGAGACACAAATCCTGCACATTGTTCTCCAATGAGTGACATCACTCTTTCTACTGCACTTTGAAATGTCAATTATTAGGATAGTGTCTATTTCCCACATTAGCTAAAAAAGTGTCTACGACTTACATTCCTCATGCCATTCAATATATTAGGGTCAGAGAACTTTGAAGTTCAAAGTTCAAAGTTCTCTGACCCTAAAATAAAAAATAAATGAAATCAATTAAAATGCTTTAAAAAATAGATGCAATAGTATGCCGATTTCTCTAAAGAGATTTTACATTCTCGAACCTTCCGATATTCCGAACAATGTCTCTCTTGATCACGAACTTTGAAAAAATCGGAAAATCAACAGTTACTGTAGTTTTCAGTCTTTTCTTTAAAAACGTTCAAAATATAATATATTGCAGCTATAAAACATTTGCCAAAAGGATGACGAATCTTCCCGATTGGATCAGTCTCAAGATTTAAAACTGGCGAAAAAGGCGTCTTGCTCATCGGAAGAGGATTATCAACGTGAAAAAGACCCAACCTACAGTTTATTTACTGCGGAAAGTTAAGGTGCTCGCATTTTTTTCTTCGAAAGAAGTAAAAATAGAGGAATAAAGATATGAAATAACTGCCTTCCACGGAAGGAAAAGATCGTAAATAAAGGAAATGCTTGGAAGCCGGCATCCGTCCGTCCGTCTTAAGGGGAACTTTGCTTTGCCACCGATTATTTCTGAAGCCTTTTATGGACTTTTTTTTCAAAAAGGACAAAAACAAAAATTAAACTTTGATTCGTCGGTGCAACTTGTCAGGTCAACTTATAACGGCCTTGAAAGTGACCTAAAAGAAATCCTTACTTTCGAAAACTCTCGCGCTGCAAACTTATTTTTTAAATCATTTTAATTTTAGTGTTCTCTGCACAACGCAGGGTCGGACCTTAAGTTCTTTATATGCCTTTGTCAAAAACGATAGATAGATAGATATAGATAGATAGATAGATTGTTAGTTCGAATCACGACAGACTCGAAGAATTTCAGCCAACTTTATTTTGAACGTCGAAAACGCACTACTTGCACAATGTAAATCTTGTATCAACTTGTAGATAACAATCGTACTCAAACGACAGCAAACGAAGACATTGGGCGCAGACCTCGTGGTCAGTTCGTAGAAACTTGTATGTGGTTTTCTAGCAAATTACAGGGGTAAATATCACTCGAAGTTATCATAACAATTCTCAAATGTAGGAAAAAGAAGGCTAAAATATAACTTACCGAACTGTTCGGCTTCAAAATGCTAATACAGGTAGAATATACTCAAATACTATCCTCGCTCACGATAACAAACTCGACCAAGGCAAAAATGTTTTTGAGTCACGTGACCATAAACAAACAAATTACTCCTAAGGGGAGTCGGGAGCGACATAGATAATATTTATTTATCCACGGTAAGAAAACAAATAAGAAAACATTATAACCATCTACATTACAAAAAAATATTAATATGCCCTAGAGTACTTGTTTAAGAAGACATTTGAATTTCGTAAGGGACTTTGCTTGCCTCACATTACACGGGAGTTTGTTCCATAGGATGGCGCCACTATAGCTAAAGATATTTTTGTAATAATTTGTCCGTGGTAAAGGATGCAAAGTTTATTCTCAGAGTCTCTAAGGTTATATGCCGTTTCTCTTATTGAAAACCTAGGATCCTAGAGCCAACCCGTGTAGCCATCGTGGCTTTTTCAATTTCATGCTGACGCGCTAGATTTTTCCATCCTAGGAGTTCAAACAGGTAACCAGCGTCTTCATCGTAGTCTCAAAATGTCAACACACAGACCGCTCTTTTTGTAGTTTGTTCCTTAAGGTTAACCCACAGTTTCCCCAAACCGAGTATTGCAATAATTGAAGTGAGGGTTAATAAGAGCTTGGTAAATTAGTTGTAAG
The DNA here is from genome assembly GCA_038088405.1 of Porites divaricata. NCBI lineage: Eukaryota > Metazoa > Cnidaria > Anthozoa > Scleractinia > Poritidae > Porites > Porites divaricata. The sequence continues at coordinate 9,728,335 of JBBMOI010000004.1, forward strand.
GTCGCTTGGGGGATAACGTGCCTCACTCGCTTTACGGCCCAGATACAAGAAGATACTTTCTTTATTATCTTCTCCATTTGGCTACCCCAATCGAGATTATCATCGATGGTCACTCCAAGAGTAGCGACTTAGCCTCTGCCTAGATCCAATTAACATGAATTCGGTTTTAGTCATATTTAGAGTGAGTTTGTTTGCTTTTAGCCAATTGTCAACATTCTTTGTCTGAATAATTATTGTGAATATTGTTGCTCGCGTATGTAAGATGGGTATCTTCAGCGTACATCCGAGGCTCGCAATTTGTCAGGCAGTTGGGCAGATCGTTAATATATAATAGAAACAATAATGGACCTAATGTACACTGAGGGACACCGCTGACTTAAAGAGCAACTGCTAGATTGGAGACCATTGATGGAACACATTTGTGTCCGGTCCTCTAAATATGACTGAAACCATTGATGCGCAATACCATCAATACCGTTGAGGTATAGTTTTGATAAAAGGATCTCGTGGTCCACCGTGTCGAAAGCCTTTTTTAGATTTTAAAGTAGTCGTTTTCATAGTTCGGCCTTATTCTTCTAGTTGCCAAATCAGTCAGAACTAAAAGTTAAAAGAGATGTCATGGTGGAATGTATAAGCCCAAACTAATATTTACAGCCTTTTGAATGGCATATACAATGTTGCAATATTTGTAAGATCATCTCTGTCTCTGTTCGTGATCTTGTACTTTTTTGAACATCAAAAAATGTTTAGAGTGGTTTAAGTACAGATAAAGGATTAGCAGATCAAGAGATCCCAACATCATTTATATGAATACATACATACATACATACATGTACATACATACATATACTTTATTTAACCTCGAATTTAAAGTAGCTGAAGATAAGCTAGTATCTTGGAGTTACAAGTATGATTTTAGAACTACAAAAACGAGAAATTATAACATTCTAAAATTTAAACTATTAAAAAGAGTCATACTGTAGAATGTTGCGCTGGAAATCAGGACTGAAGTTACAAGTTCTAAACGAATTTTGAAGAGAGTTCCATAGGTTTGAAGCCATATACGAAAAGGAGTGTAGACCATAAGAAGTACTTCTTGCAGACGGTAGAGACAAAATATAATTACCGCGTAGGCTATAGGTTATAGACTGGAGACTAAACATATCTCTTAGATAGCCTCGATAGCGGGTAAAAAACAAGCCCTTGTAAAGCTCTTATTCATATTGAATACAGGTTACTGCTGTTATGAGGCCTTAGGTGTTTTAGGGATAAGGGATGACTGGATAAATTATTTTAGGGATAAGGGATAATTGCCAAAATAATTTTGGGGATAAGGGCTACGCGAAACGATTTGAGGGAAATTGAAATTACTATGTGTTTCCACATTTATTATAATAAGTGATTATTATCAATAGGTACAAAGGGATAGTTACAGCACCCATGAAAATATTTCCATCTGTTAAAGTTGGTTATCTGCTCAAAACTTTATTGACATATCATAAAACTGAGTACTTTTCCCAGTATATAAACCATGTCTGTCAAATACCACTTCTCAAAAGTCTCTCATTTCCATTGCACATGCAACACGGTACTCCTCAAATGCCGCCGACCACATATTAGTTTCTCTCAATGTTACACCTGACCAAACATCATATTATCAGTTTCCTCACAGCCCTTTGTGTTTTTCTCTGGTTCGTTTTTGGCTTCACACTGGTAAGTCTTTCAAACATATTCTTTGCAAAGTTGACATACTTGCATGCAACAAATTCTGTCGGCAATACATGAAGCACTATAGGATTTATGTGCTTTAACAGGTTAACACTTTTGGAACAATTTATTTGAAAAAACGAAAAGTGAGAAATATTTTGCAAATACTGCAAAAATGTATAAAGTAAATAAAAATAAATATACAACATAACAAACAGAAAATAATGCGACGCTACCTTTCAGTTGGAACACTCTACTGTGTTGAGTGTGATCTGTGGACAAGGATGACCTGTACTACAGTCCTACATGATCCACCGATTACGCACGAGACACGAACAGGGCTACAACCCTACCACAACCACTTTTATTAAAAAGTTCCTTGCAACAAGGATAAATAGAAGTTCTTAAAGTTTTGCCGAAATTATGCGTTTTAGGGCTTAGAAAGGCTATTGTACAACTAAACATAGTTTTTAGCCAACAAGCTCAGTTTCCTAAGTCGAGCGCCTGGGGGATGGGAGGGGGGGGAGGTACAACCTTATGTAAACCATATAGGTACGTGCCGCCCCATCGGGTAGGGTTTTTGGTCTGAAAACGGGTATGCACTTTCCCCATTTTGGTCTGGAATCGTCTATGGTTTTCGAGGGAACTACGGAGTGTATGAACGTATTTATCATTTCAATTCCAAATCATGTGAGAAAGAAAGAAAGAGAAATATGCGAATTCGAAACGGATTTGAATAATTTTTGTGTTTGTGCTCTAATCTAAGTAATGATGACATAATTTCTGTCTGAAGGCCAGGTCTGAAAACGGGTATGGATTTTAGAGTAAAAGTCTGAAAACGGCTGTGGAAAATTACATTTTTTGGTCTGAAATCGGGTCAGGATTTGGAGAACCGGGCGGCACACCCCCACCAAGAATTCCCAGGAGTACCCCCCCGGGGTCGAGTGTCACTGTTAAAGAGATCAGTTCAGCCCGGTTTGTGAGTTTTGTTACCTGTTTTAAATATGTCCTTGAAGTGAGCCGCCTTCCGCATTGAATTCCTTAGCGACCGAGGCATTTAAAGCAAATTGAACCAAGTTGTCTACACCAAATTAGTTTTGTGTCATGTGTGATAGGAATTTAAAATGAGAATCCCTCCGTTGGGCCTTGTCCCTTAAGTTACCATTTATGAAAACAGTACTGTGGTGCTGACGTGCTCGCTTCGCCACGCATGCTCTCCAAAAGCAGATATCCCAAGAGACAAGTATGATTTGATTACTGTCAACAAATACAGTACCAACACCCTTACACACGCCATCATCGATATGACATCTTGCCTGACAACATCCACTAACAATAAGTTAATCCTTATTCTTACATTGTAAAGTACATGCATGAGCTTAAGAACGGATAACAATTGTTAATATATTTTTAGCAGATTTTAAGGCCTTATTCCTAGTTTGATGAGGTTTTTAGTTCGTTTCATTTTTTGCTGTCGATGGCTCAGTTGTCGGAGGGGGGCGTAAGGGGGGTACGAATACCGCAATACCGCACATGGTAGAGAGAGAAAACCGCAATACCGCATCAAAATTTACCCAAATACCGAAATCGAGACAAATGGAGAAAAGCTGCCGTTCTGAAGACTAACAGTTCCGCCTTTTAAATAGCAGTAATATTTTTATGTCAGTGTTTCCAAATCAAGGTGCGTCGATGGTAAGCGTGAGATAAAAATACGACCGTCGCACTCGTTTTGGTTCATTAAACGTTTATACGTAAATGATACAACAGGCATATTACTATTACTAACCTTATTTCTAACCTAGATCATAAACTCTGACGGAAAACAGTTAACTCTTATGAGGCTGTTTCATGTTCATAATTGACACTGTTCTGTGTTGAAAGGTTTTCAAGACGTCGACCCAATCTACGACCCATCTACGGCGTTTCTGTGGTTAGTAGAGCAGACGATTGTTAAATCTAACAACTCTCCCGAATCGAGTCTTCTCCCCCAGGAGAAACGTGGCCGAGCTTCCGATCTCTCCTTGAAGAAGCGATTCTTCCCGACCATGATCTTCAACATCTTCATCGCTGCTTTCATCAAACTCGGCATCCCTCTCGTCTTCTTCCGAATTATTTTCGTTGGCATCTTCTACCCTGTTAACGCGTTCATCAAAGGCAATAGATACAGGATTCTCTGAGATGTTACATTGTCTTTGGTGCATAAACTCAGGGAGCGTACCATGCTTTGCCATGGTAGTCTCTTGGCGTACCGTTCGTTGTCTTACGGCAGCTCCATAGGAGGATTCCCAGTCCCTGAGTGCGTTGCAGTCGGCTGAGCTCATACTGACACTAGGTAGAGGTTTCATGATAGGAACCTGCGATAGTTGCAAAGAACCCTCTGGTTTGGGGTACCAAGATCGCCTGCTTGTGTGGTAGTATGCAGCCCAAGAGGTCACCCGTTTCACTGCCTCCTTCATTGCCAAGCCAAATGACCTGCAGTATTCTGCCATTGACATGTTTGCTTGCTTTACATGTACGGTGGCGTGACAGTTTTCCACATCTAGTGTCATACAGCTCAAAAGATTTAGTGTATTCTCGTAATCAAAATTTTCAAGGTTAGTGTACAATCTCTGGAACCGTTTTTCTATCATGGAAACCGACGCTACTGTCCTGGCCGACACATGGCCTTGAGGTCCATTGAGACTTCTTGTAATCCCAGTGGTTTCTTAAATATCATAGGTATTCTCGTCTTCTACATTGCTTAACAAGACCAATAGCTTCCTCTCCTGTCTTAACAGTATACTGTGCACCTTTGTGATGCACAGAGAAAGCTTCATACAAACAGCCAATTGCACTAAGAAAGTGGGCACACTCTTTTAATTTGGTGCAGATATTTATTGAGTTCGTTTTTACAAAGCAAAAAAAGATAAAAAAATGAGTGAAAAGTCTTGTTACAGTCTCTTTGTTTAGACCGTTGAATTTGGTTGAAAAATTTCATTGTCTCTAAAAAATGTAAAAGCTGAAGATGCTAGCTAGAGAGATGTTCAAGTGGATATTTCTTATAGATCTTTAGTTGATTTAAGATAAAAAGGGCAAAGTTAATAATTAATAATCGACAGTAACACTGAGATGTGGATAGATGTGCAATGGCGTGGTAATCTCAATAGCTTCATTTCTTTATTATATTGTTACGCGGGTAATCTTTTAGAGGGCGGGTAGCTTGCAAACCAAACTGAACGCAGGGTTGTCGGAACAGCAACAAGAAGATTTATTCCAAAAATGAACGTAGTTTCCACGAAGTAAAACTCCACAATAGCACGTAACTCGATAAACTTGCACGGCCTCCGCCAACTTCAATAAACTTACGCGGCCTCTGCCAACTTGAATAAACACTGCTTCCGTCACACTTGACTAAACACGACTAACGTCAAACTCTCTTCGCTTGTGGTAAACTAGTTAAAACTCCACTCGAATTCGCTTACTTATATACGTTTACAATAATATTCTAGAAGTTTCTAAATAGTCTAATTATAGAAAGATTACAAAAGGATTACAAAATATCCCACTTTAGAAACACTGACACAAGATCCTAAAATAAACAAACTATGAACTCTCGCGAAGCTTCTAGAAAGTCACGCTAGTCACGCAACAGAGTTTTTCGTAACATAACCCCCTTTCAGTAGAAATTTCCTAAATTTCTCCTAAACACGAAAAATTGCTAAATGAGGGGCAGTTCAATGTCAATAAACTTATTCGTCGGCTCGACTCAAGTAATCCGCTCCAACGTTCTCTGAGCCTTTAATGGCTTCAACTCTGAATGTATAACTTTGCATTCTTCAACTTCACAGTGCATATCTTCCTCAGAATGATCATCTGCTTTTACCACTGCTACTGCTCCTTCTGTGGTAGCTTCATCTTTTTCAAAATACTTGTTGAGGAGATTCGCGTGGTAAACTTTCTCCTCTCCTTTCACTTTAACTCTGTAGTCGTTAAGGGCTACTACTGAACTCATTTCAAAAGGACCCTTCCACTGCATCAGCAACTTATTGTGATCTGTTGGTAGTAGTACAAGAACTTTCTCACCTGGCTGATATTTTCTGGCTCTAGTCTTGCAATCATAATAGTGCTTTCCTTTATCTTGAGCCTTCTGTAACTGACTGTGGGCTAATTTAAGGGTGTCTTCCAACTTCTCTCACAGCTCAAAAACGTACTGGTAGCTGTTCTTAACCTCCGGTTCCTCAACTTCTTTCGTCCAAAGTTCCTTAAGAATAGTCATTGGACCTCTAACTGCTCTTCCATACAACAGCTCAAATGGAGAAAAACCAGTAGACTCTTGGGGAACCTCACGATAAGCAAACAACAAAGGGTTGATAAAGCGATGCCACTGTCTTGGTTGTTCACTACACAATCTCTTTAACATAAGTTTCATTGTTCCGTTGAACTTCTCGGTTAAGCCATTAAACATAGGGTGGTAGGGCGTGGTTGTGATCTGCTTGATACTCAGCAATCGTGTTACTTCCTTCATGCAATCAGAGACGAACTGCGTACCAAGGTCACTTAAAATCTCTTCAGGAACTCCCAATCGACTGAAGATATTTACTAACGCCTCTGCAACAGTTTCAGTGTCAATAGTCTTCAAAGGAACGGCTTCAGGATAGCGAGTCGCAAAATCAACAAGTGTCAGGATGTACCTATGCCCTTCTTCGCTTGGTGGACTGATAGGTCCGACAAGGTCGATGGCTACTCTCTTAAATGGTTTATCGATCAAAGGCATCTTCTGTAATGGCACTTTCGGAACCGATCCTTTGTTTACGGTCTTCTGACAGACATCACACGATTTGCAGAAACGGGTTACATCACCTTGAATACCTGGCCAATAAAATGCGCTCTGAATCTTGTCAGTCGTCTTCTTAATACCTAAATGACCTCCCATTATAGATCCATGAGCCACCTCCATTATTCGAGGTCTTAACTGTTTAGGAATCATCACTTGCTTCACAGGCTTACCACCATTCACAAAAGGGTGTTTGTAGACGCGGTACAATATCCCACTCTTTACTTCAAAAGAAATCTCAGCTTGACCCTTCACTAGTATATCACCTCGGTCCCAGTACTTCCGCAAACTCTCATCTTCACTTTGCATCTGTTTAAGATTCTGCTTATCTACAATAGGGCTCTCTTGGTAACTTGGTACTTTTAAAGGGCTAACTACACCGTCTTTCTTAGCTTGACTTCTCGTGGTTACAGCACATGCTTCCTGCCAAGTCAGGTCTGGTTCATCAGCGGGTCTAGCTCCAGGAACGTTACCTATTATCAGGTCGTAAATGGCATCTGGGAGACACTGCGCTTCCACTTGCCCCTTGAGATATGGTGTATCGACAGTAATTCTTGCGATGGGTACCTTCCTCGCTGTATTGTCAATGAGCAGCATAATATTAAAATCACCAGTAAACTGATCCTCAGACACAAGATTCTTCTTGACCACTATTCCACTACAGCCGGTGTCTCTCAAGACATCCACCGTTTTCTAACCCACTCTTCCTTTTACAACAAGCATTTTCAACCGATCGCCAGATAGAGGTTCAAGGCAGGCATTGCTTACTATTGGGATCTTCTTACCACTGGCTAACAACAGTTTATCATCCTTGATACAGGCTCTAACTTCTTCTTCTGTAGGTTTAACCTCAGGTGGCTTAACTAAACAACCGGCACTCACTTGCCCACGCTGCACAGAGAAACTATCTCTATTCTGTCCTCCTGACCTCTGTTTTCCTGAGCGGCAGTTTCTTGCTTCATGTCCTTGCTTGCCACACGTGAAACATTTCTTGACCAGAGATGGGCAGTTGACAGCCTTGTGACCACTAGCGTTACACTTGAAACACTACTATCGTTGAATCATTCTGCTGATTCTTTGTTTCTTCCTTCTGGGGTGGTACCACAGGCTTCCTACTCGCGGGACTGAACAAGTGTTTTCCGTGTGCCTCTAAGTACTGATCGGCAATCTTGGCTATCTGGACAAGCGTTTCCGGGGCTCTTTCACGAAGGTGAATAGCCAACTCTTTTGGACAAGAGTCAATAAACTGCTCTTTCACAATTAGATCTTTCAGGCCTTCAAAAGAACGATCAGTGTTCGACAGCTCTAACCAACGCAACAAGTATCTATCCAGTCTTACCATAAACTGTTCAGGACTTTCGTCAACTTCCGGCTTTGATGCTCTAAATTCACGACGATAGCCGTCCTCTGTAAGGTCATATCTCTTCATCAAAGCTAACTTCACTCGGTCATAATCTTGGGCGGCTTCCTCGGATAACCGCGAATAAACCTCTAGGGCACGTCCGGACAAAAGAGCACTAAGTTTCGAGGCCCATCCTGTTTTCTCCCACTTAGCTGTAGTTGCGAACCTCTCGAATCTTTGTAGGTAAGCATCCAAGTCGTCCTTACCATCCACAAATGAGGGGAGCTTGGCTGCCTTGGCCCTTTCCTCTCTTAATTCGGCACGTTCGGCGACGTTACGGCCTTGTGCTAGACGAGCGAGCTCTAATTCATGTTCTCTCTTAGCGGCTTCAATAGCTTCTTTCTGCCTCAACAAGTCTGCTTCCACCTCTAATTTTCTCAGTTCGCGTTCTTGCCGCCTATTTTCTCTCTCTTCGTCTTCTCTTCTACGCCTTTCCTCTTTCTCTTCTTCTTCCTTCCTTCTGTCTTCCTCAAGTATTCGACGTCTCTCTTCCTTTTCTTCTTCTAACTTTTGTTGTTTTTCTACAAACTCGAGCAGCGTTTCTCCCTCCAATCCAAATTCTTTCCCTATCTGCAAAAGCTTTTCCATTTCCATAGTAGTAGTTCACAGCAAACACACCAGATATACTTCTTTGTAACAGTTCTTCTTACTTCTCAGTGACTCCTTCTTCTTGAACTATCCTTTCCTGGTTACTGTAGTCAGCAAAAAGTTGAATTCCTCTCCCAGGACAGGCCCCCAATGTTACGCGGGTAATCTTTTAGAGGACGGGTAGCTTGCAAACCAAACTGAACGCAGGGTTGTCGGAACAGCAACAAGAAGATTTATTCCAAAAATGAACGTAGTTTCCACGAAGTAAAACTCCACAATAGCACGTAACTCGATAAACTTGCACGGCCTCCGCCAACTTCAATAAACTTACACGGCCTCTGCCAACTTGAATAAACACTGCTTCCGTCACACTTGACTAAACACGACTAACGTCTAACTCTCTTCGCTTGTGGTAAACTAGTTAAAACTCCACTCGAATTCGCTTACTTATATACGTTTACAATAATATTCTAGAAGTTTCTAAATAGTCTAATTATAGAAAGATTACAAAAGGATTACAAAATATCCCACTTTAGAAACACTGACACAAGATCCTAAAATAAACAAACTATGAACTCTCGCGAAGCTTCTAGAAAGTCACGCTAGTCATGCAACAGAGTTTTTCGTAACATATATTATGACATACATACATACATACATACTTTATTGACTTTCCTCATAGAGGCTTTTCAAAGACAATAATTACATTACAACGATAAAAGATAAAAAATTCCTACAATAAAGACCTAGTAAGTTAAGGACGCTAAAAACTATTACAAAATTATATTATCAGAATCATAATCAATTAACATTAATTTAAAACCTACTAAAAAACTCTGAGAAAAAATATTTACAGTAAAAATTCAATTGACGTGATAAAATACTTAAGCATCCATAAAATCCTTGACGAGTCTACGCCTCAGATTAAACTTAAAAGCAGACACTGACTCAAGAGTTTTGAGACTGCAATCCATTGAGTTCCAGATGCTAACTATTCTATAATAGAACGTTCTCTGACCACTAGCAGTCTTGAAAAGTGGAATGTTCAGCATCTGACTATTTCTTGTGGCACGTCCGCTGATATCTCCTCGCTTAATGAACTGGGAGGAAAGGTACTCCGGCGCTTGAGATGTTAGGCATTTAAAGGCCATGATAGCGTTCCTAAAGTATAACTGAGTTTCTACTGGTAGCCATTTGTGACCTATATTGAAACAGTCAAGGACGCCAAGCAGTTTTTCGTTTTTCGCGGTCAGTAGTAAAAATAAATTTCGCACTATTTACCACAGGATTAGATCATTGCAGACATTATACCACCAAAGTCAAGCTCGTTGGTCGTCGATGATCCAACAAAATATTTGGGTCTTTGGGTCATGCTGGTCATTTGAAGAAGTTGAAGCGTTTTGGTGGCCTTTCAGTGAAGCCCATAAACGATAAGGTCCGATAACTATCAGTATCTTTTTTAAGTGGACTGAAGAACAGGATAATGTCGATAATCGATGCACTTTTAAGGTAGGATAGGATTAAGTATAAGAAGATATTACTTACCAAACGGTTTCCCTGAATTTACCAGCCTCTTCTCTCCTCGCTTTACCAAACAACGGAACTTGTTTTTTTTCCTTTAACTCCCCCCCCCCCCCCCCCCCCTTTTCCTTCTCCGTAGAAAAATGCTACGCAATTTATAACCACCTCGCTATTTGCTGGATTAACTGACTGATCGCTCGCCATTCGCGACTGGCATGAAAGAACCGTTAAGGTCGAAATGAGGTCATAAAATAATGCGACATGTTACCGATCACTGGATAAAAAGGCTAATGTCGTTAATCATATAAAGTATTAAATGAAATTACAATCCATACGATTTGTCTGGACTGCTTCCGCAATACGGTCCCCGACTGTGCAACTGGGAAGACACGCAGGTCACGCAGGCTAGCTAGGGAGACCTTTTAGGACCTTTTAGGACTCCTTTTAGGATTGTATAGTTGTCATGCCTTAAAAAGAAAGGACTCAGGAAGCAGATCACCGCGAGACAACAAATTTTTCACCGATTACCGCTACATAAAATTTAAAATTACCGCATACCGCTTGGACTTTGAAAACCGCAATACCGTACTTTGAAATAAAAATTGCCGCAAAACCGCACCAAAAATAACCCAATACCGCAATACCGCAAACCCTTACGCCCCCCTCTTGTCGGTTGTCAGTTTAACATTGCAATTTTGAAGAAAAAAGTTCATTTGGCCCTCCCCTCTCTTCGAACTTACTGTACCATTGCTTTTACGAATTATGAAATATAAAATCACTATAAAACGATGAGAATGCAGACAAACTTTGGTCTATCTTTTGTTGGAAACAGTGTGGATGGAAAGAGGTGTGGATCTCCACTGCTCTTCTGCGTTAAAACTGCAAGTAAATAAAATTTTGTTAGGTCTTTTTTGGTGGTAATTGAATGTTTGGTATCAGCGATGGAAATACAACCTCTTTTGAGCGTATTAAACAACTGTTGGACACTAGACCATGCAAGGGAAGGAAGTCAACTGATGAGACGCTTCCGAAATGCTATCATAAGACGAAATGCTTTTAAAATTGGGCGGTCAACTAAGCTTTCAATAAATGAAACACATGAAGGATTGCAGGGCACAATCTAAAAAGTACAGCATCTCCTGCATCCTCAGCTAATAACATATATATCATGACTAAGAGAGGACAAAATATCATTTCATGCGTTAACTTACTTCTCACACTTACTGATGAAGATAATAACATCGAAAAGATTGATTTAACACATCAGTAGCTCCACGACGCGTGCCTCACGGCTAAAGCAGCATTTACTCTTCAGTGTACGGTGCCTCTCATCACCCAGCCATTTAACGGCAGACAACTAAGAAGGATAAAAGGCACCTAACATATATTTCTTAACTTGATAAGTACAAATTTACCAGTATTTGTTTGTGTTCTAAATTAAGTCGAATTAAATACTAGTATTCCATTACAATGTTACAGAAGTGTCCCTTTATTTAAACCAGTCTGCATTTATGTAAGAGAGAACACAAGGTAGCCAGTAAAAATTCAAGCTCCCCTGCCGGCAATACGCCTTTTTATACTTCTAATGTATTCAAGGTAAAGACGATCTTATTGTCTGAATCACCCAAAAATATTTTTTTGCTTTTAGCCGCTTTTTGGCCGCAAATGAATGATTCATTTAACTTTATATGGAGTTGAGCCAGGTCTGTTCTTTTAGTCACCCACTCCCCCTCTCATGGAAGAAACCTGTGTACGAAATTGTCACGTGCTAATATTCTTTCTATGATACTGGAAATCCCTGCAACTTAAGACTGATTTATAAACAAGAGGCCATTTTAAACAAGCGAAGTCGACAGTCACTCACAATCCCTGCGGCCATAATTGTTGAAATGCTTACCAATCTCCTCGTCTCTTCAGTAATTGTGGAAAACTCTGTGGAAACCAATCAAAGAAGGTCGAGGAGAGTGGAGTAAGATCTACACATGCGCTGAGAGATGACGCACAATCTTTTTCAGTTCCGAAAGCGTTTCAAAAAACCATGACCAAGAAAATACATGAGTATTACATAATTTTTACACTAGGCTTTTGAACATTTTTATCCCTTTTTTGTCGAGACCCTTGTCTTAAGAACGCTATAGAATTTCAACCGCGCCAATTTTTTTAAGCTGAAATTTTCACTAGTAATTGTTACCCTTTGTCTATGATTTCTTAACCGCGAATTTCACGATTTGCTCGATGAATGCGTTTTAAAAAAATAAACCCAAAACTGATCTTCAAATCTGTGGCCGTGAGCGGCGGGTTGTTATTAACCGACTACTGCGCGCGCACAATTCAAGTGCTGTTGCTCACCAGAGCAGTTGACAGTTACTAGTTTTGGTTTTCATCGACTTGATGAGGCTGACTGTTGTTAATATTAGTACAGGTAATGATGTTCTCTGACACTAACAGTTGAATTCTGGTAGAAAATGGACTTAAGACGGAAGCTACACTGGATCTGAATCTGACTGCTGAGGAAACAAGGAGGAAAAAGTGAGAAAAGCCGAATAGTGCGACTACGCTTACACCTTCATCCTGAACAAATTGCATTTTCGAACGAACTAAATTTCTTTTTATATGAGTTCTCTCAGTTAACGGGACGAGATTTGTTATGAGAAATTTCAGCCCAGCTATCAGGATGTGAAATTAAGGTACGTAATAGCGTGCACGGAAGCAGCCTAGTCATGTATTTCTTTGCTGACTCTCTCTGAAAGTTCTTTTATCATTGCTCAGTTAATGTAAAAATGTAGTCTGAACGGCACAGACTCCTTGAACTGAACCTTACTGCGTATTTTACAATCTTTCATCTTTGTGATCGGGCCAGCCTTCTCGGTTTATAACTGTTTATAGGTGTGACGCGGGACAGTGCGTTTGCTACTACTGGCAAAATGTCAAAATGACTCTTATCTCTGATACTGAGCAGGGTTAACCGAACTTTTGTAAACAATGAGCCTTCCTTAAGATCTTATTCTCCTCCAACACACATTTTTGGTAAAGCCGAATGATTGTTTGGCTTTCAGACTTTCTTTTCGCAGCTCCACAACCAAAACTGATCAACGAGCACTCAAGAAATATAGAACTTGCAAGAACTGCCGGAATCAAAGCAGCCACACAACGTAATACATACACTTGAAGATTTAAACTTATAACAAAAGGGCTTTTTGTTTGAGGAAAGAGTAACCACCACGTGCTCTAGGGTAGAGAATGAGAGGCGTTAAATAACTGTAGTAGGTGTGTTGCGCATTTTGTGAAATTGTTAGTCAGAAATTCGCTGGTTGAGAAAAAATCGCTGTCCTTAGAAAAAGGGGAATAATTTTAAAAACAAAGTTTTCAGGTCACTTATTTTAAAATGTTAATTTCTCCATAAATTTATCCGACCATCACCAAGCCACCAAATTGTTGGCTGTCTTGTGACACCGGTTTCGCAAGTCTCTATTCAGTTACCTGTAGAACGTTTGTTCATGCATGTTAAGGTGCTATTTGTATCGGCCCTTGGTAAAAGGTTACTGCCTGGTTGATAAGTGAGATATCCTCTCTGTCAGTTTTAAAACCCAGATCAATAATTAAGGGCACTGCTGAGCACTAGTGTATTTGTAATTCTCATAATTCCCATAGGTGCATTGGTGTCAGTTTGTGAAGACATCCCTGGAAGCCTCTGGCGGTATATGTTTTTAAAATTTCTTTTTGATTTACTTGCAATTAAACTTAACTCCATATACCTTTTCCTTTGAGACACATTATACTGATGTTGTTAATTCAAAAGTTCCTGCAGCGGTTCAGTATCCTTGATAACTTCAATCCGCCTCGCCAATAGTAACCTACCATGAGCGTGACCTGGCCACACAGAAAAATGTTGGTATATCAGTTCTACAGTAAAGCAATAAAAGGAAACTGACATTATTCAAAACTTAATTTATACAGCACCATTGAATAGCGCATCATGGCGTTTGCTAGAAATTGCAAGTAATAAATATAAAACGTTTGTGATCGAGTGTAATGTGAAATATACAATTTACTTCATTACAGTCAGCAGTAATAAATAAATAACGATGTCGTGTGTTCTGCCGCGAATAGGGTGTGTGTGTTGTTACTTGATGGTTATGAATATTGCCACCTTATGACTGGTAATCTATTCTGTTAAAACATTATCTTGGATCGCTTACTATGGAAAAACGAAAACGTTGGAATATCACGTCGGCTAAAAGTTTTTTTTGCTTTATAAAAAGGATTTTGTAGGTGTTTTTGTCCCATAAACTTGACCTTATTTACATCACAGTATTTTATGCCGCTTTCTTTACACTGAAAATAGTATGCGCCATAACGGCCCGGAAATCCTGTAACTTTTTGTACTTTGTTTCATTTTGTTTCTATTTGAAAAATAGAGACAACTGTTTTATTAGCCTTCCGCTCGACACGCTAAAGGTCACTTTCAAAAAAGAAAACGCTGGCAATTTGTTCTCAATAGTCAGGATTATTATTAGGTCGTTGGTAACTGGCTTTACTTAGGGTTCTTGCACTTAGATAAGGCTGACAGATTTTTGTCAGGAGGTGTGGCACAACCTGCTGAACACCGAACATCAGCAGGGCATTCTTAACCTAACGCGTGAATCTTTTGTTCATTTAAAAACATATGGCTTCTTACTCAGTCTGTTAGGAGACAAAAAAATAAGCACCTCTTGTTCAGGGGTTAAGAACTATGTCAGGTGAGTTGTTCTGCTTCATATATCTTTAGTGTATCTGCAACGACACTCGTTTATAAGATGTCAATATTATTGTGTATAAAATAATAATAGGTTAGAAGAGCTTTTTTAATCTCATCTAACAAAACCCACGTGTTGGTCGAAGGTCTTTACTGAGGCAGTTAGAAACGACTTGCATCTAGAAAACTAGAATGCTAGAAAAATCTTTGCCAACAAGTGTGCACAATCTGAACAAGACAGTTTAATACTGCTTCACGTGCGTTGAGTTTCTAATGGAACAAATAAATCTGCTTCATGGTAAAAAAAAATTGAGAAAGTTTTTAGTAATTCTCTTCTCCTCCCATCGAATTTAGTCAGATTATTCCAAACTTTTTAAAGCAATGCTACTAGACGTATGTTCTATATAATAATTTTTTGTTCTAATAAATTGAACAATTTTAGAAATTTTCGTCTGTGGTCAGAATGTTTCATATTGTGGCCTACCCTTTCTCTATGGTTTAATTACAAAGAGACACTCCATGATAAGAACAAGATTCTAGAGTTGCAAATAATTCAATGCGACCTCCTTTCTTCAAACGCAGTATCACTTGAATGAGTCAGTTGCAACGTTATCCGGTCCCGGGTGCACGGAACACAGTAAAATCATGATAATTGCTTCGTTCGCTGGCTGCTTGGTTAGCATAAGACGGTTTTTATTTCTGTTCCGAAATATTCCTTCAGAGCTATGATACTTTTAATTTTGTTGGTTCCATTTTTGGTCTCAAACTACAAAATAAAATTTAAGCCCTGGGTTATAAGTACATTAATAAAATTAGCTTTCAAACACATTTTTTTCACTGTTACAATTATCGAACTCAGTAAGCATGCGTAATACAATAAACATATGCAGTCCGCAAAATTAAAATTTTTGACCGCACGTACATTTTGTACGCTTCTAAATCACTGTGCTGGAAATTGACAAGTTAGATATCTGGCGCGATGATAGGAAAAACGGTGATAACATTCCGAGGCTGCGAGCACCTGAGTCAGAATTACAAAAGTGGTTACAAAGGTATTTGAGTTAACGGTGAAACTTTTTTTTGGAACCTTCAACATATAAAGGGACTTAAGAAATGATGCGAGTCTGCCCTGGATTCTTGTTAAGATGTGGGTAACCTTTATTCGGATGGCGGAACGGGTAAAAACCAAAGAGCTGACGTAATCTCGCCTGTTGACAGTTTTTTTTTTGCAGGAAGAATTTTGTGTATTAATCACGGTCTACTAGGCAGGCGACTAAAATAACTGCTGAAATTTTTTCAAGTTAGATAGAGGTGTCATTAAACCAGATAAACACGCCGTAGACTAAAGTATAGTGTTTATTTATAATATTTCTTCTGAGCTGTTATTGATACTTTATCTTTTTTTAGGCTCAAAAATTAACAGTTTACAGATATGGGCGAATTCTGTGAAGAGAAATTCTGAACAAGAACGAACTACAGAATGGAATAAGTTCAAACAAGTAGAGCTGGATGAAATTCTTTATGGATCCTCAATCAACCAACAAGGTTTAATTCAGAAATGTTTGGAGGGGACAAAGTTGCTAAAAGGTATATTAAACCCTGCTGCGATACTAATTTCGTCAAAATCTTGCAGTTAAGATATTTTTTTCTAGGTTTACTAAAGAAAACAGTCCGGTAAACTTGACAGATAAACACTATCAGATGAAGTACAAAAGTAAACAACAGTCAGCTAACTATACTGAAATCCAGGAGGACTGACCAGCTGGGCCGGCGGCTCAGTAACATGCATGATACATTACGTTATTGATTATGTTATTATTGTGTATCAAGTGGGTGTTACCCTGAAAATTTGGAGTAATTTCTTTTAATGAACAAATGTCAAGACAATTTTTTAATCTTTCTTACGTCTGCACAAGTTTTATTTGGTTATAATTTTTTAAGGCTTATCATAATGATTGGAGATGTTTGATGTAACTGATTTTGTCAATACTTGGTTCCTTGATACACACTGTTTTCGGATCTTGGGCTTTAAAAAAGCAAAAAAACACTAATTACACACAGGCAATTAGAACTAAAAACTGATATTCGGTCTTTTACAAGTTCAAAGGACCTAAACAGGTGCAAACGATTGACCATCAGCGCTTCTTTCTGTATTATAAAGCGTCTCTAAAAATGATCGAATTTCTCAGTCCTACGGGGGTGGATGAGCGAGAGGAATAACATACGGTATAGATATAGCGTCAAAACAACTCGGAAAACATTATTGGTTGAAGGATCTGCAAAATTATTTATACCGCGCACTTCTACCACCAACGAGGGAATTTTTCAGCTTCATATATGGTAAAAAAATTAACCCTTTTTACACGGTCGGAATTTATTGATGTACACAAATGAAGACATACCCTTACGCACCGGGCTGAATGAGTTGTTAGTCGGTGTATTGTGATTTTTAGGGGAGCTTCTTACGACGGTCAATTATGTGCTGTTTTTAATTTTTATTATCCTTGAAAGAAGCGCTGTATCAGTAAAAACATCGTTTTAAAAAGCGTTTGATTTATTCCACAACCGTATTCCCGAAGACCTATTAGGAAAGGCATGCCCTAACAGTAGTCTTTTGTTACGGGGAATTCAGTTATTTGGGATTTTGACCCTTGAACTGAATTCAGTACTGGTGTAGACTAAATTAACGTTGGTGATCAGTACGCATGCAGCCTAGCTTGAGGACTCGTTTACGTCTTTAGTACATACCTTAGTGACAAGTCTTGGCCAGTTGACCCAGTATGAGTTAGGATTGACTCCTGTTCAGTGCTTTATTTTTTTAGTACATGAAATGTATGAAATAAAACTTCTTTCGACAACAGTTTCCACAAATTGTTCGGGTGACTTTAAGGCAAATAAACCTAAGAATGTATTTAATACAATGACTGATATGAACTTTGTCCGAGGACTTATTCACAAGCAATCACACTTTTAAGTTACTTTTAACCTTGTTAAAGTCTTAAAGCCAATTAACATATCTTTTGTTGATATGTCGTCCATCTAATGATTCTTTTCTTGACTAAATTTGACTGCATTCCTGTGGCTATTTCGATGAACCCGAAGTTGAAGTTTTCTTTTCTACCTTTATATTGCTACTTATTATTTGCTGCCGGATTCTTTTTTTCGGTAATGTCCTAGGCTTTTTATTCCAATGTTTCGTTTTAACACCAACAACAAAGTGCTAAATATCTTAACATTTCAGTCCTAAACTCAACCCATTCCTAAATTAGACTCGGATTGAAATAATATTGCATACATTTAGAATGACTCCTGTGACCCTTCGAAAAAGCCGATACAATTTAAACTCGAGTTTATTGGTGAACTTTGTTTTCCACTGATAAAAAGATTAGTCTGTTTAAGTCCCGCTTCAACATCTTCTCAAAGTTTTAACTGAAATGTACCTCCGTTAAAAATAAAATTGGGGGCAAATCGTAAGATAACTTTCTTTCTAACGACTATCCTGGTTTTATCTGATTTAAAATAGTCTTAGGACACTGGTTCATTCGAATTTGTGACGGGTATCAACACACAAGAGTAAAATTGGCCATAAACATAGTGATTAATACAAATGTGTCTTGCAAGAAACAGGAGGACACTAATAAAACAGAAATGTATATAACGCAAGGTAGCAACTCACTATTCAATTTAATTAACGTATCGAATAAATTTTCCATTAGCATCGACATTGACTTTAATTTGGATTGTATATTTTATACCCGCGCTAATTCCTCTAGATCTTATTCGAAAGACAAAACAATTCTAAAAGGTTTAACCATACGCCCAAAATGTCAATTATGTTGATTTGTGTCGATTATGATCTAGGCATTTCAACTCCGCAATATATGGCTTAGTTCCAAACTTTAACATGATATAATTACTTTACTTTTAAAATGTAAAATTGGAAAAGTTGCAGGTGCATGGGAACGAATATTATATATTGGCCATCAAAACTCGGGTTCCTTTTTAAAAACAAGATTCATTTTATAGGCGTAGTCTGGCGTTTGTAATGGCGTTCTTATATCCAACTGAGCGGACATCGCTTAACTTATCAACAGATTCAGTTTCTGCAGGCATTTTAAAGAATCCTTCATACTCCGACTTCAGTCATCAAACAGATGCGTCTCCCAAACCCATGTGCCTGCCGGAAGGTATTCGGCTTGTGAGCAAGGGACATCAAGTTGCTGTGGTATGTTCTCGTTCTTTTATCGCCAAGGGAACACGTTTTGGACCTTACCAAGGAAGAGTTGTTCGGCTTTCCCAAGTAAAAGAAGGCCAAAATAATGAATTCCTGTGGGAGGTGAGACTACAACCTCTAACATTTGTTAATTTTGAAGTTTAGCAGTTTTGTGCCAGTAATCATGGATGAGATCCTTGTAAACCTGTAGGAAGGTTCCTCGTCAGGTTTTCCTATTCCGAAACGATTTCACGAATTGATATTTTTTAAGGTTGTTTATCACTTGTAATCGGAATACGTGTACTTAATTTAAAAGGATAAAAAAAATTATACGTTTAGCAATGCTATGTTTAGTAACTATATCTGTGTATCCTCTGGGGTTATTTCTTGCCAAGGTAAAATTTGGATCAAGTAGGAAAACCTTTGGGCCAAATTGGCCCCAAAACTGTATTTTTACTTCAAATTTTTTACTGTATTTAATATATCTGAAGCTTACACCAGCCAATTGATGCCAAAATAAAGTGTGAGAGACATGAAACAAACAGAACACTTTATATTGTGAAAATCCTGTAATATGATAAAAAAAGGAGACAAAAGAAGCTAACACTGTGTTTGCTCTCCATTTTCGTTAAAATAGATTTTTAAAGAAGATGGATGCCTGGCTTATTACATTGATGGCCAAAGAGAGGCACGGAACTGGATGAAACTTGTTAAGTGTGCACGAAACAGTGAAGAGCAAAACCTTGTTTTGGTTCAAGATGGCGACCAGCTGTTTTACGAGTCATGTCGCGATATTTTACATGGAGAAGAACTGTTGGTTTGGTATGGGAACAACTATCACATGTTTATGGGAATTCCAACAGGAATAAAGAATTTCCCAAAAAAGGAAATAAACAACGAAGCTGTTCAAGGTGAAGTAATAATTATGTAGAAAGGCGAACTAAGTACGGTTGAAACATTTTAAGGAGCCATGACGGAATAGTTCAGTATGACATTATTGACTTTCTCAAAAACACTGACGTACCCTCAAAATATAACCTGTGTTCTTTATATATTGATACGTGTAATAAACTTATATATTTGGTGCAAAAAGAAGACGAAGTCAATGCTGACTGAAGAGTATTTCGGATATTTCACGATCTTGAATACTTTCAGACGTAAAATACAGACGGGAATTTTTGAAGAGTTAATACGTAGCTTTAATGTCAGTTTTCCATCTTCTTTGGCCGCTATTATCTCTCTATGCGCTCTCGAAGGAGATAAAGGGATTGAGGACCCAAGGCAGTAAGGAGATTTGTCTTCCGAGTGTGCCGTATACCTTAGAGATTCTTTCAAGAAATTTAATCCTTTGCCTGTTTGGCAGGTTTTTTTTCCTTTTTTGTAGTTGAGTTTGAATTTTGCCAACTTTCTTCACAGGACCTCTAGAAGCGCGCACAACCCTGCACGCGATATTAAAATTAATTATAGCTAGCTTCATTGCTGGTAATTTAATCACGTATTTTTAAATTCCACTACAGGTCTGTTTGGAAGTTTTTCCTGTGAACGGTGCGGTAAGGTATTTGCCTACAAATATTACCGTGACCGTCACCTTAAATACACGCGCTGTGTTGATCAAGGAGACCGAAAATTTCCCTGCAGCATATGTGACCGATCATTTGACAAGCGTGATCGTCTTCGCATTCACGTTTTGCATGTACATGAGAAGCATCGTCCTCATCAATGTACAGTGTGCGGGAAACGTTTCTCACAGTCATCAAGCCTCAACAAACATATGAGAGTTCACAGTGGTGAGAGACCTTACAAGTGTCCACACTGTATCAAGGCCTTTACAGCTTCTTCTATTCTGCGCACACACATCCGTCAGCATAGTGGTGAGAAGCCCTTCAAGTGTAGGCACTGCGGACGAGCCTTTGCCTCACATGCGGCTCATGACAGTCACGTGCGTCGAACTCACACTAAAGAGAAACCTTGCGTGTGTGAGTATTGTGGAAAAGCATTCGCGCAGTCGTACGAACTGAAGTTCCACATTAACATGCACACTGGAGCCAAGCCCTACACCTGCGAAAAATGTGGCAGAGCGTTTTCAAGTCCATCGTCACGTGATCGTCATCGTGCCAATTTTGACTGCATCACGAGAAAAAATCGTGCACCTAAGGTTATGCGAAAGACATTAATAAACATCTGAATGTAACTCCTTATCATCAGAGCACAAGACAAAAGAAAAAGCATTTAGCTCATTGTTGCCTTAATCAGTTTCTCCGTTAACTACTAAAAGTTTTTGTTCAATAATGTCACAAAAGTTTAGAAGGTCAGTTAGTCAGTAAGCAGCTTTGGAATTGGGTTGTTAGATCAGGTTGTCTTTACTGATCTTCTAAAGCGGGAGAGATAACGAATGTGCATACAGATAAGTTTTTTTTTTTATCTATGGAAAAGGGAAAGTTAATCTGAAACTCAACATGATAGGGCTCAGTACTGCCTTAAAAAATGAGACTGTTTAACAAATCTTACAACCAGTGAGACTTAGACTTACAGCTTTTTATATCGAGAAGAAAGCTAACCAATTGTATCGAGTTTTCTTCAACCTCCTGTCATTTGTTCGTCAAGAGCGTCACGTTTGTTCCTCTGCCATTGCTTTCTTGGTCTTCCACTTAATGCAATAAATAATTAATCAGTATAAAAAACACATGTATTTAACGCAAACAGTTTGAATAATAATGATATCAATAGTAACAACAACAATAAAGTGGAATATGGTGTTTCGTGTGAGCAAAGTCCTGAATGTATAATGTTGTCGACAACCTGTGTGGCAGTCATCGTCAAAGTGTACAACATCACTAGATTGCGAGCAGTCCCTTTTTGTTTCCTTGCAAAGGTACCACACGCGAAACCCAAGCACGCGAGCGGCGAAACTATACGGATTTTAAGAGAAGGGGCGGGCTGCAAGCAGTCTACAACATCACAGCCGATTGCCACGATCACTTAGCTAGGCTGAGACAAAGTTTTTATCACAGCTAGCATTATCTTATCATTGTTAAAGACCCTGGGTAGTGATCGGGCGGCCTTGAATTTACGAAGACCCAAGACCGGCGCCAGTAAGTGACTAAAAAGAACCCTTTACACAACTGAAATAATTTCCTGTCAGAAAACCTCTGACATTTATCCAATGCAATTTGAAATGCTAGTTAAATACGGTTTGACTTCGCCTCACCAAGCCACTGGTCATTTTGACTGATTTTTACGATCCGAAGTCTTTGGAAAAGGCCTAAATAAGCTAACACCACAAGCCATTGCAGAAATTGTTGACGAGAAAAAAGCATAGTAAAAAGGGTTTTTATGTTAATTTCCTTTCTTCATATATTTTGTCACTGTTGAGCTGGGGATGTTCTAAACGTTTGTGTTCTTTCGAGCCAATTTATACAACCATAAACCCGCCTTTACCAGTAATGGAGCCAGCTCACTTCCTTTCAGGGGTTACTTCCTGCTGTGACCCCTGTCACACTCGCTCAGATGCCAGCTATCACATGTACAGTTGATGCCTATATTTTCGCGCCTAGCTCAGCAAAATAGCACTTCATATTTTTCTCTTCGTGGAACAAAATGCTTGTCAGCCTGGTTTTTTCTTCAAGAATTGGAATTTTTGCTAAGCTGCAGTGACTCGATCACCGTTTAGGAAAGGCTACCTTGATCTTCCAACCGCATACAAGCCTTACGCGTTATAGTTTTCTGGACAGACCTTCCACGAAGAGATGTACTGTTGCACCGCCCTTGGTCAAACTCCGTCCTTGGCACATTGCTCTACAATCCTGCAACCCTCCTCTTGAATGTCGCTGCATTCTCCTCTTCTCGAATCGCATCTACCCTCACTTTGGGCGTTTCGACTCTCTCGGTTGGCACTTCACAGTCAAGGATCCTCCGCAGGAAATCAGCTTAGGCCAGTGTGTCTTCCTTCTGGATGAGAGTTGCTCTCTCATGCTTCAGGTGCGGTATTTTTCTGGTTTATCGATAGTTAACTTAATATTCTTATTATATTCTGCCTCGAACGACATCTGTTTTTGCAATATTGTGTGCATGTGACTGTACTGAGCGCTTTGAGACATGGAAAGTTATTTTGAGTTGACTTACTGTATTAAGAAGAAGCACTTGGCGCCGCGCTCTCCGAAATTCGCTTTATTCAACTCCCAGTGATTCGAGTATGCATGTCCGTGCGTTTATTATGCTCTTACTATGGAGTTTTGATCAATAACGATTTCTTAAAACATAAGCAAGCGAATATTAACGTTAAAAGCCGACGTTTCGGTATCATCATGACACCATTCTCAAGGCAAAATGAATAAGTAATGCGAAGATTTGATTTTTATAGTCTCTACAAATTAGCATAATAACAAAGGATCAGAAGTTCTACAAGTGAATACCTTAATTTGCGCGAATCGAGTCCGCCTGCACGTTTAGGGATGGTTTGAGTTTTCTTATAAAGAGTATCTCCTTAATTAGGCAATCAAATTTGTTAGAACCTTTAGCGAGCACGTGAAGTTGTTCTGAAATAAAAGGTGGTACGACCGAGTTATGTTCGCTAAGATACTATGGAGTAAAAAGAAAAAAAAAAAAGAAGAAAAAAAAAAGAATACGGAAAATCAAATCTGTGCCGATTGGGTCTTCGAGGTTTTTCAAATAATGGATTGAATTTCAATTTCAATTGTTTATTCACATCTAACATATTATGAGTTAAGAATGATACATGATGGTAAATCATCAAGGTCGGTTTCACGCTTTGCTCGTGCAGACTGCTCCTTGCAAAAAGGAGCGTTTCACAGTATTTGCTTCGTTCTCCAGATCATAGAGAGAAATTATAAGCTAAAGTTTTCAGGATTAATTTCTGAATACACTTTGTGTATTTGTGGGGATGAAGTGCTTCATACAGGTTGCCCCTTTGCCCGATAGACTCACATGGTCAGCTAATGTGGCAGAATGCCTCCCTCCTCCTGCAGACAGCCTTGTTACCACAGTAACAAGGAGCCAACCTTTCTTGTTGTGGTTGTCCCCAGGGGGCCTGGGAATTAGGATCCCAGAGAGAGGATTAGTACCTCTCTGCAGCCTGGGGACTTGATGGACTCATGGAAAGGAAGGAGAGGATTACCACCTCTCAGGGCCTGGGGATCAGGACCCCAGAGAGAGGATTAGGACCTCTCTTTAGCCTGGATGTAAGTTGTGTTGTTGTTGGGTGATAACGTTCTTATTGGGTGAGTCCTCTCATTCCCAACCACCTGACCTGTGTCATCCTGTAAGATTCCAATTGGCAACTTGAGCACTTCATCCCCTTCCCCCTTTTCTCCCACAGATCTGTTGTTGTTGTTTGATATTTTCATGGGTTGGGAGCATTAATGAACCTGTTTCAGCTTTGAAGCAAACTATATTTTGAAATGTTGGATGCATCTCTGATTTTGTGGTTTGAAACGTACAGCGTGACACTGGTACACTTGTTCAAGACAGCTCATTTTTCTCCAAAAACGGCTTTTTCTCATAAAGTTTGCCTACACACCTGAAATCTATGAATAATTTTGATGTATAGGGATATTACCTTCCTAAAATCTTTATGGTTCAAAAACATGAGATATTGCCAAACGGATAACTTGCTGCATGTAAATGTTACATGTGACGGCCCTAATTATGCACGTTTTTGCAAAACATTACTTCTTTAAAAATTTAGAATTCAATACATATGCATGATTGTTGGCGGATTTGTAGTTCATTTACATGTTGTTATTCTTTGTGCCAAGGGACAGCTCTGTAGCTGTAAAATGTTTGGAGATCATTGTAATTCATATGCCTAACTTTGCTTGTACACGTGTACCATGCTACTGATCAGTGTATGCATTTATTTTGTGCTGTTTGGACTTCAGTTCATCTGTTTGGGTGTGCATTGTATTTCCCCAACTTAATATCATGCTAAAGATAGAGGTATAAAGTGAGTGATCAATTAATTATTATTATTAATTGATTTATAATTATTATTGTTTCTTTAAGGTGGGAAACAGTGTACTTCTTTTAAGCATTCCCACATTTGGATTCGCATGCTCATTTGATCAGTGCACCGTTTTTGGTTCAAGGCATAACTGTTACTTATTACTTGTAATCAAATCACAATTTGAGCCTTCTCATGTGCCCTAGCTGCCTCAGGACTAAGGGCCTCTTCCAGGGAAATTTTTGTTACCCCAAAAAGGAAGTGGAGTGTAGGATTGCAGCTCCTCTGAATCTACCAAGGACCTTTTTTGGGGGGGATTGGTAACCATGGAAAGGAGTGAAGACCTTTTTTCTGGGGTGATCACAGCCCTAAAGAGTTAATGCATCTTGTTGCATAAAGTTTGTTCTCAACTACTTGCCTTATGCCCTGTACTGTTGCCATTGTTTCAATAAGTGGATTGAAACCATAATAATATAGTTACGGTACTTTAAGTAGCTTACAAACAACAACCATGAGCATGTGTATTCCGATTTATCGATAAGGATGTTTAAAATTTTCTCAGTATATATTGGGTTCTCACATAGTATCTGGCCCTGACTTGATAGATACACAGGTTGCATCCAGTTTGTGTAATTAGTCAATTAATTGTGCTTAATTTACAGACTGATCCTTTGTTTTGTTCTTTGTTATTACATATCTCCTCATCTGCTGTGGAGGAAGTCTTAGGCTCCTGACCAACTGATTGCTGTTCCTGGTTAAGTCCTCAGCTGATACCTAATCAACGGGACATTTGCCCAGTCTATTTTACATGCAATGTTCAAGTACCATGTGACCATTGTTTCAAGTGACATTTGACTCTGGAAATAGCCCTACAATTCCTGTTGTTCGTCTATGGGGAATACCCCTTTGGGGTATTTGTGGGGATGAAGTGCTCCCATACAGGTCACACTTTGCCCCAGAGACTCTTGTTATTCCTTAAACCAGGGAATTAGACATCTAGAGAGGTCTTTCCACCTCTCCAGTACCCAAGGGGGATTATCACCCCCTAGAGAGGATTATCACCTCTCACTATCCTGGGGGATTATCACCCCCTAGAGAGGATTATCACCTCTCCCCTTGTAGATTTTGGACTGTTACACCAATATGTAGAGAAAAGTGACCTGCTGTCCATATTTGGAGTACTTCATCCCTTTTCCCCACAATAATTCTGGTCTAGTTACTTGCTTTTATCTAAGGGGTTATGGGTTAAGAGCATTAATGACCTTTAATTCATTTTACAAGAGATACCTCAACCTTGTGTTGAATTTTTAAAAATCTATCGAGACGACAATTTCGCGAGCAGGATTTCCAAGCTGGGTTACGTAAGGGGTCCCTTGCTCTTTTTCTTTTCTTCTTACTTTATTGGCAATGAGTTAGTTAACTCAATTCTCTGTGGACCTCAGGTAAAACTGTAACATCACAAAAAGCTTCCTATATTTGTGAAAAACAATTGAAGACAGTTCTTGCTTAACAGAAGATTTGGTTGACTCATCACTTTCTGGAGGTGATAAGTTAAGTCTGCGTAGCCTCCTCCTTTATGTGGTGATGATATGGCACAGCCTCAGTAGAGTATGATGCAGTACATACCAGCTGTCAGTTAGTTTCAACTAGAAACTTAAGGAAAATTTATAGCTGACGGAAGTGCCTTTGGAAAACAAATTTGCTACAGCATGACGGAAGGGTGGCGTCAGTCAAGAGCCTATTGCAAGATCCTGTCCGTTTTATAGAAGTAATGCACTGCTCTTTGTGACCTGATGTTCGGGTGATGTAGCAGCTGATCCTAAGAGAAGTCACCAATGGTGCGGAACCCTAACCCCAAACAATACTAAAACAATGGGAAGAATGACATGTCATTGTTTTCAGTGACCAATTAGGAGAGACCTTAGGATCAGCTGCTACACTACTGTGATGTTCACAAGAGATTAATTGATAATTCCTTCCTGTGAAGTTTTGTAAGCTACTAATTTTGCAATGTAATAAGTAATAACATAGTGACATTCAATAACATAGGGACGATTTGTTTAAGACGTGAACAGGTAATCCCCGAAACGTCTGTCCTCCGTTCATGAAGCCTGGCTGCACTGGCACAATTTGTTTGTTTGTTGCTGAATGTCGGCGGCGATATATTGCTGACATCAACTTTACACTCGCCACTAAAGTATATGTTGGTAATGCTGAAAGTTCAGAAGTTCATTCAGAAGTTTCGGCCGATAGAGGATAGAGCGACATCCAACTTAAAAAGCGCAAATACAGACCACGAAACTGACCACGAAACTGGTGCTCATAGCATATGAATACATCTATTTCAATTAAGGTTGCTTCTGAGAAGAATGATACATGATCCATGTTTCATAGCCCGCGGTGCATTATTGTAGCAAGTCTAGTAGATTTTGTGCCGCAACGAACCTATAAACCTAGAAAGCAAACCCTGCTAACGCTTCTATGCTGTCAGCAGAACGTTAAGACAATGCATTTCAAAACACTGAATCCTAGTCTTTTAAATTTAAGACAGTGATTAATTTGCGGTTAGGTTTTTCTCTGTAGTAATATGCAAATGCTGCAAATTTTCAACGAGTTTGCTTGGCTCGTGCACGTGGGAATTCAAATTCAAGGCCTTGGTTGAACAACAATAAACAACTTAACATTACGTGTTCATCTATTTTTGAGGCAATTTTTGTAAAACTGAATATAAAAAGAATAGCGTTGATTTGCTTTACTGAAATAACCAGCATTCTGCTGGCCCATGCAAAACCCTATTCATTTAATGTTGTTAAAAGAAGAGGCTTCTAATTTTTTACCATGAAATTTTAAAAACGAAATTATTCAGCTCGCTCATGCTTAAGAATTTTGGCAGCCATTTGACTTGAAAGCTCCTTGAACGCCTTTTCACAAATGGTCTCCATTATTTCAATGAACGTGAACAGGACTAAACTTCCCGCTACAAAATTCAAATTCAAAATTCACGTTGAGTCCAATTTTTGTGCGTGACTAGGAGTGAAGTGAATTACCTTCCAAAAGAGCAAACTAGTGGCGTAAACATTGCGTTATTTCGTTTTTCTGGCTTTCCTTTTCCGAATGTATTGGAACAAGTAGGAAACGCCCATGAATTTAAGCGAAGTTAAAGCCAGAGGAGACGGTATTACCACTACTTGAGTAAGTGCGTGCGTAATTCATGCTAATTGACATGTTTATATAGTGTTTTCACTCACGTGGCCAGCATCTATGCAAATTTATTGGAACAAAAGAAAGCGTTTACATAAGAAAAGGGTTCAACTCCCACGGGACTTGTTTGGGACATGAACATGACCGCCGTTTCATTATTTTGGGACACAAATATGGCCGCCATGATGTCATGTGAAAAGACACAACTATTAGCGGAGCTCCTCGCGCGCGAGTGGGCGGAGCCCAATAGCTAAGGTAATCTACCCATCTCAGAAAATTTGGTAATCACGTGACCGACCGACCGTCCGTCCGCACCACGGGGAAACCAATGTTCAATCTCACTTTCTAGCTAGTTTGGGAGCCCAGGTAGCCTAGGAGAAAACTATCAATGTTGTGATCAATTGACAGCTGTCAAGACAAGGTATCCGCTGACCAGTATCACCGGCCGTATCGCGGGCTCAGGTTTCGAACCATCCAGGGTGAGTATTTTTTTGAAGTTATCCGCTGACAAGTTACTAGTTTTCAGATGATCGCAGGCTCAATTTTTTTTAAAATTGATATGAAATATGTTGTGTTTATGTCATTATGGCCCAGCACTATTGGCATTTTGATTTCAAACTGACCTCGGAAGCGAAAATTCAGCCAGTTATTTAAAAATCCCCTGTTAAAAATGCAAGAAGGAAAAACAGATGGTTTTCACTTTTCTCAGGATAGTCACGCTCCACGTCCAATGTTTATGCCCTGATTGGTCAAAATTTGACAGGTGAGTTCATGCGGAAAATTCATACATCTTGAAACTTGTTTGCTTCAACAGCTGACGGAAGCTGACAGAGTTTTGTGTCAACTTGTGATGTTTTTAATAACTGTCTTTTTTCACTGGATGTACAAAATGAAATACAGCTGCTACCAAGAGTCTTCTGTTAACGTTATTCATGGCTGGTTTGTTTTTTTGAATTTTTGGTTGAGAAATGCGCTGCTTGTCAAAGTCGGAAATCCGATTTCGGATGTCATCGTTTTTGTTTTTCACCTTGCTGGATGCGTAAGCGATTCAGGCCTTACTTGATAGCTTTCAGGAGCTGCATCTCGAAATATGGTAAGCCTGAGTTATCATTGTATTTATATCTGTTTTCATGAAGTCGAGCGCAGTTTATGAGGCTAGTTTATGCACGTTTGTATTTAGATTTGAGACACTGATCTGACCTAGTATGAGGTTTCACATAAGCTTACAGAACTTTGAAAAGCCTTTAGTCGATATTTCACCGCACATAACAAGAAAAACCGGTCCGAAGAATATTTAGATATTATTTTGGCTGTAGAAAGAAAACTTTGAGCGATTTACTTGTCGCGAGTTCATCGAGGAAAACAGCAAACACCGGGAAGCCGGCGGCTTAAAATTAAACTTAATTCTTTATTGATAAATAAGTATATACAAAGCACAAGTTAATGATAATAAGATGCCAAAGCCAGAGGCTTATATGGCATAGTTCAGAGAGTTACAGTGTGCTGCAAAGTTACAATGAGAATAAAAATTATTAAGTACAAGATTTACAGAGAAAAGGCAAACTATTACAACATTAAAGATTACTACATATGAAGCAAAATAAACATAATTAATGATATTGTGCAAAAAAGTAATAAAGAAAATTTGAGTTCAACTTAGTTTAAACTTATAATGATTGAAAATAATCTCTTAGTTTATGTTTATAACTAGAAAGAGTGAGTGAATTACGAAGTGAGAGAGGAATGTCATAGGATTCTTATAGACACTTAAAATACTTGTTTTCGTGAATGAAACTTGTTGTCTCTGTAAATGTTCTACCGAATTATATTTCTGATCTTTTATTTATTGTTAGTTGTCTTTTGCAATTTTCATCGCTTTGCCGCCCTTTGCCGTTATTTGTTTACAGTCGTTCATAAACATTACATCGCTTGCAGGAGTACTCAACGTACCGCGCGTATTACACATTGCCGTGACGGTCATAAAACTATCAATAAAAAATAAACACAATAAATTCTTTATTATGTTGAGGCGTAACTCTGTTAAAATTTCTTTGCAAACTTGGTAGGTGATTTTGGAATTTTTTGAACGGTTTCGCTAAAAGCCCACGCGTGCTTCGATGGCCCTGAATATTGAATGAATGGAATTAGTCTTGAAAAATTGCGAAACTGACTGCTAATTGTCTGAGTTCAAGCGGTCTGTATGATAAAAACAGCGCCTCATAGTACTCTTTCACCTCAGATGTGATGTATAAAAAGTATAAAAGGTTGATTTGCACGCACCCAGATTTGTTGGCAAGATTTTCTAAAGTAAACTTGTCGAACGTAAAAATTCGGCCTGATTTGTTTTCCACGCCTAATCTACTGTGATCAAGAGCCATTATTGCTCTAAAATGTGACCGAAGATGATTGCCAGTGCTATTTTTTGGGTGTACATACAAGGCTATCAACTCGATGCAAGATTTGTTTCACTCTAAAATCACTTAGCCTGTCCCTCAAAAGTCACACGAATGTGCCCTTAATTTAACTGATTTGTGGTTTGCAAGTTTATTGTTTGTTTTAAATTATAAATTTATTAATGGAGCTTCGCTTTTAGCCCTGGCTAAATCTATATATTGTGTACTGTGGGCCTCGTATGGACAGAAAAGTGTCAGTAGCTAGTGCGCTTACCGTGTGCAAGTGGAGAAACATTGGCCTTATATTTCTAAACTGATGTGTCATTTATACAAATATGATCGATGTTATCCACTTAGCCAAATCTGTAAAATAGCTAGGTGTTAGGTGTCAAAGACTTATAGTTTAACAGCCTCGTTCCCAGGGTTCTCTCCTACCCGTCCCTACGGAGCGAGAGAGAGAGAGACCCTGGTTGGTTCTGGTCAAGTGGTCCCAGAACAAAGTTAATTCCGAGGGAGGAGTCCTTTGTCTCTCAATGTTTTTGTTTGGTTCGTTTTCACCGTTCACGCAATGATCGAAACTGATCGAAAGAGCAAGACAGATTTGCTAAGCCTCCAACTATAACTGAAATTCGGGAAATTTCTGCCTAAACCGAGCTATCACCAGATAAACAAGCGAATTACCAGCGGAGAAATAAGAAACTCGTGTTATCGCAGTTAAACCGATAACAACAATTAGATACTAAAATCTACGATCTTGAGTAAGACACAGGCGCGTGTTTATCCATCAGGGGCACCCAACGGCAATTTTCGGAAAATATCTGTTCGGAAGACGATTTGAGATCTAGAATTTTCGGAACATTTGTTGTAAAATTTCTTGCTTGCCTGCCCCTCCTAGGATTTTCGAACGTCTAAAAAATGTTATAATCACCCATTTTTAACGGATTTCTACCCTAAAAAAGGCCACCTAGAATTTTCGGAAGCCTTTTTCTGGCTGAGATTTTCGAAAAGGTAAATTTTGATTCCTATAATTTTCGGATCACTAGATTTTCAGCTAGGAAATCCAAACAGATGAAAAGTTTTTAGGGGATAAAAATATGCCTATATCTATCATTTAAATACTAAAATACGTTCAACAATGCTATGTTAAGTGGTTTTGAACTACATCCTCGTTGGGTGCCCCTGATCCATCCCTGTTCGTTGAACTTGCATTGAAAGAATCAATGTTTGTCGGTGACAGCGGCTGGTAATCGGCCCGAATCCCTCCCAACCTAAACCATTTATAGCAGTGACAAAACAAAGCAGTTACGTTGAGAGCAGAGGATCATTTTACAGTGGGTACAAGTCGTGGGTCGTGGGTGTGGGTAATGTTTAAAGACTAATTTTTAATCATAATTAATAATTAACAATGTTACTACTTTTTTTTAAATATTAACAATTTAATTACAAGTTTTTGATTTTTTTAACTACTCGATAACTAATAACATAACGAAACGAACATAACACAATGTATGAAAATGGGTGGGGATGGGTAAAGGCAGGAATCCATTGGAGCTATTTTCAGGACTGGTGTAATCTCTTGATAATATTTTGAGAACATTTGTTTTGGTCAAACGCTTGAACAACACGCACACAAGTTAACTTAGAATAAGTGTTGACAGGCCAAACACGACTCATAAGCTCGCGACAATGTGAAACGTGACCTTGAGAGTTAGCTTGAACGGGTATTTTTTACTTTTTCCTCTCTCGCTCGAAGGTTACTTGCACTTCACAGTGCATGTACCATTCTAAACTTCAATTAACTGAGTAAATCTTGTTTTTGCCGCACCACACAGGCTTTCCACTTACATTAATTAAGAGGTCATGAAGCTGGTTTGTTACAGTAATCATTTCCCGTAGTTTATGATTCTGTAGGTGTCCCTGATAGGATTTGATCTCAGATGCATTTGCAAAGTTTTTTATTTTTCTTTGACCTCTGTTTCATACGGCTACAGAAAGATTTTAGTTTCTTTGATTTTCTCCGTTATGCCTGGATCTGAATAACTACATGCATGCATGTGAGTTTATTTGTCCGTGAATGTGGTTATTTCCTGCTATGTCAGTATGACGCTGGGCCCAGCTCTTAGGTGTTGTTTGCACGATGTCGAATTTTCACGGATAGTAAGATCTCCAGATTTGAGTTGTACACTGTAGCTTGAACTAAAGCTACATCATGTATGGAGAATTATGCTGTGCATGAGTCAAGATCATTCTCTAAGCGCTGATGTAGTCCATTTAGTTTTTTCTTGAGATAAGTGAGTTTTTGAACTGGAGCGTGATGATTTGTATTTTCCTTTGTAGGTATTCTCTTTTGTTTTTGCTCAACAGTGTATGCGACTGTTTTAAATTCTTAAGCAAGACTGCAGTTTCGGAACTATAGCGTTCCTCGTTTCTTCACTTTTTCGGATATTTAAAGGGGAGAGCAAGCCTCATCGTATAACTTATAATATGGGGAAACTTCCCGGTACTGAAACAATCCGTTCTCATTGTTGTTCGCGTTTTTAGTGACGTTCTTGCAAGACCCTTTGAAAACGTTTTTGACCAGTTTATGGTGGAGACAAAGTTTGACAGCTTTCCTATGTTAACTTTATATTTGAAGACAAAAATTAGTTCAACGTTATTTCTTTTTCTTTTCAATTGTTCCTGTACCCACCGCCACCCCCTGCGCTGGCGGTCGACGATCTCTAGTAGAATAACAGAGTAGGGGAAGTGTTGTATAATTTTCAGACATCGTGTTATGTTCGTTTTGTTATCGAGTAGTTAAAAAAAATCCAAAAACTTGTAATATTGTAAATTATTAATATGTAACAAAACTTAGTGACATTGTTAATTTACCCACACCCACGACCCACGAATTGTACCCACGACCCACGACCCACGATCCACGACCATTAGACAAACTCTTTTACATTCACGGTCAAAATAATATTTTAGCTCTAATCACTTAACGGAAAGCTGTAATCTGAAATGTCAGCTTTCTCCTACCCCTAACCTTTTGTATGATAAGGCAACAGAAAAATCGTATCGCTTTTAGTGGTAAATAGGGGTAAAACAATATAATATAGTACGTGCATAAGCAAAGGATGACCAAAACGCGACACTGAAGACAACAGGAAATAGTATAAACAGAGACAAAACAGACAAAATAGCCCAGTGACAACCTTCCAAAGCGAAAGGCTTTCTTGTATATGGTCCAACGCTTGATACATCTTTTCGGCCCCCCTTCGAACTGCATGATCATAGTTTTGAAAATACATACGTTTGCTTTCTAAAGGTGGCCTCCATAACATAGAAATGGCAATTTAAGCCTACTGCGTTTCGGTATGAATACAACCGCCTAAAATATTTTTGACAGCACAAGTGGTGAATCCGTGATTTCCTTTGCAACATCCAATAAATGATCCAGATGCAGGAAGTTACGCTTTCACTGTCAAAGGATTCGGCGTTCGAGGTTTTGTCTTGACTAGTCCGGGAACTATAAAAAAAAGGACCCTTTCGAACAAGGTCGGATACGCAGTTTCCACTGATCTCGACGTCTACGCTTTGTGGAGACAAATTTCACACTTATCCCCCCCTTCCACAAGTCGTTTGTTTGTAAACCTTAACGATCTAGCGTTCTCAGTTGACAATGTTTTATCAGACCCTTTCGTGTTACCAAATGGCACCAGACTCAACTCTCTCCTTTACGCAGATGATTTGATAATATTATCGCGATCCAAACTTGGTCTACAAAACTGCCTTAACGTACTATCTTCATATTGCAACTCATGGATGCTTAGAATAAATCCTAATTAGAAAACCAAAATAAAGATCTTTCAACGATGTACACGAAAATGTGAACATAACTTCCGCATAGAAAATGAAGTAATCCACGTTGTCCAAAACTATGGTTAAGTGGAAAATGAGGAGTGCGGAGTGCGGAGTGCGGAGTGCGGAGTGCGGAGTGTGGAATATGCGGAGTGTGGAAAACGCGGAGTGTGGAAAATGCGCAGTGTGGAAAATAAAAGTTTACAACACGGAAAGTTGAATAATGATATTTCTTCTTTATTTTTCGATATAAGTTCATTGATCAGACATATACATTGATCAGACACATACAGCGAATTGGTTTGAACGATGATGCTTTTTTACTTGGACGTTTAGCAAAAAGTTAGAACACGTAAATTTCGCGCAAACACAACAGTGTATACCTACGAAATGGTTATCACAAAGCCATGGGGAATAATTCGAGCAATCCTGATGAAATTGGATACGATATTCAAACCAAGTTTTCACGAATTTTCACAAATCACATCCACAGTACTTCCTACTTTTAAAAGGCAAGCTTTTATCAAAGTGTGAAAATAGCTAGCGGGAAGGAAACGTTATTAAATTTGTGAAGGTGTTGCCGACATGCTATACCAATTTGTTTGAGTTACCCCATAGAGTGGTTGCGCCCAGCCATGTTTTGCATCGGGTGTGACGTAAAAAAACGATATTGGTAGGGGAAGATTTCAATTTCAGTCGGTTTTGAAAAGCAGTTTCCATTAACTACACACAATTGCTTTTTAAAAAGCAAACATCACGTACGCAGTACTTCACCCCTTCATTAATACCCAAGTGTGAAAATACCTAGCATAAACAGCCAGGAAGGAGTCTATCTTTTTGTCGAGGGTCGAGGGTCGAGGGTAACATTTTTTTTCCAATTCTTTCTTTTGGGGAAAGGTAATAATCGATGCAATCAATGTCATTAAGAAGAATTTAAAAAACAAATGGCGCGTGAACATAAGGGAGTCTTCTGAGTATGCCCAATACAGCTATTACTCACAAAAATATAGGTGGAAGGTGTTGACAGGCCAAACACGACTTATAAGCTCGTGATAGTGTGATACTTGACCTTATAGTTTTGCTCTGACGAGGATATTTGAAATGATGGGAGGCTTGTTGAATATTTCTCTATGTAGTGGTTGATCTTGAATTAAGTGACATTTGCTCATTAAAATATTTTTAAGGTTTGGCAAAGCAGGGTGGTACGTGGTAACGAACGGCAGAATTTTCTTTCGCACTTCATTGTTCTTTTGCAAAGCCGACTTCCGTTCGGTAAACATGCTTCAAACTATGACATGTGCCACGAAGGCAGAACTAAATTAAGACGATAGAATACATAACTGCTGAAAAACGGAACGAAGAAAGTCTGTAAAAAGACTCCCGTATGAATAGCAAATACAAGTCGGTGTACGGGTCCGGTACGAATAGCCACTGGGTAAAAATAAATCTAATTTTATTGCTGTTTCATTTTCCACACTCCTCATTTTCCACACTCCGCGTTTTCCACACCCCGCATTTTCCACACTCCGCATTTTCCACACTCCTCGTTTTCCACACTCCGCACTCCGCACTCCTCATTTTCCACTTAACCCAAAACTATACTTACTTAGGAACTCGCAACACACACATCTTACGGAAATTTTACACTTTCGCTTGAACACCTCTGACGAAAAGCTCTTCATGCGCTCTTCAGCCTAAGGCGGCACACGGATTTGAATAGTCTTAAGTCATCACTTGCGTGTAAAATTTTTGACTCCATGATTTGTCCTGATTTCACCAATTCTAACCTACAACAGTGAAGTTTGGGGTGCTTTTGTTAAATCAGATTTTAAGTCCTGGGAGAGCTCTTCACCGGCGAAAAATGTCTACGCATGCTCTACAAAACATGACACGTGATCGATTTCGGGCAATGTCATTGGCTCCGAGGCAAAAATGCCCGTGGAGATGAAAAAAAGAATGGCTGTATTTTTGACAGTGACAGCGTTGCGGTTTTCTTGCTATAGTAAGAGATCAAAAATTATTTCGGTGAAAGTTTTGAGTGGAATGTTTTCTCTAGTAAATTTAGCGTCCTAGAAGCGGCGGACAAACTTAGTGGTGGCTATTTGTCGGAGATATTGGCTTTACAATCGCCTGCTCGGGTGCAGAGGCCATGCCAAAAAGGTGGGTATTTTTTACTTTCTATGCTTACTGTTAGTTTCGGGCCACACGGTACAACAGGAAATTGTAAAGGAGTGAAAGAAAAATTATTTAGCTTTGTTTTGGTATATAAATTAGCTTGTACCGAGTGACTCGGAAGCGACAGTTTTGTTAAATGCGTATCCCGTTTTTGTGTCAAAATTCGACTTTAACATTCGACAACATTCGACTGTTGATCGAAGAGCGTATTACAACGCTACCCAAAATGTTTTTGTTGTTTAGTTCGAGTTTCCTATCACGGATTCAACAAAAAAAAGTAGAGGGACAGACATTTTTGGGCTTTGTTTTGTTAATATGACTTAGCTTGTACTTTGTTGCTCGAAAAACTATATTTAGATGCTAAATCTCCGTGTGTTTACACTGTTTATGGCAGAAAAATAAGCTTACACTTTGTTCAACTTAATCTTGTGTCACTCGGTACAGAAGAAATATTCTTAGCCATTGTCTTGCTGTGTAAATTGGCTTGTGGCTAGTGGATCGAAAGCGGCCGGGTTGCAGCAGTTTTCTAAAGTGCGTAGTTCGTAACGTCTTTTTGTCGATCGGTGCACATTTCATTGTTGTTGCACATTATTACAGCTTTGTATGTTACAAAAATTTGAATTTTATCCGAACTGTTGAATGAGAAAATGTGAGAGTGTTTTCATTAAAATGCTTAACGTCTTGGAGCTACAGTTCGATAGGTCCAGCAACATTTTGATCTGTAAAAAAAATTCTGTTTACAATGTGCACAACTGCTTGCAATTTTATAATTGAAGGATCTAAGTTTTGATTATTTTGCTCATAAATTTGACTTGGGATTACTAAAATTTTTACACACAAGGCTTTCAGTGGGGGGTGCTTCTTTGCTTGAAAATTGTATCCTGGAAGGAGAAGAACAGGGTAATTTTTCTGTGAATGCTTTTGTTTTTATATGCATTGTTTTTGGCTTAAATTTTTTGGGAGCCAAGTTATAAAATGAATGACAGAGTTAACATGCTACTAAGTATTCAAAAGCTCTTTCCAAGAAAAAAAAATCATCACAAATTAAGCTTACAGGAGTGTAAAGCTTGGAGTAAACTTTGAGCCTTAATGAAATTTTCGTTGGATCATGTTGATGTAGGATGTGCAGTTTCCAATTGTGATCTTCTGTCAGAATTATGAGAGGACACTCACAGATCTCATTCAAAAATTATAGTTTCATTGTAATTTATCGTTTGTTTCTATTCCTATAAACTTCTCATCAGGTCTACATTTTGCATGAATTTAATGTGATATATATTTTTGAAGTGGTTGTTGTTTCACAGTGAAGTAGCTTTCACTTTTTTTTTTGATTTGAAGTTTAGTTTCTTCTTAGTTGTTGGCTAAGGCAGTGTTGAAGTATCCGACATGTTAACATACTTTACTTTTCATTTCTCTTCAGAAAAGATTGATTGATCCTGCATCAAACAAAGTGCAGCCTCACAAACAAGATTTTTTAACGAAAATATGTGTACTCAAGAAAAGCACATGTCCCTGACAGTGTCAATAAAATTTATTTATGGAGATATCTGGGTTTTTACTCCTTTGTAGCACTTTAGACTATATGCATAACTTTTTTAACCTTCATATACTGAAAAAATATAATCAGTATTTTTTCAACTAACGCTTGAATCAAAGTTCTCTTTAAAGACGGCTTTAAAGTTTTGATATTAAAATTGCACCCGTTATCAATGAAAAGACTGAATGCAGACACTAAAGTTTATTTAGCCAATGTTCAAGCTTTTTTTGTAAATTGGAAAGTGTTGCTGGAGAAAAGTATTTTTGCTTTACCCTTTAGGGAAAAAAATAATAACAAAATAACTACCAGGTGTCTAAGCAATTTCAAAGGACCCATAGTGTCTTATTTATCTGTTGCATTGAGCTGTGAACAAAGGCCGTTCTTTCTGGTGACCCTGCTTTTTTCAGAAACATTGTTGTCCTTCGTGATCCGAAGTTGAATCCCGAAAACCGGCCAAATCGCGAGCATCGCAGGAAACGAATCCCATAGGAATAGGTGAAAAAGGATAATAAAAAGTCTAGGCTATTCTAAAAATATCCGATGTGCATTTGCAACTCATATTAAGCCGCAATTAACCTTCTTTCCACTGGAATAAACAAAGTATGGAGGTATTGCCGCCATTTTGAATTTGGCAATGTCACGTGGTCGCGCGACGACCAATCAGACATTTTTCGCCGGTGAAGGGAGAGCTCTGCAATTGAAAAAATCCATTTGCAATTCTGTAAACGTTATTTACAAGTACATAGCAAGGCATCCAACATTGCTTGTAGAGCTGAACTCGGTAAATTCCCCATGATCATTGATGAAATAAAAAGATTCTAAATTACTTAGACTATCTGATAGGTAAAGATGAAGATTCTATAGTTAAACAGGCCTTACAAATTTCAATTGACCTTCACCATAACGGAAAAACTAGCTTTTACTCTAATATCGTGAAAATGGTTGAGTACTATGATCTAAACTATGACTTTTCCTGTATTTCATTGAGTGACTCAATAGTTAATCGGTATATCGGCATAATGAAAAATAAATACGTCTCTTACTGGAATAAGACCCTTCAACAATCACAAAAACTCAGTTTTTATTGTACAATCAAAGACGAATATAGCCCCTAGCCGTACCTAGCTTTAACAAGAAAAAACCCTTCTAGAAAAGCATTGGTTAGATTTAGAATTAGTAGTCATCAACTTAGAATTGAAACAGGTAGATGCGAAAAAATCCCTCGCGATGAAAGGATATGTTACTTTTGTTCAGGTAACAAAATTGAAGATGAAAATCATTTCTTACTAGATTGTAAGGCTTATTCTCAGATCAGAGACACATTTTTCTCCAAACTAGAAACTAAAATACCTGACTTCAAATCACTTTCACACGATACTTTTTTATATCTCTTCTTATGAATTCTTCTGATTATTTGATTAACTGTCAATTAGTTTCATTTATCTCGCAATGCTCTGAATTAAGAACCAAATCAGTGATATCAATGAATGAATGAATGAGAACTGTAACGTTTTGTAATGTTTCGATAATGTTTTGCACGTACTAATTAGTTGCATTAGTTCTTAAATTTAGACTAATAGCTTTTGCAATACTGTAATTCATTTATGGTCATGCAAATAAAGCATTTGTTGTTGTAATCTCCCAGATTCTGGGAGACACGTGACCAGACCCAACCAGGGTCTCTCGACGGGTAGGAGAGAGAACCTGGGAACGAGGTTGATAGTTTAATTGGCTCACTTATAGCTTAGTTATAGCTGAGGAAGAGAAACTCAGCAAATCCAGAACGACTGTCTAAATAAGAGCGTCAGCAAAAGCGATTAACTACTTGGCTTACCTCCTCCTGCCTCCTGCCTCACTTTCAGTAATTAAGTATTAGATATGCTGAAAAATGGATAGGAGTAAGAAAGGACACTTCTTCATCTCTTCACCTCAAGTGATTTAAAAGATCAGGCCACCATGTGACCAAAAAAAATGGTTGCCCAAAGGAAGATATGTGTATACGCTTAAAAGGTAGGACATAACGTTCTTTCCAGGATGAAGGTAATATTTTTTTAATCGGTTAGATAGAATTATTGATAATCAACGTATTATATTAGATGTTTATAGACGTTGTTATTACTGGAAGTGCATAGTGACCTCGTGTGAGTGAACGGTTTTACCCACTCCTATAAAAAAATCCTCTAAGTCTTCAGGTCAAGTGAAAACGTTGTTTACCCGTTTTTTAGCCAAGTGGTTGACGCATCGAAGGCTTCTAAAGAAAAAGCAAACATATCAGCAAAAAAATAAAAAATGAAACATTACCACATTTACTTTTTCGTTAAATGTATTACAAGACTGAATCTGTGTTCAAGTTAAGGGATATCTTAGCGGGAGTTATTAACCCTCATTTTAGATTTTTGTAACCAAAGAAATCAAAATTGCCTTATTAGAATTTACATTTTAACAAGATTTAAAAACTACATTCTGCATCACCTGGCACTTCATACCCTTCCGCTTAACCAATCAGCGAATAACCTGAGGAGACGTTGATCCGTTGTTGTCATTGGAAAACGGAAACTCCCATAAGATACCATTAAAGCTTTTTATGTTTGCGAGTCGAGGTCACAACTGAGGTCTAAGATTTACCTTGGTGAGAACCTCTCGAACGGTGCAGAGCAAAGGATCAATAATGTCTTGGCGCAAAAATGTCCATAAAGTAAGGCCATGCTGTGAGCACACTTAACAAACATGACTTTATTCATCTGTCAATGTAAACGACTTTGAAGGACAGCGATTGCTGCATCTGTGAATGACAAGCATAACGTCATTTTTGCCACTATGTCGTCTATAAGGACGTCCCTTACAAAGGAGCGACCTCATTTACACGCCCAAGGTCACTAACCACATTGCGCTAACAAGATGTGGTCGAGAGGAGGCCCCGGGAGGAGGCTCTTTTTCAGTTTTTCACCACGTTAATTTCCCCAAGCTGTGAACAAAACAAATCGTTTTCAATTAGACGTATTTTAGATCTTCCAGACGAGAATGAAGAAAACCGTGTCTCATTTTTAAGTGACAGTTCGACAGCGGCGGGGAGTTGCTGTTCTGCCGGCAGCCTCGGTTCCCTCTTGTACCTCGAGCTGTACGTCCTATAGTACACCATCACGTTGAGAGGGGGGAGGTACAGGAGCGTAAATCTCCCTCCTCCCTACTTTTTCTGGCCATTTCGACTTCCTCCCTAATCTTGCGTCTTCAACAGCAATGTGCAACCAAGCGGCATTATAAACTGCCAGGCCGTAAGATTCACCCCTTCTACCTACAACTGGAACTATGGGACTCTTCCTTTCATGGATCAAGGATTTCTGTTAGGTAAGTAAAACGGAACTTTTATGGCTTCGCGAAGCAATTTAACATCTTCGTATTCATCCAGTTGTTATCTTCACCTTAGTTACTGCTTAACGAGAATTTGACATCAGTATCGGTTAACTTACAAACTGCTATAACGGGAACTCGTACTGAGGATCAGACTGAGAAGCAGTTTAAGAGTTACAATAGTAGTTGGTTCAGATTCAAGGGACCTTTTCTTGTCATTACCACGCACCATTTCATCCTTTAAAATAAGTAGTAGTGGACAGACCAAAATACATTTTTAGTCGTTAAATTCTCAGTAACAATCTTTAATTATTGTTAAAACAGTCCGGAGTTAGAACTTATTTTAAAGCGCTGAAGGACATCAGTTCTCAATGGTGTTATCCTCGCAAAACGTTCAATGGTACTTGATCCAACATTGAGAAATATCCAAACAAAACTTCCATCCGAGAAAATCAATACAAACATGATAAGAAGGTTTTGATTCAGTTGTGTAGTCGATTCAGTTGAGATATTTGTTCTGTTAGTTCGATGCAAACGGGCGCAACTCCCAACATTGTTGCGTCAACAGTGTTGGGAGTTGTTGCGTGCGTGTTGGCAGTGGTGTGCAAACGGATGCAACAACTCCCAACAAGTTTGGGACCTGCAGTGCATCGTGGGAAGAATACAACCCATTTAAGCAATAAAGAACGTTTTCCGTGTTTGCATAGCCTGATATAAACACGAGAGAGGTTGGGGAAATTCTCGACAGTTATGCAAACCCTCGACTTCGTATCGGGTTTGCATAACTGTCTCGAATTCTCCCAACCCCTCGAGTGTTTATATCAGGCTACGCAAACACAGGAAAAACGTTTTCTATTGCTTTTACAAACTAACTTTCCTGAGAAAAACTGAAGCAAAACTCTCTTGTTTAAACCACTGATTAAAAGATAAATTCTTACCAGTCGCGAAGTCTTGGACGAAGGAATGGGTAAATAAGGTAAACTTGTCGAGTTTTGAACTCGAAAACATTTCCAAATTCGTGCTTGCGTGATTAGCGCGAGAAAAGCAAAGCATCTTGACGCTACAACCATGTTTACATACTCTCATACAAACACTCCTCTCGGCCAATCAGAGCACGCATACTATCTTAGTATCTTTGTAATCCCAACCTCGTTCCCAGGTTCTCGGGTAGGAGAGAACCCTGGGAACGAGGTTGTCGTAATCCATGCGAAATGAGCGCACCCAACAATGTTGGAAGAGCTGAGCAAACGGATCCAACATTGTTGCGCTACGCTTCGGCGATCACGGAACAAAAGAATTGTTGAGAGTTATTTGCTGAATAGTTTGACTGGTTTCAAACTTTGCACAACAACACGCAACAACATCCAACAACATGCAACAGGGTGTGCAAACGGACGCAACATGTAACATCCGACAATGTTGCGTCCGTTTGCACGCACCCTAACATTCCTATTGAACTGAGAAAGAAACGATGCCAGTTGATGCTCTATGTTTAGCTTCGCTTAAAGTTGTTTATAAACAGGTATGTGAGAGCTTCCACCCAATAAAATGTGAGTAATTATTTACCTATTCCGAACGTTGGCTTTATTGTTTGTTTTTCTTTAGAGATCTTTCCAAAGAAGAGAAGACATCCAATGCGCAAGAAGAAGCAGCGTCCTCTGTTTTCGCCATATGAAATTCAAACCATCAAAAGGAATTCGCCACACAGCGCTACATGACAAAGGACAGGCGAGCTCGTCTGGCTTCAGAGGTGAACGTAACAGAAACGCGAGTGAAA
Source organism: Porites divaricata (assembly GCA_038088405.1). NCBI lineage: Eukaryota > Metazoa > Cnidaria > Anthozoa > Scleractinia > Poritidae > Porites > Porites divaricata. Next base: position 9,771,547 of record JBBMOI010000004.1, read on the forward strand.
ACTTGGTTCCAGAATCGACGAACAAAGTGGAAAATGGGAGTAAAGATGAGTCGCGAATACCACAACTAGGCGCACCTTAAGAGAAATGGAACACATTTCTCTTGTAACGCAAGGAAATAGTCCTTTTACCCAAAAAATTCGATTTGATTCTTTTGTTAATCAGTTCGGAGTTTTGCCGGCGCAATATTGTAATGTACCGATGTTTTCGTATATTGTATAATTTTATCCCTTTCGTATGCGTGTATTGCTGAAGGTAACCGATATCACTTAGTACATTTTCTGTTAGTAGTGGAAAGTCGAAAAATTGTCTATGCTATGTCTTGCAATTCAAATCACTGTGTTTAGTCAGAAATCATGGATTAAGTCTGCTGTGTATTTCTCCAAATACTAAGAAGCTATTGAATGAAAAAAATAGTTTTTTGAATTCATACACCTCAAACAATAGTCTTTTGTACAGTTGTCTATTGCAATTGGCGCCAAAGATAACTATCATAAGAAATTTCTTGACTTGAGAGCCACTAGCATCATTATTGGCGCTTTAATTTGTATAATAATAATAATGTATAATGATTAGTAATGGTATAGCGCAACTTTTCATGGCACTCAAATGCGCTTTACAATAAGTTAAAAAGAAAGACTAAAATGAATAAAATTTACAAGCTTTGTTAAATTGTTTTAGGACGAAGAAATGTTTAGTTTATCCATATTCTCTTGACAATTTATTGGAAAACCATCGTGGTAGAATTTTCCTATCTAATAAGACATTTTTACACCTATTTCACACATAGGCACGTTTTAAGAGTAAGAACTAGGCGAAAAAATAGCTAAAACATGGCAAGAACAGCAAGAAAACAACTCGAAGGGCGACATCTGCTATTTGGAGAATATTTGCAGAGGTGGACCCTAAACGTGCACTATCGAAGATGAACTTCGAAATCGATAGAGGTAAGCATGTTTTAGCCATGTTTTAAAACTAGGAAATATTTTGAATGAATAATAAAACAATTATTGAATTTGGCTTTCGTATCATATGAAGAATTATGGAGATCTCGGAGGGTGCTATCCGCCTCGGCCTACGGCCTCGATGGATAACACCCTCTCGATCTCCATAATTCTTCACAAGATACTCAGCCTGATTCATTAATTGTTAAATAATAAAACATGTTTCCGTAGATATCGTTATTGTCTAACCGTCTGCTAGAGCATCGCACCGGTAATCGCGAAGTCACGGGTTCAAACCCCGTTGAAGTCCTGAATTTTTTTTCAGGCTTCTCTACGCAATTGCATAAATTGCGTTAACGCAGCGACGATCATTTCTTCATTTCATTTCATTTCCGCAGTTCACATATGATTAATTTCATATATCATTAACACGTCTCTATTAACTTGAATAGTTTTTTTTTTAACATAAAAAAAAAAAAAAAACTCTGACATGCCGAAGTGCAGTGTGGCGACAGAGAACCAGATTTTAAAATGAAAAAAAACTTTACTTTATAAAGTGTTGCCCAAGAACGACGAGTGACAAGATGACTAGTCTGACTACACATGACACATGATAACTACAATTTTTAGTAAGGATTAAATTCTTTTTTCTCCCTTTTATAACTTTTCACTTTCAAGTTCCTTCTATTTTCATTACGTCATACATAGTGTGTGGTCAGGCCGCTATAGGCCGCAGCCTATGACGCTGGCTTTTTTTGTATTGCAGTTTGTAATTCACCAGCAGCGAAATAAAACATCATTCACAAAGTCAATGCGCCACTATTCACAAGACCTCATTTATTATCATGTCATGTTCGTGAATTAAACCGGAACTGTGCTATATGAGGTTTTGATTTAATTCTCCTTTTACGACAACGCCATCAGTGGCTATAACGGTTGCCTAAAGTAACTGACAGAATAACATTGATAACTGACATCGCAATTTCTTGCAATTAATTTTAATCAAATTACACGTTTTAATTAAATGACATGTTTTGCAAGGGTAAAATATATAGACTGAACTATTGGAGCCTATTTAGCTTGACGGGTACCTTTCTATCAATGGCTGGTTGTAACAGTTTCCACATTTACAGTCTTAACTTAGCTTACGGCATATGATGGTACATTACTTTCCTTATATAAATAACCCTATTCAGTCTGAGGGTATAGCCGGCTCTCAAAATTAACCTGTACACTCAGTGAGGGAGCATAACAAAAATACCATTTTTCATCGGGTGGGTGGTGATTGGTGCATTTGAGAATGACAAACACAAGAACCCTCACAAAAGAGCCACCTCATTTTACACGCCCAAGGTTAACACTGACATTGGGCCAACAAGATGTCGTCGACAGGACGGTCGTTTCCAGTCTTTCGTCAGGTTACTCCTTTAAGATCTGAACCAAATAAAATTGTTTTCCATAAGAAATATTTTAGACCTTTCAGAAGAGAGCCAAGAAGGATGTTGCTTCCTGCAGTCCGGGTTCTCGATGGGCTCCTGTTCTCGATTATTCCTGAATAATATGCCTCTTCGTGGCTTTATGATCTGGCAATATTTTGGATTCACTCCTTCTGTTTAGAAGTGGGGCTAAGGAACTCCTCTTGTCAAGGAAAAAGCATTTTTACTTGGTGAGTAAAATGCTGTGCACGCATCTAGAGTTATATATTCTCCATTGAAAAATGAAGGTATGAATAACACTGATCTATCCGTAATCGTATCATACTTTACCCTTCTCTTTAAAAAGTCTCGAAGCAGCGCTACAGTAACGGAAGAAAAGCGAGCTCATCTTGCTCTGGAAGTAAACTTGACAGAAACTCAAGTAACCACTTGGTTCCAGATTAGACGAACAAAGTGGAAAGAGGATAAACAAAATGAAGAGAAGAGTTCTCCGGAAGGAAAATTCACAACATAGTTGGGGACAATTTTTAACAAATTCCTTCTACCACAGAATTTGCCTCGATTCTCTGGTTAAACATTTTGGATTCTTACCAGAATATTTTGCGGCACCAATGTTTTGCCTAAACACTCGAGGCGTTGGGAGAATTCTCCCAACCCCTCTCGTGTTTATATCAGGCTATGCAAACACGGAAAACGTTTTCTATTGCTTAAATATTGTATTTCTTACTGTTGCAGAATGGTAGACCGTAGGTAATATAAAGACGGAGCTAACTGAGTTCTATTTCCGCTGCATCACTAATTCAACCGAGTGCATTTTTCATTGAACGATATAGCGTTTTTTCCCGGGCGGGGGGGGGTTACTTGGGTTAATTTTTGCCGGGTATGTGCCGCTGGCCTCTCAGAACCCGGCCTTCTTCTGTGGCCATATTATAGACCCCATCTTAATCACTTTGGGAAAAAAGTAGTTTTCGCAATCCCAACTTAGTCAATTTCTGCTTATGCATCTACCTTATAAATCCTTTTAACTTGGTCATTCTGAAATGAACTGACACATTTGTAGAACTTAATTTGGAGTATATCTTTCAATTTTAAATCCATACATACCTGAATTTTCCGACCCACAAAATCCTGAAAACGTGCGACCCATTCTAGTCACTCTTATAAAAATGCAACCCCATAATAGTCAATCAAGTCGGGAAAATGCGACCCTATCCAGCGACGCATCCCCATTAGCTTACCACTAGGAAGTACCCCCAGGTTTAGTTTGGTGTCAGGAATTTTTTTAAAGTTTCCAGCCTTCTTGCAATTAGCGTTTGAAGCCACGCCAGGGGGAAACATTATTGCATTCACTTCCGCATTTTCCAACTTGTTCAGTTTATTAACAGTATAACCAGTCCGGGCCACAACCAGAACTGGATATATGATGACGTCACCCAAATTTTCAACATGGCGCCCAAACCAAGGGACACGATCCAGGGTCACTTTTCAGCTCTTTGCTACGCCTAGAAATGACCTTTTCCCTGATGAAGCACATGAGTGGAAAAAACATGGCAACCGGCGAGGTTTGCGTGTTCTCTGGAGGTAAAACGGCTGAAAACGGGAGTGCTTCAGCTCAAATATCTACCTGACAAGGCGCAAAACATCTGAAGATAGAAAGGTGTGTAACATTTTTTGGATCTTTGAAAAAAAATTGTTTGAAATCTACATAAAATGTGCTTGTTGATGGTGGTTTTGTTGTCGTAGTGCAAAGCATTTTCACATAGTGCTGTGCGTTTGAATTTGCAATAGTGAGTTTGCGCCATGTTCATTTTATGTTCTATTGCAGTGTGGTGGAAAAGCGGTGTATGACATTTGCAGACTGCAGACTGCAGACCACAGACTGCAGACTGCAGACTGTATGAGGCAGTAAGACTGTAAATTGAATGAAACCAAAAATATCGTAATCAAGGTGGCGTCATCATCAACATTATCTTGTTCCGAGAAGTGCATGTAAGGCCAAGAACCGAAGTTTTTTCACGCAAATTACACCGACCTGATTCCTGAAGGAGTTGTTGGTTAGCGCTGTTCGTCTCGTATTGAATTAGAGCAGAAAAATGTCTGCCGATATCACAAACTCGCTCATGGATCCATAGCAACAGGCTAGCAATTAACCTGCACCACGGATGAAACTAAACTCTGGTTATATAAGTTTGTCTGTGAAACAGTGCCGGAATCCTTATTCTACGGGGGCCCTAACTGTGTACTAGGATTTGAGCATGAGCAATGATTGGCCTCTTAAAAAAGCTATATAGCTATTTAGAAATTCAAAATGCACTTTCGGTAATTCGTTGAGTCCAGGTAGGATCTGTTCGGTTTAGATTGTCTGGCACATCCTTAAATACTACTAAGGTGAAATACGTTATTTAAAAGGTGTTAAATGTCCGTGATCTATCCTAGTTGTTTTTGTAGACGTACATGTAACTGTAGTGAGCACGAAGTGCTCGCAATCTAAACACTTTTTTTACAGAAGACTACTATATATATGGGCGAAACAGGGAGAGCAATGCAAGACAGGATAAAAGAACATGACAGAGATATACGGCTTGCTCATACACAAACCTCCGCAGTTTCGGAGCACGCAAACGAAACGGGGCATCTTCCTTTATGGAATCAAGTCAAGTTTATCGATCGTGACCCTCAAAGAGGCTATCCAAATAAGACTTCATTCTAATAACATCAATAGAGACAACGGAATCGAAATTCCTGAAGCATGAATGCCTACGATCAGAAAGCATAACAGCCGTTCAACTACAAAGCGGACCCATGTGGGAACATCATCTGCTAATCGGAATAATAAGGATCGAAATACACCAATCACAGCGAACCAACGTGCATAAATAGATACACGTAAACAATCGACCTCATCGCCTGATGAAGACTAGCAGTATTGCAGTCGAAACGTCGCGATCAATATCTCAAAGCGATTCTATCGTGAGACAAACGAATAAACGTTCATTCCAATCAGCAATCTGTGGTCTGCAGTCTGCGGTCTGCAGTCTGCGGTCTGCAGTCTGCAAATGTCATACACCGGTGGAAAAGTTTTGGCATAAAGATGCCTGTTGGGTGACAAAACTTTATCGAAAACCCGAACTGTCCAGATTGCTTTGGTTGGTCCACGGAGCAATGCAGAAATGTAGTTCCGATTGTTGTTTGAGCGATCGAGCAGACCTCACTGTGGGACCGACATAAGCTCCGAGGAGTCGGGCCGGGTATTCTGAAGTATTGCCACCAACTGAACAACTAAGTAAGAGTACTTTGCTTTTATTGTGCGACAGATTGTATTATTTCGGATTATTTAGATAACAAAACGGTAAATGTCAGGAAAGACTGGACATTGCTGCTAGAAGTCAAACTTACAACCTCGCCACATGCGAGAAATGATGTGTTTTCATGTGTAGTTAAGTGAAATGTTGTTGCCCGAGATAGTACTAATTTATACACATAGTACAGTTGCAGTAAACTCCTACCAAAATTGTTAATAAAAATAAGTAATTTATAGTTGCTCTACTGCAAATATATATGCTGGAAAAACAAATAGCCTTGTGGTTAGTTTGTCACTGGGCTTCAATCCACTTCGAGCATTCCAGGAATGAGCTAACCCTGGCTGAGTTCACCATGCTGTGTTCTTGCATGGACAAGACACTTGACTCTTACAATGCCTCACTCCAGTAATAATATTACATTTGGAGGTTTGGGTGGCGCACATACATGTAAGAATAAAACCCTAGTATTTAACTGTGAGGATTATTTCCACTTTCATAGATTCTGTTTGTTTTATTTTTTAAAAGATTTTTTCTAGTCAGACACTGAAGGAATTTAGCAATATTACTGAAGACAAGAGCTACTTTCAGGCCGTACAGCACAGAAGTTACAGCTAACAGTAGCCACTCTAGATGTATTTCAGTGGCAAAACCAACAACAATAAAGATGGCAGGTCTTACACTTGTGTCTACAACCATTCCCATGCACCTCAGAGTTTTACTTTCATCGTGGGCTCTTAGCAATATCAATAGTAACTAAAAATATTCTATTTTCTTTTAAGAATAAGAACTGAAGAACCAAAGTGATCTGCAAAACCCACTACCACACAGAACTGGATGAAACATATCACTACAGATCATGTTATTATCCATACTAATTAGGTCCATGGGGTCTTTCATTGATGGATTTCAAGACATGAAAATAAGAGTAAGTACAAAATTCAGTTTGATACATGTACATGTAGTTTTTGTAATAAGGGTTTAAAAGAATACTTGGTCAAAAACTTTATATCATTTGTTGCTTATTTTAAACAAAAACCTCAATGCATTTAAATCCGGAAGCTTTTGTTTTGGTCTGTTGTATCTGTCTAAATCTTGATGGGCATTGATATTCTGAACTCCCTGTAGCCTCTTTCTAGTATTTTGGTAGTACCTACTTGACTTCTTATGGGCAATTATTTTGCATAAGTTGTTGAGAGGGAAATAGCAGGAGGAAATGGGAAGAATTTGGCATGAGTGGCTCTTGAAAAAATATGTAAAAAATATATGGTGTCAAAAAAAATATAGCTATCATTAAAATCAATGTAAGTGTCCATCCTGACTGTTGGTTTGTGTCGAGTGACACAATAATATAATATATAGTATATTATTACTAACTTCATAATTATTTTTTCTTGCAGCTTATGACAATGAATCTTTGAAAGAGGAAAATGCAGTTGTGATACGATAGGGGAACCATAATAAAGTGACTGTTTTATACTGAGTGGTGTCATTTGCTTAACCTTTAGTGGAATGATTGTAACCTATGCTTGTTTACAAAATACAAATCTTGCAACAATTGTCTTGTAAATAGAAGAGCAGAAGTATCTGGTGATGTTAAAATGTTATATGGTTTCTTTTAGAAATCAAAACTGTAGTGACATTCAATGTTTAAAACTGAACAATTAATAACCATTCACATGTTTATTTTCTACTTTCTTATTATAAGCAAGGAATTCATACAATCTGGGTCACCCAGAATATGTTATAAGAACTTGCTTAAAGTACCTGAAATATCATCTTCTGATAATAACTGAAGCACGTCAAACAAAAAGAACTAAACAAAATAAGCTGCCTTTATTCAAACGATGTAAACCTGTTTGTCGATATATTACTCACTATCCCAGTGCACATTGAAATAAGAATGTCGGGAAAATTTCCATTTCCTCAACAGCCCTTGTGAAATCAGGCATATCAAGGCCAAATTACGCTTCTCTAGGGTATATATGCACGCTATAAGGTGGCGTTCACTTTCCTAGGCTCTCCGGAATTGAGAAGATCAGGCGGCCTACTTTTTGCGAAGAAGTCGTAAACAAGGTTGCCGATTAAAGCTTATAGTTCGCGAGCTTCTGTGAGTCACGTAATTCCAGTAAAGAAAAATAAAGAAAACGACTTTTCGATGGAATTTTCCGAAAGTTCTAAAAGTCGAGAGATCGATAGATCGGAAAGATTCTATCGTATCATGAGTATCTTTGGAGCGGCTTTCGAAAGCGACATCGCCGCCATTTTCTCTAGGCCTTAGTCCTTTTGCGGTCTAAGCAATGTTTTGGTTTTGCATAAACCAATCAGACGACAGGAAATCATATATCCAGTTCTGGTTGTGGCCCGGACTGATAACGTAAAGTGAGCCGTTGTGTAACTTGATGTCACCTGTATGGTGGCCTAGAACTGCCATAAGGAATTTTCTTGAATTGTCAAGAAAATTCAACTTTTGTAATCGATTAATTTTAAAATTACTGCATTTTTTTCTATAAAGAAAATATTGAAGATATATTTTTTATTTTTCAAAGACAATTTTTTTAAAAACGATTGAATTCGTTTGACTTTTTGAAAGTACTACAAATTATTTTTAAAAAGATAATATTAAAAAGAGTATTTGTTTTCATATCAGAAACTCTTCATTTTTTTTTTAGTCTTTGTTTTCGATAGTTTTTTTTTTCCCCTAAGGCGAATTTTTTTTAAGGGACTGGAACGTTTTTTTTTTTCGTCTTGACAAGCCCAGAACTGCCATAACCCAAAATGCTTTTCGCACCTGATGTTATCCCATAACTCTCTCCGCACCGGTTGCCTTTCCAATATGGCGGTTCGAATGAGGAACGATTCGTGGAAAAATGATCATGACCTAGAAGATATCCTGAGAAAGTACGTTAGGGAGGGATTGCAACGCGAGGAGATCTTGGATTTTGTTTCAAGGGATTTCAGTGTTGTTCTGGAGTCTGTCCAAGAGTTCTCATATCTTCCAAAGACTTGTCGAGGTAGTGCTTCACAACCCAGGTAGTGTACGAGTACTCTTTGTGTTTGCTTGTGGCCTTGAAAGCTTTCCTGAATCCGCCCAATCCAAAAGCTGTCTCTTCCAAGTTAAAGTCGACGAGAACTGGGGACGCTCAAGGCCTGTTGCACGTTGAAGCCCAGTACGAGCACCACCGCCACGGAGGGCTACTGCTGGCGTGGAAATTGTGTCTACCAGTCATCCCTGTGGTATACGACCAGAAAAAGTATCTCCTGAAAGCAGATTCATTCCTAAGAGCCTCTCTGTCGTTGACATGTTAAAACTTGGCAACCAAATCAAGCGTACAACAACAGCAATAGAGATTTACAATTTTGACTTTCAAGCTATGGCTTGTTGAGCGTCCCCAGTTCTCGTCGACTTTAACATGGAAGAGACAGCTTTTGGAGCGGGCGGATTCAGGGAAGCTTTCAAGGCCACAAGCAAACACAAAGAGTACTCGTACACTACCTGGGTTGTGAACCACTACCTCGACCAGTCCGGGCCACAACCAGAACTGGATATATGATTTCCTGTCATCTGATTGGTTTACGCAAAACCAAAACATTGCTTAGACCGCAAAAGGACTAAGGCCTAGAGAAAATGGCGGCGATGTCGCGTTCGAAAGCCGCTACAAAGATACTCATGATACGATAGAAACTTTCCAATCTATCGATCTCTCGACTTTTAGAACTTGCGGAAAATTCCATCGAAAAGTCATTTTCTTTATTTTTCTTTACTGGAATTACATGACTCACAGAAGCTCGCGAACTATAAGCTTTAATCAGCAACCTTGTTTATGACTTCTTCGCAAGAAGTCACTGAAGAAGTAGGCCGCCTGATCTTCTCAATTCGGGAGAGCCTAGGAAAGTGAACGCTGCCTTATAGCGTGCATATATACCCTAGAGAAGCGTAATTTTGGCCTTGAAAGCCTGATTTCACAAGGGCTGTTGAGGAAATGGAAATTCTCCCGACATTCTTATTTCACTGTGCACTGGGATAATGAATATTATATCGACAAACCGGTTTACATCGTTTGAATAAGGGCAGCTTATTTCGTTTAGTTCTTTTTGTTTGAAGTGCAGCTTCAGTTATTATCAGAAGATGATGTTTCAGGTACCTTAAGCAAGTTCTTATAATATATTCAGGGTCACCCAGATTGTATGAATTTCCTTGCTTATATAATAAGAAAGTAGGAAATAAACATGTGAATGTTTATTATATAATTGTTCAGTTTTAAAAATTGTATGTCACTACAGTTTTGATTTCTAAAAGAAACCATATAACATTTTAACATCACCAGATACTTCTGCTCTTCTGTTTACAATACAATTGTTGCAAGATTTGTATTTTGTAAACAAGCATAGGTTACAATCATTGGACTAAAGGTTAAGCAAATAACACCACTCAGTATAAAACAGTCACTTTATTATGGTTCCCCTATCGTATCACAACTGCATTTTCCTCTAACAAAGCTTCAGTGTCATAAGCTGCAAGAAAAAATAATTATGAAGTTAGTAATAATATACGATATATTATATTATTGTGTCACTCGACACAAACCAACAGTCAGGATGGACACTTATATTGATTTTAATGAAAGCTATATGTTTTTAACAGCTACATATATTTTTTTCATATCATAGGGAAGATATCACTACTTTTTTCAAAAGAGCCACTCATGCCAAATTCTCCCCATTTCCTCCTGCTATTTCCCTCTCAACAACTTATGCAAAATAATTGCCCATAAGATATCAAGTAGATACCGTGACCAAAATACTAGAAAGAGGGTACAGGGAGTTCACAATATCAATATCCATAAGTGGCTCGTCAAATAGATTTAGACAGATACAACAGACCAAAACAAAAGCTTCTGGATTTAAATGCATTGATGTTTTTGTTTAAAATAAGCAACAAATAATATAAAGTGTTTGACCAAGTATTCTTTTAAACCCTTATTACAAAAACTACATGTACATGTACTGAATTTTGTACTTACTCTTAATTTCCATGTCTTGAAATCCATCAATGAAAGACGCCATGGACCTAATTAGTATGGATAATAACATGATTTGTAGTGATATGTTTCATCCATTTCTGTGTGGTAGTGGGTTTTGCAGGTCACTTTGGTTCTTCAGTTCTTATTCTAAAAGAAAATAGAATATTTTTAGTTATTACTGATATTGTTAAGAGCCCGCAACAAAAGTAAAACTCTGAGATGCATGGGAATGGTTGTAGACACAAGTGTAAGACCTGTCATCTTTATTGTTGTTGGTTTTGTACTGAAATACATCTAGAGTGCTACTGTTAGCTGTAACTTCTGTGCTGTACAGCCTGAAAGTAGCTCTTGTCTTCAGTAATATTCCTAAATTCCTTCCGTGTCTGACTAGAAAAAATCTTTTCAAAAATAAACAAACAGAATCTATAAAAGTGGAAATAATCCTAACAGTTAAATACTAGGGTTTTATTCTTACATGTATGTGTGCCATCCAAACCTCCAAATGTAATATTATTACTGGAGTGAGGCATTGTAAGAGTCAAGTGTCTTGTCCAAGAACACAGCATGGAGAACTCAGCCAGGGCTAGCTAGCTCATTCCTGGAATGCTTGAAGTGGATTGAAGCCCACTGACAAACTAACCACAAGGGTATTGCTTTTCCAGCATATATCTTTGCACTAGAGCAACTATAAATTATTTATTTTTATTAACAATTTTGGTAGGAGTCTACTGCAACTGTACCATGTGTTAAAATTAGTCCTATCTCGGGCAACAACATTTCACTTAACTACACATGAAAACACATCATTTCTCGCATGCTGTGAGGTTGTAAGTTTGACTTCTAGCAGCAATGTCCAGTCTTTCCTGACATTTACCGTTTTGTTATATAAATAATCTGAAATAATACAATCTGTCGCACTATAAAAGCAAAGTACACTTACTTAGTTGTTCAGTTGGTAGCAATACTTCAGAATACCCGGCCCGACTCCTCGGAGCTTAATGTCGGTCCCACAGCAAGGTCTGCTCGACCGGTCAAACAACAATCGAAACTACATTTCTGCATTGGTCCTTGGACCAACCAACGCAATCTGGACAGATCGGGTTTTCCATAAAGTTTTGTCACCCAACCGGCATCTTTATGCCAAAAACACAACGTGCTTTTCCACCACACTACAATAGAACATAAAATGAACATGGCGTTACAAAAATTCGCACATGGCGGAAACTCACTATTGCAAATTCAAACGCACAGCACTATGTGGAAATGCTTTGCACTACGACAACAAAACCACCATTAACAAGAAAATTATATGTAGATTTCAAAAATTTTTTTTTCAAAGATCCAAAAAATGTCACACACCTTTCTATCTTCAGATGTTTTGCGCCTTGTCAGGTAGATCTTTGAGCTGAAGCTCTCCCGTTTTCAGCCGTTTTACCTCCAGAGAACACGCAAACCTCGCCGGTTGCCATTTTTTTTTTAACTCATGTGCTTCCTCATCATTCAAAAAGGCAGCTCCTAAGGTACTGTGGGAAAAAGTCATTTCTAAGCGTAGCAAAGAGCTGAAAAGCAACCCTGGATCGTCTCCCTTAGTTTGGCGCCATGTTGAAAATTTGGGTGACGTCATCATATATCCAGTTCTGGTTGTGGCCCGGACTGTCGACAAGTCTTGGGAAAATGAGAACTCTTGGACAGACTCCAGAACAACACTGAAATCCCTTGAAACAAAATCCAAGATCTCCTCGCGTTGCAATCCCTCCCTAACGTACTTTCTCAGGATATCTTCTAGGTCATGATCATTTTTCCACGAATCGTTCCTTATTCGAACCGCCATATTGGAATGGCAACCGGTGCGGAGAGAGTTATGGGATAACATCAGGTGCGAAAAGCATTTTGGGTTATGGCAGTTCTCGGCTTGTCAAGACGAAAAAAAAAAGAAAACGAAAACAAAAAAAAAAAACTATTGAAAACAAAGACCAAAAAAAAATGAAGAGTTTCTGATATGAAAACAAATACTCTTTTTGATATTATCTTTTTAAAAATAATTTGTAGTACTTTCAAAAGTCAAACGAATTCAATCGTTTTTTAAAAAATTGTCTTTGAAAAATAAAAAAATACATCTTCAATATTTTCTTTGTAGAAAAAAATGCAGTAATTTTAAAATTAATCGATTACAAAAGTTGAATTTTCTTGATAATTCAAGAAAATTCCTTATGGCAGTTCTAGGCCACCATACACCTGAACTAACAAAAAAGAATGCCAACTCAAGCAGAGAAAATGGCAAAATACACAACGCAAAACGCTGACTTATTTATGAAATGCCAGGAAAGAAAAGGTGATTTTCTTAAACTCTTTAATCTATAGATAGATAGATATAGATAGATAGATAGATAGATAGATAGATAGATAGATAGATATTCTGTTTATTTCACCCACTTGCAGCAATAACTGAATTGTTGGGGAAGGTCATTGTCACATACATTTAACTATTTTCATACATTCACTGAAATTTATAAGTTACAAAGTCATTAATTCTTCTGGTATGACCATGTTGGCGTCTTGGAAGTTGGACCCTTATACTGTAATGAGACTCAATAGCGGCAGGAGAGGGGATGATGTTCTTAAGGGGGGACATTTGGCGTGCAGTAGCCATAAACCGCTTACAAGCTCCTACTCTCCTGTCACTAAGAGACTCCAGGCCGGCCAAGACCAAGGCATAGTCTATAGTCTACCCGGCCAAATATTATTTTGAGAGCTTTCCGCTGTACAGACTCAATTAACTCGTCAAGATATAAAGGGATCACAGCCCAAACTGGCGAGGCGTACGCGACAATGGATCTAACAATACTACAATAGACTAACACGAGATCGTTAGTGCCCAGACCAACTCTCTTGAGGATCCGCAGCACAAACAAACGCTTAGTAGCTTTTTTATGGATACTGTCACAATGTTCGTTCTAAGAGAGGTCATTAGTCATAATAACCCCCAGGAGTTTATAACTAGATACTCTTTCAATGACTATACCATTAAGCTGAATCGGTGTTATAACAGTGGGCTGATACTTAAAAAAATTGATGACCATATCTTGAGGCTCTTGTTGCGGCTTAAGTTGACGGAAATAACGCAGCCAAAGATGGTTACCAGATAGGTCTGAAGGGAGCAGCCTACAATCAATTTAAGATAGAGGTCACCAACAAAAATTATGGTTATGTAATTAACCGTCAACAAAACAACACAAAACGTGCTGCTTTTGACTCTACACTTACTATTATAGAAACAAAAACATTTTTACGACGATGTCTTCTCTTCAAGGACTAAGAAGTTATTCCACATCTTTTCGCAATGAATGTTCCTTTTTCAAGACAGCTTGTGTCTTATTTGATTCAATCTTGTCCAAAGGTTATCTGTTAATAAAGTGCAGTACCTTTGCTCACATTATCTTCTCCTTCTCAGATTGTTATCCTTTGCTTTCGTCCCGGCTGTGTTAGTAACTTAGACTACACCTATCATCAAGACTAGAAACTGAGTGGTAATTTCCCAGTCTCTAACTACCATTGCTAGCCACTATAAAAGTCTAATTTACTAAACACTGACTTTTTTGTTGCACGATAACCTTAAATCAAACCATGACCAGTTATCAGGATTTCTCATTTAGAAGGGAGACAAAATTGAAAGAAAGGGTGTGGTCTGACTAAATCGCGATAACTTGTAATATTTTACACAAACACCCTGAATCAGTACTTTCCCTCGGAAATAATTTTCTCCCTTTACTATGGCTGAAGAATTTTATCGAGTGATACACGCACTACAGTCGAGTTGATTGTAAGAAACATAAAGATAGCAGTGCGTAATAAAATTGCAAAAAGACACAAATAGCAGACACTTCAGGAAAACAGTGTACTGTGTTTCTAGACTTCATTATTCATATAATGTCACACTAGTGATTTAATCCGGAAAAGTGCTATCAAATGTTGACAGACCACCGGGCTGGTATACTGGCCAATTTATAGCCTTTTGTCACATTATCATTACCTGTTTATAATCCAATTATTTAAATGTTTCCATTGAAATGCAAAGATCGCCTGTAATACTCCTACAGTCCTACAATCCTAATTTATATATGGGCAACTCAATTTAATAAATCCAAATGATTATTTTTTGGTAAATAGGAGAAAAATGGAAACGAATGATTGTCTATTATGGTTGCCTCGTGTCGGGTCAAACAGAAAATATGTCAGAAACAAGAAACTGAAGTAATTAAAGGAGGATATAAAAGCGGGAAAAAAATAGTGTTAACTTGACATAAAAAAACTATTAATAACTTACAGTTACTGCTCTTAAAATTTTTCTTTCTTTCTTTTTCTTTTTCTCTTTGCATCACTGCAAGAGTCAAACTACTCAAACGCTTTGTCTTTCCAGAGATTACACTCTACAGTCCACACCAACCTCGTTTCCAGGGTCCTCCCTCTTTCTCTCTCGAGAAACAGAAAGAGAGAAGACCAACTGAATACACCACCTTTTTGACCTCTAAAAAAATCTTAGGAAACTAGAAATGAAACAATGCTGCATGTCTTCAACACAGTATAGACTCATACTCTAAACGATAAAGGAATAGGTTAAAATGTTAGCTTTTAGCTCTGAACCCCCTACCCCCTCTGCCCTAAGTGAGGCTAATTCATTCGTCTATGCAAGACGGGAAGCACCCCTTGTCCCTATTGCGAGTCCCTCGGCTATTTAATCACCTTAAATCCATTGCACCAATAATACAAATAATCTAAAAATAATGCTAGAATTCAGATATTTCAGACAACTGTAACTCATGTTTTTAATTGTTCCATGTGTTCAATAACAAATATTGACCTTGGATGATCTCAGTTTTCTGTCACCTGATTCGCCGTCTACATTTTTTGCTTCTATTTTTTCCTTATCCTCCCAAAACGCCTGATAGTTAGGCTATTCTTTCACCAGGAAGACCGCGATTTTCTGTCATAAAATTTGCTGGTTTAATTTTATCCAGTCCAGTATGTGATGTTCTGAAAATCCCGTCCCCCATTGAGGGGTGAAGAAGGGTAAGGATGTCGAAGGATTTTTGTCACCACATGATAAACATTTTTACCATTTTACTCTTAGAAGGGGTCAAAGTCACTTTTAGACAAATATTTGTAAAATGCTAAAATTGTACCTCTTAAAATTACTCGTGAAAAGAATTTTTTTGAAGATTACAGCGCAGCATTTCGTGGCGTGCCCTTCCGGACAGTTTCGCGGTCAGTGTCTTTAAAACCCAAAGAAGGGGGGTACTCAACAAACATCGCTTTAAATGCTGTAATTTGCGAGATCAAAAACGTTTTTCCTTGATAATGGAGTCATGACTACTCCGAAACGTCGGATTTTATCGTTTGTTTTTACCGTTTTATGTCTTAAGAAATCTCTTTTAATATAATGATAATTATTATTATCAGTGTTGTTGTCGATGATGATAATTATTATTGGGTCCTCAGACCATACATTTCAAGTTTATTACAAAGTGCGATGAGTGTTATTACATACTGCGACAGGTATTACAAAATGGGACAAAGTAGGACAGAACAGGGTCTGAAGGGCTTACAAGCCTTAGCAAAAAACTCAGCCTGAAAGTGACAAAACAAGAAAAAAATTACTCACTGGCCCTTTCCAAAGGCAATTCATTAATGCCATTGTTTCCAAAGTCTGATTGATGACGTTGTTACAGACAGAGAATCTTCCCCGGTGGAGGGGGGGGGGGGGTACTCCTGGGAATTCTTGGTGGGGGTGGGTGTGCCGCCCGGTTCTCCAAATCCTGATCCGATTTCAGACCAAAAAATGTTAATTTCCACACCCGTTTTCAGACCTGGCCTTTAGGCAGAAATAATGTCATCATTGTGAAAGGTTTGAACCCAGGAGTCATTTCAAAAGTAGGTTAGCGCGTAAAAAACAAATTCTTCAAATCTATTTCGAATTCGCATATTTTTCTTTCTTTCTTGCTCATTTGGAACTGAAACGATTAACATACCTTCATACATTCCCGTAGTTCTCTCGAAAACCGTACCCGATTCCAGACTAGACCAAAGTGGGCAAAGTGTATACCCATTTTCAGACCAAACGGCGCAAAAACCCTACCCGATGGGGCGGCACATACCTGTATAACTTATATAAGGGAGTACCTCCCCGGGGAATTTTGAGCAGAAAGGGGCTGTACGGGCCAAACTCAAGAAAAAAACAAGAACCGGTCACCAGCGAAGCTGGGGCCCTGGCGCTGGCATTGAAAAAATAAAACATCACTGACTTCGCAACGAAGTACAAGACGAATTTCAAAAAAGGATTTTCAGCGCAGAGTGATTTCACTTCACAAACCCAAACGGGTTTTTCTTTCTTTTACGAGAAGCAAACATACAATTGAATATATACCCCACCTGAAATTATGATTGCAGCCTTTTCTTCGGTGCTTCATTTATGAAAGAGTTCCTCACGCCAAAATGGCAAAAAGATGTTCATTCGGTAACCCAAGACGCGGTTTCAGCTTTAAAGGAAGCGAAAAGGCTTTCTTTTGCAGAGGCTGCCACATGAGAAAAGAAAAGAATATATCCCCCTTCTGCTTGAAATGTGCAGAAAACTGAAAGCAAAACGTCTTTCCATAATTATTGCGACAAGCCTGGAAAATGTAAGTCTTTCCTTCTGAAGTTGAAACGTTTTGTCCACAACGCGGCTTGATCAAAGAGAATGTTTTTTTCACAATCCCTCATGAGAAAAAAATAACGAAAACAAACATTATTGTTTGCTCAGAATACTGTAAATGAATTTGCCGATTCTGACAAAAAAAAATGTATCGTGATACAAACCCCGCCTTACGGCCGCCTCTGTAATACGGTCACCTCGTTATTACTCACTGCCACTTTTTTTCGGTTAATATGGTCACCCGTCAATACGGCCAACGGCCACACTTTAAAATCTTAAACAGTAGAATCTTTTACAATTTCGCCCCGTTAATACGACCTTTCGTCGGAAATTTGGAAAAAAAATGCCTGTCAGCTGTGTCATGTCAATTTTATTGACCTAAAAAGCTGAGGTTGTTTTTGTATTGTTTTTAGACTGTAGGCGTGACAACTCATTTATGGCGGTCTAATAGCTGATTTTTAAAAGTGTTTGATGTACTGAAGAAAAATTTCTTTTTTTTTTTTACAGTTCCGTTCGAAGAGCGCGAGTAAAAGAAATTCTCGAGAGTAATGGCCGCCCGTGCCGATTTCGAATCAAAGTTCCCATCACGTTTGAGAGAATATACAGATAATTCGACTTTTGATCACTTCAGATAATTGATCAGACCTTGTGAAAAACCTTCTGATTGAGAGTTAAAAGATCTTAAGACTGAAAAAGACAATCCTAATCCTCAAATTGCCGAGCGCTTCGTAGGCAAACAAACCGCATGGACTATCTATGATAGACTACGAGTAGTCCCACATTTTTCCTCAGGGATAGTAGAGCGAAGGAAACGCTAGCGCGCGTGAAAATCACCCCATGCGAGAAAAGGCGACACGCGTGTGGCCTTTTCTCGCGTGGAGTGATTTTCACGGGCGCTCGCGTTTCGCTCGCTCTACTATCCCTGAGGAAAAATTGGGGACTACTCCTAGTCTATATCGATGAAGACTCACCTCTTTCATGTCATTTACTTACATCCAAGTACCGTGTGCCTCGCAGCAAATATTTGAAATGAACTGTTTCTTCGGAACTGCTGGAGGTGATGCTTTTGTGGTGTTAAAAGTTTGAGCAAAGAAAAAGATTATGTGCGTCGATCGATTTGGATTAACAATGCCATGAATAAATTAAATTTACTTCACATCGCGCGGAAGCCCACGGAGACTAAACGGTAACCGTCTTTTTGTTCAGTTATTTACAGTTGCTAAATGATGGTTTTTGTGTGCTTATTTTCTTTGTGATAACTGTTTACACCTATCGATCTGTGCATTGGTAGATAAAGAATTAATAAAGCAAGTTTGGGATTTAACTTATTTGTGCTTTACTTTGTTGATCAGACATGATCGGGGAGGCACTTCAGTTCAGGATATCAAATATGCTTCTCTGAAAGATTGCGGATTTGCCACCTTCTCTGGCGAGTACGATCATTTAATTTATTGTTGAAATTCAAGAATCGAAAAATATATGAAAGTGTGGGAAGCTGAAGTCCAGCATTCCCTTGTTTTAATAAGCTTTCCCATAACTGATGTGGAACTCTTCAGATCGCTACTTCGTGAAGTGATCCTCACCGAAGTTTCACTACATTTTTCTAAGTTGGGCCTCGACCGGACTGATCTGAAAGAGAACTTAATGAAACAACTATCAGAAAAAGGACTTTACAGTGATGTTGATGTTTAATCGACTGTGTTTATCACTCCTGGTTTATCACTTTAACAGGGTTTTTGTTCCACGTTTCACCGTTTATTTATCAGTGCAATCATCGCGCGGCGAAGAAATTTTGTTGAAATCCATTGTTTTCGCCTCTTTCCATGGCTTTTTCTTTCTCAAATTGGCATACCGTGGCTGCCCATTAGTCGGAAAGAAAAAGTTTGTTTGAAAGCCAAAGTTTATCTCTGGTTTTACTGCGCATATGATTTATTTTAGGCGCTCGCGTACGCTTATTTTCTATCAAAAATTGCCAGGGAATTGGGGGTTGTCGCGCGTAAAAGTCATAAGAAGTGCGTATGCCATGTTTGGTGTATTTGTCATTAAGGTCCTTAAGTCAGGAAATTTGGCCCTGCCCCGGTGATACGGGTCGGTTTTTTTGATCGATTGGTGACCGTATTAACGGGGTTCCACTGTAATTATAGATTTTGTCACTTGTAGAAAAACAACCGAAAGTGGTTTTTTTTCTCAAACGTCTGCTCCATTAGAAATACAAGTCAAATTTCTACATTGTGTGACGTTGCGTTACATCTTTTGCGCGATTGTCACGCTTGACGTTGCGTGACACGTCCCCCAAAAAATAGCAAAAGGGGTGGTGGCAGTTGTTCCTCTTTAGCCTCGAGGACAGAGGTCGATCTCGGAAGAGATCTATGCTGCTGGCATGGCGGCTGTCTCTTCTGTCTCGGCTGTCTCCCATTTATCCTCTGGGACAGAGTTGAGTTGGAAGAGATCTCTGAACACCTCCCTGTTTCCAGTAGAGCTGGCAGCGGGCAAACCCGAGTACTGGACCACTTCTCCTATACCCCCGTAATTCACCATCAGCACATGTCGTAAAGCAGGCAGAGATTGCCAGCTTCACTACCGGAATTTGAGAACTAAACTTTATACGAAACAAACGACCTATATATATTGATCGAAAACTCATTTCGCTCACTTATGGTACGGTTCTTCACAAGCGTATACGCTGTTAGCCAGAAATTTTTTTGGGGGGGGACTTTTCTGTGATTGATGCACAACATGCCGTTCACTCAGCCAAGTGCCTCACGGTCAAAGCTATGAAAAACATGGCTGCCATTTGTAAAAATTTTTTGCTTTAAAAATGGAAAAAAAAACCACATAATCTGGACAAAAAATACGCTCAATAAGGAGACGGCCTCCATTTACGTATACTCTGCCACAGAAACAACCAACGTGATATGAACAGGAGAAAGTGGAAGATCAGTGGTTTTGTAATTGATAAAAATTGGCTTTGAATTAAAAAGAGTAAAATATAAAAGAACTAATCTAATATGCTTTCCTAAAAAGATGTCTTAAGTTTTTTTCTTGAAATGTATCAAACTCTCACAAGATCTAATTTCTAAAGGCATATCATTCCACAACTGTGGAGCCGCTACTGAAAAAGAACGGAAACTATATTTGCGCAGATTATATCGGACATCAAGCAGACGAATAATGATGGCTATTGGCAAATCTTAAGTTGCGCCGGGGATTACACCTCGTAACTAGGCTGGTCGAAATCCACTCCACTGACATGACAAAAATCAAATGATCCTGGCAGTTTTTCGGCGCTGATCATCGAAAGGTTCCAAACCGTCCACAGGAGCCTTAATCGTCGACTCTTTTCGAAGTGCATGTTTACATGTGGAATGTATAACGGCAAAAAAGAAAAACAGTCGCAAAGATAACCTTTCAGTGATCCTCAGTTCGCTGCCCTTGTCCCATCGCTTCATGCTCAGTCTTAGTCGGGTAATTGCCAACGAGGCAACCGAGCTAAGAAGCGAGGTTGACTCGACGGCAGAATTATAACGCCGCGCAATGTAGGCAAAAACTCTCAAATTCTGCGTAACCCTCTAAAATTTGCATTTTTGACCATATTTGGGTGTAAGTAATACCCCATATTTGGGTAGTGACGTCATGGTCTTGTGTTTACAACTCGTGATCCGAAATTGGGTGATTCAGTGTGCAGCTGCTCGTTGTCTGTTCAAGAGGACCTAACAGGTGAGCAAGCTTTAATAGATTTCTAGTTTGAAAGGGCAATTAGTGCTCTGGTTTGCTTTATAAATTGCGTTTAAAGCAACAGCTTTAAAAAAATAGGGTTTTACGCTCAAAGCTTGTTCTTTACAGCTCGATTTACATTGAGGTAGCGTGTTCGCTCCTCGACTCAGAACCAGGGTTTTCAGTGTTCTCTTTTCCTTTATGAATTGAATTTTAAGCGGTAGTTTATCAAGGCATAGGGTTATATTCTCAAATCTTTTATCAGAACCAGCGTGTTCTTCGCCGGTCGATTTACATTGAGCCAGTCCTCACCTCCCGTGAGGAATGCAACGTATTTGCGGACCTTTTATTTTAGAATTAATTTGAGAGATTTTGTCAACCAGCATGTTTTTTTGCCACTCGATTTACATTGAGACCGCCCAAAACTCCCGCGAAGAATGCAACGAATTTGCGGACCTTTTGTTTTGAAGACTATCATTGTGCCTTTCAAGAGACTCTTTGTCCTGTGACACTCGCTCATTAGATCTTTGTATGTTATTCAAGTTTATATTTTTATACCTCTGATACATTCCGCCCCATTTTCACACATTTTACTTTACACCAAGTTTTTCTTACGCATATTACCACGCGAAACATTTTAACATTTCTTATCCCTGATGACGCTGTTGCTCGGGATTTAATTATTGTTTATAATGTCAGCAGTCAAAGGCCTCATTTGAAATATCTTTTTCTTTCTAACGTTTATAGCTTTTGATACAATTGAATTTTCCATGAAACATAAGTACTAATTAATATAACTTGCTCATGTATTTACCAACAAAGCTTCAAGCCATGTTGTTATTGCTTAATAATTAAAAAGTGAAAGCCTACAATGTGCCAAAGTTGTTGTTTTGAAGTTAGGTGCCATCCTTTTCTGTAGTGGAATCCATTTTAAACCTCTAAAATTACGAAAAAAAAATATCGCGAAGATCTGAATAGACACATTTCACAAAAGAGAAACGAATTCGCCTCGTTAGCACTTGCCGGAAGGTAACCCTAGTTCAATTTCACTAGCAATAGTTGACACTACAGCTGCCCCCGCTCTGTACATTGTCGGTGGATAGTATTCTTGCTCGTTGTGTAGCTCTTTGAAATATACCGATTCATAATGACGATTTTCACACATATTCCATGCAATAGGTCAGGGGCACCCAGCTAGAATATAGTTCAAAACCACTTTAACATAGCATTGTTAAACGTATTTTAGTATTTAAACGGTACATATAGGCATATTTTTATCACTTAAAAATTTTTATCTGTTCGGATTTCCTAGCTGAAAGTCTAGTGATCCGAAAATTGTAGGGATCAAAATTTATCTTTTCGAAAATTTCAGCCACAAAAAGGCTCCCGAAAATTCTAGGTGACCTTTTTAGAGTTAAAAATCCGTTAAAAATGGGATATTATACCATTTTTTAGATGTTCGAAAATCCTAGGAAAGGCAGGCAAGCAAGAAATTTTACAACAAATTTTCCGAAAATTCTAGATCTAAAATCGTCTTCCGAAAAGATATTTTCCGAAAATTGTCGTTGGGTGCCCCTGATAGGTGAGATAAATACAGGAAACGCAAGGTTCCATGCACAGTTTCAGTTCGATTTACACAGCTTTGATCACAACATTCTCAGTTTCGAGAATAGTTAATTCTAAACCATAAAAAAGATTTAATTAGCAGTTGAATTTTCGCTATTTCTCTTTCACTTTTTACATTCAGTTCATTTTATTTGCCGGAAAGTAAGTTTTAGAAATTAAAAGGACGTTTGGTCAATTCACGACGCGCATTCTAGTCTTCTTTTAAACTTAATAGCGGAAGAACATCTGTGATCAGGGAATAAGTCAGCACAGAATTTGATTGTCGGCGAATTTCTGTAATCATCCATCGTTCTTCTAGTGATAAGCTAGCCGTTGTTCACTCGTCAGCTGACTCGTCTTGCTTGCTTGGCTGGCTTGGGGCTGAGTCTTATTCCGATCAAAGAGAGAGAAAGAGTGTCTGGCAAGGTTCTTAATCAAAGATTTGTAACTCGTGTCTGGCAAACTCTCCAAGTGTTTATATATACACTGTTATACTCACCTTATAACTTCATCTGCGCTTAAGGAGTGTCTTGGTCCATAACTTTCAAAACAACTGCTCCAAAGAATGTCACTGATATCACGTTACGAAGTATGACTGCACAATAAATGTCACAAAATCTACCTAAGCGATCCCTTCGGGATAGAAACGTCATCATTACTTACCGATTCCTCGCGGCCCCTGTTCAAGCAAATCGAGATTTTTACTAGTATACCGACTGTATATTTGAATTGTAAGTACTGTCCTTAATATACACACGCGAGTTACTAGCCAAGGGTGCCTCCTCGGGGTTTCGCCTCTGGGCGAAATCCCTGCGAAGGCAATGATACCCAGATCCCAGCGGCTGTAATTAATCGTAAAAATGAACGTACAGTAAAAAAGGAAAACGGTCGAAGGGCGGGCTTCTGAGTCAGTGAACTTCATCGATATCCAACTTTATTTTTTTCACGGTGACAACGAGACTCCCTGCAATAACTTGTGGTATGTAGCTGTAGTTTTTCTTGTATCGCTGTGTTTTTTTTATATTTCTTCTTTTTATTTTGTTATATTAGTATCCTGGTACGCTGTAATTGGCCACAGCTGTTGTGGTGTCCCTGCCAAAGTTCTTTCTTTCTGTTTGTTTGTTTGTTTGTTTTTTTCGGCGAAGCTAATAAAATAAAATAAAAGTTTAAAGGTCATTACTGAAGAATCTTTGAAAGTTATGCACTCTTCTATAGGATGCCAATACAGTTCCTCTAATACTGGTGAGATATGTTCATGTTTTGGTGCCGAAGAGCAACGATTCTGGCCGCTAAGTTTTGAAGATGCTGAGGTCTCTTGGTAGTTTGTTTCGATAGTCCATGCAGAAGTGAATTACAGAAGTCCAATATTGAAGAAATGAAAGCATGCACAAATATTTCCGCCGTATGGTGAATGATATACTTCCTTATACGGCTAATGTTTTGAAGGTGGTAGAAACCTTTTTTGCGTATGGCTGTGACATGATGTTCCATTGACGCGAATGTATCATACAGCCGAACACCAATGCCGGTTTCTAGCTACCGATGACTTGCTAATCACCTCATCTGGGCGATTACTAGCATTAAGAACAACTAGTTCTGTCTTGTCCCTTTTCATCTTAAGCACGTTTATTTTCATCCAAGCATCTTTTGTGAAGGCAAAACCACAACCACAAACCAGTGAGGCAGGGTCAGCCGGATCTTTAGCAGACCTGGATCAGTAAAATTTTGAGTACCAATTTTAAACTTGAAAGAAGGCAGGAAGAGTGATGGAAAAATATAGAAAGAAAACAAAAATAAAGTGGTGAATTATGTTTTTATATATTTTTTTTATGTAAAATGGTTGTGTGATCTTTATCACCTCTCAGGAGTTAACCATACTGCAGCAGTCAAATAAAACCCATAAAGGACATAAAGGAACTTTGACTTGAACTTTGGCATACAAACCAAATGCATCACAGTTGCTCGAGACTGTAACAACTTTAAAAGAAAGGAAATAATCGTAGCAACATGCTAAGTAGAACTAAGTAGGATGCAGGGGGAAAAAACTTGAAGAAGATTTTAGGGTTAGGAATTGAAATGGTGGGTTTTTGAAACCCTGTTAGCCTAACAGTTTTTCAAAGTTCATTTTTGTTGCTTGCAATGTTTGATATATTGGTAAGTATAATTAATGGACAAGAAGCCGTAATTTTATCTTCGTTTATGTCAAGTCCCATAGGAAGCGTTATTGGCAATAATTAAACAAACTGAAGTGAAAATGATACTATAACGTAATAACTACAAATAGAATGAAATATTTATTTATAGGAAAAAAAGCAAATTTTGAAAAACATGGCTGTCAAAACTCGGTTGGCATGGCAACGTCAATGTTGACTTTTACGTCACGACGATTTTACAATGTTCCCAAAATTTTCAGGAAGAGTCGCCAAGTTTTGTGATCATAGCTAAGGCGGTCTTGAAGTTAATCAACTTTTTGGCGAGGGGGCCCCTCCGTCAGTCTAAATAGGGTTAATCACGTGTAACTTACGTCATTGAAAAGTTAGTATGGCGTCAAAACATTAAGGCCTAATTTTGTCATTCCAAGCTCCATAATGGCTTTTGATTACTCTTAAGAGCTTAGGGACCGTTCATTTTCTATGGGGTGGGCGAGAGGGGGGGGGGGGGGGTGGTGGGATTTGAAGGGCAGCTCCTGTAAAATATGATGGACCCCCTCTTCATCAGAAATTTTGTTAGGTGACCCCCCTTGTATCCCAAAATAATTGAGATGACCCCCCTCCCAAAAAAAAGGAAAGTAAGAAAGAAAACGAAAATGAAAAAACCGAGAAAGAAAGGTCGAAGAAAAAAAATTAAATCATGACTGCTCAACTTAAATCAAATAGAAGTTTTGTCGCGCTTTTCTCCCTCTCTCCCTCCAATATTTGCCTGCCCTATGGCCTACCCTTTGAAGCCATTTTTGTGGCATGCACCCCCGTCAAATCCCACCAGCCTGCCCACTACCTGATAAAAAATGAACGGTCCCTTATTACATTTAAGGCCTACATGATGTTAGTTTTCCAGTGCATCCATCTGAGCTCAGACCGGGGTCCCCTGGCCTCAGCTCCAACTTAATTTCTCAACTTTAAAACAAGTGTGGGCATAGTCGCGAACAAGTTCGAAAGGAGTGAACCCTTACTGTTTTGGTTGGTTGAATATTGGAATATTGAATATTGGCTGAATCATGTCCGGTCAACAGACTGGTCGCCTCACCTGTAATCCCAAGCAAACAAACCGAGATTAATGAGTGGTTTCCACAAGGTCCGAACAAGAGAGGCCGGCACAGCCAGTTTGAGCACTTTGATTACTTTTTATCGTCCTATCTTGTAACAGGAGCCCATCATGGGCTCCTGCTTGTAACATATATCCTCGTGGCATTGTACAATCAATACGCCTCAATCTTGGTCAGCCAACCTCCCAAATCATTGAAGGATGTGGACTGTTCACAGTCCTCTTTTTTTGCAAGATCGTCGGGATGGAGCGCTTATAAGGGCGACCATCTTGCTTTCCAGTGCGACGGGGTGTTAGAAAATTATTGCGTCATCGTGGCGGGAAAACTCGTCACGTGATCTGAAAACTGAGCTTTGCACGAGAGTCTAGGAGCTGTGTAGTCGTTCGGAGTCGTGGAGCTGATCGAGTGTGTAGATTGAGTGTAGATCATCGAAATTTTACGCGAACTGATGTCGATGAACCCTTAAGTGTAGAACAGAGTACAGAATTCTAAAATATGAACATGTGAAGAAATATACCGTGACTTTCGATGGAGTGAAGAATTAAAGCTACAGAAAACTGATAGATAGATAGATAGATAGATAAGTGCTTTATTATCAACAGAGCGCCTAAAGACACATGTGTTTACAACGATAACAAAGATTTTCATGCAATTATTACAGAGGTGTATATTTGCAAAGTTTATACGACTATTAAACAAGGTTATATTTAACGCGGCTATCTCTTTCGCGGAAGCGATCATATACGTATTTAGCCACAATTTTTTGCGTTTTCTCTCCTTGCTTTACACATATTGTATCACATTGTATCATATTGTATCACACATAATTTGGACAATTTGTGACATGGTCCTTCGATATGACGCGCCATAAGGGACAAAAATACTTGTGTGAATTTGTGTACAAATTCATCGTCATGATCGATTGGTTTCAACAAATCCCAACATTCCTTGCGCGACTTACAGAAAAAGAAAATGGCGGCTGAGACGGAACTGGAAAGAGCTATTTTCACTCTCCAATCTTTGCTGTGTGAAATGGAACGCCATCACTTAACTGACAACATCAATATGTGTGGATTGTTTGCCAGACGAGGGGAGGACTTTGTAGGCTTACCGAGAGTGTGCGTCGTTGCTTGCACTGCAAAGCAATGTAACAGCTTTAACTCAGGAAGTACAAGAGTTGATTGGCCGTGTGGAGAGTCATGTTTTTCATTTTCAAGCAAGACAAGAATTTCTCGAGGAAGGCCTGAATACTGAATTGGTACAAAGGCTTGCCTGCGAAACAATGCGAAATGGGATGCCAGGAAGACCGGTACACAAGATAACGGAAAAGCAATTTGGAGTCTTAGGAGTGTGGGGTTTACATGGCGAAAAACAGCGAAGTTCCAATTTGTATCGGAGAGAACACTTAGAAGACGGCGGTAAGAAATGGGTTGGCCCATGGGAGAACAAGAATTCAATGAAATTTCAAATCAGAACTTGGATAATGTAGTTAGAGTGAAAACTTGCAAGAGGTGACACAGGGCACCCAACGTCAATCGGAAAATATCTGTGGGTGCCCGGGATGTCCAGGGGCTTCCACCTATGGCACAGCCAGCCCCTAGACAGAGTTGCGCCCCCATGGCTGGCAACCCGCGCCCTCCAGCCATGAGCCCCCACGCCAATGGAACCAGGCACCTGTCACACTGATTCTGGAAGAATAAAAGGGGGGAGGGATGGGGGTAAAAGAATGATCCAAAGGCTGAACGAAGAGAATGGCCGCCAGGAAAACACTGTACTGAGCACATGGAAGTGATGCAAGCAAGGCTGACCACGCTTGAGCCAAACGACTGACCGCTGACCACGCCCGCGCTCCTTTTTGTTAACTGTGTTAAACATTTGTTTAACCTCATGAAGACGATTTGAGATCTAGAATTTTCGGAACAGTTTTTGTACAATTTCTTGATTGCCTGCCTCTCCTAGGATTTTCGAACGTCTAAAATGTGGTATAATTGGCCATTTTTAACGGATTTTTACCCTAAAAAGGTCACCTAGAATTTTCGGGAACCTTTTTCCTGGCTGAAATTTTCGGAAAGGTAACTTTGATCCCTATAATTTTCGGATCACTAGACTTTCAGCTAGGAAATCCGAACAGATGAAAAAATATTTAGGGGATTAAAATATGCCTATATCTACCGTTTAAATACTAAATACG
Source organism: Porites divaricata (assembly GCA_038088405.1). Lineage (NCBI taxonomy): Eukaryota > Metazoa > Cnidaria > Anthozoa > Scleractinia > Poritidae > Porites > Porites divaricata. Next base: position 9,799,708 of record JBBMOI010000004.1, read on the forward strand.
TTTAACAATGCTATGTTTAAGTGGTTTTGAGCTACAGTCTCGTTGGGTGCCCTGAGTGACAGGCCGCACCTCTTCACCGGCGTGAAACCTTTGAAAACCTTTTACATATTGCTCCATTGAGGAGACCTCTTTCAGGGATCTTACAGTTTAAAATTTAAACGATGATATAGCTTCCATATAGCGGACCAAGATACGGCTCGGTACAGTTTATGTTCAGCAAGGGAAAATTGTGTAAGTTGAGCAGAACCTTTAAAATGTACAACAGACAATTTATTCAGTTCGCGCGTATTCCTGTTGAATTTATAGCCAGTTTATGAGATTTGTCTACTCAAAAATATAATAATTTTTCCATAGCTGCTGTAATCTTAGGGTATCTGGTTTTAATATCTCCGTAAAGTTTAGGTTTACGCGATTTCAGAGAACAATGTTCAGCTGTAAACAGCACGTAGTCTTTAAATAATTATATCCAGATCTGTCACTGGTTTTGTGTATTTATCACGTCTTTAGGATGATGTGTCCTTTGAATGTCGCTTTGAAACTCAATCGCTTTGTAAATGTGACTAGTAGTTTTAATATCATAGGAGAGTATTTTAAAGCCCGATATTTTTCAATACCATTAGCATGTTGTTTTTTTACCAAACAATTGACTGGCTTCTTTGTGCCACTACATATTGTCTGCAATTAAATAGAAGTTTACAAGCAAGACCGGCGGTTTCGAGTCTAACGATTCTCATCAGTTGCTATGTGGTGGGATGGTTTAGGTGAACTCTGAACCATTCCCTATTGTATTCCGTAGTCAAGGGACCGTCCGCCATCGTTTTACACGTGCTCGAAGACGAAGTCGCGCAAAGAATGTTGGGATCTGGTAAACCAATCGATCATGACGATTAATTGAAATCGATAACAAGTAGGACGAAAATGTGGAAGAAGTTCTATATTTCATAGAGTAAGTTGTACTCAAGCAATGCTAAGTCGTGTATTTCGTAGGTGAGTTATAAAAACTGCCGTAAGTCAAAGATGTAAACAACACGTCGTAACTTGCAAAACAACCTTGATGTCTACAAGTTAAAAGTTGTGTGAAAAGATCGATAAGTGGTTTGTTTGACAAACAAGTTGTTCATATTTTGTTAGAAGTCAAGTAAATGAAGCTGAAAGTCGTAGACCTAACAGCAAAGTTGTAAATGTATTGTAGGAAGTTATCTTCGACAAGGATAAGTTGTGTATAAATTCACACAAGTTGTATACAAATTCACACAAGTATTTTTGTCCCCTATGGCGCGTCATATTTCGAGCCGGATCGGCTAAAAACAAGTTCGAAACAAGTTGAATCAATTAATCGCCAAGAGCAGGATTACAGTACAAGAAAAAAAAAATGGACAACGAAAAAGCCAAGAGAATTAGAAATGCCCACAGAGCTTTTGTGTAGAAAACGATGGAAGGTGTGCAACGGGGATCTTAGTCGAGCAGACTGCCGATCACGTGGGTGTAGACAAAACGTGGACCCCTTTCTGGACCCCTCTTTTTTTAAATAAAAAATGAATAAATAAATAAATAAATATATTTAAAAAAGCAAGCGGCGTGCTCACACGATATTTTAATTTCTTACCTCGATAATCTGCACTTCGTTATCCTCTGCAAATAAATTGAACGCATTCATTAGTAACTTAAGCCATCTAGAACGTACAGGAGGCCTTTTTGAAAGCCATGACAAAGCAAAATAGTAGAATGCAAATAGATTCTATGCAACTTACCATCCCACGCGCACGCCGACGCCATTTTTACAATCTGCGACACTCGGGCTATGTGACCCCGTTGGTATTGGGCAGCGGTAAAACCAAGATGGCGGAAGAAAATGGCGGAAGTTTGTTGTTCACGTAGCCGTAGTAGGCGCGAGCAGTCGTCTTGCTTAGCAGCACGCAAAGTTTTGCAGATACTGGCGATATATTCGTTTGTCAGCCTTTATAGTACAAGCATAGAAATTTTATTTGTATCTTGGAAGCACTTTATTCGGTCACCTTTCAAGCTTCATGGTAAAATGTGCAAGACGGAGTGATGGTAGGGGACTTTATATTATTTTTATTTAAAAAAAGAGGGGTCCAGAAGGGGTTCAAAAAGGGGTCCAAAGGGGGGTCCAGAAGGGAGGGTCCACGTTTTGTCTACACCCCGATCACGTAAAAGATTCATCAAGGGAAAGACTTCTGGGATTGAAATTCACCCTGAATGAAAGGCTAGAAACTATTCAAAAGCTGGACGAAACAATTCTGGAAAACACTAAGGGGAGAGACATTGGGAAAGAAGTCGAGGATTCTGGTGAGTTTTGTGCAAACGTTTACCGTATTTTGGCTAGAATTGACTTGAGTTTAGAGGACGCTAAAAATAGCATACACGTGGAAACTTCACCAAGCTTCATTCAAGGTACATGTAATAACAATGTGAAAAGCAAAGAGGGCGCAAACTTGAAGCTACCTAAACTTGAACTAAAGTCATTTTCAGGCAACTACCAGGAATGGCATAGTTTCTGGGACACTTTTGAATCTGCGGTTTCAAGACATTTCAAGAATCCAAAAATTCACCTATTTGAAGAGTTGTGTAACAGGCGCAGCCGAATCTGCAATTACTGGGTTGCCTCTCACTGAAGATAATTACGAAACTGCCATTGATATCCTTAGAGATAGATTTGGTAAACCACAGTTGTTGATTTCTAACCACATGGAAGCTTTGCTGAAATTGCCAATTGTCAGTTCAGTGCATGAAACGAACAATCTCCGTGATTTGTATGACAAGATTGAGATAAACATTCGAAGTTTGAAGGCACTAGGCATTGGATCAGAGTCCTTTGGAAATTTGGAAATTTATTTAGAGAAAATTTCTTCTGAGTTGAGATTAATCATCAGTCGCAAGTTTGGCAGTAAAGAAACTTGGGACCTTGATGCCCCTTTATATGCGCTGAAATCTGAGTTGGAGGCAAGAGAAAGGTGTAATGCAGTGAAAACAAGTACTCCAATCAATTCTAACCCTAGATTTGACTTGCAGAAGGGAAGAGTCAAACAGCCCCTTTCCTCATCTGCACTTTATGCAGGCAGTGAAGAGTGTACTCTGCAATGTGTCTTATGCAAGAAAAATCACAAGTCCATCACCTGGAGTACCATTACTGAGCCAAAGGCTAGAAGAACTATTCTGAGAAGAAGTGGCAGGTGTTTTGTTTGCTTGAAAGCAGGGCATATTTCTCCACTTTGTCAGTCAAAGGCCAAATGTTTAAATTGTGGAGCTAGACATCATGTGGCCATCTGGGAAAACCCTAAGAGGCCTGTCCAACCTAGTAGTTCAGGAGCTGAATCAGCATCACTTAGTAGATCTGAAACTTCACAGGAGAAATCCAGAGATGTTGGAACATCAACAATGCATATTGGCAGCAATAATAACTCTGTACTGTCACAAACAGCTCAAGCCTTTGCTTCTAGACCAGATAATCCGGAAACTGGAATGTATACTCAAGTGATTTTTGACTCTTGTAGCCAGAGATCTTACATAACCAGCAAGACACGTGAGCAGTTAAATTTACCTACTGTTGCATGGTAAGGAAACCTTGCTAATCAAAACATTTGGTGACAATTCAGCATCTGTAAAGGAATGTGACATTGTGCAATTGTGCATCAGATCAATAGATGCAATGAGTGTGTACATCACTGCTTACGTTGTACCAGTAATATGCAGTCCGGTATCGAACCAAGAAATTCAAAGTGCAGTAGAATGCTATCCATACCTTCAAGGGCTGCAGCTTGCATGTGGAACTGTTAATGGAACAGTTAGTACTGACTTACTAATAGGAGCAGATCACTACTGGTCTTTCTTTACTGGAGGAATGATCAGGGGAGATCCTTCTGGACCTGTAGCTCTTGAGACCAAGTTGGAATGGATACTGTCGGGACCAGCTGCAGTTCCAGCATTGACAGAGTCATGCATAGTTAATCTAAGTGCTACACATGTTTTGAAGATTGAGTCAGCTGACATCAGCCATGTGCAAGATGATTTGCAGAAATTTTGGGACTTGGAGACCTTAGGCATAAGGGACACTGAAACTTCAGTTCATGAGAAGTTTTCAAATGAGATAAGATTCACTGGTGAAAGATACCAAGTCAAGCTACCATTCAAGGATAATCACCCTATGCTGTCAGATAATTACACAAATGCATCACGAAGGTTGGTAACTATGGTTAAGAAGCTTAAGACCCAACCAGAAATACTGAAACAATATGATAAAGTGATTTAGGAGCAATTAGAAAGTGGAGTAGTTGGAGAAGTGCAACTTAACTTACTTCGGCTTTACAAGAGTTGTATTTGGAGTGAATGCTAGCCCCTTCATTCTCAATGCCACTATCAGATACCATGTTAATACATGTATGCTGAATGAGAATGCTTTTGCACTTGAGCTTTTAAAATCCTTGTACGTAGATGACTTTGTTTCTGGGGCCAAGGATGTGAACATTGCCTTTTCTTTGTCGCAGGAGATAAAACTTTGTCTGAAATCAGGAGGGTTCACTTTCACATGTTCTAGCCGGATGTTCATATTTTAGAATTCCGTACTCTGTTCTACACTTAAAGGATTCATCGACATCAATTCACGTAAAAGGAAATGGAACAGCAAAATTCACGTAAAAGGAAATGGAACAGCAACTCAGCAAGTCTTTTGCAATCCCTGAAACAAGATTCAGCCTTCAGTGGAGACTTTGCTACAAACAGTAAAGAGCCGGTGTTCAAGGGGAAGATGAGAGCTTCTCAAAGTCAGTTTTCAAGCAAGGTACTGAGAAAGAACAGAAGCTCTTGGGAATGCTTTGGAACCCTAACCAAGATGAACTGATCTATGACTTGACTAAGATATTGGAGGGTGTGGAAGTTCAGCCAACTACAAGAAGACTGATTCTCAGTACTGCTACGAGATCCTTTGATCCCTTGGGGGTAATATCTCTAGTTATTTTACCCTTCAAGATTGTGTGTCAAAACCTGTGCAAGGCACAAAGGGACTAGGACGAGTTAGTAGATCCCGAACTCAACCAAGAGTGGTTGTCAACTTTGTCAGACCTAAAACTAGCTGGAAGAGTGAGTTTTAAAAGATGTTATGCTGAAGGTCTCGGTGGGACTGAAGTTAAATCGCTCCAACTTCATTGTTTTGCGGATGCGTCGGAAAAGGCGTACGGAGCCGTTGTTTACATGAGAGTAGAATATGAGTCAAGAGTAGAATATGAGATTGTGGCATCAAAAACTAGAGTCGCTCTGTTAGATAAGCAAACCATACCGCGTCTAAAACTGTTATCTAATCTTACTGCGTCAGGACTGGTGAAGAGTGTGAGTCAAGCTTTAGAAAACGTTGTGAAAGTTGATGACGTAGTCAATTGGACGGATTCTATGATTTCTTTGTGGTGGATTGGAAACACTGATAAGGAATACAAGCAATTTGTGGAGAATCAGACGAAATGCACCGCCTGAACAATGGAGGTACTGTACAACCTCAGAACAGAAACACTGATTTCCCTATTGCCTTCGTGGGAAATGCTGAACAGGAACATGTCAGTGAACATTAAGATTAAGTCAAAGAACAGGGAACTCTTTTGCTTTCATTTTTATTTTCTTTGTTTCGTTGTTGATTGACCTGAGTCAATCAAGGCGGGGAGTGTGTTAGAAAATTAATGCGTCATCGTGGCAGGAAAACTCGTCACGTGATCTGAAAACTGAGCTTTGCACGAGAGTCTAGGAACTGTGTAGTCGTTCGGAGTCGTGGAGCTGATCGAGTGTGTAGATTGAGTGCAGATCATCGAAATTTTACGCGGATTGATGTCGATGAACCCTTAAGTGTAGAACAGAGTACAGAATTCTAAAATATGAACAGTTGAAGAAATATACTTTCAATGGAGTGAAGAATTAAAGCTACAGAAAACTGATTGTATCACACATAATTTGTGACACGGGGTTTATAGTGGTGGATCGAAGGAAAGGAGCAGAGCCGTAGCTAGCGGGGGGCAAGGGGGGCAGTTGTCCCCCCAGGACCTGTTAAGCCAGACACATCAAGTCTGTTTATCTATTTGTTTTCTTTAGACTCTTTAGACTCAGTTATTTTGATTGTAGTGTCTTGCAATTGTTTGACATTTTCATATTCGATCGAGGTCGATTTTTCGGAGACATTTCTCATGACAAGTGCTGAAAATAGCGTTTCGGAGCCTCCAAAATTGAAAATTTTCTGGTGTAGGATACCCCTTGACCCTCCTACAAGGCTCCTGCCTGCGGCACCCGCGATAATGCCCCCCGTTAAAAAAACCTAGCTACGGCTCTGGCGAGAAAAACAGAGGGACTGTCCTAACATCTCTACAGCGACGCTCCGTCTATTTTTCTCGCTTCCTCCAAATGTTCCCCCGCCCCCTAAGTAGATTTGACACTCCAAGATGGTCGCCCGTAACGCAAAGTCTTCCATCTCGACCGACGAAGATCTTACAAAAAAATAGGGGACTGTGAACAGTCTATGAAGGATGAACCGTGGAACTCACTTTCTCATCTTTGATTTAGGGGGAGGGGCTCTAAATTTAAGCGACCGCTTTTCTGTTCACCAAGGATGGTCGCTTGGGAGAGACCCGGATTTTGAACAGATTTCCGTATCTCTAGATCGACGTCGTATACAAGTCATCATCTTGAAACAAAAAACCGCTAGCAATTACACGTGGGGCGCAAAATAACAGCGAATAAGCTGCTACATCACCCAATACGATGGAAGTGGAGAGTCGGAAAAAGCGCCCTGGGGACGAGGTTGTGTATGATGATTATATATTGTTTAATGAGATATTGCAGTTACAGTTCTTTTCAACATTTTCAAGTTTGCTATTCCACCAGGAGCTCATGATTCCACCAAGTGCCAACGATACAATGAGCGAATATAATGAACTAGAGATTTACCACGATGCTTTTTAAACAACTTACGGTATGGTAAAAGTATTCGATTTGATAATGTCTGTGCCATCATTAAAAGAAGCTATATTTTTTTATTCGTCTGTAAGTTAAAATGTTTTCTTTTAGGGGTCAAAAAAACGTTAGGCCACGCCCAGATTGGTCTCCTTTAGGGGTTTAATTCAAAATTTCCTTTCATATGGGAGTCCCCCTCGGGGACTGGGCAACTCCAGTCCAAGGCTGACCAGCTTAGCAAAAAGCCCGATTTTTTTAGAGTCTATTTGCTACACAGGCTAGCAAGTTTTTCAAGTCTAAATTATGCTTTTCCTGTATGGCTAACCGCCATCGTAATTATACTGGTGATGTTCAGGTTTATGTAAGATCGGTGGGGAGCATCATCATCATAGCCTGGCTTCTATCGCCGAAGAGCCGGGCGTGGGAAAACTCATTAGTTTACCATATTTACCGTATTTTTATCAACCAATTACCTATATTTTCACCTGTCTCGTTATGTGTGAAAATTTCGGAATGCTTGGCGCCTTCGGGTCTGCCTGGATTTTTCTGAAAACTGACAAGCTACGGCAAAATGATGAATCAGTTTCCAATAAACTTTTGCCGCAGTCTGGAGAACTTTTCCACCGTTACATGAAAAAGAAGAACAGCTTTTGATTGTTAAGGTAATCAGTTAATGATTTCCCCCGTAACATGAAAAGTAGTACGTAATTGAACAACATGTAAAACGCGGCGGAAAATGGAAGACTCTTATAGCCTCTGTAAAAATTCCTCGTGCCAAACAAATAATATAAATCATTATAAGGTTGACACGCCTTGGTACGTGACACTTGCCAGGCCGAGTAATTCCGAGTCATTTTCTTAGTGTTCTCGTGTTGTTAACTTGTACAAAAGTTTCTTTCCTATGTCAAAACTTCGATTACCAAATGCATGAAACCTTGCAGTGAAACCTAGTCAGAGGTCAGGGCCTTAATCCGAAAATCTACCAATGGCGTGCAGTTTTCCGGGGAAGGATGTTTATACTGTTAAGCCAAACAAACCTTTTACAAAGTGCTACAATTGACAGATTTTATTAATTATCGTCAACAAGAGGTGAAAATCTGATTAAAAATGGATGCCAAGTGACCGATCACTGACGGTAGATTTAAGTGTATTCCGAAGAGTAAAGGATCTGTGTAGTACGATTCATAGAAAGAATACACTTTTTTTTAAAATAAACGTTAAACGCATTTCTTTTCTTATGGACATTCGTTTGTCGTGAAATTAAAACACAGACATTTGCAGGTTTACCGAGATAGTAAGTTGTTGCAGAGGGGAGATCTCCGACTTCTGGTGACCTCCGAAACAGCTGAAAAAGAAAGGAAATACTAATATATCTGTCCCTTCTAATACTTGCCCTTGGAAATTCTGTTGAAAAATAAACCATGTACTAGTTTAATTTTTTCCATTTCATTTATTTTTCCCTGTTTGCGGACCGAAATAAAGATTGAATGACACAGAACTCAATTGCTGTTTGTTTATTTCAACGAGCAGCATGTTTTTCTTGAAAGAATTTGGCATTCCATTAAGAAGCTATCAATATACATGTATAACAAGTGTTACAAAGAGTTTTCTGAAGGAACCTTCCATATCAATCATGTCGCTTTATTTGGAAAATTTTATAACGTTTACGGCTTTCTCAGTTTTTATAATTATGACCGTCCTGTGAACTAGAATCCATTTAATGAGAATGAGAACGATCGTTCTTTTGCGAAAGGTCAAGATATCATTTTGAAACCAAGAAAGCGACTTAAGACGTAGACGTGTAAAATATAGTTTTAATATGCACGCTGAAAACCCTTGGATATTCTTTTCTACCCTGTGAGCAGCGGCCCTTCGTCTTCCCGGCTTATCTAGGAAGATCGAAGGGCCTCTGGGTAATTCTGTTCACGATCGCTGCAACAATTTCAGCAAAATGCAGTCAGGCAGACAATTGTCCATGAAACCCATCAAACATGATCATGATGCCGGTCACACATGAAGCCGGTCTCCTTAGTGGAAAGTAAAGTAAATTTGGAATAAACTGACAGGTCTTATTTACATTTTTTCTGTTGGAAATCATTTAATTTTGGTGTGAAGAGAGTTAACGTCCTTGCTGGTGAATGGATTGGTCGATTTTTTTTCAATATCCTGACAACGCTTTTGACGAATTTGTTCAGATATGGCGAAAATCCACCTGCTATACAACATTAGTACCTTTTGACGATAAAATTCCCCTGATTTAACTGCAGTTCGTATACTAAAACCACACAGATTTCGTAATGCAGAGTTCATTATTATCTAAACAGCTGGGCCCGGCGTGAACTGATTGCATTTACAAAGAAGGTAAGAAACACTTGGATGAACCCCAATACGATGTACGTAAGCCTTCGGCAAACTTCACGTTAAAAATCGTTGGTACCTGATCATTAATCATAATAATATATTGCCATTTTATTATTTCCTTAAAAAATCAAATCTTTTCCGAAAATTACGAAGGGTCATAGTTACAGAAGGAGAAATGAACTATAAAACTCTTAAAATGGTTAGTATTTGATTCGCCTTTCTTCGACCAAAGCCGGACCCTACAGCGGTTTCTTCTTCCGAAGTGTGAAGAGCCAGATTACTTCTAAATTGAAAGGAATAACTTTTCATTAAAAGATGTTGTTTTCACACCTTTGAGGATGCCACAAGGATCCCAAAGTATTAAACTGTAGACATACTGGCGACCGAGGTGAGAAATACGCAGCGCAAACTAAACAGTCCGATTTGCTTGCTTGTTTGTCTAGAAACATTCCCTGTTCAAAATCGTCGAGGTATAAATATCGAATTAGTTCTAAATGTTCATTCAGAAAGAGAGAGAAAAGGAAAAAAAGGACAGTTATCGCGTGTAATAAATTTTCCTTCAATAAAGGAGTTCTTGTTATGGGTGTTCCTTCCAAACAGGAGTGTTCTCGTAGGTTGCGGTTCGGTTGTAATCGTTCCGTATTGCGTTCTAGCTCATTCTCATGCATAACAATTTACAAACCAAGTAACATGAACTTCGAAATATAATACAAACATCCAAGCTGCTCAAATTGACCAACCAGAGCCAAAGTGGAAAAGAAAAGGTGTACTAATCAGGGACGCCATTAAAGCAGGGTGTTCTAACAACCATTGTTCTGTGCCGCACACAGATAAAGAAGTCACTGTCCAATAAATAAATAAATAAAACTTTGTAGTGTTTATCAAGAAATGTGGATTTGGTTCTGTGGTCTGTATCTGTTACCATGAATCGGGATAGGTACAACAAGCTTTGGAGAGTGAAGTTTTCTGTTGCCGTGAGCCTGAGGTCCGCCAAGTGATCTTACTCGCTTCCATTTTGCCCGTCTGTTTTGAAACCATATTTTTACTTGAACTTCACTTAGTTTCAATGTTCTTGCAATCTGTGATCTTTCTTCAAGCGAGAGATACTTTTTTGTGTGAAATTCTCTTTCAAGTTCTAAAAGCTGCTGGCTTGTAAATGCCGTTCTTTTACGCCGTGATTTAGATCCTCCCTCACTGTCAGAATTTTGATCTCCTTGTTCATATTCCAACTCGTCGCTTCCACTCGGTGAGCTTGGACTGGGCTGGCTGTCGTCCCCTGGTGCACAATAAAAGAAAACCAAAGAAGAAACTCAGGTCACTGTGTATAAGTTCATAAAAAGTATCTACCATTCGTTTTGATAAGTGGGAGATGAACTACAAAAGTCTGTAGGAATTTAAACTACATTTAAAGAGAAATAACGATGTTTTAAGACATAAAAGCGTTAAAAGCGAGTCCTACTAAATACAGAGAAGGTAACACTTCGAGTTTTAGTTGTAATTTTCAGCCCCAATTTCAAAAAGTGAGGAACAGTTACTGTTTAAGATTGAAGTTTTATGACGACGGCCTTTGCATCGTTCATGACTTTCGACCTGCAGTTTTTTAGTTGCATTTAGAAACATTTTTTTTTATGCACGAATCAGATAAAAGGATGCTTACTTACCTAACAGAACCGTAGAAGACTTGTCGGATAAGTTATCTCCAAGAAAGTGCTTGCTGATTTTTTGTTGTCCTGGTCCACAGTTGGGAACGGCCTCCTCCAAATAATAATGACCGTGAGAAGTCAGTTCAACCAAACACTGCATTGCACTGAGTGGACCGCGGCTTAAAAGGGTTTTACCGTCATTGTTTTTTTGTTTTGGAGGGTCTGTTCTGGAAATAATCGATTCTATAGAAAAAGAAATTGAATTTTGCATTGTTAATGTCGCCCGTCGCTTTCTGCGTGTATTCACGAGCGAACACGAATTACTGACTAGCTGAATCGGTATTGTTCTTTATCGGATTACGGTGTCTTTCTAGGAGACGTTACTAATTACAAGGGCTGAAATGATAGACGTCAACCACTCTTATCCCATTGGTTGATAAGTTCTACAACGACAGAAGTGAAACGTTCATCCACTCAAGTTACCCCAGTGTGCGCACCATGACAATATTTAGTGAAGTGCTATAGGTCAATTGCAAATAAACCAAGGATAATTTTTTTTAAGTAATTAATCAAGGGTAAGGAAATGTTATATCTTTTAAAAATTAAAATGTCAGTTTCATTGTTCCTTGATCGCTTGGGCGGTCGTTTAACGTTTGTCCACCAACAGAAAGTTGAGAAGAAGAATGTCTACACGCTTTTGACAAACCAGACAAAGCATACCTCAAGTAGCAAGCGTTTACGAGGGCAAGTGGCGGCTCTGAACCTCTTTGAACAACGAAAGATATCGGAAATTAGACTTCTGTATCACAACATAGTTAGTAGAGGGGATTAACTATGATCACAAGTTCATTCTAAAAACAGTTTTTGTCCGAATGGACAACACGCTGAACATTAAAATCTTCTTGTTCTACTGCTAACCGGTTGTCTTTTAATTTGTCTTTTAAAATTTGCGAAACAATGGTATAAATATCTTTACAGCAACTTTTTTACCCGTGTATCAATTTGTCAGATTTATTTTGTTTATGCGCAAAAAAGTGAGATACACTGTGTACATGTCGCTCGGCTAAGTATGCGAGTTGTCTTTTTACACCTCGTTAAATTGAACTTCCGTCATGTTTGATCATGAAATTTTTCCATTGACAAGGAAGGAAGCAAGTTTCATTTCAATTTACTTTGAGGCTTTTTGGGGTGCCTTTGTTTTTCCTGCTTTCTAATCCTTAAATATTAAGTCAGTGTTCGTCAATTCAGTTATGAGAAAATTTTCACCTTTTTTCATTACTAGAGTCACTAGAAGTGAACTGGACTTGACACGGACGTTCCCAAACCCACTTTCATACTTTAGAGTTAAAAAACCTGGTGATGAGCGATTACAGTGTTGCATATGCACTAATCAAAAATAATTCCAGTACCACCAATCGTTCAAACTTATATCGCATGGAGTCGTTTTTTATTTTCGACAGACGAGAATCGTGCAAAGTGGACGAAGACGATTAACACCAGGAATTTAATATCTGGCGGTCAATTAAACGTGTATGATAGTTGTCACAAAATGTGTGAAAAGCTGTTAAAAACGGCGCCTTCGGGTCTGGTAGTCCTCGAACAAAGGAAATGAATTCAGATTAGCTGGTTACACGCTGTTTCTTTGGGTAATTTTGAAGATTTGATGAAATGCATCGTTTATCGTGTCCAATATGTACATAAGAGAACCGTCAACGTTGATTTAATAATCTCTTAAGCCGTTGCAGGAAGAATATCTGCATGCTTGTGCTATGAGATACTACCCAGCCTGCATAGCAGGCGCTTCGAAGTAACAGGCCGTGAGATACTCTAGTACTGCTAGCCTGGGACCAGGCTCCGCATAGGGGGAAAAAGAAGAAAAAATTGGCGTGGGCTAAAAAAGACATTGTCGAGCGAAGCGAGCCGAGAGGTAGTGTAGGAAGGGGAAGGGTGGTCTGCCCCTTCCCAAGGCCTTCGCTTCGCAGGCTACCAAAAACACTGCGTGAACAGACCATATCATTATGATAGCCTGCGATCGTGTAATAAGCGCTAACGCTCTAATCCCGAATAAGCGCCACCCCTAGCCTGCGTGGAAAGCGTTCAAAAGGGAAGGGGAAGGTACTCCCTATCGAATCAGCACCCTCTCCCTTCTCCCCTGATATACAAGGATACAAGGACAACCTGTTTCCGTTGCCACTTCATTATTGCTTCAACTTTTAAATTAGCATTCATACTGATACATCTCTGTGTAAGGTAGACTTTGATAGATTATGCTCGCAAAAATAGCCTGCTCATTTTATGCTACTAAGAGTGCTCGTACATTTCTGAATTTCTAATATTATGCCAAAACATTATGCTAGATTTTGGACCTTTTGTAAAATGTGCTCATTTTAACAAAAAATACAGAAAAATTATGCTTCTACCTCTTACTTTAAATTTGGTAAAAGCACCTCAATAATTATGCAAAGTACAAATTATGCAAGCAGTACTCTTTTTAAATTCGAAAAATAGATGAAAATTATGCCCATAATGACGAATTATGCCAACAATCTAGTAAAACCTTGAGTAAAATGTAAAATAGGACTATGGTCACTTGATTACCAACAAGAATTTTTTACTTAGCGTTAACCTGCGATAACTGCAGACCTTTTTTCCATGCGAAAGACATAATGGAGATACAGTGGAACACCGCCCCACCCAACGCCTGGAACATCCGAATTTAGTGATATCTCAACACTCTTAACGGTGGTATAGGAAAAGACACCCAGTTCCAAGTTTGGAGAATGTTAGAGCAAAAGTCTTGTAGGATATTCCATGCCTTCCATGGCATCTGGAAAATGCCCTAAAAACGGTGCCAACAAACCTGATATGAGCGTGTTTGTTTGAAAACCATTAACCCGCAAGAGAAGGGACTAGCGAAGATTTTGGAAAAGTCGTGAAAGTAACACAGCCGGAAGGGCCCCAGAAGTGGATAATTTCTCAAAACTGTGAAATTGTAAAAAGGTTCACGTTGCAAGGACAGTCGTTGTTTAGCTTGAGCCACATTAACTAATTCACGAAGATTAATTTTAGGTAGATAATACTATTTCTGTATTTTATATTTTGACTGCATAAATATTTTTTTACTGATTTTCACTTTGAATTATTATCATCGATCAGTTTTATCACCTTATTGTACATTTCAATCGTAGCCTTAGCCTTCGTAGTTTTTTTTTCTGCTTTTGTAGTAGTATAATTGTCTAGGCCGCTATCCATTTACAATAAAGTCTTCCATAATATGATACTTCATTATCCATTACAATTTTTTAATTAAAGATTTTGTACCGCTGGGTGATATGTAGTATTTTGTCCTTTGCAATGGACCTAAAAATGGCTTAAAAGGCGAAATTCTTCTGGGATTCCTAACTGGAATTCTGCTCAATATCCAAAAATGTTCCGCCCTTGGCGTTTGTATGATTGAAACTATTTTTTGGGCTCGTCCCAACTCTTTGCTAATTTCAACGTTTAAGATGGCGGGCGAGCATTAGTCCCGAAAATAATATATATCATCTTTGGCACTGCAAAATAAGCCTGGCTATTCCAAATGTGGAAGGAACGGCCAGGGCCTCAAAATCAGTCTGCAGGATTTTTTTTCTAAAATCACCCATAACCACCCCCCCCCCCCCCAAAAAAAAAAAAGTGAAATGGTCGCCCCCTTATTATAAATAGCAAAAATTACTGATATCAGTCAAGACGGTTAACTTCTCAATTTTCTTTCTAATATTAAATCTTTATTCCAACGTTGATACAACCGGTTATGCCAACCAGCATACTGCTTTAAGCATTACCAACTGACAGCAATGAAGCACACCTACCAGCTCCGCGGTATGGCCAGTACCTTACGCATGCGCACAACCATATCACCCGGGCAGTGGGCATGCCGTGGGAGAACTGCTTGTAGCGTTCCCAACCAACAGCTACCACTTGTTCACGGTGGAGCTGGCCCTTAAAGTAGTGCTTGCACTCGACTCGGCAGTAAAGGGTCTCTGATGCGCGGGTTAACTCTGCTCATTGACCCGACGGCTATTCCATGCTGGTGAGCCCCAACAAGGGCGAAACAGCTGTCCATGGCTGCCACTACCTGGGTGATATGGTTGTGCGCATGCGTAAGGTACTGGCCATACCGCGGAGTTGGTAGGTGTGCTTCATTGCTGTCAGTTGGTATTGCGTTAAGCATGATTGCAACTCTTTTTGCTAATTTACTTGTTAAGGCTCCCAAGTCAGTACCCAAAACTTTGCATTTACTAACTCGAGCAATGATGCTGCTATCTTTTTTTTTTACTGAACCTGTCAATGATCCATTTATCTATTTCTTTACCCGTGTTTGCATTTTTAAAATGTATTTTCTGTTCAGAAATAACATGTAATATGTTTTATCATCATTCAAAGACATCATCACCGACATGATCATTTGTTAATTCGTTGAAGGTTTATGCCATCATTACTCATTACACCAAGAATAGATGCGTGTAGGATCCCCCAAACAATGTCGGTCATTCCTTTATCTACTCCGTTATTTTGATGTTTTCTGTTAGATAAGCAGTTTTGAAAACGAGGAAAGTGTTGTCCTTTTGACGATAATTTTCAAGTTTGTTTAACAGAATTTTGTGGTTAATTTATTGTGGCAGAGGTTTTTCCAGAACAAAAATACACCTATGGAGCATTCACTCTACTCCACTGCAATGCAAACTTTTTCTTCCAGAAAATTCTAACTGTTCATTGATGTAGAGTGCATTTTCTGAAGTCCTACTGATTTTGCAAGCTAACCAAACTGAAATTGGTTAAACAACGTGTATTCTCCCCCCCCCCCCCCCCCCCCTCTTCCCCTTTCTCTTTTTTTTTTGCTCTCGCTCCAACTTTTGCGCAATTGCTCGATTGGAAACACTTGCTACGCAGGTTATTCATTACACTAACAAACTGTGATACAAAAAAGCAAAAAGAAAAAAAGAAAAGAAACAAGCCAAATATGAATTAATAATCCATGCAAACTAGGTTTTGATATTTTGATAATCCTGCCAAAACAGTGTTGTACTGTATAATACTTCAATTTGATTTGAAATCAACTGAATTAAGATAAGGTAAATTGGCGACTGTAAAGACGTTTTCTGCTTCATTCTTCCGTCAGAGCAGATTTAACTTCGGCCTCGGCTGGTAACATCCTCCGAATTCTGCATGGCGGGAAACGGGATTTAACTGCTTCCCGGGAAGCGGGATTCCCCAACATTTGAGGACAGGATGCGGGATTTTGTCGCCATTTCCTCCGCCGCGAAAACAATTTTTTAGTTCGCTTCAACAGACTCGTAAAATGACCATATTTGGAAAGTATGGTCATCTGGTGGCAAATACGAAGACGGGTATCAGTCGTCATGATTTGCCGCACTTGGTAATAATATTGTCGCACTTTATAATACCTGTCGCACTTTGTAACAACACTTGTCGCACTTTGTAATAATTAAACTATCGCACTTTGTAATAAACTTGAAACGGATGGTCGGAGGACAAGTAAACCCAGTAAAAAGTATCATCATCGAGAACAACTAAAACAACAACAATAACAATAATGTTTTTTTTATTTGCAATTTTTTTTGTATTTCAATGTAAAATGACATTGAAATACAAAAAAAAATACAGAAACACACTAAAAGTGAAGGAGAACAACAACAAAAAAAGTAAACATCAACATACGTAATACTAATTTACAATATCATTGCTTACAAATTACATTATTAACTTAACTATTAGCAAATTACATGTGAGAAGGCTAAGAGAGATAATAAGTTAATCTTTCTATTTTCCATTGTGTTTTTAAATTATTTATGAATTGCGTAGTGCTTGGTCTCTCCTTATTATAATTGGAAGCCAGTTCAATTTCTGCGAGTCCTCTAAAACAGCATACCGCCCAAGTACGTAGCCCGCGCATGTTGTTTGAACTCTTGGCAGCCGTTTCATTTGGTATTCTGGAAGGGGATTAGATAGAAGACGACGCACCCGTAGTCCAGTTTTGACAACACTAATGACTCCAGTAACTGCTTGCGAAGATGGTATGGTGCGAGGTTGCGCAGTTTCCGGAGAACCGCCAATGCTGCATAACAGGATGAAAGAAGCGCAGTCGTGTGGTCAGCCCATGTTAGATGTTCGTCCATGTGGACCCCCTGTATCTTAGCCGTGGTGACACGTTCTAATAGCTTCCCATTACAGCTCACAGCTCGAGACATCTGGCGTGTGGAAACAAGCATCCATTTTGCTTAGCCTTATTCAATGCGAGGTTTGATTCAGATGAGTAATCCCCCAAACGCGATATTGCGTCATTTAATTCCACGACATCATTAGCTAAGTCCTTCGTCTTTGAGTGAACGAAGAAAGTTGCATCGTTTGCGTACTGGTAACAGGGACCTTAATGTGTTTTTGAAGATCAGAATCATATAGGTTGAAAATAAAAGGTCCCAGTATCGATCCCTGTGGGACACCAAGCAGTACAGTCTCGATAGACGAGGTCTTGTCGTCTATTTGAAGTAACTGGCGGTGATCAGAGAGGTAGTGGACCATCAAAGTAAGAAATTCGTTTGAAAAACCTAAAGCGTGCATCTTGGTTAGTACTGTCTTAAAACAAACTGTGTCAAAGGCTTTAGAATAGTCTGCAAAAACCATCAAGCTGACTTCACCCCTCTTCATAGCTCGCAGGAGATCATCGCAAATCCCTAGCAGCGCAGTTACTGTAGAATGGCCCTTGCGGAAACCAGATATACTTGGTGCCTATAAAGAAAGCCCATCAATGTAGGAAATTAATTGTTTCAGCACTAACCGCTCAAACACTTTTGAAAGAGCCGACAGAATAGATACTGGGCGGTAATCTTTCTCGCTCTGTGGGTGATCCGTCTTTGGGATGGGTAAAACCCGAGCAGTTTTCCTCGTTCGAGAAAACGTCGAAGAGGTAATAAAGGTATTGATAATGTGAGAGGACCGGCAATAGGCTCACTTACTAACTTAACGAATTTAACAGGTATTTGATCGACACCGGTTGAGCAGTCCGAACGGAGGTGGCGTATTTCCTTCATTACGTCCTCGAAAGTTGCGTGACATAACTTAAATGATGATTGTGAGTGTTCTGGAAATGACTTTGCTAACTCCAGAAGATCAAATGTTGCATCCGGGGTGGTACCCAGTGTCCTTTCGTTAGTGCTGATGAAGTGTTTGTTGAGTTGATCAGGATCGGCTCTTAGGGGATTGGTACTAGGGTTAAGCACACGATGGATGACCCTCCATACCTCTTTAGGGCGTTTTGAGGAGAGGGCCGTCATAAAAAAAGGACCTCTGCTTTACCAATAACCACCTTAATCTTGTTTCTGATAGCCCTAAAAGCAGCCCATGATTCATCATTATTCGCATTGTGCGCATCCAGTCTGAATTTATCTCTCTCAGCTTGTAGCTGTCTGATATCAGCTGCAGGTAACCACGGGGCAGGGGGGCGGGTTATTTTAACCCTCTTCAGAGGCGCATGTCGGTCTATGCACTCAACAATAAGGGTGTTTAATAAGTTAACCATTTCATTTGAAGACTCCACAGCGTAAACGATAGAAAGTGGCAGAGTGGAGAAATCATGCTTGACGGCGTTTTTGTCAAAGCATTTTTCATTACGAATGTATTTGTATCGAGGTTGAAATCTGGGCACACGGACATTTGCACACGCGAAAGTACCGTCATGATCACTTACTATTGAGCACGGAATTACACCTCCAGTGTTCGTGATTCTATGAAGATAGTTGGTAACAACGCGATCTATTAATGTCTCAGATGTTTTTGTGATACGCGTGGGTTGTAGACCAGGAGCCCATAAGTACATCTAAAATAGCCTGATAATGTTTGGTTAATCCGTGTTAGCAGGCTGCAACATATCAATATTGATATCACTAGTTAATATAAGTAAACCGTCCCAGGTAGATGTAAGATGGTCAAGTCTCTAGGCGCTCAAGCCAGTCAGAGTAACTGAGAATTTGGGCAGATCTATACATCTATACAGTGCTTTGCTGTGCCTATTGCGGCCTGGAATCTCGACCCAAAGATGCTCAAGATCAGGTTGAAGGTTTTCAATATCTTTCCGGTATTTGAAGATGATGCTGTTTCGAGTATAAGCACCGACCGCCCTTTATTGACATGTTCTCGGTTCCGAAAAACTGTACTATAACCCGGCAGAGACACGTAGTCCAGTAATAAATATAAGCGGGGCTGTCTTTCAGCCACGTCTCGCTCAGGGTTATAACATCCAGTGGATGTTCATTAATTGTAATAAGGAATTTGTTAAACGTCGAGACCATGCTCTGGGTGTTAAGGTGCATGATTCGTAAATGAGTAGCCTTTACTTGTAGAATACGAAGACGACTGTTCAGCTGTAGATTCGTATACGTCGGCCGGATCATTGAATTCGTCTCAGTCAATAGAAGAACTATAGAAGGGCAAAACCGAGGCAAGACAACTTCCACTTCCACACGTAAACAGGATGAGTAGTTCTAGTCGGCGTTTGAGATTATCATTTATAGGACCAGGGATATATTTCTGCATCAGACTTTGCCCAGGGGAAAGATTAATAAGAGTATTGTGGGACACATTAAGCCATGATAAGATTTCATGTTAAAATTTAACATTTGCAGGGCATTGTAAGGAGGTATGTTCCAGTGAATCAGGAGTCTTACACTGATCACAAAGATCGTCATTTCTGATTTTGAATTTCTTAAGTTCTTTGTTGGTCACTAAAATTCTATGGAGAATTTTGTAACCAAATTCTCTTAATTTATTGTCTTAAGTCGGTTTATAAATTGCATTGAAAGACTGTTCCCAACTAGTGGCAAAGTAAGGAAAGAAGCTCGACCAGCGTTTAACAGCGGTTGGCACTGTAGTTTTACCTTCCTAAAATACATTGTAGAAGTCCTTACATCTCAAGGAAAGTGGTCTATTGTCAGAAAAGTAAAAATCCTCTTGTTCCTTAAGTAGGCCTCTTTTCGTTACGGCAATTTCTTTAGCTGTTTTCTTCAAGCAACTTGGAATCGCAGCAATAAGTTGAAAATATTGAAGAAAATTCAGGTGAACGTTATATTTAACTTGTAAATCATCAAGGGACAAGAATTTTCCGTTTTCGTCTGATAAGTCTTCAACAACTGAACAGATTCCTTGATGTGCCCAAAACATAGATTTATTCTCTATCGTGATTTACTGGTTATTCCAAAGAATGAATTCACTCAGAATCATTTAGAATTCATTTAGAATCATAATTACACTTCAGTAAAAAAGGCAACCCTCCATATCTGTTAAAGGAGTCATTTGCATGAGATTGCTTGCCATGATTCATTTGTACGGTTTAAAAACCTGCCGAGCAAGCTCAAGCGTAAAGATTTAATAACCACTGTGCGAAAGTTAGGAAAGTTAAGTCCACCGCTTGACAGAAATTGGTATATAACATGCAGATCTTTTTATTTTATCATTTTTGTTTTTCCACAAAAATTTTTTTCTTTTTTCTTGTACCAAATTTAATTTGTATGATAGATTTATTCCTACAGAGTTAATTGGTTCTTTATAAGATTCAAAACCTAGAGGTATACTTACATTATTTTTGGCTGAACCAATCCACATTGCTTTCGTTTTTTTCTTATTTAAGGTATCATCCACACCCAAGCACCCTCCTCGCGTTGATCGGCTATAGCGCTTTTGCTTTTAATAAATACCCCCATAAATCATACATTTTCTGAAAGCTTAATAGTTTCAGATTATTGTATATTCCTTTTAAAACATCAAAATATTAACGCGATTTAGAAATGAGAAGCTTTTTGTGAAAGTGGGTGTCCCCGTTAATTTAAGTCCAGGCCATTCCTAGAAGAAAATATTTGCCTACACCGTTCCATTAAGTTGCACGATGCTGGCCGGAGGTTTCAGCTCGTAGTGCCGTGGAGTGTTAGGCCGTATTAAGTTTGTTTCTTTTGGACCTACCTGAACTTGTCCGATCCGGCGCGCGTAAATTAGCGCCGGGGAGATAAGTAGGGCTTTATGGTCATGCTATGGAAGTCGTCCACCACGTCGATCGCGGAGCGGTGTTCCCCCCATTACGCCATATGCTTGTTGTCTTATTTTATTACACTTTAATTGTAAAGCCTAGCCAAAGGAACTGCGACATTAAGAAAGTTTTACAACGCAATTGTAAAACGCAGTTAATGGAGCGTGATGCCCTCAATCGGCAACATGTAACGCAGTGCTATGCTATAGCCCCTATCAAATATCGTAGAAGTTTACTCGTAGTGGGTAAAAGTACTGGGTAGTACGTAAAATCACTTCTATAGCTGGGAAACTACTGATACAATAGTAATCCTTGTTTTTGTTGAGGTTAGGGCTAGGTTCTAATGTATCGCTCGTTGTGTATGGCTAGTAAAAATAATTTTCCTCATGCATATCTCGTGGAGCTCTTTAGGTGCACGTTCTATTCTGTAGTACAGTATTTTTCATTGGCTTAACTTGGGATAGCACTCGGACTATAAAAGGCCTAGTTAAAGTCCTGTGTCTCATTCCGAGCTGTATTGCTAACTTAGAATACTTCAACCGTCCTAAAGTTTTGTAATTCCCACCCTTCCCTCCCTTTGGAGGCTTTGTTGTTGTTCCTAATAAACATGGCCTCACCGCTTTTTTTTTTGGCTTCGGTTTAAGGTGGCTGAACACAGTTTTGCGGGTGGTCAGCGGTAACTCGCGTGACGGTGAGTGTTTTAACTCAGACAAACAAACATGGCGGCGAAAAAGCAATTGTAAAAAGAAGACGATTTCTCAAAATCTACTCATTAAAATTTTAAGATATTTGGAGGAATTTTTACTTTTATAGTATTTTAGATAATGAGAACTTTAAAATGGAAGTTGAACAGACGATTTTTGTGACACATTTAATAATTACAGTACAATTATATTATTGATTATCTAAAAACCCCTCTGTTAAAATTTGGTCAAATAAGTTTCAAATGGTTATGATTAATTATAGTAAGCTATGTGCAAGTTTATAGGAAAATCTAATGAGTGAATTTTCTGTAAACTGAGCAAAAGTGAAATTTTAAGGTTGTATTCAATCGTTCATGTTGCCATGGAAACTACGAAAATGTCAAATTTTACCTGTCAATCAAAATCTTTCATCAGTATATTTTTCATATGCCAAGTTTCAGCTTGTGAGCTGCGACCCTTCTCTTGCTATAATTTGGCAAATGACATACACTCACAAACTGCCAAAACTGTGTTCAGCCACCTTAAGTCTCACGGCGACTTCCCCAAGCTTTGATTTTAACGCAACTTTCATATTTGATTTTATTCCAGCACGTGCCGGCGGAGTCGGCTCGTAGTGCTGATAAGATAAAGTTTCTAGAACAAAATATTTGCCTACACCGTTCCATTAAGTTGCACGATGCTGGCCGGAGGTTTCAGCTCGTAGTGCCATATGGAGTGTTAGGCCGTATTAAGTTTGTTTCTTTTGGACCTACCTGAACTTGTCCGATCCGGCGCGCGTAAATTAGCGCCGGGGAGATAAGTAGGGCCTTATGGTCATGCTATTGGAAGTCGTCCACCACGCCGATCGCGGAGCGGTGTTCCCACCATTACGCCATATGCTTGTTGTCTTATTTTATTACACTTTAATTGTAAAGCCTAGCCAAAGGAACTGTGACATTAATAGAGATAACCACATTATGATGGCCTCATTTAGGTATATAAGAGATAATGAGAGTATAAAAACTGAATCATTTTCTAAATAGGCTTGTACTAGTAGAGATAATTATATCATCATGTCCTTGCGTAGGTTTTACAGAGTATAAGAATTTAATAATATTCTAAATTGGCTTTTTAAGTTGAGAGATTCATATCACTATGTATATTAGGATCGTATTAGGTTTGGTATCGACCTTTTTTTACTTCTAAGTATAGCTTCTTAACTGGTGTAGGTTACGTTATGCGCCCTATACAACTCATAATATGGACAGCATTCCAAAGTTTTATACTGCGAGATAATAATAGTATTATTAAATAATTTCATTTTTTTATGTTATTGTATGAAATTTTCAAAACACTAAAGTTCAGTTAAAAATTGTTCTCATTTTTTAATTAACACATCATTTCTGAATTCATATTATTATTATTTATTGAGTGTCTGTGACATCTTCTTTCAGGAAATTTACTGAAAGCAACTACCCAATATTATTACAATTAAGTTATAGCAATGATACAAATGTTCATGTTTTAGGGTTGTTTATTCCAGTCTACCATCTGCAACCCTCCAAGTTGTGACTATTTTGGTCGCCATGGCACCTAAAATTTTGCAGCTGGCAACTTGATTTGTAAAAAAGTCTCCCTAAACCAACAGAGTTGGTTGCCAAATGGTGACCGAGCAAAAACTTTAACTTGGAGGGTTGTACTGTCACATTTCTTTTGGATGTATTTTTGAAGTATCTCAGTTTTTCCTTTCAGCTCTGCATTGCTTAAATCCTGTCTTTAAGAAATTTACATTTAACAAGAGAATTCAGGTAATCATTGATTCTTCTTTGTTTTTGATGTTGATCACATTCTTGTTAGTTATCTATTTTTTCTTCATTTCAGGCTATTGCCAAATCAGTTGGTTATAAACATCCAGCTGTTCCACAAAGCATGTATATCTTTAAGGTAATTTTAATATGCTCTGTAATGAAGTGGTTAGTTCAAGGAGAGACCATGTTGCAGGGTCAATAACCAGAGTTCTCATTAAATACCAGCTGTTTCGGTGAGAGCTCTAACAGTAACAAGACAGTAACTCAACTCAACGCCATGACAGAACGTCGCTCTCTCGAGCCCCTTCCCATGATGCCTAGCATTAGGGTTACCACCCTCTAACACCTTCCCCCCAGTAAAATTTACAATTTTACGTTCAACTAGAGTATCTTTGCGGCATTTTCACTAAGCGTCCCGAACGTGTACGTTTAACAGTAATAAGGTCCATCTTAGTGCATTTAGCAGGTTCTGCAGCCTTTGCAGTGTCTTTTAGTGGTTTGATTTTTTTGCCATTCTTTTCAACAACAGCTACAGGTAGGTCTTCGGCTGTCGGTTTCTGTTCTGCAGATTTCGAGGAGGGTTCCGTAAGTTTGACTTGCTGATCTTCCTTAAGATGTACACGGTTTCTTCTGAGCAGTTTACCATCCACATTAACATCGTATGAACGGTATCCACAGTTCTGTGAGACAGTTCCTTTCTTCCACTCTTGTCCTTTCAACAGCCCTTCAGGCTTAACTCTAACGGTATCTCCAGGCTTCAATTCATTTAGGTCTTTAGCAGTGCGGTCATAATAGGCTTGAGATTTCTCGCGTTTCTTAGTTTTCTCTGCTAACACTGTTTCTGCAATCTCAGGTGTCAGTAATGTCGCTTTCATAGGTACTTCAGTTCTTGTTCGACGGTTTAGGAATCTTTGTGCGGGAGATGTTGTCATGCCAGCTGTAGGCGTGTTGTGCTGATCAAGTAAAGCCTCGTACGGACTCAATTTTGTTTTCTCAGCTTTCCTCAGCAAAGTTTTGACAATCTTCACAGCAGATTCAGCTTTTCCATTACTTTGGTGGTGATATGGTGAAGATTTGGTATGTTTCATCTTCTTTCGTTGGCAGAATTGCGAGAACTCGACTGAGTCATAGTTTTTACCACAGTCTGTGACGATCTCATCAGGAATTCCCCATCTCGCAAATTGGTTTTGCATTAGATTAATGGTTTCACATGCAGTTTGGTTTTTCATCAAGTCAAATTCAATCCAGTCACTGTAATAGTCAACTAGAACAAGATAGTGCTCTTTGTTCCATTCAAAAATATCAGATCCAACTTTTGACCAGGGTCTGTTAGGAATTTCATGACCGATTAGTGTTTCTTTTTGGTTCTTAGTCGGGAAAGCATTGCAGACTTCACATGTAGCAATGAACTGTTTCAATTGATTGTTCATTCCCGGCCACCATAATGAAGTTCTAGCACGCCTAAGGGTTGACCCGGTGCCCATATGTGCTTGGTGTAATTTAACAATCAGAGTCTTTCGGAGTGTTGCTGGGACTACAATGCGATCACTCCTGTAAACGATTCCATCGTTAAAGGACAGTTCATCCTTAATGTTCCAATACGGTAAGATTTCTACAGGAACGTTGCGTTTGCTTGGTTTCCAGCCCATTGATATGTGGTCGATGACAGACTGTAAGACAGTGTCCTTTGCAGTGGCTTCTGCAATTTCAGCGAAGTTGCTTGCTAAGCTTGGTTCTTCATGAACAAGTCTTGTCGTTTCAATCTCTTGTTCGATCTTGCTTCGGTGCTGGTTAGTCGGTTGAGATCTGCTCAGGGCATCAGCAATAAAGAGGTCTTTGCCTTTTACATATTTGAATTCGACATCATATCCCATGATTCTGCATAGCATTCGCTGAAGTCTAACAGGATTATCTTCAACAGGTTTCTTCAATACGGCAGCAAGGGGTTTGTGGTCGTTATAGACTGTCACTTTCCTACCATAAGTGTAGGTATGAAATCTAGTGAGCCCAAATACAATACTAAGCATCTCTTTCTCAATTTGGCTGTAACGTTTTTCAGTGTCTGTTAAGGCTCTCGATGCATACTGTATAGGTTGCCCGCTTTGCATGAGGCAGGCTCCTAAACCACTTGATGATGCGTCCACTTGGACTTCAACTTGTTCAGCCACATTGAAGTATCTTAGCAGTGGTGCATTCAGAATGAGGGTCTTAATTTCATCAAAAGCTTTCTGTTCATTTTCTTCCCAGATAAATGCAGTGTTGTTCTTCAGCAGAGCTCGTATCGGTTCTGACTTGGTTGACAAGTCTTCTGAAAATCTTGAGAGGTAGGTAACAACACCAAGTAGTCTTCTGACTTCATCTTTGTTGGTTGGGGCAGGCATTGACTGAATACATTCTTGTTTCTTGGGGTCAGGTTTAACTCCTTTGTCTGTAAGGACCACACCCATGTAGAACAACTCAGTCTTCCTCAGCCGGAACTTCTCCTTATTAAGTTTAATATTCTTCTGATGGCATCGCTCCAACAAGGCAAGCAATCTCTTGTCATGGCTAGCTGTTGCTTCTTCAATGTTTTCTCCATCGCCCCAGATCAATATGTCATCAGCTATGGCTTTTACACCTTCTAATCCTTCTAGATTCTCATCAATTCTTCTTTGAAATTCTTCAGGTGCCACACTGATGCCAAAAGGCATTCTTTTCCATTTCATCCGTCCAAGAGGAGTATTAAAGGTTGTCAGCAAAGAACTTTCTGCATCTAATGGTACATGCCAAAAAGCAGTCTTGATATCAGCTAGAGAGAATACTTTAGCATTGTTAATGTCTGTAAGCAGATGGTCGACAGTTGGGATTGGGTATTCAGATCGTTTGAGTGCCGTGTTCAGTGGTCTGCTGTCTATGCAGAGTCTAATTCCATTCTTAGCAGAAGGTTTGTTTACAATTGTAGGAGCACTTACCCATTCGGTAGGCTCAGTCACTTTCTCAATTATACCTTGCTGTTGGAGGTCTTTGACTTCTGCAATAAAGTTGTTCTTCACAGAGAGAGGGATCTCTCTAGGAGCTGTTTTGTGAGGAGTGACATCATTACTTGTGTGAAGATGTAGTTCGCCCTCAAACTTTCCTATACTGTCATCAAAGACTTGAGGGTAGTTAGTCAGAATGGTCTCCAAGGTGAGTGGTGCTGTCAGTTCACTGGCAGTTACAGGGACACTTGGGTTAGCTGGGGCTACTACAGCAATATTCTCTTGTAAGAGCTCAATGAGTTTAAGTGTTTCAGAGTCATTAAGACCGATCAGAGGTGTTAGGTCTCTGTCAACAATTCTAAACTGAATTATCCTTTCTTCACTGGTTGCAGGATTTAGCACAAAGACCTTTCTGGTTCCCAGGGTCTGAATTTTGGTTTCTTCATCATAGAGAGACAGAACAGGCTTGACTACAGTGTTAAGGTCAGTGAGATCATAATCTCCACTGATGTCTTTGTACACATTCACAGGGAGAATGCTACATGTTGAACCAGAGTCTATCTGAAAGCTAACAGGAACTCTTTTCTTCCACAGCAGTAGGTTTGCAAAAGCTTTCTTGTGATCACAGTTTTGATTAAGTACACAGATTTTGTCAACAACTTCATAATAGTGATCCTCACCATCTTCCTCTACTCTCAGTACAAACGGTTTTGAGGTTGATTTTGATTGTTTTGGATCTGAGTGTTTCTCCTGTTTTCCTTTTTGTAAGCGTTTACACTCCTTTGAGTCTTGAAAGTGATTTTTGGCCTTGCATTTTCTGCAGACTGCTCCCCAGGCGGGGCAGAGTTTCTTGTCTGAAAAGCTATGAGCTCCCTTTTTGTTTGCACAGTAATTACACATGAGGACTTTCTTGGGCTTATCTTTAGAAACAGCTTTTATACTCTCTTTTGCAGGAATTCGGTTTGCACTGCACTCTTGGACTTCAATCTTTGTACTTTCATAAGCCTTGCCAATTGTAATAGCTTCAACTCTTGTGAGAGTGTTTCCTTTTTCTAGCAATCTTTTCTTTAGTTCTTCATCAGAGACACCATAAACAAACTGATCTCTCACTTGCCTATCTTCGTCTAAATAATTACAGTCTTTCACTAACAGCAGCAGATCAGTGACAAAAGCAGTTATTGTCTCTCCAGGTTTTTGCACTCGTTCTTTAAATTTCTTCGAAGCAACAATTTCGTTACATTCTGGACTTACCGCTCGCTCCAACTTAGTCCACATCAGATCATAGTCGTTTACATCCTCACCTTCAAACCAGTCCAAGCTGTCGTATATCTTTTGACCTTCAGGGCCAAGCCAATCTTGAACCAAAATACATTTCCTTTCATTTGAAATATTCACAAGACTTCCTTTGAAGATGTAACCACATTTCTTTTTGAAGGCTTTCAATGCTTCTAGCCGATTCTCCTGGCGGAAATCGAACTTGGGTCGCTCGAAGTTCATGATATTACCCGTAAAGAAACCTTGATTTTGGTCTTGAGCTGGGGCCGCAGCTTCGGCTCCTTCTTCCGACATGTTTAACTCGTGGTTTTGCAGGGTTTTGGCGCGAAGATCTCAGGCAGTATGTTTGAGCGATCGACGAGATTCCACACTCACAGACAAACAAGATCACAGAAAGTCAGATCGATAGCAACAGAATAATCAGCGTTTGTTCACACTCCTGGTACCATGTTTCGGTGAGAGCTCTAACAGTAACAAGACAGTAACTCAACTCAACGCCATGACAGAACGTCGCTCTCTCGAGCCCCTTCCCATGATGCCTAGCATTAGGGTTACCACCCTCTAACACCAGCAACTGGCTAATAATAATACTAACACTAATTATAATATTATAATAAAACTGAAGTGATCCCTAGTGTGGTTGTTGGTGCAGTGCTTCGGGTACACTAAAGAAGTAAGGGGATGGTAGAAAACATTGAGAAAGTACCAGAGAGAGCTACTGTGACAGAGACCCAAAAGATCTACATGCTGGGATCTGCACCAATCCTCAGGAAGGTGCTTGGTGTATGAACAAAATGATTGACTTGAGTGACTGATGCTCCAGGTGCATGGTTTGTGCCCTGCTGATGCACAAAAAAAAACACCAGCAAAGACTGTGACAGAAGAGATCATAATAATAATAAGAACAATAATAATAATAATGGAAACTTTTGTTGTGTTTTTGAATGTACAATTATTGTAAATCTTTGCTACGTATAGGCAATTTACAAATGTTACTTGAAATTGGATTGTTCAAGTCAAAATTGCATTAAGTCTGGGCTATCCCAATTCCTATTTCTACAACAAAATATGTAATATGTTGCTCTATAATGGCTATATTTACATAATAATTAGCAATTATTGGACGAGGTTGAGCAAAATATCGTGATTTGTCAGTGGTGAGCAGATCAATTATTTGCCGAAGCCGAAGGCTGAGGCAAATAATTGATCTGCGAGACACTGACAAATCACGATATTTTGCGATAACCGAGTTCAATAATTGTTTTATCATTCGATCCCTGAGTTTGTTTTTTAATAAATAATATCTTCGGAAAGCGGTTTGCTCGCGCTGCCTTCCAGGAGTAATGACAGAGATCACATAAACGAGCAAGGAGCAAGCGTGGTTTCATCTTCGTATGAGCAGAATAGTATTTGCAGCCCAAAAAAGTTGAACGACATTGCGCATGAGCACACCATTATTTGTAGGCAGTTATTTGCAGGTCACGTGGTGGGCTCTCGGCCAATGAAAAGGAAGAAACATTTGCATCGAATGACAATAATAATTATTATTATTATAATTTTTTGTATAGTGCTGTCTACGTTTTTGGGAAAAAGGTTGAGAGAGTGAATTGCCTTCAGTATAATGACTCTCAAGCCACCTTCTTTGATATCCGAGCTGTTTACTTTAAAATTTACTGAGAACCCTGAGTGGGTGGATGAATTTAGTTTCACTATCATGAGTGTTTTGAGCGCTAGCTCTATTTCATGGTAGATCATGATCAAGGGATTATGGTTTACTTTTGTGAGGTTAATTCTCACTTTTTCCCCTTTTCAGTGACTGCCCTAGTTATATCCAGCTTCTTAAGTGTGAACTTGATTTCTTCTGCTGTTTGTATGAAAAAATTTTTTTCATGTAGATGGAACTTTCTCTTGTGCACTGCTGAATTCAAACAAAATTTTCTTAAGTTACCAGTTGTTTGTCATTAAAGATGTGAATATTGTTCATCGTGGTGTCAGATACACACGTAGGGTCAAAGAGGCTATCCAAATAAGACTTCATTCTAATAACATCAATAGAGACAACGGAATCGAAATTCCTGAAGCATGGATGCCTACGATCAGAAAGCATAACAGCCGTTCAACTACAAAGCGGACCCGTGAGGGAACATCATCTGCTAATCGGAATAATAAGGATCGAAATACACCAATCACAGCGAACCAACGTGCATAAATAGCTACACGTAAACAACCGACCTCATCGCCTGATGAAGACTAGCAGTATTGCAGTCGAAACGTCGCGATCAATATCTCAAAGCGATTCTATCGTGAGACAAAC
Source organism: Porites divaricata (assembly GCA_038088405.1). Classification (NCBI taxonomy): domain Eukaryota; kingdom Metazoa; phylum Cnidaria; class Anthozoa; order Scleractinia; family Poritidae; genus Porites; species Porites divaricata. Next base: position 9,829,769 of record JBBMOI010000004.1, read on the forward strand.
GAATAAACGTTCATTCCTATTTGTCAGTAAGTTGGCCAAACTTCAACCAAATTGGTTCACGGGTTGCCGACTTGGATTTTAAAACGTACCCTCAACTTGCTCTGATTTTCATTTCGAGAAAGCAGTGGAGAAAGATTTTTGGCGGCGTATTACCCGTGACGAGTTATAATATTAAACGGGCAGTTTTCATTTTCGCACCGGACAAGCCAAGTTGACCCAATCCCACTTTCACTCGATACATTTTCTAAAAGTTCGACACTTCCCCGGAATAATTGACAACAAACCGCTTCCTGGAGTTTTTCTTGAAGCTCTCCCGCTACAATAGACATTCAAAAAGTCCTTCGTCGGATTTTTATAAGGCGCGGGACCTCTCGTGACTTCGTTGTTTGCTTGGCCACTTCGCCGCCTAAAAAGCTTGCTCCGCTCGCTGAGAAACTCGTGAAACTCTATTCCGCGGTAGTTTCAATGGGTTTTTCAGGATCTTTGTCATCTTTTAGCCATTTTTCTTGATTGTAGTAGGAGCCCTTGTCGCTCTCTGCTAATTTCGAAGCCCACTCTTTGCAAAACCATTTTGTCGTCTTCTTTCGCCTTGGAGTCGAGGACGAAAACGGACAAGCTTTTTTTCACTTCCAAAAATCACTTCCAAGTCCAGGGAAAAACAGTGAGTACTATACTTGAAGACCACGATTTCGGTCAAATTGTGTGATTAGCTTGGTTGAACAGCGACATGCGTATCAAGTATGACAGGACTTGTAAACGATCAATTAAAATAATTAGCATAGAAAAAACTTTTGTTTGCGCTCCATAATTCTGCACAGAAAAAACATTTTTTTCTGGAAATTTTTTTCAAAAAGAAAGCTCTTGGTGAGCTCTATTTAATCATCTTAAAATCGCAAATTTCGAAAAATGATAATTTTTTACGGTGGATGATACATTAATATAAGACCTGATATGGCACTGAAATTATTTATAACATTCATGCTTTCTTTGAGCGCATTAATATCACTGATCACTACAGATGAGAGTAGTATCATCTGCAAACTGACTTATTTTGGCTTCCGTTGATTGCGGTAATTTTATTCCTCGGCATTCCGAGGACTGCCTTACTTTTTGCTTTAGGAGATATAGCATCTTGAAATGTCCTTATGTTTCAAAAAATGGTAACAAAATGGCAGGAAATTCAAAATTCAAAAGCTTAATAACTCTTTAACCAATTGAGTTTTTGGAAAAAAAATTTTCACATTTGTTTCTATCACGTCACGTTCTTTCAAAATTATGTATTTGTTTTGCCATATCTTGAAATTTTAATTTTGCTGTCAATCTTGTGACGTCATTTTCCCGCCAGAAACCGTTAAAATCGAAAAACAAAAAACATAGGATTTTTTGGAATACAGAGTTCTACCATCCTGCAAAGTTTGAGCTCAAACGAATAAAAAATGCAAAAGTAGTTCCTAGCTTGTAGCTTTTTGCATGTGTCCTGGCCCAGCGTGTTTCCTAATAACCCGTGACCAAAATATAAAAGTTTAAGTACATTCTATTGTATCAAATGCCTTTTCGAAATCAATAATTAATAGGATCCCTAGTATTTTTTTGATATCCGTATATTCCAATATATCCTCTAGTAATCTTACGTTTTCTCCAATGTATCTTCCTTTAATGAATCCTCTTTGATCGGAATGAATCAATTTCGGCAATACTGATTCAATATTTCTCTTGGCAATTACTTTATCGAGAATCTTGTATTTTACATTAAGCAGACTAATTGGGCACCAGTGAGATAAAGTAGTTAAATTATTTTTGTCCTTTGGGATTAGTGAAATGATTCCCCTTTTTTATGATACAGCTAATTGCCCATTTTTTAACCCTACATTAAAAGATTCTAAAAGCGCATTAAGAGGTCTAAAAAGGCTTCATAAAACTCTTTTGTGAAGCCTTCGCCGGGAGTTTTGTCGTTTTGGAAACCATTTAACATCAATACTGATTTCACCTTCTAATTCTTGCTTCTCTTGTCTCTAGATAGATTCAAATCTTCTACAAATCTCTGGAAACTTTCTAGTGTATCATTTTCTTCAAAGCTTGTTTTGTAGAACTGATTATAGTATTTAAAATCTGATACAAAAATATCCTCTCCGATTTTTAATTGTGAAATAATCTTCTTCTCATATCTTGCTTTCTCAAGCTTAAAGAAATATTTAGTTGGTTTTTCTCCATTTTCAGTCCATCTTGCTTTAGATCTGAAGATTTCTCCTCTGCCTTTTTCTTCATAGATTTCCCCATTCCTTTTTCAACTTTTCATACTCTGATAAGATATTGTGGTCTAGACAAACCTCATTACAAATTTTGGAGTCTAATTCTTCGATTCTTCCTTGAAGAATATTTTCTTGTTTTTTTTTTTTTAATTCTTTACTTTTCCCTTTGGAACACCTTATCGTTTCAGACCTTATGTCCATTTTTTATTAATTCTCAAAGTAGTTGTCTATCATCTACGTTAGCGTATTTCTGTAAGATATGTGGATAACAGTCTTTTATCAATTGTAAATAACACTCATCTTGAAGAAGTGTGTTATTAAATTTCCATAATCCAGGCCCGCGTTTAAAGTCCTCATTAACATTCATGCTTACGAAGAATGCTTTGTGATCAGGTGCAATCGATATTCGCGTTTCCACCTTCGTAAATCTGGCTTGTATTTACTACTTATTAAGAAAAAATCTATGCGGGATTTTAATTTCAAAGGCTTTGATTCGTATGTGTAGGATTTATTTTTAGGATGCATTTCGCGGTAAATTTCAACTAAATTGATCTCTTTTATGAAATGAAGAAATTAGCTTCTTTCCAAGTGAGACCTCCCTGCTTATCTAATAGCCTTAAAGTTGTATTCCAGTCACCTGCCATAACTAAATTAGAAGTATCAGTCAACGATATAATTTTTTGCTAAGGAGTCGAGGAACTCACTTTGTTCACGATTGTCTGCGGGGGCATAAATATTGACCACATTTAAACTGGTCTCACCCTTTGTTTTTAGACGCAAAATTATAAATCTCCCATTGGTTTCGAGTTCCACCATATCTGTATGAAGTGTGGAGTTGGTTAAATAGTGATACACACGCCCTAGGAATGATCTGATCCGCGTGAATAGAAAATTTGACCACCCCATTTCGCCGCCCAAACCTTCTCATCTCTAGAGTTCGAAAAAGTTTCTTAAAGAAAATAAATTAACGTTAACTTTTTGGCTTTCCAAGGATGCAAATACTGAAGAAGCTTTGTACAGCTTGCTTTTTGCGTTGTAGTTGCTAAATCTGGCGATGATTGGTCGGGGTTTGTCTTTGCTTTTCGTGTTCATTCGATGCAAAATGTCTATGCAGCCGGGTGTTAAATTCACTTGCAGAAGGATTCCTAGTGTAACAACATACGCTACGTTATCTTCTTCTTCTGTATGTTCAGGAATTCGGTGTATAACTAGATTGAATTTTTGAATATATTGCTCGAGTTCATCATTTTTTACCTTGCTTTTTAAGCCTTTATTTTCTTTGACGAGAGAGTCGACTTGTCCTTTGGCACTTTGCAAAGTTTCTTTTAGCTACTGGTAAATTTTCTTTAAGGGACTCCACGTCTAAGACCAGCTTTTCCGTATTTGTTTTGATTTGCGTTAGAACCTTCCATATTTCAGTTTATTCCTTATTATGACTTATTTCAGTCCCTGGAAAGACTTCACTGCAGGGCTGCGAGACTCATTTTTAACTTGCCGAAAGACATGGCTTCTGTTGATGTCCTACAACGGGCCCAATGGCCGACTCTGTCTATTTATTATAAATCAGCCATTTTTATCTGTTTTCATAAAGCTTTTCACGATAGGTTACCTGTCACATTAATCAATCTGATTTCTAAGAAACGAGCCACAATTTATTCAACCCGGACCTGCGCTTCTTTAATTGTTCCCCGCTTCAAAACGCGATACATGAAAGACTTTGTCGCGTTTAGAGGCTCAGTCCTGTGGAATTCAGTGACCAACAATTGTAGTGCCCTGGCAAAAAACGTTCCATATCGTGACCTAGTTTTAAGATAACGTCTGCATCCACTCGTCATTTTAGAAAAGATGACTTTGTATATACTTGAAAATTTTGCTCATAATTTCTTATTTGTAAATATCGCTGACTTGAGTTCAACGTTCTTTCTGTAAATACCCCTAGTTTTTAGTTTTTTAGTTACTTAGTGATTAGTTAATTGCAAACGACCCCACAAGCTCATGTAGCTTTAATACTTATCGTTTAAAAATAAAGGCTATCTATCTATCTATCCAGTTGGCGAAGGGGTTCACCCGCGTTGTCGTTAGAAGCCATTAGCCTGATTTAGCAACAGAACGGGAACGTCTGTTGACGATTGCGCGCGCAAATCAAACAACTGGATTGACCAACGGTAGAGCGGCAAATTGGGTACCGGAAGTCTAGTTTAGTCCTTTCCGCGGGCTTACCCGTCGTCGAATGACGTTCCCGTCCGGTTGCTAAATCAGCCTATTGTTGCAGATGTTTCTGTGTCAGACTCTTCGTATTCTTCCTACTGGACTGTTGTATTACCCTCAAAACTCGATGAACTACTGACCATTTTTCTTTTCCTTCTTCCCGATTTAGTCATACTTGTCTGAATTCACTTCTTTTAACATTTTCTGTCCCTCTCTAGAACAAGCTCGCTAACATACGTCTATCATGGACAGCCGCTCGACCCAGTCCAATAATTATAATAATAACATTCCACTGAACGGTTTTCAGCAACAATTTCTCAAGTGAGGGCCGAGGAAAGTGTTCACATCAACTGCGGCCTTATGGCTTCAAGATCTTTGTAGGGAAGTACAACTCCTTCTATGCAGACGGCCTCAAGACCTTGAGATAGTGTCCATAAGTTATATACCGCTGGTCTTATTGTATCGCACCTACAGTTATTGTTTGTTGTAGTTGTAGTCTTAGCCAATCACATTAAACCACGCTAGTCGACTTGTGATCCAGCATGGCGTGCATGTGGTGAATACATAACATGGTATCGAAGTACAACATAAACCGGATAAACTTTGCCGAACGTGAATTGGGCAGCGGCAGATTTGAGCAAAGAATGGGAGAGGTTTTATCAACACTGCATGTGAATTTACCTTCGGCGGGCCTCTCAGCAAATGCACCGAGAAGGAGAAAATATGCAATCAAATGAGCTTTGTTGGCGACAAAGGCCGAGAAATTTATTTGACCTTCGACTGGCAAACTGTTCAAGTAGGGACGGGAGAAACCGCGCAAAATGTCAGCGAAAAAGATATACTCGAAAGAGATGCCGGTAAATTCAAAGCACACGTCGAAGCCAAGAAGAATCCAATTATGGCGGCGGTCAAGTTCGACCGAAGACGTCAGTTGTCAGGGGAAACTTTCGATAACTTTGTCACTAATCTGAAACTTTTGGCCTGGGTTCTGGACATAACGGAGACTTAGAAATTAATTCGGAACGCCATAGCCTGCAAATTGTTAGATGAGCGAGTACGTCAACGCTACCTCGAGAAAAGCAAACACCTTACTCTTGACTCAGCCGTTGATATAGGCTGAGTGTTCGAAGCAACCAAGGATGGCATGCAAGTCATGGTAGGAGAAGGCCCTAGAGTGGTGGTCAATACAGTAACATCAAAACCTGTCCAACCCAAAAGACGCACAAATCAAAAGAAACGCAAACAGTCATCAGAGACTAGTGCCCAGAAGGAAAAATGTGGAAAGTGTGGTTATCGTGCCCACAAGCCACAAGAGAAATGACCAGCCAACAATGAACACTGCAACAAATGTAACAAATTAGGACACTTCGCTAAAGTGTGCAGGAGTCAAAAGAAACGAGTTAACTCACTCAATGAGGAGGTCTATCCCAATAATGCCTATTCCAGTGATGATGAGAAGACGCCAATGTACACCTACTACACATGGCTAGCCTAGAGATGAACGGCGTTAGTAACAAATCACACTGCTGCGATGAAGATGAATGGTAGGAGACTTTCGAAGTGCATGCGTGCATGCTAATGTCATTAACCTCTTCCTCACTACAACAAGTAGCGCAAATGCCCAGATCAAGAAAACCAAGCAGATCCCAGTGCCATTTAAGGACGGTGCCCACTAATGGGAAGTATTTTTTCCCAGATTATGACTATGTGAGACAAGTAGATCATATCAGGGGCTATTGAAATCCAAAAAGAAAACTGGGGGTAGCCACGCATTTTTTAAAGATAACTGCGCTTCAATATGGAGAAAAACGCTGAATAGACATTTTTTAGAAAAATGATAAAAAGTTGTTTTTTCCCAAAATTTCAGTGTACACGTGAACTGGCACAAATGCAATGATAATTGTAACAAGGTTTCAAAATAAGCAACAAACCATAACATAACAACCGCTCTTTATACGTCTTTTTTTGAAATATCAGCACAACTGGGAAGTTATCAGCAAGTACCCCTCTCCACGCGTTTGTCTTAAAAATAGTGTAAACGACATTTTCCCCAAACCAAAAATTGATCGCTTGCTGAGTAGGCTTATTACTTTCATTTGGTGAGATAAAAAGTAGAGGTTACCACGCGTTTTTAGAAGTTAAATTGGTTGGTTTCGACCTTAACTTAATCGCTTTGAGGGTTATTTACAATTTTTCCCATCCCTTCCCCGGTCAGTTTCACTATTGCTTCACTCCACGCGGAGAACTCTGGGATATCCACAATGGCTAACAGTCAGAGAACAACAATCCACGGAGGAGAGCAAAAAACAGAAAGTGAAGCAGGACATTTCATGGACTCTAAGGAAAACAAAGTATACTATTTCATTCAACTGGAGCTTCTCCGTCTCAAAAATTGAACAAAAATTTTTGAAGAAGAGCAATCTCCAAGGTATTAAAAATTAATTCCAGCGCACATAGAGTAGTATGGCGAGCTCAAGATCCAAGGCTAGTGCTGTAAACAAACTACTGTACTGTAGTGGAAAATAGTCGACAGGGACTCTTAGACAGGTACTCCTTTTATCGTTTGCTTACTTGTACATGTCCTCAAGATTTTTTGAACTGTAGATGTAATATGGATTGTAAACCTTCTATCGTTTTTTATCATTTTGCTGGGTACCTCGATCGAACATGTTATTAAACTTGCGTACATTCAATGAGCTTATATCTGCGCTCTTTCGGGCTTTGCCACAAGTGTCATATGATTTGCATAGACTCAAGTTCCATACATGAGCTCTCTTTTAAAAAAGCTGAATACTGCGAAAGTAGTTGTACCGAATGCGTTTATGTTCCCTCATAAATAAACTGGGCTATAAGGATCATTTTATATATTTCGTTTTGATTTTTTTTTACTGTAGCACTCTGTGTGATGATCATTCACTATGTTTCGTTCCTAAATGTTGATTTTAGAGTTAACAGTGTCTGTTAAACCTAAGAAAGTCTTAGAATGGAAATACTTTATTTGATCTTCCATCTTTAGTTTGTAAACAGCCAAATGGCAGCTATGTCTAAATGTCCAGATTATGTGTGGCGTGAAATTGAACCTTAATAAAATTAATACTATCTACACGACAAGCTGCCCAATGAGTCAATTATTTCAATGCTTAGTAATGCCAAAATGCTTAAATAACAATGATAATAGTAAAAAGCATAACAAATTTTTACGATTTTTTCCACGATGAAAGCGTTTCCTTTGCGGTCCGCAACTGTTTGTGAAGCTGCGATCTCCCGCAGCAATCCAAGCAATCTTGTGACAGTTTTTTTGTTGTTTGTTCAACAAAAAAGCCTCGGACTCTCAACAAAAGGGACATCTGTATGTACTCGAACGCTTTAAATCTATTTTCTGGGCAATAATTACAAAAAATCTTACAAAATTAAGGAAATATTCGGGAAAGTGTTATAGCCGATTAGCCGATGAAACGCGAAGGACGCGAGTGAAAGGTAAGCTTGCAGTTTCTCGATTAAGCGGAGGACTTGGAGCTATTTTCCATCTGATTTACTGATCCTTGCCTATTAAGGGATTTTTTAATACCCAAGCTCCAAGTGTAACATCTTGAAGCAATAACTTTTGATGTTTTAGAATTGACTTTTGTTTGACTATAAAATGTTCGGTCAGATCGATCATACGGCAGAAATAGCAACATGCGCATACTTCTTCGGTTTTCAAAGAACTGACAAGATAAATAGAAATTATTGTTCGTCTGTTGAAAAACGACGCATTTTTTCCACAAGAAATAAGCAGAACCTCCCAGACTTACAGGAGACAAAACCACTCCGCGTGTCCTGCGTGTTGCGCATTTCTTTCGCGTCACGCGCGACTACCTTGGCATGAGCAGAAAATGTACGCAGTAACAATAGTGGGCACCGTCCTTAACCAGCGCCGAATTACTCCAAGAGGATACATCACCCTCCCTGTAAGATTCAAGGACCGAGAGTCATGGGTGAAGCTCTATGTCATTGACAGCAAGCAAAACCCCATACTCTCGGGCAAGGCCTGTCAAGCCCTTAACCTGGTACAGCGAGTACACCAGCTAGACACAGACCTCAAAGAGCTCTTAGACCGACACCCTGATCTAGAGAATACACCAGGAGCTATGCCTATAACATACTCCATTAAAATTTACCCCACTGCTAAGCCAGTAGTTCATGGCCCCCGGAAACAACCAGCTACACTCCTTCCCAAGATCGTGGATAAGCTGAAAGAAATGTAAAAGGAAGGACACCTAGCCTAAGTGATGCAACCAACGGATTGGGTGAACTCCATAGTTGTCTCAAGCCGAGGAGAAAAGATCAGGATTTGCCTATACCGGCGGACCTGAACATGGCAGTAAAACGCGAACATTACCCGATACCTAGAGTAGAAGAAATCGTAGCCAAGATACCTGATGTCAGTCTTTACAGTTCTTGATGCATAGAGCGGGTATTTTCAAATGAAGCTAGACTATGAGTCCAGCCTTCTAACAACAATGAACACTCCGATTGGAAGGTACAGATGGTTAAAATTCCCTTTTGGTATTAAATCAGCCCCGGAAATGTACCAAAGGGCCATGAATGAAATGCTAGAAGGAATAGACCATGCAAGCGCGATAATGGATGACTTACTCGTTGCTGGGCGTGACATCTCACACCATGATTCAGTCCTGGAGAAAGTACTCTACCGTGCCAAAAATTACAGTAAGAAAAAGTTAAAAACAGTAGGTGCCGTACGTGGGTCACATCATATCCGCAGAAGGGCTAAGACCAGCCCTGAAAAAGTACTAGCCATGAAGGACATCCCTCCCCCAACAACAAAGGAAGATGTACGGCGGTTCCTGGGTTCCATGCAGTATACGTGGCCAAGTTCCTACCTATGCTAGCGGAGGTTGAAACTCCACTAAGGGAGCCCACAAAGAGAGACGTTCTCTTCCCCTGGGCTGAAGCATTGCAACTGCTCAAAGATCTATGTTGGACAGCCCCAGTACTGGCATAGTACTAAATTAAGAAAGAAACAACCATACAATGTGAAGCTAGCAAGAATGTAGTCGGCGCGGTGCTGTAGCAAGAAGGAAGACCAGTAGCTTGCTAGGTTAAAGTCACGTATAGATTATTGTAATAGCCACTTGGTTGGTGTTCCAGACCGTAGCTAAGTAAGCTACAGCGTTTACAAAATGCAGCAGCTCGCCTTGTTAGAAATATTGCAAATCATGATCACATTACTCTTAGCACTTCTTAATTTACATTGGCTTCCAGGTCGTATAGGGTAAATTTTAAGATAGCAATGCTTGCTCATAAGTGTATAATAAAAGTTATGGAGTACAGCTAGATATAATCTTAGATCGGTCGGGGAGATGTTACTTGAGGACGATAGTGCAAGATCAAAAAAGACACTTGAATCTGCAACACTAGTCAGAAAGCCAGTCAAACAAGATTTATAGCAAGCCAAGAGACTACTCGTGACTTTGAGAACAATAGAGTTTATTGCCTTTAAAATCTTCATGAACTTGTTGTTGTTAAAAAAGGGGGGGGGGGGGGGTGTTATATGCCGCTTGTCTTATTGTATCGCACCTACAGTTATTGTTTGTTGTAGTTGTAGTCTTAACCAATCACATTAAACCACGCTAGTCGACTTGTGGTCCAACATGGCGTGCATGTGGTGAATCAATAACACCATAACAGCGAGAGACGGTAATATCACTGCTCTTCAAGATTGCATTATAGATATTAGAAGTTGGATTGATTACAGACAGGCTAAAACTGAACGATGATAAGACGGAATTTGTGATTATTGGCACACGCGCTCAATTAGATAAGGTTATTGTATCTGACAATGTGGTAAGGACTGTTAGGGACCTCGGGACGTGGTTTGATATGAACCTCACCATGTCTACACATATAAATAACACGTGCCAAGCTATCGTTTATTATCTGTATAATATTTAAAGCATTAGCAGGTATTTGAGTTATGATGACAGCAAATCTATAGATCAAGCAGTCATAATGTCACGTATAGATTATTGTAATAGCCACTTTGGTTGGTGTTCCAGCCCGCAGCTAAGTAAGCTACAGCGTTTACAAAATGCAGCAGCTCGCCTTGTTAGAAATGTTGCAAAACATGATCACATTGCACTTGAGTACCTTAAAGATCTATTAAAAGTTATAGAGTACAGCTAGATATAATCTTAGATCGGTCGGGGAGATGTTACTTGAGGACGATAGTGCAAGATCAACAAAGACGCTTGGAGACAGGGCTTTCAAAATAGCCGCCCCTTGAATCTGCAACACTTTACCGAAGGACATAAGGAAACTGGACAATTATTATATTTTTAAGAAACAGTTGAAGACTTATTGTTTTGAACTTGCATACAATTTTTAACTAAACATGGGTGTATATAAATTTAAATCTCTTTTTTATTAATTTTAATGAAACATATTTCTTTTAGTTAAAATAATTTTTAGTAAACGTTTATTAGTGTAAATATGTAAGTAAGGGGTCATTTACAGATACCTTGTTTATCCACATATGTTTTAATACCATATTTTCGTATATTTTTAGTTAGTTTTAATAGTTTGTAATGCGCATTTGATCATTTAATGTATGTTAATTTCCACAATATCAAGTAATAAATATTATTATCATAAGGAGTCGTTCAGGCGAAAGGTGATTGTACCCTGTATAAGCAAAATATTTTGAAAGTTTTACTAGTAGTACGGACAACGAAGAATTCCGGTTTTTATTACCTCCGCGGATATGACACGAAATATAATATTTCATAAAACCAAAAAACACAACCTCAGAGCACAACACAGTACCACAATCACTACCATAATCAGACAAGCATTATGATCATCATTATCTGTAATGTATTAGGCCGCTAAGCATGCTGGGATAGGTTGACCATGTGCTTTTGATAGCGGCGGCCATGTTAAGTTTGAAATGAAATTGGTTGAGTTAAATCTGTTTGTTTGGATACTTTATTGCTCTTGGGATCACTACAACATTATCATCAACATCGTTATTATAACGATTATTATTGCACTAAAGCTTTCTTCAAAACATTGCCTACCATTTGCCCATATGTCATTGTGCCACAATGACTGCTAATTTTGTGGAAATTTCGAATGCGCTGGAACCAACATGAAACAGAATCATTCATCAATAGCAATCAGAGAATGCGACATCGGGAAGTTCGGCCTAGCTAACATAACAAAAAGTGCAAAAAAATGCAAACACGAAAAGCAAATCGAACGTTTATGCTCAAGTTCCATCTTCTACGTAAGTTGTAAAAAGATATTTTCCGCCTCCTATTGCCTCGAGTTCTTTCACTCAATAATAGCTAAATATTGAGGTTCTCCGCCAAGACATTTGAAGTATGTTTGTTTCGCCAAAACTCCATGATGATAAATCATCCAAGAACTATTTAACCCAGTACCAGTCAAGCATTCGCTCATTTTTTATTTGATATTATTCGCCGTAATTCAAGCAAAACACCACATGAAGGCCCAAACATCCTTATTACTTTTTTAACGCTGACATTTCCCGCTACACCACCACTGGAGAAGTAAGTACGCGGCAGAATCTGAAAAGCCAGCCTTTGAGTAAAATCACGAAAACGATTATTAACCGGCAATGCACAGTTGATTGTAAACGTAACATCTGTGGTTGGGCCACGAAAAGTTTTAAGAAAATAGGACCTGATAAATAACTTTGCTTAGGATTTCATTTAGAAGGGTTAGCATGTCCATGTGAGAGGACTTATTGTAGTTGTCGATGATGATATTATTGGGTTTACTGGTCCTCTGACCATCCATTTCAAGTTTATTTCAAAGTGCGACAAGTGTTATTACAAAGTGCGATGGTCTGCTATTTCAAAAAGCGACAGCTCTTTTATTACAAAGTGCGACAAATGTTATTACAACGTGCGACGATTATTACAAAGTGCTATAGAACACGGCGTCGATTTTTCGGTTGCAAGAAAGCATGACAAACTCAACAAAGTTAGTCTCTTCATTTCTTACCTTCTTAATTTCAAATGGAAGCAGGGAAATCAAATTCATTTTGTAGAATCCTGTAACAGTTGAATTGTTGCAAATGCTGTTCCGGAAAATACATAAAAATCAATTAATTATAATGCTAGCGTACTACGTTTTTGAAGATAAGCAAAAGTGAGGAATTGACTTTCATGCATTCCTGCAGTAACTTGATCGGTCTTATCCAGGGGCGTAGCCAGCCATTTTTTCCTTTCAAGTCCGAGTCATAAAGAAGTCCTTGTAGGGGGAGGAGGGGGGATGAGGGCATAAAAGCAAGCCAAGCAAACGCTGACCTATAAAGAAAAGTTTTTTTTACAGCATAGCATTTTTTATTTGCCAAAAAATTGCTGCGTTGAATGAGTAATTATCAGTGAGTTATCGAATCAACGTACAGACTCTTTCAGATAAATAGCATACCGTCATAATCAGCATCGGGGAAGCAATATTTGACCATATTAAGCGCTTTTGACACGTAAACTACTCTACTACAATCATGTATATCTCTCAAGATCTCTGCATGTCTGGCTAGTGAGTACAAGAGCTAGGGTTCAGCCGATTACCGTAGATCGTACGTTGTCATAGTGCAAAATCATCTCTTTGGAGTCGTGCAGTTGACACTGACGTCTACGAAGAGAAAAATGAACACTGTAGCGACTTTCTCAGTTCTACGGTCTTCGAGTGTTTCTCTCAGTTCATTTCTGTAAGTTTTCAAGAAGAAAGCAAACGGCAGCCGTTTCAGTTTAAATTGGAATTATGGTGGCGAAATGGAATGCAGAGGAAGGCTAGGCTTTAGATCGGTTTTCAAGTAAAGGTTCATTTAGATGGATTGGTTTGTTCGAAGTTACATTTTAACAAAAAAGGTAGTTAACTACAGGGTATAAAATTAACTTTTTGTAGGAGCCACTAGGCTACTTAATTTTCCCCGCGCAGGGATTTCGCTCAGAAGGCAACATCCCGAGGAGAAACTCTAGTAACTCGCGCGCATGTTGAGGAAAGTACTTACAGTTGAAATATACAGTCAGTATATGCCAGAAAAAACCTCGATTTGCTTGAACAGGGGCCGCGAGAAATTGGTAGGTAATGATGACGCTTCTATTGTTTGCGCCCGCAAGTAAGAGATGGTTAGGATGACGTAAAACAGAACTTCCCGAAGGGACCGGGTACATGGGTAGATTTTGTGACATTTATTGTACAGTCATACTTCGATACTCTTAAGCCGGTTACTTGTTATCAGTGACACTCGGTGGAGCAGCTGTTTTGAAAGTTATGGACCAAAAGACACCCATTAAGCGCAGATGAAGCTACAACTTGCTCATAACTGTGCATCAGAAATAAACACTTGGAAAGTTTGCCAGACACGAGTTCACAAATCTTTGATTGGAAACAATTTGTCAGACACTCTTTCTCTCTCTTTGGGGGAATAAGACTCAGTCCCAAACAATCAACGGCTAGCTTATCACTAGCAGAACGATGGACGATTAAAGAAATTCGCCGACAATCAAATTCTGTGCTGACATATTCCTTGCTCACAGATGTCCTTCTATAAAGTTTAAAAAAGGACTAGAACGCACGAGAGTAAATTGATCAAATCTTTTAATTTCTAAAGCTTACTTTCCGGCAAATAAAACAATACTGTATGTAAAAAGTGAAAGAGAAATAGCGAAAAATTTCCACTTCTTATTAAATCTTTTCTTATGGTTGAGAATAAAATATTCTCGAAACTGAGAATGTTTTCAGATCAAAGCTGTGTAAATTGAACTGAAACGGTGCATGGAACCTTGCATTTCCTTCTTTTTACTCTCACCTATTGTATGGAATACGTGTGAAAATCTTCATTATGAATCGGTTTATTTCAAAGACCTAAAAAAAGACCACGAATATTATTGGCCGACAACATACGGAGCAGAGGCAGCTGTAGTGTCAACTTTTACCAGTGGACATTTTAAAGCGGTGGCCATTCCCACCAAAAACAAAACCAAACGAAAAACTAGGGCAAAAACAAACGAGGGGATAATAGTTTTGCAAATGTTATTTAAGAGCTGAGACAGCTTGAGACCATCCAAAAGTACAAATTTTTAACCTAAATGATTGGAGTGAACAAAAGGGATCCCTACAGCACAGCGAATCTACTTGAAAACCAAGATGGCGTTCACCGACAGATTTTCGTAGTGAAGTATGTATCAGGCCCATCGCTCGATTTTGGCCCACATTCTTGTTAAGCCCGAGCTTAAGGGCTTAAAGGCAGCTATGCCACTGTTATCTTAGATGTCAGCTACGGAAAATATTAGCCTACAGATATTTTTAAAGTAAGCCATTTTTGTCAAACTTTTAGCATGCAGAAAAGAGAGAAAAACGAGTAAGGGGCCAAACAAGCGATAAATAAACGAGGGGAGGAGAAAAGTAAAGTTTTATTTTTCTCCTCCCCTCGTCTCGCTCATAAAGCGCCTGTTATGCAGGCTAAGCTTCACTAGTTCGTCTTCCTTTCAGCTCTTTGACTTCCTCCCCGCACGTCATTCAGCTGCAACCCCGGCTTGCCCTTACAGTTAAATGTAAATCCTTCGGCTGCTCCAGATTTTTCAGTTACATGGTTGGAAGGGATGTGTTTTCGAATTTTGATCTATAGGGCATTGCAAGAGTTAGTGCATGGACATGACAGCCTGTCAAACTCTGGTCCAATCACAGATTTAAATCAAAATTTAAACTTGTTTGCCTCTTCAGGTGCGCTCAATCGTAGTACCACTTTCAATAGTGTTTGCGCTGTTAATTCTGAATCAATTAATTTATTGGCCCCAAGTATATCTGGCTTCTGCAAGGGCCATTCTATAATAACTGCACTGCTAAGTATTCGCGATGATCTCCTGCGAGCTATGAAAAGGGGGTGAAGTCGGCTTGATGGTGTTCGCAGACTATAAGATGCACGCTTTTAGGCTTTTCAAATGAATTTCTCCCTTGCATGGTCCATTACCTCTTTGATTGCCTCCAGTTCGTTCAAAGAGACAAGATCTCCCCTATCGAGGCTGTACTGTTGTGTCCCAAAGAGGTCGATACTCGGACCTTTTCTGTTCAACCTATATGTTTCTTATCTTCAAAAGCACATTAAGTGTCCTTGTTACTGTTACAATATAGAAATTGCACTAGAAAAACAACCGGAAGCGGATACTAGTCTTGTGTAATGACGTACCTCATCCGGGTTATCAAGAAGACAGAGTGAGCGGAACGAACTAGTCAAAAAAAGAGAAAATAAAAATGTGAAGCATATGAAGTGTAAATACGTTTTACGCCTTATTTGTGAACTCTTATGAAACAAGGGTAACATTTTGACGACCCTGCCAGGACGAACTTCGATTCTCAAGGACGTTTTTTGTTGACAAGGGAAGCAGAATTGGTCAGAATTGAAGCTAAGGAGATTGAGAGTGAAGCCGTATGCATATTTACACGTGGATTTGCAGTTGAGGAGATAAACGGCGACCGAAAACAGTCAGATGCGTACGGTACGAGTTTACATTATTAAGCTCTGTAACGGTGAAGTACATTCGCTAGTTGTTTGGTGTTTGGCAAATTGGATGAGTTGATTTGTTCTGTCGGCTCTCTTGTTACCGGAATTACAGCGTTTGTGTTAGGTTACTTGTGTTCAGTTTGGAAATAAGCTTTGAGGGTAGAATTAATTAAGGAACAATTACAACTCCAAGTAGAATCACGATTGTTCGAAGAACATGAAAAGGGTTTGTTTGAAATGGTAGGACTATTAGGAATCAACGATGACCTTTCGGGTAAAAGTAAGATGCAAAGAATCAAATGTATTACGGCAGGACTTTTCCGCGGGTGGCGGGTGACGGGTGAGGGGTAGCGGGTGACGGGTGGCAGGTGGCGGGTTAAAAATATTTATGAAAATATAATATTATAACTCGTTATAGCGTAATTGATATTGATATAACTGTATGTTGTAATTTTAAAATAATTTCAACGTTTATGTACTAGCTACCCGGCTCCAAATAGAAGTATTGTCTTGTTTTGCTTTATCTACTTACGCGGTCTAAATATGGAAAAAAAAAACCGAGAAATCATGCCTGTGAAAACAGTCACCTCTCCTAGCTCCACACTGCAAGTGACGTTTCGTCAGGCTACACGCGGTGTGTCAAATGAAAATGGGCTATGTCAAGGAAGACACATAGCACGTGTCGATCTTGTTTGTCTAGTTTGCTTTTTCTTCCACATCAAGACGAAAGATGATTGCACTTCCCCAACTGTTTAGCCGTGTTCATAACAGACTGCAAGAGATTCGGCCTCCCGTGTCGTAACTCAGTTTTTTCCCTAGTATGCGGCATGATTGCGATCCTAATCAGTATTTTTAAGTAGTATTTAAAAAATGCGGATCCTTTTTGTATATATATACAACGACATCAATTCGCGTCCGAGATGCCACATGAGGCGAAAACGGTCCTAGCCTGCGCGCAGAGGAAATTAAACTCTGGTTAACTCCGTCTGCGAAACAGCGCCGAAATCCTTGTTCTGGACTTCCCGCTGTGTACCCAGATTTGAGTACGCGCCACGATTGGCCAGTTCAAAAAGGCCTTTGTTTTGTTTGTCGTGATCGCCAATCAGGTTGAAGGGAAATTCGAAACGCACTTCCGGTAATTCGTTGAGTCCGTTGGGGGCCCAGAACAAGGATCTCTGCGCTGCTTCGCAGACGGTACTAATCTGAGTTTAATTATCGTCTGCACGCAGGCTAAAACGGTCCATGCTGTGTCAAAAACGTTGTTGCTCCTTCTCTGGTGCGCATTAACATTGACAGCTTTGTTGCTTTAGTCTTAGGAAAATTTCCTTGTTTTCTCGAAATAGACATTTTGTTCATTTTAAACTACAAGTCGGGAACCAAATTGGCAAAGATTTATCCCACGGACAATGCAATGTTTATCCCAACTTATAACAAAAGAACAAACGCACTTGTCAAAAATCTGAGACACTGTTCAAACATGTCGAGAAGAGAATGCGATCTTACTTGTCTGGTCGCAGGATAAATATTACTTTAATTTTTATGAGTTCCTCAAGCTATCTCGTGCATGCAATATCGTGTAGAAGAATATTGCTAAAGTATCGCTTTTTGTAATGTTTATTATCTTTTTTCTTTTTTGGTTTTTCTTTCTTTATTTTTTACGGCCTGACCCTCCACCCGCTACCCGCCACCCGCTACCCGTCACCCGTCTACCCTCTACCCTCCACCCGCGGAAAAGTCCTGCCGAAAGTATTACGAAAACCATCATACAGCAAAATGTCAGCGATGAAAAGGAAAACACTTACTTGCTTTTGTGGGCTCATCCTACAGGGGCCGTGGGCGTGCCTGGTTATCAGCCAAATCGTACAAGTTGGGGTTGTCACAATTGCAAGCAGAGGGGATGACGAGTTGAATGTAACCATTGCTTTGTTTGTGGTGACTCGGGGCATGTGGCTCGGGAATGTTACCATAACGAGAAGAGGGGTAGTCAACAGGGAAACGGCCGACGACTATTCCGGCGGGACGCGGAATAGTTCAAAGTGCAAGGCCGTGAAGTATTGTAGCCGGAATTGCCAGAAGAAACACTGGCAGGAACACATTGCGTTGTGCAATGCAATTGAGTACCTGTCAAACAAAGCAAACAAGGAAATGCGGATCCCAGTAGTAGCACCTTTGTCAGTCACCTGACACCACAGCAGCATGCCACAGTGGTAGGATTAGTAGGAAAAAGGTGTACTGTTAAGGGGGAGATCAATGGCCAACAGGTAGATGTACTTTGGGATACTGGGGCCCAGGTGTCCTTAATATCTGAGCAATTATAAAGGAGGAATTTCCCTGGGATCACTGTTACGATTATATCAGAGTTGTTAAATTATGAACTGAACCTGACCGCAGCCAATGGTGGTGAGATGCCATACATAGGATGGGTGGAGCTTAACTTTAGACTGTTGTCGTCTAAGGAGGAATTGGCAGTTCCCTTTCTTGTTACAGACCAATCATTGGACACGCCAATAATCGGCTTTAATATGATTGAAGAGATTGTTACAACCAGTAGTGACGATGCCGTACTCCATCACACATAAAAGACATAGACCTAAGTGGTCTATGGACGTCCCTAGGAAGCAGATTCATTTGCCAGGGATGACAGTGATGTTGGAGTGTATCAGAGACCTTGAGTTAAACTTGGATCTCGAGGATAAACCCCTGTTCAGAAGAACTATGTGGCAGTGCCAAAACCACTCTACCCAGAGGTAAAGGCTTATATTGAAGATTTGCTAAACCATGATTGCATCCGAAAGTCCTCGTCGTCCTGCAGTTCACCGGTTGTTTGTGTCAGAAAGAAGGACAAGAATTTGCGGCTATGCGTAGATTATAGAACATTGAACAAGGAAACGCGACCTGACCGCCATACAAGAGACTTTAGATAATCTCAGCGGGAACTCTTGGTTTCCAGTACTAGACCAGGGCAGAGCTTACAATCATGGATTCATGAGCTCTAAAAGTCAGCCTTATACAGCATTTATCACTCCATGGGGTCTATACGAATGGGTGCGGATCCCATTGGGACTCTCCCGAGCCCCAGGGGCTTTCCAGCGATTTATGGAGAACTGTCTAGGAGACTTACGAGACACTTATTGTGTACCTTATCTGGACGATATAATCATATTCAGTGCATCATTTGAGGAGCATGTTGAACATACACGCAAAGTCCTGTGTCGGCTACGAGAGCATGGAGTTAAACTCAAACCGCGGAAGTGTAAACTGTTCAAAAGAGAAGTTGTATTTCTAGGACGAGTGGTGTCTGAGGAGGGCTACAAACTACAACCCTCCAGTATCAAGCCAGTGCTTTCTCTCAAGGAGTCATCTCCAAAGACAGTTAATGAAGTGCGCAAACTTATGGGGTTCTTAAACTACTATCGTCGATTTATAAAGAACTTCTCAAAAATTGCAAATTAAACCAATCTATGATTTAATCAAGATCACAGATCATCCTTCTGAAGAGTCCATGAGAGAATCGAAAAACCAAGGCAAGGCAAGGCAAGGGGAACCCTTCACAGTTACCTCCGAGTCACCCAGTTGTCTGGACCAGCTCTCACCAATCCGCACTAGATAAACGTATTGATTGTGTAACGAGTGCTCCAGTCATGGCCTACCCAAACTTTGAGAAACCGCTTGAATGTCCTTCATACAGATGCCTCTAAGGATGGACTGGGTGCTGTACTGCTTTACCAACACCAAAATGGTATTCTTCGTGTTCTTGCTTATGGTTCACGCACTTTGACTCCTGCCAAGAAGAATTGCCACTTACATTCTGGAAAGCTGGAGTTCCTTGCGCTAAAGTGGGCCATCTGGGAACAGTTTAGAGATTATCTTTATTATTTATTATTTAAGTGTAAAGCTTCAAAGTGTACACAGATAATAATCCGCTTTCTTATGACCTGTCTTTGGCAAAAGTTAACGCCACAGGCCTTCGGTGGATAGGTGACTTGGCTGATTTTAATTTCACAATTCACTACCGACCGGGAAAAGCTAACATTGATGCTGACACACTGTCGTGGATGGCGCTTGACGATATTGCTTATATGGAGTCGTGCAAAGACGTTATACAGCACGAAGTCCTCCAGACTGTCGTGTGTTTTGCAAAGCTTCAAGAGGAAGGAACAGTGAATTGGATCTCAGCTCTACACTAGAATCAGACAAGTATGATGGGGGAAAACCTAGTGTACCAAAACTTGACGTTAAACAAGCACAAACTGTGGATCCAGTCATCAATCGAGTGAGAGAGGTGATTCAGTGTGCAATGCGCCCAACGACAGCCGAGAGGAAGAAAGAGCCAAGGGATGTGCAGCTGCTTCTTCATGAATGGAATTATAGCCTGTCAGTTGACAAGGATGGGATACTAGCTATAACGGTGCACAAGAAGTCGTTCTCAAATCATCATTCCAAAAAAGCTGCGCTCATTAATCCTTAAGGAGTTGCACGAGAAAATGGGTCATCTCGGAGGGGATCGCACTTTACACCTAGCCAGAGAGCACTTCTATTGACCACACATGCAGAGCGACATTGAACACTATATTGGGCGTCTGTCAACATATTAAACGTAAACCTCCCACTCTCAAGATCAGGGGGCTCCATTACAACCCATCACCACTATTCCTCATAAGCTAGTTGGCTTCTCGGAGATTTCCCCGCCACCACCACTCTTTCCCAGCTGTATGCTAATTTTAAATTTAATGTTGATTAACCTATCCATTATCTTTTTTATTCTGCTTGTAATTTATTCTGTCTGGCAAAATAATAAAATAGAAATTAAATAGATAAAAAATGTGAAAAACACAACCTCCTAAAATCGTAGCTAATTTACTAGACAATAACCGAATATCTTTGACGAGTGGAATGCAGCTAAGCAGTTTTCCCGCTCAATGTGATTGTACGAGACGCCTTATCATTCTTCAAACCGGAACCTTTCTTCAACAAGCGAGAGCGGCAGAGGGAGAATCCAGAGCTTCTAATACTGGTGGGATATATATGTCAGTGCATGTATTTTTCGTTCATGATGAGTTTCCTGAGGTACAGTAATTAATGGGAGGAGGTAAAAGGCAAGCAAGCAGAGCTGTACGGAGAAGACACCAAGATATATCTGCTTTTTCACAAAACTTGAATTGAGCACATCGTTATCCGTGAAATGTCAAATGATTACTTTCATTGCCTCGTGAAATGTGACAACGACCTCCCCCTTTCGATCTTAGATCAAATCTTTAACGCTTGATCCCTTGAATGATAATGACAATGATAATGATAATAACTCTTAATAACAGTGCAAAATTTTACAAGTCAAACTGTTGCTCTTTTTAGCGAAACCTGTATTGCATAAGGAGATTGACATCTTGTTTATCAGGTTCCTTTTGAGACGATAATGCTTTTGTTTAACTCCAATAGCAGCATTTATGAATTTCAACGGCTACTCAACGTCAGACATAGTGTACAGAGATTTGAACGTCACATTTTAGCAACCTAACTTTGTTATGAAATGAGATGCAGTTATAGGCGGTTGATTTATCCGTCCATAAAGTTCACGTTCGAGTTATCTTCAATAAAGGATGCGTGAAAAACGGCTTTAGTTCAAGTAACACTGTTCAAGTGATCTGCAAATACTGAAGAACTGTGCCACTGACCTCCTTTATTCATTAAAGCCGCGATCTTCCGGCTTCCGGCTTAGTCCTGAAGAAGCTCTCTTGATACAAAATTCGTGATGGTATGCCGTTTATTTTGAAAGGGAGATTTTGTTTTACCATATATCAACGGAAAGCTATCAGCTCAACAGCATGAAGTACGCCGAGGGTGTTTCTTGTCACTAATATTTGTGGTATGTTTACTCAGGGTGTAGAATGCACGCAAACCATGATTTAGTCGGCCCCATTCTTTTTTGGCCGGTTTCTCAGTTTTGTCGCATTAAGGGCCTTTTGTGACTATGTTTTCGATTTGCAGAGTTTCATTCTTTCGCTCCCCAAGCGAATAATAAAATGAGCTGTTCATAACCTAAACAGCGCCCGTCAGCAGCAGTCCACTTTTGCAAGTCACATCCTCCAGCCCTAGCCTGTTGTGTTAATGTTGATTAACATTTCATTGCCAGGGAAAATCACTAGCTGGGGTTATGACAGAAGATATCAAACAACTGAACACCTCTCTTTAACTATACAAGGTGCCGGATGTGGAGTTGATCTACAGTCAACTTTATGTGAAAAGATGAAAAGTTTTGAGAATCGATATACTTATGGTCTCGGGTTACTCAAATCATCATTAGACGAAAGTCCTTGACTCTGTTTAATCCTCCTTAAAATCTGAAGGACAAGATATTTCTTAGCCCTTTAATAAAGACACGTTTAACCTGTTTTGAAACTTGGCTCTAATACTTCTTATGTTTTGGTCTGTTTGGTGTCGGCCTCACGTGCACAGCTCCCTACAGCTGGCTACGAGCCGGCCATACTCTCCTCATGTCTCTAGTGTCATTACCGGTATTTATTTTTTTTAATCTTTTTTTTTTCTACTTTTTTTGTTAACTTTTGTTGTTTTTCTTTTAACTTTTTACAGTTACGCTAAAGAGTTCATATACACAGAAAGGCTGTTTTTACACAGCTATGCACTGTTGCGGACCCTAGCCGGCAATGCTTCAAACAAGATTGGGCACTAATACCACTCTGTTCAACGCCCTCTGATGATTTTGCACTCCCTTTTTCAGCTAGTTTGCTGCTTCTTTCAGTTGCTGCTCAGTTCAGTTAAGTTTAAGTTTAGTTTAGCCTGATATATAATATTGGACCAAGACGATTACAATTCTTTCCTTTTCCCCAAAAAGCCATGCATGGCAATGTAAGTGCCGGATGAACAAAAATTCAATGGATTGCACCGGTTTCACCTGCGGCTTGAACAGTATTAATTTTCTCGTCTAAATCTTATTATATGGAACTGGAACTCAAAAAATATTTTGGGCTTTATCTTAATATTTCGATCACCATTTTTCGTTTACAAGGTTTGGCTGTAACGTAATCACTTACGGCACAATATGATTTCAGCAAAAACAGAAGCGGTGATGGAGTGCATACTATTGCAGTCGCCAACGCGACTCACACTGTCTGTGTTAATTTTGTCATGATATAAATCTTGGTTGTAAAATCGTTAAAGAAAACAGCAGCAGTATTTGCATTTTCTTAGGTTAGACATGCTGCGGACCAAGCTGTTATTTGAGGTGGCTTTTTGGTTCCTTAAGTTTATTTTTATTCATCGAAAGTGTTTTAGATCCTGATAATTCCTAGCTGAGTTTGTAAAATCACTGTTAATATCTGGATTCGGCTTAACAATATAAAGATTAATAGAGCGATATAAACATGAGTCAGTCAGTAAGTTTTAACCTTAGAGAAGTAATAGAGTGTTTTTGCCCTGTGACGAATATTGAACGGTACCGGGGAAGCCTTTGGAAGTAGTGCCATCCGGTTTACTTTAATGGACCTATATCTTTCCAAACGGATTAAGTTAAACTAGGTTCGTCTAGAAGAGCAGGAACATCATCTTAAACAGTACAAAATGTTCAAGTTTCAGAATAACCTGCCGGAAATATTCATTCGTGAGGCAAAGTAAAAGAAATCATAAAAAAACGTTCATGAGAAGAGAAAAGTAAGCCGTCGTAAAAATGTTGTTTGCCGTGTCTGTTTGTCCAACTTTTTTTTTTTTTTTTTTACGGTTTATTTATTTTTCTGTTTTTTTCTTCTTCTTCTTAATACACGAGCATGTTATGGTAGGAACGCGGCGCAAACTTGTTTGCTGTCAACTTTCACCACTAGATTTCTTTCGGTCAGTATCAACTCAGCATGAGTTGCTGCATGCCCCAAATTGTCTTGTCAGAGAATCAAATAAATTATTTTTTGAAAGCACTAAACGACACTCCTGTTACCTCTTCTTTTTGACTTGCAATTATAGACATATAAACGCTTCCGAATCACATAATTGCATTCGCTTGTGAACAATATATTATGTACAATTGTATCTATATCGTTTCAAATACTTTGCGAATTATTATTTCCCTTCCGGAAAGTAGCCAAAACAATCTAGCAACCATGCAAGCGTTGGTTTCCTTCTCTCACTAAGAAAGCAAAGGAAACCGGAAATTCACAGCTTATGCAGAAGCACGAAGTTGTTATTCGGTGAAAACGAGTAAAATGTACCAACCTTCAACTGACTATTGTTCAAACTTGAACCCCTCTGGGCTTTTTTCCGGTGCCTAAAGCTTACATGGTTCTTATGTGTCACATGTGATTCGACCTGGTCTTGAAGAGCGTTGACAGAATTTTCCCGGCGAAAGGAGTGAGTTCAAAGGGAGGTAACCTGTCTGCTTCCTGACCGCAACTATTTACAGACCTTTAATTAACCAATTGAGTTACAGTACTCCACAGGTATAATTAGCTAAATTATTATGCGCGAGACTCAAGTCTCCAGAGTTACTTAAACTGGTGCCAAGAAGCCGAGAAGTTGACTGTTTGCACCAAAACTGCGAGCTTGCTGAGGAGGGAATATGTCTGCAAAGGTGAAATATGGTTCCGCGTTCTCGCCTGTCATCCCCTCCAAATCCATCCTAAACCATCCATTCTCTATTAAAAACTTACTAAATATCGAAGATCAAAGTGAAGTCAAAGACCAAAACAGAGCCATCACGGATCTTTCTAAAACAAGTACCTTACCTACACATCCCATACAAGAGGCTACGCAAGCAAACATGAATTTAACTGAGTGCCTATGGCCGGCTTGGGTTTATGCCACAAGATATTCAAGACATGGAATTCCACCAGGTAAGTTTTAGCACCTTGGCTTCCTTATTATTTTTAGTCTTGCCTCGTGGCTTACTGTGACATTTCAGCTGACAATGTAACTTGTTAAGAAAATGACTTTGCCGTTACAAGATTGCATAAATCTTCTCGTGAGTCTAGCTGTCGGACTCAGAATGGAAAGGCATAAATCAAGCACTATAAGAAAATGGCACCTACTTGAAAGCCATAGATCAAAATTTCTGAATTTTTCACGTAATACATGCAGAGGAGTATTTAGCACGGAAATGGTATATTTTATGATTTAGAATAGCATCCGATCGTTAAAGTCAAATATAAGCATACCCCATTGCCTGGGCTGGAATAAGAATGGCTCAATACTGATCAGTAGGCTCCGTGTAATGCTTGGATGGAAGTTGTGTTGCTGCACGTAGCCACATCCACCTTTTGTGGAACCGCACCAAAACAACCAGAAGCACCAAATGGAAACAAATCACCCGCCGAGCAATTGTTTGTATATTTTAGTGATCTTCAGACTAAATCTTCCTCACAAGACTGACTTGTTCTTTTGGATTTTCTATCTTTGGTTGTTGATTTAGACATTTATAATTCAAGTTGTAGAAGCGTACAAAGGTCAGATGAAAGCAAGAGAAAAACACTGTAAAAAATTTCAAAGTGTTTACCCGGATCGAAATAACCATAAAATACGATTAACTTGAAGATTGAACTCCTATGAAAGGATGTCACTTTTCCCCTCACCCGAAATGAACAAAACTCTGACGTTTCGCTGCCAACATACAGATGATTTTAATAGTCGCCGACTGACACCTTTAGTTATTCTGCTCAAAAACCCTTCTGTGTCCCTCTTTTTGCTTTTGTTGGAAACATATCTGATTTACAGTCATGAAAGCTCAAAATAGGTATTCATATACCAAAAAGACTAACATGCAACACTTATGTTTATCAAAAAGCCGCAAGTCTTGACCCAGAAACCACTGTATAAATCTCGACCATGAAAGACCATGGAGGCGATAACGCAATTACCTCAAACATGATTAATAGGAGTAAATATAAATCACACTCGGAAATATTCAGAGAAGGTTAAACGTATTTCCTGACATTGATATAAAGTGGAGGAAAGATGGCCTGACTCTAGCAGGTCAGTTTTTTTTTTTTCTCAACTTGTGCAGGTTTCTATTATTGTTCGGTAGCTGTACAGTGAGTTCGCGTGATGCAATGATCCGGAAGAACTTGAGACAATAATAATGTCTTACTCGAGACTCAGACTCAATATGTGCATACTCCTTGCTTACTTTTTTAAATTGATGGATTCGTTTCCAAAAACCCAGTTGAATGTAAGACTGTTCGAGGGTTTCATATGAAAGAACTGAACTCCCTTACCATAAATAAGGTGTACGGATGCTGTCCTTTTCATAGACTCCATTAGGAACTGTCCTAAAAATAAGTTGACATTCAGTTAAGTAACAAATAATATTTGGTTCATAAGTCTTAGTCTTATTGAAGAAAAGACAATAAATTCACTGCCCCTATGGCTAAACGTTGTTTTTTATTGGATGAGTTAATTCAAGTTATTTGCTCACATTAATACCCACTCCTGAGCCGGACAGTGTCCGGCGCTCAGCTGTGTTGGCAGGCTAGCTAATATGTTTGCTACACACCTTTTGGACAAGAATGAGTCGCCCTTTCTTGATTCTAAATACCCAACGTTCTACTGGTAAGTTCCGACAGAGTTATGTTTCGTAAAGAAGTCGACGATTCAGTCTTCAAACTTAAAATGGACTTGTTCGAATTGTTGATAGATGGTCAAAGAATGTTGTTATCGTTGAAAACCTGAGTCAAAAAACATGATAAAAACATGCAAAAACATCACTGAAGATTTAATCACATATATATCCATTCATTTTCTCCTTCTGGTAAACCAACTTATTTCCTTCAGAGCCTAGACACTTATGAACCCGTTACATTCAGTTTGTTTTGAGAACACTGAATCATGATACTGAACGTCGCAACTTGGCGAGAGCAAACCGTAACAGACACCACCCCTTTACTGTGTTAACATAATCATGAAGTCCACTCATTTACCCCCTTTAGCTTGTTACAACGAGCTAGTATAGGTGGAAATTTTTCACTGCTGAGGTAGATGAGTAGTATGAATTAAATAAAGTTAGTTACAAATGATAAAATTTCTATTCTATAATTTTGTTGTTTTCTTGTTTCTTGTAGCTAACTACACGAACCCAAGACGCCCTCGAAAGCCCATCAAAAGGCAGAAACAAAGGCCTCTTTTCTCACCAGAGCAACTCCAAAAACTAGAAGTAGAGTTTGGTAACGAAAAATACATCTCTAAGTCACGTCGCTGCAAGTTAGCTGCAGATATAGGCTTGACTGAAGCTCAAGTGAGAACATGGTTCCAAAATAGGCGCACAAGATGGCGGAAAGAGGTACATGAAGAGGAAGAGGATCCCAGCTGGATCACGCACACTGGAATAACAACTGCAACATATGATGCAGGAGCTATGAACAACAACTGCATGATAGTGCGAGGATATTGTTCGGCATAAAGATAACTAAAGCTTTACTGTTAAC
Organism: Porites divaricata; assembly: GCA_038088405.1. Classification (NCBI taxonomy): domain Eukaryota; kingdom Metazoa; phylum Cnidaria; class Anthozoa; order Scleractinia; family Poritidae; genus Porites; species Porites divaricata. Next base: position 9,857,182 of record JBBMOI010000004.1, read on the forward strand.
GAGATAGCTCTGCTGTTTTACTTGCTAAACAACAAAATAAATTAACAGCTAATGGCGTTCATATCTCACACGCCCGGGAGAAAAAGTCGGTTTTGCAAATATAACAATTCGCTAGAACCCATGCAGGAAAGGCAATTATGATTTGTCCGCCAAGTACATTGGGAAAAAGAATTTGCGATCGGTCACGTTTTCATGTTAATTTTTTCCCTTTTCCACAAGGTTTTCATTCGCCAACATGCATACGCATATTTCATAGAGCGTTTTTTTTATAATATACGAAATTATACTGTTTTTGCACACTTATACCATATGAAAAGTGTGCCGAAAAAACAGTTTCATACTGAGCTGGTCCCATGGTTTTTTTAACCCATCTAAATATAAAAAAGTAGATTTAGGTTGTCTTTTACATTCAATCCGTGTACATTTCAGTATGAAATACCAACACCGAAATTAACTTTGTTTTCATTATAACTGAATTGCATAAGCCCCCATACATTTCTTTTCTAATATACTCTCAGTCATGAACCCACTGGCGAATGTTGATGAATTTCTACTGTCTCCTTATTTTTACAAGGGTATTAGACACATACGGTTAGAGTAGTTGAGCTTGATATATTTACGGAAACAACGTAAACAAGATGGTCGCCGTATTCAGTTGTGTATGTAAAAGGTTGAAGATTTGTAAAGCGGACAATACACTGTCATTTACTAGGACTCATTGAAAATCTACAAGCCCCCATCGAAATGCAGCTGTTATTTCCATGCTTTCCCTCTCTGGAACTTTAGTTTGGAAGTCATAATGGGGCGGGCCAAGAGCTTTCTTAACTCAGTTATTGTAGTCAATTGATATTAAGGACTCCATCCAAAGACTCTTCTATCACATCCAGTGAGTGAGACTTAGTTTCAATGAGGTAGACGTGTCTTTCAGAGATTGAATATGGCCCTAAGATAAATTGAGTTTCAAAAACCTCTCAGTCACGTTTAAGTGAGGACTCCGGCAGCGAGAGCAAGCTACCCGTTAGTCAAGCGGAGTACCTCTGAGTGAAGGGCTTATTTAGAAGGTCTTTGAGTTCAGGCCTAAGAGTGAAGATTAAGCCGAAGGCAGTCAACTCAAATTGTTCCTTTAAATTTAAGTTTACTACTGAGCCTTAAATACAAGAAAAATTTAAATCACAGTAGTAAATCTACTCAGCTTAGAGGACAGGAAACCGTTGTCACTGAGAGGTCTTTATTCAGCTGCATTGAGAGCCGATGCAGTCGGCGTGTGGCGCTGATCTCGTTTAACACTGAAATAATCACCGAGATTCTTAGATAATACAACTGACATACAAAAATGATAGTAACGTTCAAAATACAACTCATAGTAAATATTGGACAGTTTATATTATCTTATACACTGTTCACCCTCCGTGGGATATACAAGAAGCTCGAAAACAACGAGGCTGTGAAGGCAAAGGGTGTATCAGTTATATTGTTGGGTTATATCACATCTTAAGCACCAAGTACATTAACTTGTTGTATCCTAGACTGTTAATTTTCTTTGTAAAACGTGAAATATGCAATAAAAATATTAAAAACCGCTATAATCACAGTTTTCTTTTTCCCTAAACGAGTAATTTATATATTTGGCTTGCAATCTTATAACTCTAGTCGTATGAGCTTGATCGTAACCCTACTAAATCAAGTTATTTCGCTTCCTTTTCCCCTCCAATGAGCTAGAAAGCGAATCGAAACCAGTTACATTGCTATTGAATAACGCTGATTTAGTCTTATTCATTGGGTAAAGATTTAGCCAGTGTTTGGTCTTTTCTCTCCATTGAAACCGACTAACAACCGTGATCTTGGTAGTAGTTGAGTGACTCTTCATTTCACCTTAGCCTTCATGATACTCAACCTCACAATGGATTGGTATCAATAATGGAGATCCACTGTTTTACATTGACAGCAAAAAAGTCGTTATGAATTTGTTTACAGTGCTTTGCGTTTTTCATTCCGGCTTTAAGCAACTGAGTAACAAACAACCAGCGCTTGGTCCTTTGATTTTGTAGTTAAGTGACTTTCAACATACTTTGGATGCTCCTTAACCTTGAAGATACTAGGACTTCTTTTCGAGAGGGACCATCTATCTTTATTAGACTGACGAGTACTACGACTCTTTCTCAGCATAGATTCTGTAATGCGTAGCGTTTTACTCAGTCTTTGAAGCAAAAAAACAACCGTGGTTTAGTTGTTTGTTCTTAGTTGAGTGAGTCAATACGACATGAGATTTTTGGTGTTACTCAATAATGTTAAATTTGTTTCATTGTGACAGAATTAAAGAAGAAAGGCGAACAAATTATAACCCAACGCATTTTCCCACCACAGTTCAATTTCGAACTGGATAGCAAATATTACTTCTAAAGAAACTGGAATCAACTGTCTTATAAATGTTCGCACGGTCTTTTTCAATTCAGCTTGAGACTTCTAACATCACCCAAAATCTACAAATTTAATTGTTTTAACTAAAATACAGGATTATCAGATGAATGCGGAGTAATCGGCGTGTACTTCATTTCGACAAGCCTATCCAAGTGAGTTTCTTGCCAACCGAATGACATTTTTGTGCAGGAAAGAAGTTTCTTTCCATAGCGCAGTCGCTTAGACTGAAAGAGAAATTCCAATGACAGACGGTTTTCAAGCTCTCACGCAAAGTATTGATAAGTTTTAGTTTGCAGCATATACTGAATTGTTAAATTTACAGAAAAATTTGAAAGGAGTCACTGAATTATCTTCAGCCTAACAGCAATGTCATAATCACTAAATATCACAAGTAAATGAATGTTGGGTGAACAACGTATTATACAGCGTACCTTGCAAGAGTTCTACAGTAGTGACACATGTGATCCTTAGGCTTGGTAACCTCTCCAATTTGAGGTGTGGGTGGGCGTTTTGAAGCTTCTGGCAAGTCGGCAAACACTTCAAATCGAACTCTGTGCATCCCGCAATGCGTATTGATTCGGAGCACAGCTCTTTGCTCACAACTAAGTATGAGAATAAATAACGCTCCATTTTTCTTGCTCGGGCTGGCTGTCTTCACTTTCTGCGCATTTCGCGTTGTTTCCTGACTTAGTCTTGGACCCTCTCGAACTGTCAGTGAGTCGTATTTTGTTAGTAAAGAGGCTTCTTTACGGAGAAAACATGCTCTGGCAAAACAAGTAAACGAAAAAAAGCAGGATGTAACATATTATGAGAAAACATGCGAACATACGTGGGGAAATAGACGGGCTATTTCTTATTTTAGCACTAAGCTCACAAGGTCATCGCATCCGCCGAGAGTCCGGTTTCATTTAGGACCGAAATAAACAAGCAGTAGACAACAGGGAACGCTTGAAAACAAAGAAAGATAATTTGTTGCCCATCAAGCTCACAAAACTAAAACATTAATTTATGTCGAATGGCACAATTTTTCTGCGAGGGATTCATGTATTTATTTATATGCGTATTCATCATTTACGGCAACGACAACAAGCACTACAACTGATTGCAAATTCACACGGTAAAAAACGTCTGATTAGATCAAAATGAATGATACTGATACACCTCCAACAGCGCTCTGTCTTGTTGCCAAAACGGCAACAAAGCCTTGATTCTTGTTTTGGAGATAGCTCCTTAAGTGATGCATTTAATGTGTGCTACGCCTTATAACGTCTAGTTTACGAAACTGCGTTGCGATGGCAACGCCTTAACAAAAAGTGCAGTCTAAATACGAATTTAGTTTCTTTTTAACTATTTTTTAAGAGGGTAAAAGAGATATGGTGAACGCACCCTGTGATTGAAAGATAATAGTATAATGCGCGAGAAAGGTTAAAGTTTTTGAACAATGCAACTAAAACAAAAGTTTCTTAAAACAGGGCCGTACGTGCGACTTCACCTGTTCCAAATAGATCGAAACGTGACGAATCCATTTAAAAATTGCGCCACCAGTGACAGTTTTCAGACCAATCACGATGAAGCATTTTAACCATTTTCGTTGATAAATGACATGTCAGAAACAAACACAAGAGCTCCCCTTGGATATGGATCGTGATAAAAGCATTAAACGGCGGCCAGGATGGCGGAATATGCTGAGGGGCGTGTTAAGGTATCGGTAAACTGCAAACTAACTAAATTAAACTTGATGGATTATCACAGATTAACTACAGGCGAACATAGTCAACGCAGTTGGATTTATACGGATCAATCTCGGACCGTTTGAAATATGTCGTCATTCGGAAGTGCAGTGTAGAAGGATTTCCATGATTTCAATTAACAGTTTATCATTTCCGGCGAAGGTATAATGTTCCACCTCACACTCAGTCCGAAAATCGTGATTGGCTCAGAATCTGGAAAATAATTTTCTGCCTAAAATTATTTTTACACCATAATACTTTAGAATTAGCTCAATCACACAAGCGGTATCCTACTAAATACTTGGGGGAGGACCTCTTCAAGTTGTTTTGGAACAACGACTCTGCTAATACAAACATCGCCTTAAGTTTAAAGAGAAAATCAATCAAAACCCGATCAATTAAGCAGATCTTAACTGACTGTCGGGCCTACTGCCAACACCGACACCGCAAAGGGAAACATAAAAATGTTAGGAATGGGCTGAACGAAAAGAGTTTTCAACACGGCAAACCCGGCCACCATTGATATCAAAATGCACCGGCAATAAACTGAATAATCAGATATTAAAGTCTTAGTAGTGAAACATCAACATGATGTATAGCTTATTTGAAAAGTTACCAACAAGTTATCCAACTTGGCAAATATCCGTCAACCCCTAATTTTGTGTTTCCTCGGCTTTGCTTATGATAATTCAGTGAGCGATTCCGCCTGCTTTCCGTTAGGAAATATATCAAACACGTTTTCCGCCCTGAAAGAAAGAGAGCCGTACAAACTAGCACTAGGACTAGCACTAGCACTAAATATAGAACGAAAATTTCTGGCTGAGCTTCTTAATATTAAAACTGTTTTCCTCAGACAAATGCCTGTTACGGGCACTTAGACTGGAACAGGCTACTACTCCTGTAGATATCTACTTGAGGACGTAACAAATGAGTTATGTAATAGACCTCCAGCTACGTACCATAAACTGCCGCTTATAACCCCCTCCTCCCCCCCCCCCCTCTTACTAAGTCCCCCAAGTTATAGACCCATAAACCCGTAAACAAAATAATTCATTCAATTATAAGCCACTATAAGAAAGTATTGGAATTAATTTGATTTTATTATGACGTTTTGAAGCTTTATCAAAGAACCAGTAAAAGCAAAACGTATTTTGACCTGCAATGCTGCGTTCATGGAAGCTTGTTTCGAGCGGCTTATTCTGGTTATACTAAAGCCCTCTTGGATATAAGCCCCTCCGTTTTTAAGCCTACCCAAAACCCCGCACGGAGATGTACAAACCCAAGGATTATCTATATCCGTAATCATTTATCATCATGATTACATATATCAATCAGTTGTGGCTGAGCCTGACCACGCCTGTTTACTTACATGCATGGTCAAACCAACTGGCTGACGATCTCGTGTACACTGAAGTAAAGCGTATCTTAACATGTTGTTTTAACCTGCCATTATCCTTTCGCTTGCACTCTCTTTTTGCCTCAGTGGATTTGATCTGGAGTGAGGACTAGTAAATTGCTACTGCTTTTGGCCGCGAACCATATGAGAAGTGCCTATTCGAAACCAAAAGCGAAAGAAAAGTTACAGAGGCAGCGGGTAAAACAAGACAGATAGCAGGAGCTTCTTTATCTTATCTCTTCTTTAAAAAGCAAATACATTCCAATGTACAGCTTGCGTGTCCAGTTACAGATTACAGATGACGTCAAAATGTGGTAACAACAAAAGGAGTGGTCACTAAGCCGTAGGCGAGTTGGTCCGCCCTGCACTGACAAAATGCTCTTAACGAGAAGCCCCTCTCTTATAAAATTGTGACGTTTTCTTTCATTTATTTGCCACTTTCTAGTAACACATAAATAAAGGGTATTACATGGCCGCTTGGAGATACGAAATTTCTCTTCTCGTGTTGAAAAATATTTCACTCGTTCGCGCATGTTCTTTTTATTATATAAACACCAATGAAATACCAAACCATTTCACTTTAATAGTCTTTTGGTATGAAAGGCGCGATTTATTATGTAGCCACAGCAAAGGTTATATTTTCACATGTGAAGATATCAAGTTTTCGCGCGAAAGCTCACCTGGTATTTCATTGGTGTTTATATAATAATACATCTTATTTCATTCTTATAAACATTGTCTCAAGCCTGCACTTCCTCAATCCAAATATTCTAAGTATTCTCGATGAGCCGAACAGACAAGGCAAAAAATCTCTACGACTTGACTAGCAATGCAACCGTACTGTACTTAAAAATTATAAGTACTGATCAATCAGAAAAGAGGATAAAAAACAGTAGACAACGGGCTCTGATAATGCGCCGTTCAGTAATTATAAAAAAAACCTTGGGAATGGCCGATCCTTCATTCCATGTTATTTCCTATTAATTACTTTCTTAGTGAGTACTGTGATATTGCTTAAAGACCTCCGAAAGACCTTAAATGATGTACATTGTATACACGCTTTGGTAAAAATACTGTGGCTGTTGACACTGAAAGGATGGCAAAGTATATGGGGAACCGTCAAAACCTGAATCACTAAGAAGGATCAAGCCTTATGACAAACCAACGTCAGTATTGGTAAACAACCTCTGTAACACAGATTCTGCTACAATGAGAAAACTCTATGAAGAGGGACATTTATTCAAGAATTCCGTAACGGTCTGTTTCAGATGTCAACTGACAACGTTTATGTACTGGACAGCTGCCTGCATGATATGTTTCCGCACAACTTTTACCTACAATTACCCCACCCAAAACAATGTTGAAAGATCAAAGGAATTTTGCCTTGACGGTTTCAACACTGTTTGTGGGGTGGGGGGAGGGGGTTGGGACGTGGAGTGTTAGTAGCGCGCGGATACAATTTCGGGTGTGTTAAAAAAGGTGTTCTAACTGTACAACTGTCCCAACACTTTTGTCCATGATTGTAGACTCTATGACGTCACAATATCAATCACTGAATGAGATGTGTTCGAATGCCAGTCAACAACTAAAAAAAATCTTTCCAAGAAAAATACAAAGATGGACTCTCAGATTTTGCCATACTGTTACAACTTAGTTGTTCGTCGTTTTTTCTTTTTTTTTTTTTATACGACTAACCGTTTCAGTTTAATCATCTATGATAGAAACTCGGCATCAGTATAGATTTACAATATTGACCATCCACGTGCTCTCCAAATCACGAATTAGTAAATAGCGCGCTTTTTTAAAGGAGGAAATGGGGGGGGGGGGAGGGTGGGGGTGCTGGAGGGGAAAGAGATTTTGTTTTTTCCTTCATCCAGGCAAACATCAGTAGAGGAATGAATAGTACCATTAATGTTCTACCATAACTCATTGTATTCACTTGCAAAAGTAAATCCAACCAGCTGACTTGTTGACTGTACCAGCCTTGAAAATTATGACCTACTCCCGCCCTAAAGCTACAACCAGATACACTGGTAGCAGTGTCACAATACAACTTCTTGATTTAATCCATTTTTACTGCATAAATTCCAAATAATTAACAATATAGGAAAGTGAAAGGACTTACTAGACTTACGAGCTTTCCATACATTACCTACACTGTATGGTTTCATACAGTTAAATGAGTTACGTTTTCTGACAATTGAATCGCCGGAAAACGTAACCCATTTAATCATTTAAACTGTTAACTATAATTTAAAAGAAAGAGCGAACAAAACAAAAACAAAAAAACATTCTAATGCTATCCCCCATCGGTGGGCAATCAGGATTTAAGTACCTAATCTTGGAATGCTCTCTGCAACGATTTTAGGTGTCTCGGGTACATGTACGTATTCCATAAATAAAGAATCCTATTTTAAGGTGGCTTGACTGGATTTTTCAGGGGGGATACCACCCAAATTTGAGCATTAATTACGTCCGAATGAGTAAATATATGGAAAAAACATTACTATAAGTGTATTATATAAAGATGACAATTTCTTATGATCTGGGTTTTATTACAATCGGAGTCGCCATGGCAACGTAACGACGCCATTACGTTTTTTATTTATCTTCGTGTTTCTCTGTACCAGGAGTTTTTTAAAAAAATCGCTTAAAGGACTTTGTACCCGACATAATTGCCTCAATTATGGCAAAGTTTGAACAAATTCTATGAGAGCGTTTTTGAAATATTTTGAAACGAAGTTTTAAGCATCATAAGAACAGCGAAATAGCATGCTATCCACACAATTAGCTAATTTTTTAAGAAAATGATAAGCTTTGGAAACGCGGCTTCATCTCATAGTGGTTTGATTCCATTGAAAACCTCCCACAAAAAAGAGGGGAATTGCTCTGGGCGATCGTGAGAAAGGAGAATTTTATTAACTTGCATTCAGCTGCTTTTGTTACAGTTTTTGCCGGTAATTTGGTCCATATGCACGTGCAAATTTAGCAAAAAGAGAGAATTTGCATCCGAAAAGACCCTCGGTTAAGTCTCCGGAATATGCTAATAACAGGGTAAAGAAATTAGTGATATATTATAACATCACAGCAGCTCTTTGTAAGAGTTTCTGTGATGTTATAACCAGGGTAAGATAATGAAGTGTTGCATCCTACAAGATGAGCCGTGGCGTTCACCGTCTCGGCCCTCACTGCTATCTACTTTTGCTAAATGTGCACGTGCATATGAAACTTGAAAACAATGCCAGTGAATGGTGAGGACGCTCGCTTGTAAACACAAAATCTGGGGGAAAAATTGGTCATATTTGAGGTCCTATTTGAAAGCCTTCCCTGTTTTCAATGTTATTGAAAGTTGCAGGGTATATTTATTGACAATTGATCTTGGGATTATCAAATTTATAAAAAAAATTATCTAGCGGTTTTTTGAAAAATGCGAAATTTGTAGGCTTGGACCTAATTACATGCAAAAACTGTAACAAAAGCAGCTGAATGCAAGTTAATAAAATTATTCTTACTCGCGATCGCCCAGAGCAATTCCCCTCTTTTTTTGTAGGAGGTTTACAATGGAATCAAACCACTATGAGAAGAAGCCGCCGCGGTTTCCAAAGCTTATCATTTTCTTAAAAATTAGCTAATTGTGTGGATAGCATGCTATTTCGCTGTTTTTATGATGCTTAAAACTTCGTTTCAAAATATTTCGAAAACGCTCTCATAGAACTTTGCCATAATTAAGGCAATTATGTAGGGTACATACTCCCTTAAGCGATTTAAAAATAAATCCTGGTACAGAGAAACACAAAGATAAATAAAAAACGTAATGGCGTCGTTACGTTGCCATGGCGACTCCGATTGCGATAAAAAAAAAAAATCATAAGAAATTTCCATCTTTATATAATACAGTTGTGGTAACCATTTTTCCCTACCTTTACTCATGGCGACGCAGTTAAAGCTCAAACTTGGGAGGTATCCCCCCAAAAAAATCCAGTGGAGCCACCTTAAATAACAGTACCTCTGTTCTTACTGAATTTAATCGCAGTTTATTACTTAAGTAAATGGAAAGGACCTTATTTTGTTATCTAAGTAGAACTGAAAGCAAATTAAAAGCGTGACCGGCTTCTCTACGATAGAGTCTACAGTGCACTATTGGAAGTCTAATGGTTTAATGTGCTCGTTGTAGCTCGAGCCCTTGTCGCAAATCGTTGGAGTCCCCCTAATAGCTTTATTATAGCGAGAAACAACGAGCTACTGATTTCAGAGGCCTAATCAACGTCTGAACGCACATGGAGCATGTATCACAGTGACGCAGAATAACTCAGCGGAGGGTACTTCTTAACGCATGCGTAGAAAACTCAAAATGGCGGTCGAGCGGACCTCCGGTTTCGATGAAGTTGACGAATTTGTCTCTTTTGCGGAGCAATGAACTGTTTTTAAGGCTTTATTCTGCTCTAAAATAGTTTAGAAAAAGACGCATCACAATTTGAAATGTCTTTGGATCACAATCCGCAATGCTCAGCGTGCAAAATAGCAAACTCTTTGATGTGGAGAAAAGGTGCTAATGGGGAAGTTCTGTGTAACAGCTGCCACTTGAAGCGGGTTAATTCGAGTGTACGTGCGCAAAGACAAAGCTCTAAGGAAAGTAAGAAGCTCATTGCAAGAATTAAAGCAGGAACAAGGAAAGGCTACAATGGAAAAACAGGTGAAAGGTCCAGAGGTCGTCGAACATTGCAAAAGATAAAAAGAAAGGTAAGCTGAAGGCAGCTGCGTTCGTGGCTATATGCCCGGCATTCGGGAAGGGTCTCAAAAAATGTATATATTTGGCAGTCAGAAAATTTAGTTCACTGAAGATAGGATACCTTTAAGAGGTTAGGAAAATTTTGTAGAAATTCTTCAAAATTTTCTGACTTGAGGGCATTTACAATGTAGTCTTTTGAAACCCTTCCCAAATGCCGGGCATATAGCCACAGCATTATTTAAAATGCTGTGGCTGTGTCATTGGTTTCTTGTCAGAAAACCAAATGACAGACAGTCTGATATTTTCAATAAATCTGACAAATAAAAAAACCCAGCTAATCCAAACTGTCATCTGTCCATTATGAAAAGTCATGCGATCCTCGAAATGCTTAGCTTTATTGATTTCAATCCCATGGCTTAAACTGAGCTCAGAGAATGAAACCATGATTTATGACAGTGAGAGAGAGAGATGTCTGGCTCCCGTTATTGTGAAAATTTGGAGCATATGCAATGGGAGGCTGTGCATATGATTACAAAGAAAGAGGAACCTGTTGTAAAGAATAGGCCATGGGAGACAGTTTGGGAAGCTTTGCAAAGAATTTGACGCGAAATTGTCACTGTTTGCAAAGACAGACACTGGAAGGTTTATCAATAAAACGTGCCACTTTTGTAAAACAAGTCCATTTCCTGTTTTGTGTCATGACTTGTAGGGAAGTAGCCATGATACACTGCATTGCAAACACATTGTTTGGACTGGAAACTGGGTCGTAATCAATTTGGAGCCTTTTGTTTTACTAAACCAAAGGCTGAAGCATGACCATACTCAAATAGGGGGTCTGCGGTCCCCCAGAAAGATTTGATATTTTAAGGGCTTTCTGAAATAGCTGGAAGTGCGTCTAAAACTTGTATTCTTCTTAAATACTGTTTACATATTTTTTGTTTTTTTATTTCATAGTTAGTACATGTAGTTTTTGAAAATCAGGCTATTGTTGCTCCTTGAATTTTGTCAATACTCTTTACTTGGCTTCAATAGAACCATTCTCAAAATACAGTATATCTTTGATGAAGAAAAACTAGTAAATAAAATAAAATTGTGCATCCATGTAGAGGCTTTGAAATAAAGTAATCTTGACTCATTATTCTTGACTAGTCACAGTCAGATCCCTCTTAAGTTTTAAACACGTTTAAATGAAATGAAACCTCGGAGACACTCGGGCTGGTATCCTGAAATCAATACATTGAAGGCTCTTTAACATAGTGCTGTTTACTTAAGTTTTGCCCCTTTGGCTTTATTCTCTAATTTTTTTTACTTTGCTTGCTCTAAGAACCAGCATTTTAGTCCACCAATTGTGTGGCTTCTCTGGGGAAACCAATAATTATCAGAAAAAAGGCAAATGTGCTTATTGTGGTCGTCAATAGGAGTCCTCCTCCCACGACCTATTTCACATCTCTCTTAAATTTTATTACTGCACAAATGTGCACAGGTTCATACGCCCTTGAAATGATTGAGAAGGCCTGGGGCGTACCCAGATGTTGTTTAAAGAGATACTAACACAGGGGAGTTTGAGCACCAAATTTAGGCGCAAACCTTGAAAGGTTAGCTATGAAATGCTATTTTCAGCGTTTTTCCTGTAACATGTTTTGTAACAGATGATAAACTGACCTAGGCATTTTGAAGGATATTTTTTATTTATACAACGAACATTAGGGACTTTAAGATCCAATGACGTGGACGGCAACAAGAATGTCAAAAAACAATAGGTTTAATAAGCAAAACAACAACTTTGCATGTGCACCATGCTGCAGGAGGGTTGCCTACATTTGACAAAGTAAGTGGGTAGGAATAATTTTGATAAAGACTGAAAGAACGCAAATTCACTTTTTAAGCGACGTTCTCGTTGCCATCACTTTGTTGGATCTTAAAGTCCCTTTTGACGTTTTGAAGAAGAGCTTTTCAATTCACTGGTTGAAAACCAACCCACTTTACATTTTTTCAATATTTCTTTGATTAGGATAGTTTAACCTTTTTAACAGGAGGCAGGAGATAGCATGCATGTGTGTTCTTCGGTTGATCGTATCACATGAGGTGCACTCAGCTAAAGTTGGCTCTGCACGCACCAGATCTTGTCAAGTTCTGCCATACTCCGCAGACTGGCCTATATCAATGCTGCTTAGTTTTATGACCATTTTATTCACTTATTAATACAGACAGACACAGACACCAAAGAGACATGCCAAAGGATCTGTATTATCAACATGTCCACTTTGTGTAGGCTCTCATAATAAATATCACTAGCATTTTCAATTTCAACAACATGATCTGGCATTGACAGTGTAATATGCATGTAGTTGATCACTTTGCTACATGTATGCAGTGTGATTTTCAGTTTTTGGTTCAGCTTCAGTGTAGACAGACTGAATATGAAAGCAAAATAATGCTGTTGGCTTATCCTGTTACATTCCCAGTAGCGTACCCTGTGAGTAGAGTTTCTTTCCAGCATTGGCTTTTAGCATTTACGAAGTTGTTCATGTCATGATACACTTTTTAAGCAAAGTTTTCACTGCTGCCGCCATCCTCTCATTTTAAGGTCCCTAATGTTTTCTTACCATGATTTTTTTTCTTCACTTCAATTTTATTTGAATAACTTGGGGATCGAATGTTGAAAAAAAAAACTTTAGTCTACTCTTGAAAGAGTCATGTACTCTGTACAGCAAAACATCAGTTCCTTGCTAGTATGAGAGCAGGATTCACATTTGATCACATTTTTGATCTTTGTGTTGATAATATTTTACTCAGTCAGTTGAATGTCAACTCCTAACTTAAGAACCATTCATTATGGGTAACAATAAAGTAATAATACTTATTATGCTTTCTTTCTATGTAGCCATATAAATCACCAGAGGGATTTGCAACTGTTGTAGCAGCAGACAGGATTTATTTCCAGGTTTGACTAGTTATCTTAATACATTCAATAAAATAAAGTTTTTGAGATACCTTACAAAAAATACTAATGGCTTCTATGTGTAACATTTATTAAGATGAGTAGAACAAAAACAGCTGAAACGTGAGAGATACAAACTGTACTGTTTCAGGAAAGTTGTTTCGCAGACTTTGCAAGACTCTTAGTTTGTCTGGGGCTAAGACTTTACTGTTAAAATTTCTGAGCCAGTTAAACATGTTAATACTAATAATATCATAATTATTATTATGACTTTAATGACCAATCAGGTCAATAACCAGAGTTTAATATCATGAACTGACGTGATACTACTCACTTTGACCCTGAAGATGACTACTGCACACCACCGCACGGTTGCAGAAACGTCAGTCACTGTCAACAGCAACAGTCCTACTCAGGACTATGTTCACCCTGGACGACCATACTCAACCTACTTATGAAATTTTGTTGTATATAGCACTGATTTTCATTGGTCTAATAGTGCTTTTATTCACTTTGTCCATCATTAAAAAATTACAGCAGTACTTGTAGGACCATTTAACACTTAGTCGCCGAAGGCACCGTGAATATTCGCCGATATTCACGTCACCTGAGGCGACTAATTGTTTTAGTATAATTACATTGATGATTATTCAAGAAAATAAAATTATTGATCGATTTCCGACTCCAAAACATCAAAAAAACTGGCTGCCATTTTGAAAACTGCTAGCCTTCAATGCTGTGATCACCGCGCAGTGATTATAGCGGGATAAAGCGAAGCTCCTAGCCAATCATAACGCTCTATTTGCGATAATCATCAATGTAATTATACTAAATGACAATAACAGTAAGCGGTAGAGCTTCCAACTCAAAAAGTTGAAAGTGGTTATCGTTGCTGAGACTGGCAAAAGCATCAACACATTGAACAGAGTTACATAGGAGCACAGCACCGACTTGGACTCTGATGAATGCATTACACGCATAAATAATTCAGATAAATTACTAATAATGCACTTACAGGCACCTTAGAAACGACTTACTGATAAACTCAGCAGAACTACAAGCAATAGAGTATATCCTGAGATCAGGCCCAATTTTCTTTTGTGTAGCTCAGCTAAAGTTTGCCAGAATTATATATACCAAGTAAAACTTGAAGCAAAAAAGAGCCTGGTCTCAAGTTAATAGAGTAAGACATCATTCAGTTTGAAATTAACGTTATAGCTGTTAGGATATTTGTGGTCAAATTACAACTATTGTTCTACTACAGCTCTCATGTTGTGTCAACCGCTCTAACATAGTAATGTTTCCCTCTGGTGTTTGTAAACAGGGTATTTTGTACCAAGTCGGGGACATAGTATCCATTGAAGATGTAGAAGGCGATTTATACTATGCTCAGTTAAGAGGATTCCTTCAAGATCAGTATGCGCGTAAAACAGCAGTCATCACCTGGCTTATTCCCCTGCTACCTAAACCATCATACTTCGATCCAGCAGTCTTTTTACCAGGTAATTAGTTCTACACATTGCTCCAGTTGAGGGTGGCCAAATCGCGTGTTTGAGTGGTGCGTCGTGGATCGTGCGTGGCGCGTGAGTTTTGCATCTTGCGTTTTCTAAAAGATCATCAAGCAAGACGGTATTTTTGGTGCACGCTTTTATTTACCAAGAATAAAGTGAGAGCATTCCATCTCTGAAGTGAGATCAATTTGAACATCAAAATAGTTTAGTATCTGTGAAACGTTACGGTTATATTAATAACGTAGAGATTTTTCTGTTATTACTTTTGGAATGTTTTGATGCATCTCTTACAGATTATCAAAGTAGTTACTACTGGTTAAAAAATGGTGCCTACTGCACACGAAAAATCGGTCACTATAAAACACGGACTGTGGACTGGGTATAAAACGCGAACTGTGTATAAAACACAGATTAGATATCAGACAGGTCATACATGAAGCATTAACCAAACTTGACTTGAAAAAAAAATCTTTTATTACTTTTCAGGGTGGTGGGGGTTGGTGGCAGTGATTTTGGAGAGGAGGGGGTAAATTTTTAAAGCAGGTTTAATTTTAGGGGTTCAATTTGACGAAATGTGAGGGGGTCAAATTTTTTATGACACAGGATTGGCATTCAATAAAAAAGTTAAGCCATATTGTAATTGGAGCAATTTTTGTATGACTTTGAAATGAAAACGCTCGAACAAAACAGGAATAACAAACGCACGGAAATAGAGCGATTTGATTGGTTTATAGAACGGATACAAACGCGCGTGGCTTTTGGTTGGTTAAGTGGACGCTCGGGTGAAAAGACTTTCTAGAAATTAAGAGTGTGTCCATGAGAAAACCAGGCAGAACCAGGCAGGGGGTGATAATGCTCAAATCACCGATTTCGCTCAAACTCGGCACAAATGTTAGGTACCAGGAGCTAACTTATGTTACAGAATTTCAGGTCAAAATATTAAATTCCCTGGGAGATCCGGGCATCCCCTGTAAAAATCGCCATTTTGCCCGTTTTATGCATAATTAATTAGCTAACTTTACGATGCCAGTGCAACAAACAGAAAAGCCACCTGGAACTTAAATGCACTGAGAGATGATCTGAGTTCATAAGACTTTAAGCACAATAAACTTTTTAAAGTCGCCGATTCGATTTCCCCGCTCTTAGTCCCCTTAAGTTGGGTCATCATTTCCAAGTTTTGAGTAAGTCGTAAAATTAGGGTATTTTATTCCCCAATATCTCTGATGAGCAACAGCTTATCTTTATAACTTTTGCATGAGTAGTTAAAGCCATCACTTAAGTTCAGAAAAAGATCATAAAAAGTTTGGGCAATTCACTTTCTTCCATGTGTTGACATAAACTGTTCATGTGACTGAGCGACTTTTGCATATTTCATCAAAATTCAGGCCCTCATAATATTCGTGCGTTTGCCTCTGAATGAGGAGAAATCGAGCAAAAAACTCATCAGATAATGATTTAACATTAATAAGGGTAAAATTGTTGAAATTATTGTGCAAGAAACTCTAACGATGATTTTTGGTAGCTATATACGCGATCTTTTCAAGGAAAAACAACATACTGAACATACAAAGATTATGGCAGTAATGCTCCCAAGTAGAATTCAAAATACACCACATTTTCACATTGAGTTAGATCTTTTTCTCAAACAACCGCTTCCATATGTTTAACACCCTTCCCACATTCCCTCAAGAGCTACTTCAACTGTGATACTTAGATTTCAAATTTCTCACCCTACCCAGGTAAGGTCAATTTCTCATCCTAGACATCCTCGGAAGGGCCTTTTTGCGTACTCTTGGGGCACCAAAACCAGTTTAGTGCCCAGGTTAGTGTGCCGTGCTGAGGCAGGCAGATGTTGAATTATGGACAGACACAACAATTAAGTTACAGACATTTGATGTTCCGGTCCGTGCGTGGTCGGAAGACACCCAGTAAATAATGCCCGTGGGGTTGCTCAAGGAAAATTAGGGTTTTACGAGAGTCGAACTGCAGGAGGTCTCTAACGAGGAAAAGTGCGGAAACATCTACTTTTTGGAGTGAATGTACTGATGCAATTTTTAAGTTACAATATACTATAGACAAATCTATTTTGTTTCTAAAGTTCCTCTGATACTCCGAGGAGCGAGGGCCATACAGGGAACGCAGAGATCAGACCATTGCATTATTGAAATTAGGTAAAGGCATGCAATAAAAGAGTTCGGAGTTCCAGCGGTCAATCTCAAAATTGCGAGTGACTGGGAACGAATCGGGATAAAAATGACTCGTTGACATAAGGAAATTATAAGCAAGTTTGGAGATCTGGCATCGATAATGTCTTGTCTAGTGTATTTTTCTCGAGATGTTTGTCCTCTCTCGAGAGAAGAGGACATTAGATGACTTTAGGAGATGGAAAGTCCCGGAACTAAAGGAATTTTTACGCATTCGTGGTTTGAAAACAACGGGGACCAAGGACGAACTTACTGCATTGGCTTTCGGAGCAGAACAGCTATCTGTGCCTGTGAAACTAACCGCGGAAGAGGAAATAATACAGAAAAAAAGCAATACCAAAGTCTTCTTAACGTAAATGGTGAGCAGTTACCAGATCCGTTCACGGAACTTAAAGATAATTGGTTTAGTGAAGAAAACGGAGTTGAAAAATGGCCACCTATCTTACCGATGCAAATAGCGGAATTTATCCTAACGGCCGAACAAGGGAGCGATCTTGGCAAACGCCTTCTCAGTGATTACAAAGAGGGAAAAGCCTTTAGCTATTTCGATTCACTATGGCTGAAGGAAGTTTTTTATCACCCCATTTCAGACAATCACGAACTTTGCTTCTTGAAGTCGCAATCAACACCTTCGCAAAGAATAGGAAACGTAAAACACAAGATTTGGGTATGCGTGAAAAAGGTAAATGGCACAGTGGAGGCTGCTTATTGCACATGTTTTGCCGGGTAAGAGATTGATTTCATGTGTATATAACAGTACCTGTGGAAGTGTAGTTATGACTTTTTATTTTTCCCTCAGTTTGGGATCCACTTGTAATCACGTAGCGGCTGTACTTTTTAAAGTGGAACGTGCCTGGAAAAGTGGTTTGACACTTGGGAATTCGCCGACATCCAAAGAATGTGCTTGGAACAAGTATGGGGCAAATAAAAAAGGTGTGGAGCCAAAAAGGATTAGAGAAATGGAATGGAAAAAGCCTCACCACAGCAAGAAGGGTATGCAAATAATAAGTGTTTTGGTTTATGTCTGGCTCTTTGCACAAACTGGTGTGGCATGTGGATACGGGACAATGGGGCTAATAGAAAAAAGCAAACAGGAAACAATACAAAACAGCGATAAAAGACTAGCTAGAGAAAATGTGGCCTGCGAGAAAAGGGTCTCTTTGCCTTTAAAAGTGTTATACATCACATGAGGGATCTTTTAAAAGGCTTTAACCATCTTTTTAATTATATTCTTATCACCCTTCTAAATGGTAGTTTGTGTACTTGTTTTAAACATTTTAGTACATCTTGTTGTATAATTTATTTTTCAGGAAAATCCAAACCAATAAACCCCGTGACAAGACAGTTGTTTAAAGTGAAAAAGCAGTCAGTCACTACTCCTGAAAAAGAGCCAAGCCTTGACAATCTGGTAGATGCATTTTATAGTAGTGCACCTGATGCATGTGCCTTCTGGTATACAGATATGCCTAACCCTCCTCAATACCCACTTGAAGCAGACTTTAACCTTGAGAGAAGCATTGATGTTGAGACGACAACGCCAATACCATTAAGCTTACCTGAACTTGCATCCAGGGTGAAAACAGCAGAGGAGCTTATTCAAAATTTACCAGAGCTATCTGCCAAGGAAGTTGAAGTCTTAGAGTATCATACTCGCGGACAAGGCCAAAGTACTGACTGGAAGTCCCAGCGAGTGGGGAGAATAACAGCTTCTACTAGTCACAGAGTAATGACTATGGTTAAATCACTTAAAGATAAAAATGACTCTTCCTCTGCCACTTCATTAACACAGCTACTTACAGGGCAATCTTCAACTCCAGAAAATATTCCTGCATTACAATATGGGCATGAAATGGAAGAGGAAGCAAGGCAACACTACTTAGAAGAAATGAAGCGCCTCCGCCATAAAGATGTAAAAGTAGAACCTTGTGGATTATTTGTAATGCAAAATAAGTCTTTTCTAGGTGCAAGCCCTGATGCAGTAGTTAGTTGTAGTTGTTGTGGTGAGGGAGTATTAGAAATTAAGTGCCCCTATAGTATTGCAAACCAAATTCCCTCTGAGAGTAACTTGACTTACCTCAGAAAAACTGCAGTGGATGGCAAAGTTAATTTAGTAAGCAGCCATCCATATTATAGCCAGGTACAAACCCAAATGGGTGTTACTGGGAGAAGGTGGTGTGACTTTTTGGTTTATACACGTCATGGTATTCACTTAGAGAGGATCATGTTTGATCAGCAGAGGTGGCTACAAATTCTATCTGCAGCTGAATATTTTTTTAATAACCACATTGCTCCAGTGTTAATTCATAGTAACACTTCTGGTAGTTAAAGTTAATATAACATGAAAGTCTCTTACTGAACTCGAGAGTGACTGTCCTTGATTAGCAAGACACACTTTATCCTTGTGTATCTCAAAGTTAAGTTACATGTTATTTATTATCTTGTTTTCAAATTATTATGTTGTTTTTCCCATTTACATTTTAACTAGCCTTTCTCTCAAGAGACCAAATTGTTAACTACAAATTGCACTGTAGCTTTGTTGGCTGACTAATGCTTTGCAGCCTGTTCCAGAAACGTTTCAGATTATTGTGTTTGGAAGAAATGGTGTCACAAATTTTTGGAAAGGATGAAATGTCAGTTTGATGGTACAATTTTTCCAACTAGGGTAATTTAATAGTATTACCAGAAAGAATAAAACCTGTTTTAGACTAAAAAGGTCAAAATTAAAATTATCCTTACCAAAGTCTTAACAATCCATCTTTTTGCTGTTGACAAACAGGGGCCTCATGTTTAGTGCACTAAACTCCAGACCTAGCAGTCTGAGCTCAAGCCCTAAGGCCAGGGACATTGTGTTGTGTTCTTGGGTAATTAGACACTTTACTCTCACAGTGCCTCTCTCCACCAGGTGTAGAAATGGGCACCAGCAAACTTAATGCCAGGATACCCCTCTGATGGACTAGCCAGCCCCACATTTACACATCAAAATATACCTTAGCTACGTAAAGTTAAAATTATTAAAATTATTTATACTGGAAGAACTAAAAAAGTCTATTGCACTAGTGGGGGTAACAAATTAGAAATACCCGCACAAACTACAAGAATGTCATCGATAAGAGGCACAAGTGCAATTGGTAGAGTTTTCCTTAAAATTGAGAAAACTTTCATTAGGCCAATAGCTCTCTCCACATGTATCCGGGCATTGGCAATTTTTTTGGTTACAATAACTTTATCTTTAGACATCTGTTCAAGCCCTGAACTTGGTGGTGGGATTTCCAATGTAGCCCCTCTCACCATGAGATCTTCTTTTATTGTGAAGCCCCTGTCTGCCATTACTAAGTCTGTAGGTTCTAGGAGATCTAAGAACCCAGATTCTCGAGTGATGTGTTGGTCAGATGCTCTGCCACCCCATGCTTTTGAAAGGAAACTGATCATACCACTTGGTGCAATTCCAACAAGGAATTTGACAGTGTTATGTTTTTTGTAGTCCGACCAAGTGAGAGCCTGAATTTCAAGATTCCTCGGACGGTCAATAAATATTTCACTGCAGTCTATTGTGCAACGCAGGTTTGTGTAATGTTTAAGGGACTTAGGCAGACTTTCCCGAATTGCCTCCTTTGATGGCCAAAATATGAGATGCTTCAATTCGCAAGCAAGAAACTTGACCCAGGTGTTGATGACCTGGGAAGCTCCACCAGTACTGATGTCAAACAGGTCTGCAAGCATTTCATTTGTGACAGCTGTTCTCAGTTTAAGTAACACTAAAGTTAATTCTTCTTTCACTGACAGTTTCCTCTGTGGTCCTGTCTTTTTTGGTGATGTCTTGAAATTTCTGCGAACCTTGGTTGAAATAGCCTTTTTTGAACCGGACCAGTAACGCAGCTTTTTTGATTTATGAGTAACAAACTTGACCAGGTTATTCAAAGTTTTTTTGTTCGGCAAACCTGTATATGTCCTGATCTTTGCATCAGTTTTCAAAAACTTATCCACAACATTCCTTCCCTTTGTTGTTTGTCTTCGAAGAAGAGCATTTTCGGTTTTGAGCCCTTCCAATTCCAACTGCAGTCTATCAATAACTTTCTGTTTCTTAAAGCATCCTGAGCAAATGCAATTCTCAACACAATCGCACACATAGATGTAGTCGTGATCATGTTTAATACTCTTATTCAAATTGTCAACATTTTGTTTAAGTTCAGCTTCACCTGAACTATCACCTTTGACATCAGTTTGCTCTACCTCAGTTTTAGATTTTTTTTCTGCATGGCTGTATTGTGTAAACTTCTGCACAGTTCTCGTTTTGCGGGCTGCTCTTACCTGGTGTTTTTTCGGTTGGTAGTTGTACCCCATATCGACAGTAGGATATGGATGATCTACAGTAGGTTGTCCATCCACAAAATGTTTGGAACAAACCCTGTCGTCTTCGCTTGGCTGCCGGTTTTTTCCTGTTTTAGGATTTTTTCGATTGATCGATTTAACCCACTCCTTTCTCTTTTCAGGGTGTCCTTTCAATGTTGGAAAAGGATAAAGTTGAAAAAGGTCAGGACATGTACAGTCCTGACTTGTACGATGACAATTATGCGAAGTGCAAAACCCCTTCCTCCATTTCTGCAGCTGATATGTACTGCTACTGCAGCCAACGACTGCACAAATCCTCATTTCCTTATGTAAAAATCCTTGTGCGCGCAATTTTCTTTCTCAAAACACGGTGATCGTGGAAAAACTTAACTCGAGCAAATCGAAGCTACTTTTATCCCGACTCGTTCCCAGTCGCACGCAATCTTGTGATCGACCGCTGGAACTCCGAACTCACTCATTAGGTAAAGGCATACAATTCAGTTTGTATTTTCAAGTGTAACCGGACGTGTATGTGAAAAAACGGTAACTCTGAAACTGATATATAAGAATGATTCATAACAGTGACAAACAGCGATATGACTGTGGACATAATATAAAAAAAAAGAGCACAACATTCAGAGGCGGATAAGATTTTCTTCCGGGTGTCTGCTTACGAGAGCTTTAAATCAAAGCTAACATCTAATTCACCGGTAAACCCTTTGCGTGTCCTCGGCCGCCTACGGGAACGTAAAAATCCAGAGCTTGTGTGGGAGTTGAAACAGGGTTTTGTGATGGCGGTCGTAAGTACAGCTATCTATACTGTATGAATCCGCAAATGACAGCTTAAATGAGAAGTGAATATTGTGTATTAGTCTGTGTTCAAAAAACTGTTCTTAATTTACACCTTCCTTGGGTAGCTAAAGAAGTCTAGCCAACTTTTTTTTTCAATGTATTAGTGCCCCCTTTTGGGTCTTTTGTATTCCTCAGAAGTTTAATTTTCCTCAACACTTTTAAACGGTTATTATTATGTTTTTGCAGTCAATAATTTACCCAGATACAGATACCATCCTGTATAGTTGTAAGACTACGAGGATTAAAATATAAGTAAGTAAGTATATCCAATGGCAAGTCATTAATTGTCGAAAATTGCATAGCACGGTCTGACTATAAAAATGGCTATTATGGACGATTATTATCATGGTAATTAATGTCAACATCGAATAAACTCAAAATTTCAAGTAACACGACTTTCACGACCTATTTTCAACACACCAGTTATAACAGGATATTGGCGCGTACAAACAATAGATAGTGTATTCCGCATTCCGTAGTCCGGTAGTCCAGCGTAACAGATTCCATTATTTAGGCAGAGTCTAAAGTCAAAGATGGAGGGTGCTCGAGCAGGTGGTTGTTCTCCATAGATATAGACGGATTGTCAGTGATCCTTCTTGTCCTTGGAGAATCATTTTGCTCCCTCTGACTACAACTTATGCCAAAGACTTCGAATGTTCGGTGAAAAGCCGACACTTTTAATTTTGCAATGTTTCAAGATGTTTCATTA
>JBBMOI010000004.1:9885000-9980000 GCA_038088405.1 Porites divaricata
TTTTATTCTCAGCATTTTTCAAGTACAGTCGAACCTCTCTAATACGGACACCGAAGGGACAGAGCAAAGTGTCCGTATAAAAGAGGAGTCCGCATAAAAGAGGTCACTACGATGACGTCACTTTTATGACTCCACGTTCAATAGCTATTAAAACCAGGCCCATACTCGTCTTTAAACTGCATTTAAAAGTAAGTAAAGTACAGTCGTAGACAAATCACTGTTTTAAAACGAAACGAGCTACAGCGCAATCCGGGAAGTAAAAAGTTGTAACGTAAAGTACAATTCTGAAAGCGTCTTTCGCTATTTTGCAAGTGCAGTAACTAGTAACTAGTCAGAGTGCAACAAAATTTCGCTACGGACTAGCCTAGCTATTCAAGCCTTAAAAAAGTTGGTCGTGTTGCTCTGTTATTTGATGTACAGCGACTGGGCTTTTGAAATCACTTTCCATAGCTCATCAGCTAGACGAGATTCACCCTGTGCAGATCCACCTGATCGAGATTCGGGATTCACGTAATAAAGAGGTTGAGTTTATATGAATTTACTCACTGGGGCCGAGATTTAGTGTCCGTTGTCCGTGTTAGAGAGAGATTCCGTATTATGGTACGGTGGCCCAGAAGGGTCACACATGCAAATTAAAAATGTTGCTGCAAATTAAATATAGTACATGCAAACTAAAAATTGTGCTGCAAATTAAAAATGAAAAGTCCTGCGCGCGCAGTATGAGTGATGAGGACCTGGTCCGGTCAGCACTCGTTAATATCCGTCGAAAGGCCCTTGGACACCTTATGAAGTTTACACAAGGTAGATTAAAGTACACATAGCATCAACCCCAACCCAAAAAAGGAACCTAACCAGTTTCGAAACAGTGCTTAAGGTCATTCCTCTGAATTGCATTGCGCATCTCTACTGCGCATAACATTGCAACACTAGTCACGCAATCTTTTCAAGATGGCTACCGTCGGCGTCGGCACCAAGTCGAGAGATAAAAGAGGTGTTTTTGTAAGTTCAAAAGAAAAGGGAAGACGAGAGAGGTTAAAAAATATTTGGAAAAGGAAGTGTTGTAATGTGGAAGGTGATGGAGGCGTTAGCACAAAAAAGAAATGCATCGAAGCCGGCAGCTGCAACTTTCGAGGCAGACGAGTGATCGAGTTAGACGTGCTGGCCAAAGCCCTAGATAGTGGTTGCAGTGCATGTGGAAAAGCTCTTCAGCTATCAAACTGACTATCTCCGGGTTGGGTAGTTTTTTGTATATCATGTGCGGCGATCCGGAATGTGGAGAGGTAAATGTGTGCACCACAAACAAATCGCATCGTGCCGCCGGTGCTGGTCGCGGCCGACTAATTTTTGATGTAAACACCAAACTTGCCTCAGGTACAGTAGGTATATTTATTTGATTAGTAGCTTTTATCTGAACATTTTTCCGAGCTTCATCATAATTTAACAATCATAATACCGTGTAATAACTAACTTTAATTACATCTGTACGAATACGTGCAGTTAAATTTACGATGTTTTTTTCCTGGAAAGAGAAATGGGCCTGCCCGCCTGGGAACAGAAAATGATGGCATAGCTTCTAAGCGAATACCGGCACCCCCCTCTTTTTTTCGCTTATTTGACTCTAAAAACAATAGGCTGCCTACACAAAAAAAATGGACAATTTTCTATGTTCAGAAAAAAAGATATAAAGGAAAGTATAAAGCCAATACTCATTTTTTCATTTAAATTATTGTAACCATGGTAACGAATTTAGGGTAGTGCTCCCTCGACATACGCGTTTTCGTACCAAAAGCCTTTTGAAAGTGTTACTCTTGTCCAACTCTAAATATGTATAGCCTCAATTCGCGCAATCAATAAAATTCTGAGTGTTATTAGGCCTAATTATTAATATAGTCCATTGTGCAAGGCAGCAAACCGGAAGTGTTGAAAATTACCTCAAAGGGGGTATGTTTGAGCCCTCGCAGCTCGTAAACGAATACCGGCACCCCCCTTTTTTATTTTGATTTCGAAGTCCCAGTATGATGAATAGTTAATAGACGAAATTTGAGAAAAAATCTATGTTAAGTTCTATTTCAGTGGAATGACCTTAACCCTAATCAGTAAAAGCAGTGCTTAACCCTAATCAGTAAAGGTAGCGCTTAACCCTAATCTGTAAAACACAGTGCTTAACCGGCTAATCCAAAACGATAAGCAATATTACGTTGTGTAAACTTCATAAGGTGTCCAAGGGCCTTTCGACAGGAGTTAAAAAGTGCTGACCACCTGGTCCGAGCCGTGTGACCTGGCCTTACAGCCGTCGGCCCATTCATGTTTCATGTTTGTAATATATTTAGTTTGCATGTACAATTTTTAATTTGCATGTCCTATTTTTAATTTGCAACAACATTTTTAATTTGCAGGTAAAATTTTTAGTTTGCAGCAACATTTTTAATTTGCATGTGTGACCCTTCTGGGCCACCGTATTATGGAGGGTTTTTTAAGAAAATATATGAGAAGCTTGTCGGGACATTGGAAACACAGCTGTCCGTGTTAGAGAGGTGTCTGTACCGAGAGGTTCGACTTTATTTAAGTGAAGAGTACAATATGTATATAATATGTCACCTAGGCTAGAGATTTGTCTTATTTTCCTCCTTTTTCTTATCCATCTATAGCGCATTGGGGATGAAAATGCGCTCAATAAGAACTCTTTTTTATTATTATTTTACCATAATGGCTAAGCCAGTCAGAGCTCTAGACTTGCATTATCCAATGATTCAGTTTTTAATAAGGGCAATAAGAACAATAATTCTTCCCCATACGAATCCTTACATTTTGATGGTCAAGCAACAATGACGATGGTCATGTAATTCAAGCTTGGGCCACCTGTGCTAAGACACCTGAACAGATAAATAGCTTTTAGGTCAGTTAAAAATTAACCAAACGTGCTTCTAAAGCAAAAAAAGGAAAAAACCTTTGAGACCATTCTGACCATTTCTGACCCAGTGTGTTTTCCCAGTTATTTATTACCGTATCAAGAAATAATCAATTACCAAAAAAACTGCACTTCAAACAAATGCAACGCTAACAGTGCTGATCTTCTAATTATTTGGGCATCGCTCAATTAGAGTAAGCGAGTTGGCTTGTTTTGATTCCAAGTTGAAATAGGCACGCAATACGTGCAAACATAAAGAAGCCAAATGAACAAGCCAAGGGACGTGAATGTCTGTAAAGCGAATGTCTCGTACAACGTAAAAAGCATGCCGGAAAGAAAGGTCTGCTAGCAGGGTACTTCATCCCACTTTTAAGATCTCAAAAACCTTGCAGCAAAGAAACACAATTCTTAACAGTACGGGTACGAAGGAATTAAAAGCGATGAACAACACACGGATAATTTTCAATTTGGAGGGAAAGATTAACGTAATCTGAAGCTTACCGTATTCTTTGGGGCCGCTTTTTTTCTTCAGAAATTTGGAAGAGTTAAGGTGCCTCGACTGGATTTTTTTGAGGGGATAACACCCAAGTTTGAGCATTAACTACGTCGCCATGAGTAAAGATATGGAAAAAAGGTTATCACAACTTTATTATATAAAAATGAAAATTTGTTATGATTTGGGTTTTATCGCAATCGCAGTCGCCATGGTAACGTAACGACGCCATTACGTTTTTATTTATCTTTGTGTTTCTCTGTACCAGGAGTTTTTTTGAGAAATCGGTTAAGGAAGTATGTACCTGCCATAATTGCCTAAATTATTGCAAAGTTTGAGCAAATTCTATGAGAGCGTTTTCGAAATATTTTGAAACGAAGTTTTAAGCATCATAAAAACAGCGAAATAGCATGCTATCCACATAATTAGCTAAGTTTTAAAGAAAATGATAAGCTTTGGAAACGTGGCTTCATCTCATAGTGGTTTGATTCCATTGAAAACCTCCTACAAAATAAGACGGGAACTGCTCTGGGCGATCGCGAGTAAGAAGAATTTTATTAACTTGCATTCAGCTACTTTTGTTACAGTTTTTGCACGTAATTAGGTCCAAGCCTACAAATTTCGCATTTTTCAAAAAACCGCTTGATAAAATTTTTTATAAATTTGATTAACTCGAGATAAATTGTCAATAAATATACTCTGCAAGTTTTAAGAACATTGAAAACAGGGAAGGCTTTCAAATAGGACCTCAAATATGACCAATTAATCCCCCAGATTTTGTGTTTACAAGCGAGCGTCCTCACCATTCACTGGCATTGTTTTCAAGTTTCATATGCACGTGCACATTTAGCAAAAAAATAGTAAATTTGCATCAAAAAGAACTCTCGATGACTTTCGGAAGAAATATCCGGAATATGCTAATAATTGGCTTGTGTCACAGACAGCAGTGAGGGCCGAAACTTTGAACGTCAAGGCTCATCTTGTAGGATGCAACACTTAATTATCTTACTCGGGTTATAACATCACAGAAACTCTTACAAAGAGTTGCTGTGATGTTGTAATATATCACTAATTTCTCTACCCGGTTATTAGCATATTCCGGAGATTTAACCGAGGGTCCTTTTTGATGCAAATTTTATCTTTTTGCTAAATTTGCACGTGCATATGAAACTTGAAAACAACGCCAGTGAATAATGTGGACGTTCACTTGTAAACACAAAATCTGGGGGGAAAAATGGTTATATTTATATTCAATAACATCAAACTACTATGAGATGAAGCCGCGTTTCCAAAGCTTATCGTTTTCTTAAAAAATTAGCTAATTGTGTCAATAGCATGCTATTTTACTGTTTTTATGATGCTTAAAACTTTGTTTCAAAATTTGTCGAAAACGCTCTCATAGAATTTGTTCAAACTTTGCCATAATTGAGGCAATTACGGCAGGTACAAACTCCCTTAAGCGATCTTTTAAAAAAACTCCTGGTACAGAGAAACACAAAGATAAATAAAAAACGTAATGGCTTCGTTACGTTGCCATTGTTTATTGTTTATTGTCATTTTTGCCATACACAAAATAGAAAACTTAAAAGAATAAAAAGATAAGGCAAGGAAGCCCAAGAAAGCCAATAAGGCCACCTTTTAAGATTATAATACCTAATAAATTAATAATTACAATGCTGACATTGGCAATTTAACTCTAAGTACGCATAATAGAAAATAATCATTAATCATTAAAATAGGATAAAAATAGAAAAGCTGAACGTGCAAGTGCAGAAGGAAAAAAAAGGTGAGAAAAAATAAAGCAAGAATAAACACGAAAAAAGAAAAAAAAAGCAAAAGAAGCGAAAAACTACACACAAGCATTAGGAGAACTAAAGTGTGCTTAAGTTTAGAAGTGAACAAAGCAGTACTAAAGGCATTCTGAATTTCAGAGCTAAGGGAATTAAATATTTTGGGCCCTTGAAAACGAAGTGAAAATTTCCTTACATTTGTCCTACAGTAGGGCAAACGGAAGGAATTCTTGTTCCTAGTGTTATAAGCATGTATGTCACAGTTAAGCAAAAACATGTCATTGAAACTAACAGGAAGCAGGCCGTTTCTATAAAGGTACATAACTTTACCTATTTGGAGTTTGAAAATGTCTTCAAATTTTAGAATTCGTAAGCTTACAAAGATAGGATTGGTATGTGCATCAAAAGAACTCCTGGAAACTATTCTAATAACCCGTTTCTGAAGATTAATCAAACGCTTGAGATTTGACTGATAAGTTGAGCCCCACACAGTCGCACAGTAATGTAAATAAGGATAAACTAAACTATAATAGAGAGTACATAAGGAGGTCTTATTAAGGCAAAAACTTGATTTGTAAATAACGCCCACTGATTTTGAGACTTTTCTTGCTATGTTTTGTATTTGAGATTTCTAAGATAAGTGTTCATCAAGTATAACTCCCAAAAACAGAACTTCATTTACACGACCAATTTCAATACCATTAATTGAAAAATGTAAGTCAAGTTTTTGCTTGTTTTGTTTTGTTTTAAATAGAATAAAATTAGATTTTTTTATGTTAATAGAAAGCTTATTAGCCTGAAACCAGCTTGATAGTTTCTTCAATTCATTATTCACAATTTCCATCAGTTGATTTGGGTCGTTAAGCGAAAAAATATGTTGATATCATCGGCAAAAAGTATGAAATCCAAGGCCTTTGACACATTACACAAGTCATTAATGTATAACAAAAACAATAAAGGACCTAAAATCGATCCTTGAGGCACTCCACATTTGATGTATTTAGAGGAAGAATTATAGCCATTGTACTGTACAAATTGAGTTCTGCAAGAAAGATAACTTTTGAACCACTGTAATGCAACACCACGAACCCATGGCGACTCCGATTGCAATAAAACTCAGATCATAAGAAATTTTAATCTTTATATAATACAGTTGTGGTAATCTTTTTTCCATACTTGTAGACCTGGCGACGTAATGAATGCTCAAACTTGGGAGGTATCCCCCCTAAAATATTTGGTCGAGCCACCTTAAATCCAGGGATTAAACTTGTCAAAAATAATTGGAATTTTAAACGGGTTTGGATCCGCGCGCCAGCAAAGAGTTTGAGCGATTTTCGTGCTTACTGTCAGGTGTTTGCGTTCGTGAGAGATATTTCAATATCATATTACAAGAAATTGCTCTGTTTTTTTGACACGCGATAATTCGTTTAGCCAGGTTAATTTCTTTGCTATTTCTATCCATTCGTAATTGCTTTATGGGTTGTTTTACAAGTAATCAATATTTTTGAATCGTTGGTAGTGCTAAACATTGAAAATCTAACTGTGGAATTGACGGGTTTGGCTTATAGCCAATAGTTTGACAACATTTTTGCCCTCAGTTTTCGAGAGCCAAAGATGTTACGCAATGACAAAATTTCATGATAGTATAAGAAATAAATACGAGATTGTTTCAATGAGGGGAATGACATGCGATGAGTGGCCACATATAAAGTATTTCGGCAGTTTGATAAGTTAGCATATTATTCTTAACATTGAGTAATGCATACTCATTGCATATGTTCGGAAAGGAGGCGATTTCTTAAAATCTTATTGAGCAATATGAACTCGCAAACAAGTTGCATTCTTTCACGTTCAAAGGGTAAAAGAAGCAAAGTAACTAGGGGTGTTGCGTGTTTGGATAATGTCCTTACAAATGGACCGGACTTGTTTGGGAAAGTGCTCCGTTTTCTATATCAATAAAAACGGATCACACGGCGGTCATTTCACCAGCGGGATCAAAACTCAAACCTGTTCGCCAAAAAATTCGCATCCGGGATTGCAGAAAACACCGAAAGGAGGCGTTATACTTGAAACTTGCGGGAGAGACTTGGGATTAAGTGTCTTGGGAACAAACGATGTAGATGAGGCTGTGAAAAACTTGGAAACTCTTACTCACAGACACATGGACAAGTGCATGCCATTCAGAACAGTTCGCATTTCATCGCGGCGTGATCCGGCGTGGGTGACACCCCTTCTCAAGTCCTTGATGAGGTCTAAATCTAGGATTGGTCAAAACAGGGGGTGTCGGCTTCGGGAGATTAGCAGGAGAATAAGTGAAGTTATCGATGAGAACAAGAGAAATCTCCTTCAAGCACCTGTAGGAGCTAGGGAGTGGTGGAAACACGTGGATAGCCTGTCACAGGGCCGGCGTTCCTCGACTAAGGTTACATTGGACATTCAATCTCTGGCTGAGCTGAATGATTATTTTGCTGAATTGTGTTGGGACAGTGCGTATAAACAGCGTACACCTGCCCAAGTTGAGAGTGGAGTCCAAGTTCCTGAGATTTCACAGAGACAGGTATGGAACTGTTTGCGGCACCTGAAGAAAACCGCCACTGGACAGGACCTCATACCGTTTTGGGTGTTGAGAGACCACGCGGAAATTTTTACACCTTTAATTTGCAAGATCTTGAACTTGTCCCTGAGGTTTAGTATCTGGCCCTCATCGTGGAAAAGAGCTCACGTGACCCCCCTCCCCAAGGTTGACGTTCCCAAGGGAAAGACAAACTACAGAGGAATCAACCTCACCCCTGTAATTGCACGCGCATTTTGAGAAGTCCGTGAATAACATTCACGCGCGGGACACTGTTGAGCAACATCTGAGCTCAACTCAGTTTGCCTACAGGACAGGGGGGAGCTGTATTGACGCGCTCCTCAGTATGCAGCACACCGTCTATTGTTATCTAGATGACCCTAAGTGTAAAGCCACGCGTTTGTTTGTCATGGATTTTAGTAAAGCGTTCGACAGCGTTAATCATGAACTTTTGTCTTATATGCTTAAGGATGTACCGTTAAATCCATTCGTAATCAATTGGTATTTAAGCTTTCTTGAGAATCGTCAACAGTGCATTATTTACAATAGTTTTCAAGGACAATGGAAATGTGTGAACAGGGGGGCGCACTGACAGATTTAAGAATGTTTTTGTAAATAGGCTTATTTTTAAATATAATCTTTGATCTTTCTATTATTTGTATAGAGTATCTCTTATGTATTTTTAGACTCCTAACTGCTGATGTAACATAGGATATGTTTTTTTATCTTAGGAGGAATAAAGATTGATTATTATTATTATTAAGTACAAGTATGTTTTCGACTATTGGCTTTCACAACCACCGCTTCATTCCAACAGCCTGTAACTACACTATCCATTTATAACCAAACAAAAATTGTTTTTTGTTACTTCATATCAAATTCTGTGAGAAACCAGTTTCACTGATTAACAAACTACAGCCATTATCTTACCTATCCACGTCCAATATAAATCCACACCTACAACTTCACACATCTCAATCAACCCACAAAATATGCAACGCTACTGCACCACTCACACATCCCTAAAATACTTAAAAACTTCACATACTCGCAGTACAACGACGCCCAAATATACGCTTCCACAATGTAGGCTTGGACAAAATCTTCATTTTTAAAAAGGACATACGTCCAAGAAGGTCAGATGCATCTTCTCGGAAATACATTATGCTGACTGTAGACCATTCATCGGTTCCTTTGATGCAAGAGGATTCAAGTGATTTGGATCATAAATCCTGACTTGATCATCCCAAACGAATGCACTCTAGATTTATCATACATGCAGTGTATAAACCACTGCTTTCAAAAAGTTGGGTAGTAAACTTCAGTTGCTGCAGCTCAAGACCAGTCGATCATGATGGATGACTTTGGATGTTTTAAATGTGATCCTTTATGAGTTAGCTGATGGAACAAGACAAACTATGGTGATCAAAGACGTCTACGAATCCAGACTCTCTCCACCAAGCTTTTGTATTTTTGTAAGCCACGTGACACTTGTTTGTTGATGCGGTAATAACTTTGCGGACCGTTATGTTAAGTCAGAAGTTGTTACGGAAGCTATGTTCTCCATGTTGTACTGGTGGAAGAAAGACTTGGAAAATTCATACGTGCTGATCATAATTGCACAAGCTGGGGCAACTTTTATAATCCGTGCTGTCACTCCTGAAAAAATAAGACATTGGACTCTTTTTAGCGACGCTCTCTCTCGGACACAAGCAAGTGCCGCGGCAACCCATATCTAGGAAATGGTCAACCAAACAAACGCAAAAATTGTGGTTCAGAACGCACTTAGGAAAACTATGGAAGGCAAAGAAAGTGACTCATTAGAAGAACACGGCAGAAACAAATTAAGAAAAATAACCTTTCTTGAATCTAAAATACACTAACTTTCGTTTTTCTGCAAAAACGCCAGCGTTCTGCTGTTAGGTTGGGCCGAACATTTATCATTAAATTATAATAGTGATAAATTTTTAGCCCAACACTTACTGCTATGTAGTATGTGACATCCTGCTACAAGAAAGCATTTATTACATTATTAAACAGGAAGCGAGAGCCGGGAACATCCCCTGAATGCTATTGTCTTTCGTGACATGTAGCTACATGTAGTGCCCAGTTTTTCAACGGAAGACAAAGTATAAGCTTAGCAGTTGAAATCAGAGGTTTGATAAAGTTAACAAAAGCATTCTAGTAAACGCGTGCCGCGCTCTTTACAAATGATTGCTAACTGAATGCGTGTGTAGTCAGAAATATTTCTACAGGTACTGGCGCTAACATATTGATAAAAAAAATTGGTTCGTTCGACTTGATGTAGTCACGGTTTATTTTGCTTGTGCACTGTTCGAGCTCCGACTTTAGCCACGCTTTTCTACTTGACCGGCCCATGCAGCTGTAACCAAAATTAATATAACAAAAGATGAGCTGTTTGAAAACCTCAAATCGGATGTAGTGAATATAAGTGAACTAAAGCGGTTCGATGACCACGGCTGTTGAGCACAAAATCTGAAACATTGTAACTGAGATAGGCAGAGTTTTGCATATATTAGTACTTGCGGGAGTTTCAAACTCAGTCTACCAAGCGCAGAACATCAAGCAACGAGAAAACGCTTGTACCTTACCGCGACACGCTAGGACCGTGACCTTACGCGATGTGTTCAACTATAATAATCTCAGATCAGGACTGTTATGGAGCCTGGGTTTTAGGGTGTTAATCTTTTCTCGCATTCAGGGGTTTCCGGCAATAATAGAGACCTTTAGCATCAGGTAAACCGCAAACCGCAAACCGCAGTCACGCGTTTGCAGTTTCGCGTTGCCGAGATTTCAAATTTTAGCAAGGCGTTCAGTTCAGCTCATTTTTATTTAGCCAAAATATAATAAACACAAGAATACATATAGGATTTGGAAGGTTGCAAGAGAGCCCAGAAGAAACCAGAAGGCTTATGAAGACTGGGCTCCCCAGTCTCAAAGAAATAAGCAAAATAAAATGAAATTCGCGGAGTGATACGTTAAAAATATGAACTAAACAGAATCTGAGTTAAGTTATGAATTCAGTAACAAGATAGAAAAAAAATTAACTCTGGATTGTAACAGAATACTTTCTTTTGTTAATACGGCAGAAAGGAATATAAAATCGACTTGAACTACGCGTTCCTTGTTTAGGGCTGCCATGTTGTTTTCATCAAGTCGAAATGCATCACTTTAACCGCCCAAAAATCAGCAACAATTCACTGATTCGAGATCAAAAATCCAACAAACACATCGCAACGGATATAAAAAGCTAGTTCATACCTTTAAACGAGAGGCTGTACAATTTTTAGTGGCAAAAACCTTGCCGTAAATCACTTACCGCTGGAAGCCCTTCCCGCGGTTCAAACGTGACCTGCAAACTGCAAACGTGACCGCAAGGCCGTGGTCACGTGACATTTTGCGGTTTCCCATGAAAAACCTGATGCTATTAAAAAGTCTCTAATAATTGAAGTAGCCAGCAGGTTTGAATAGAGCAACCGACTGTATCAACAACGGGCCGTTAGTCCCCTCTTCTAGGTGGGTCGTGGGGCGTGCTACTCCAGAAAATTGTGGAATTTCAAATCCCTAAAATGCGATCTCTAGTGTTCCGGGAACTAAATTGAGAACAGAAGAGCGTGTTTCTCATTCAAGAAAATATAGCTTTCATTCAGGTTTCATAGCCACACAATCAATTCTTACAAGCAATGAACAAATAGCCGTTTTTATACTAGACGACGAACTATCCGTCCAGACGGATAATGCGTCTATGGCCGTTTTTATACTAAGGACGCATTATCCTACTGGTCGAACTTGGGCAAACATTTGTAGTTCGTCTAGTTATGCGTCTCAAGTATAAAGACGGGCACAAGACGCATTATGCGTCTGGACGAACTTTCCTTCGAAATACGTCTTGAACGACGCCCTGCGAAAGGTAATTCGTCTGGACGCATAACGCGTCTTGTGCCCGTCTTTAGGGAGTTTAAGATCCAACGACGCGACCGCTATGAGAACGTAGCTTAAAAAAGTCTATTGGCTTTCTTTCAGTCTTTATAGGGATTACCCAATTACTATGTCAAATGTAGACGAACCCTCCTAAAGCTGAATTTCAAGGGCCATATCCAAGCTCAGAAAGAGAAATATAATTTCGTCGTTGCTTGTTTACGTCCTCCATAAAACACGAAATTAGGCATTTTCACGTCGTAGTCGTGCAAAAACGGGAAAGAAATGTACAAAGAAAGTGTGATGCACGTGCAAAGCTGTTGTTTTGCTTGTAAAACCTATTGTTTTTTTGACCTTCTCGTCGCCGTCCGCGTCGTTGGATCTTAAATCCCTTTTATACTAGAGACGCATAAGCCAGACGAACAACAAAATGTTTGCCCAAGTTCGTCCAGACGGATAATGCGTCCTTAGCATAAAAACGGCCAATGTCTAAATTTACAATTAAAGTACAATGCACATAAACAAATTCTGTGTAAACCGACAAAGAAACGTGGGAAAAATTGACTGAAATACAGCGTTTGTGTAACCAGAAGCGCTTCTGGTGTAACTAAAGCATAACATATCAGTGGACCTTGAAAGCACATCATAATTAACTTGCGTTTTAATTCAGATTTAATGGTATATCTTTTGTTCACGACATTTTTAAAACTAATTGAATTCTTTTTCGGGGAAAAAAGTAGGCGACTGCTCTGAGGAAAGTAGCCGACGCGTTTCGTCGGTCGTCGGTGCTTATTGAAACCCCTGCGCATTCTGATAAAAAGTTTGGATGTTTATGTATATTACTATTACTGTAGTTACCGTTATGGTCCTTACCAGCAAACAGACTCCTCCAGCCACTTTCTCTGTACAGCTGAGACATTATGGAGAACGTAAAGGAAAGTTTCTTGACGGCTTTTGGATCACCTGTTTAAACAATTCAGTTTGGTAATGCTCAGTTCTTTGGCAGATGTAATGACACTTTTTCGTAAATTAGAATTATCTCTGAAACATGAAGCATCATAAAGAAACGCCAGCTAATGTTTGAATAATTGCATCTCAGTAAACACTGTATTATCGCTCCCTTCCTAACAGGACATTTACAAAATGAAGTCACTTGACTGCAAGTACCAAAATCTTTCATTAAACGCTGACTTTAAGGAGGAAGCTTAAGGTGGCTCGAATCGATTTTATAGGCGGGATACCTCCCAAGTTTGAGCATTAACTACGTCGCCATGAGTAAAGATATGGGAAAAAAGGTTACCACAACTGTATTATATAAAGATGAAAATTTCTTATGATCTGGGTTTTACTGCAATCGGAGTCACCATGGCAACGCAAAATAATGACGCCATTACGTTTTTTATTGAGCTTTGTGTTTTTCCCATCGACCTCAGCTCCTTCGGACATCTCATGAAATTTACACAACGTAGTTTTCCCCTCTACAAATTAGGGTTAAACACTGCCTTTTACAGATTAGGGTAAAGCACTGCCTTTACTGATTAGGGTTAAGCACTGCCTTTACTGATTAGGGTTAAGCACTGCCTTTTACAGATTAGGGTAAAGCACTGCCTTTACTGATTAGGGTTAAGCACTGCCTTTACTGATTAGGGTTAAGCACTGCCTTTTACAGGTTAGGGTAAAGCACTGCCTTTACTGATTAGGGTTAAGCACTGCCTTTACTGATTAGGGTTAAGCACTGCCTTTACTGATTAGGGTTAAGCACTGCCTTTTACAGATTAGGGTAAAGCACTGCCTTTACTGATTAGGGTTAAGCACTGCCTTTACTGATTAGGGTTAAGCATTGTTTCGAAACTGGTTAGGTTCTTTTTTGGGGGCTGGGGTTGATGCTATATGTACTTAAATTATTTCATTTCCACCCAGCAAATCCTCAGTGGTCTCGTGGTTAGCGTAATATACTGGACCATCTGGGTCGTGGGTTCGAATCCTTCTGTCTTTCGTATAATTCTTTAAGAGACTTGCACTTTCATGAACATTTCCAGCTTGAAATATCATCTAAATATGATATAAAAGCAGAAAACAGTTCTACCTTGTGTAAATTTCATGAGGGGAGAAAGAGGCTACGGTCGATGAGATCTAATGCTAACCTTTTCTGTACAAGGTTTTTTTTTTAAGAAATCGCTTAAGGGAGTATGTACCTGCCATAATTGCCTCAATTAAGGCAAAGTTTGAAAAAATTCAAATTCAGCAAAGTGTCCATAAATAGAGTAAGTCGCAACGATATACATGTATAGTTTAAGCTTACTGAATACAAGTTCACCCAGCTCCATTTGACGATGCGTCTTCACTACATCAAAAGGAGTAGTTAGTAACGCTGCAATCTGGAAAAAAAGTACAAAATATAATGGCTGAGCACCTGCAAACCATAAAACCACCTTTCCACATCCAGAAACCTTTGAGTCAATGCACAGATTACTTGTTATTATTCTTGGACTGCTATAATCTAACAAAAATGCAATCGAACATGTATTAAGAACTGAGTCACTAGCGGAAAATATTACTGCAAATCTTCCTGAACAAGACCCCCATAATAGGGGTTCATTGGGCTGTTGACTGCGTGATGCAATGGTTTAATATTTTGGGAAGTTTAGATTATTATTACACTTTTTTCCGGCATGAGTAGCTACTCCTGTCCCGTGTTTATATTTAAAATGAGCAGCCTCTCCCCTAAAAAGTCAAACAACTAAGTGATCCATTCCCCCTATTTTTTAGGCATAAATATAGGACTAACAAATAAGCATTCATGGTCACAGTTTCAAGTCATTGCACATCATAGTTATGTTGTCTTCATCTCTGTTTAACAGTCAACCTGTTCAACCCCGCCCCCTCCCCCACCCAGTGTAAACTTAAGGCTGAATAGGGGATCGACTAAAGTAACTGATATGACTATACTGCACTCACAGCTCCTGAAGTGGCCCCAGATAAAAAATTTATCATCAATCCAGAATCAGAGGATTTAGACTTAAGAAATTCATAGCCTCCCCAGTACACAGCTGAAAAACACAACCAAAAATAATCGGTCAGCAGTTGAATTAATTTCAGTTAGTCCACAGTCCATTTATTATTAATTTTGTATGAACTAATGGAAGATGGGAACTCACTTCATAATGTAGCATTATTTTATTCTTGCTTAGTTGACTACAAGTAACACAGGCAAGTAAAAGTCCCAACATACTACACAGAATCTAGAGAAGGATTCATAGCCAACAGGAAGAAAAATAACTTGAAGAATTAGGGAGCTTACGCAGCGACGTCAACCAGAAGTCTTGCACTCTCAGTCGCGATTTGAACTAAATATAGAAACACCATGAGCAAACTACTTAGGTGACAACCGGTCACCTCTGCCAATGTTTATTGAAGGCACTGAAATAAAATAATGATGATCCGTTCATTCTACCAGAACATTATTAAGTTGTGAACTGCAAATTGATCGAAGGCAAAAGCACCAGATCATCCGCCACACCTCTTCCAAAGTTATCAAAAGATGTCACCTCTACTGCATAGTTCTTGAATATTGTACTACGTTACTCAGAGAGGGAAAGCGGAATCCTACTCTTTGAGGTCCAAAGTTAACTTATCAATAAAATAATTTATGCATGAGTTAATTATTATTTTGAAGAGAGGGAAACCTTATCTTGAACAGCGTTTGCGGCCTAACCAAACTAGCTTTCATACTGAGAAGTTTTCCCAGTGCTCACACACTAACATCTTAAAGAGTCGTCAAGGAAGTCAGGTGCACTGAGACTTGACACTTGAGACTGAAGAAGGTGGCACATGACATTGGACTTAGACTGATGCCAAGGAAACAGAATGCATAATCTCCAATCAGAAAATCACATCATAGCCATCACATTAGCAGATGGAATCATACTAAAAATATGTCAAACTTCAAATTCATGGGAACCAGGAAAGGAACGGCATGGATGGCACTGACATATGAAACAGGTGGAAAAGCAGGCATTCAAAATAATAACTGAACCTAGCCTCCCATACAAGGCTGAAACGAACAAAGTGAATGTATCCATAAACAAGAAGCTCGACAGCACACACTTGAAAATGCTAATGACAGCACTATTAAATATTCATTGTTTAAACATCATACATGTGCCTAGCCAAGATATCTCAACCTAACAGGGTAAGGGGACTGAGAATGGCACTGGATATGGCACAACAAAGGAATGGCTCGCTCTAGACATTGAACACTACAAGTCATTAAGAAAGGCCTACAACAACATTTATTGACTCCCTAAACATAGCAACTACTGATGTTGTGCTAAGGATACAATCGTAGTTCTAAACAGCTAATGTAAAGTTCTAAAAGATATGAACCTCAGCAGCCTTTCCCTATCGCTACTTTTGAAGGATCACTACATTGGGAGGTGGCTAAAACATGCACCATACATGATGGGCTGTACGAAGTTATGGTAATAAAATCATGACAAATGTGCAAACAGCCACACTTTTTATTCGGAGAAACTTATCTCATGTTATTGCTTTTCAAATGTAAATTCAAAAGAATTGTTTGATTAAAGGTATGGGTATTCACAGATGAAAAGAAGACTTTAAAAAAAAATGGTAATGTACCTTTGGTTACATAAAGGAATGTGATCATTATAACAGTTAAAATTAACCTCGGATGAGTTTGGTAAACGTTAATTTGTATCTATAATTTCTAATAAAAAGGGAAATTACTTTGAGGTCACTACTTTTGGAGGGTCGTTATTTTGGGGGAGCCGCTACTTTTGGCATTTGGTAACACCTGTGAAATTTTATCGCTACTTCTGGAGTGTCGTTGCATTCAGGGGGTTGTTACTCTCAGAACTTTACAATATGTCTGTGATGCAAGTCATGAATCACCAGACCTGTGAGCCTGTGTATCTATTCCTCCGTCACTTCGAATCTGTGCTACCAAACAGAATGTGTTTCTACTAATAGTACACTATAATAATGAGTACCTGAAAATGGAACATCCCTCAGAAGTGTTGGTCCTAGTCCTTGCCAAAGTGATAATATTCCACCTTGCTCAATGGCATTCTTGGTGACTTTGACAAGCTCTATTTAAATTAAAAACAATATTTATTCCAGGTTCTGTTACACTTAACAAGCTTGATTAATCTTAAGATTACAAAAATAAATAAGAGACATTACAGCAGAAGCAGAAAATTAAAAAGAACCAACTGAAGGTAATCT
The DNA here is from genome assembly GCA_038088405.1 of Porites divaricata. Taxonomy (NCBI): domain Eukaryota; kingdom Metazoa; phylum Cnidaria; class Anthozoa; order Scleractinia; family Poritidae; genus Porites; species Porites divaricata. The sequence goes on from JBBMOI010000004.1 coordinate 9,901,950, forward strand.
CACAAAACTGAACATAAATAAAGGTAGAAGTAGTAAAACTGTCAAATATAGTCTGTATTTACAGAAAGCCTGTGTTAAAATTTGGCTGCATCAGAAAATAATTCAGTTTTCTTCACTTCAATGATATGACATGAATTCTAGCATGCCCTTTGGGCAAGCATCTCTCATGTTTTTCTTGCCTGTTGCAACTTAGTTGCTTGTCTTAGCTAATGATTTAGTTGAAGGATGACTTGCCTTGGACCCTTGCTAATTAGGCAAGTGAGCTATAAAAGTCACTTGCCCAGCAAGAAAAACTACTCATCCCAGATGACTGGAATGGACTTTTTTGGAGCCCTGTATGACCGGCCAGACATTAGCTAATAACAACTGCACCTTTTTTTCTTTTTTGTGTTTAAGCTTGCACAGACACACTCCTGTAGATAGTCTGAAATTATGTTTGTTATTTTCACAGTAGGGAGCTTAAGCAACAGTGATGATGATGGCAGTGAAAACATTGCTAAAGAAAGAATGTGTGTCCTTTCAAACTTCATCGTGTAATTTTGGGCCAGTTCAATTTGTCAAATTGAGGCAATTTCCCCTGGAGTTAAATTCTTAAGGACTTTAGCCAGCTTAAAAAAGAGAAAGGAAAATTCATCATCGTACGTTCACAAGGTCCATAAAACATTGTATGAGGAGGCTTCATGGCATAGTCATGCAGTGGACATCAAAGACATGCACTAAAAGCGTGATACACATGCAGAGCCTTTGTTTTGCTCATAAAACCACCAACTGTCTTTTGATGTTGTTGCTGTTGTCATGGCTGTCATTGTTCCTTAAGCTCCACAGTAAGACAGTCAAACAGCCTCTTTGGAAACCAATATGCCGACTGTTGCTCTCATTAGGAAAGCTTATTTTACTTGTCTCCATTTTTGCTAAATCCTCTGTATTGTCCAGAACAGTAGTATCCTGGATACGGCACTGATCTCCTGGTCTCCTGTATGTATTTTATCTCCTAGATAAAATCAACTTTTCAGCTTTTTTGAGCTTAAGTTTGGATTTCAGCCCATTTCCCCTTCACACATTTTCATCATTGGAAAAGATTATTTTCATGTTGCGGTGGCAGAGGGGAAATGCAAAAGAGACTACTGTCTCCAGTTAATCCCTAGTTTAAGATACCACTACAGTGACAGTCACAAAAATGTTGCTTAAAAAGTCAATTTTTGTTCTTTCAATCTCTATTGCAATTATTCCAGTTCGCTTACTTTGTCAAATGCAAGTGAACTCTTCTGGAGCCAAATTCCTAACATTATTACATGTTTGTTTGTTGTCGTTCCTGTCATGGCACCTTAAACTCCCTAATATTAAATCTCTAGAAGAGGCATCTCTGTATCTGGTCAGTCTGTGTCAATCACTTTTGTATTATTTTGTAGTCAAAATTAGTTAGTGCCACTGGTTTCAATAATAATGTTATTGCACTGGTACAACATTTCACCTTTTCACAAATTAGATAAGTAAGCTCATTTGATTCCTTTTGCTTGACATTTGGTGACTCTTGTTTCTCAAAAAGGTCATCAAAATTACAAAAGCTATTCTTGTAGTCCCTTTTTTTATTTTTTTCTGTCAGTTTGTTCCAGTATCTTTTCAGTTAAGAAGTTCTAAAAGAATTTCCTGTTGGAAGCTTGCTATCACTACTCAACAGAGATTCAATGCACAAACACAACCTTAACACACACAAAACAGAAACAAAAAATAAGTAGATCACTTTGTACCTTTATAGCTGAACCCTTTCATGGCTTGCATTTTAGTCCTGATCATTTCTATAGGTGAAATGCAGGTAATGGAAATAGCTACAAATAAAACATTCAAAATGTTAACTCGGGACAAAGTCAAGACCCACAGAAAGAAACTATGGGCCGCATAGACCATTGATCAACCTCATTTCCGGGCACAGCCACTGCACTTTTTATTCATGAGTGAACTAAAACAATGGCAATCATGGCTATCTGAAGATAAATTATCGCTCATTTTCGGACTGAAACTGAATGGAAGAAAAGGAAAAATACACAAAACATGTTGCTCGATGGATGTCTTTTTTTAGGGGTATCTGCAAGAAAAAGCATTCTTTTATATCCTGAAACTGTGTGGAGATCTAGGCCAAATTTTTTCAAGAAAATCTACAAGAAGGTAAGGGAAGGTATGTTTTTAATTAGGGGGGAGCACTGGGGCTTCAGAGGGAAGGGTCAACCATTATTTTAAAAGGTATTAAGGGAGGGTCAAGCCTCTATTTTTCACAGTGGTTTTTGGAAATGTGTTCAGTTACCACATTGACGTCATTTTTTTGTATTTTACAGCTTTGTAACAGTCCTTCCTATTGAACGGGAACTTTATTACTCAAGATTTCTGTTTTGGTGTTAACAACTGTGTCCCTTGGTGGAGGTGGATGTCTGGGATGTCCATGGGCTTCCACTTTTGGCACAGCCCACCCTTAGACAGAGTTATGCCCCCATAGCTGGCAAAACCTTGCCCTCCAGCCATGAGCCCCCATGCCAATGGAACCAGGCACCTGTCACACTGATTTATCAGTGGAAGAATAAGGGGGGAGGGATGGGGGTAAAAGAATGATCCAAGAGAAGAGCCATCAGGAAAACACAGTACTGAGCACATGGAGGTGATGCAAGCACAGCTGACCACACTTGAGCCAAATGACTGACCGCTGACCACGCCCATGCTCCTTGATGTTAACAGTGTTAAATATTTCATTTAACCTCATTTTATTACAGTTCATTCATCAGATTCATCAACTCTTTCTGTCTTTCTTTTTTTTCTTCTTGTTCTGCCATGGCAGGCAACTGACTTGGCTAACCTGTGTTCTCTTTGGACCATACGTTGACGTACCACTGTAAGCAGTGCAGGGCTGTCACTTATATTGCACAATATACTTGACAATGTTGATGATGTTTCAGAGCCTACAATACTTTCCTGTACATCACTTTCCGAGCCTGAAGTTAACGTTTCTTCACAAAGTGGAGTCCCTTTCTCTATGCCTGATAAGATTCTGCTAGCGATATGTGCCTTTATATATGCAACTATCTCTGGCTTCTTCCCCTTAAACACGATTCCATGACGCACCAAGTACAAATTAAGTTCATGAACTTTCAAGGGCGATATTTTTTTGGTCAGAATTATACAAATGCTCTCATTCAATGTCATTGTAAACTTGTTCCAGCCACTGCGTTTACTGTCTTTCACTTTCAGCTCTTCGCTTTTCCTCACGCGTTTCAATTTGAGCAAGGTGATCAACATAGTCCTTGACAAACTTCTGTGGGACAATATACCTCTGAGAAAATTCAATGATTTTCTTGCCATCTCCTGGATTTAATTTGCTTTTGTGGAACACTATTTTCAATTGAGATCAGGTTAAAAATCATCAGGTTCACGACCACAGATAGATGTTACTGATAGTGGTAGATATAATGGAAATCAGGAAGCTTGTCATAGTCAGAGAAGGGTTGTGGAGTTGCTAATGGTGGTGAGCAGGTGCATATACAATGTCAGGATAGGAATGGGGAAGGGTCAGAGGTTTTTGTTTTGTCTGAGAAGGGGGGGGGGTGTCATGCGTTTACCAGGTAAGGAAAAGGGGAGGGCTAGGAAATTATCAGAAAAAAGATGAAAATATCCCAGCCCTCCCCCCCAATTAAAAACGTACCTTCCCTTAAAGCTTCTTAAGAATTTACAAATATTTTGAATGAATAATAAAACAATTCTTAAATTTTGGCTCTCATAATGAAGTGAATACAGATCTCGAAAGATGACTGTTGACCACTGATAACATCCTCCTCGATCTGCATAATTCTTCAAATCATACTCAGTGTCATTCAGTAACTGCTAATTATTACTATAAGACTAAGTCTGTTTTCACCCTGTGATTGGCTAACTTGCACGTGCTAGGGCCATAAATCAATGGAAAAAATTGGTTCTTAATTTACATTGTACAGACCTCAAACTTGTCTAATAAGAGGTATATATTCTATGAAAAATGGTTAAAAGGTTTACAGCTGTGCACTGATTTTTTTCGTTTCCTTGGGAATTTAACAGCAAACAAGAAAGCAATCAAATCCCAGAATGACTGACCTTTTCCTACAGCTCTCACAGAGCTGGGGAAAGGTCTAGCATAACTAGATCTATAGTGTAGAATTATTCTTACTCCGAGCAGTTACTCCAGCAAACATTGGCGACCAAACATTTTGTTGTCCTTCTACAAAGCCATACTTCACTTTAAGTTGATCATAAAGTGTAAAATAGATCATGGTATTTGGAACAGCCATCACACTGAAAAATATATTACAAACAATATAAGTGGTTTGTGAAGACAAGCATGAATTAAATATTGGCTACCAAAATAATTTTTTGGATAATTATTTTTCAAAATTTGAAAAATTTCTGAGGAGCTTATTGAATGTACATCTTTTACTGTCACAAAACCATGAACACCAGAAATATTTATGGAATGCAATTGTGTTGTGAGAAATAAACCAATAAGGCATGAGATAACTAAACTGCAAACAGCAACCATAATTAGTTTGTGGTTTTGAGGTTTGCTCGCTTATCCTGAGCTTTATTGTGATTGGCCAGTACGCAATCAACATTCCTGAAATTTTTCAGGTGTTCACAGTTTTCTGAGTTTGACAGTAATATATTTGTATCTCTATAATATACACGTCTCAAATAAAACTTCATGACATAATAAATGTACATCTACATGGATTTTTGCTTACAGAGTTGGTGGTAGTCCTTTCCATAAAGCTGATAAGCCTTCATATCGAGGAATTTTGATCAAAGCATCCTAAACAGGGATGGATACAGTTACAATGACTCAGTTATACTGCTTGAGTTGTGGTAGTACATACTTTTTTTCCAAGGTATGAGAATGCAACCCCTAATTTGTGTTGGGTGTTCTGTGCATTATTGGGTTTCCTGTGCAATTTATAGGGGAGGTTTTTTCAAGATTGCATGTTCGTCGTCGTCGTTGTCGACACACATTTGCCTCGCTTTGAGGCACTTGCTTACGTTTGGCCTCACTTTGACGAACTAACTCACGTTTTGCGCTCATCTTTCAAAGGTTTGCTGAGGTCTGATATTCTGTCTTCATAAAGCGTTCATCTTCTGAACCTTCGTAAAGCATACATTGATCTGTGATTGCTGAATCATCCAAAGCCTTCATCTTTCAGAAGTTTGCTGTTAAATTTTACTTTGGATTAAGCCTTCATATTTTTCAGCATGATTCGTCATGGTCTTTGGAAAATGTCTGCGACTCCTGGTGCATGCATCAAATCGGGTTTAGTCCTGCGGCTGTTGTTTAAAGAGTTGTGTAGCTCGGTGGCCTTTGTGTCACAAAGTAAATCTACCGAGTTGTGTAGCTCAGCAGTCGTTGTGCCACAAAGTAAATCTACCGAGATGTGAAGTAAATTTATCAAGTTGTGTAGTTTGGTGGCCGTTGTGTCACAAAGTAAATCTACCGAGATGTGAAGTAAATTTATCAAGTTGTGTAGCTCGACGGCCATTGTGCCACAACGTAAATCTACCGAGATGTGAAGCTTGGCAGTGCCATTTGATTATGACTTGTGATATTTTTGGCACCGGACAAACAAACACTTAACTCTATGTTATTTATTAGGAAAAACTTATAAACCAGCCCACAGCAGTGCCACTCTTGAGTCACTGAAATCAACATGCTCGACCAAATTGCTCGAAAAGTTATTGACGTGAGCTGCACACACATTCCATTGAAGGCTTTGAATTCAGATGTGAAAGCTTTTAAAACAGTAAATCCAATGTAATTCATTTTGTCAACAAGTTGATGATTGGATGCTCTTAAAAATAACAGAGAAAAGAAAAAGAAGAAAGAAAAAGAAAACCAGGTTAAGCACTAATCGGCCTATGAGCAACTGCACCCTTTAATCGTGCCAGTAAATCAACATGTTCTATTCACATGCCTGACACACTCTGGCCAATTTCTCCTCCGATTACAAGCACTTGACACCGAACCATACAATATCTTTTTAAAACCTTCTTATAATGATACACAGTTCAAATAGAGGTTCGCTGTACACAACCCTTACATTCAAAATATGCCATAATCAAATTATGTGATTTTTTCAGGGCTAATTTACATTGTTTTACCAGGTTTCAAACCCGCACCATTTTCTTAAAATGTGCAAGTTTGTATCTGGTCACGTGACCAAAATGTGATTTTTAAAATTATGAATTACCTCTTTCTGAACGCAAATTTTGCACTTAAACTTCAAGAAAAATGTTGAAAAGATGATGTGGTAATGTTTACAGCACATCTGAGGGTAACTATCAAACTTTTAACAAGATATAAGCAAAAAGTAGTTTTGGCCGCCATGTTGGAGGGCAAGAATATGCCCTCCAACATGGCGGCCAATACAAATCATACTACTTTGCTGAAAAATCAAAGAGCCATAAAATAACTCCCTTAAATGCGTTTCCTCTCAAATTTCGAGTGTAAGATAATTCTTATTTGCTCTGTTGATTTTTGGCATCAGCAAGATTCCAACTCATTGTTTAAAGGAAGCATTGGTCACGTGACCTCTTAGTGCAAGTGGCCTATTGTTACCCGGAAAAGAAAAAGGATACTTGTTCAATATTACATGACGCCGTTACTCCGCTGACCACAATGCTTGTCTCTGAAATCAAAATGGCTGCCCAGATACTACGATCGAAGGTTTCAGATTTCTTGCAAGGTTTTTTTTCTGGTAAATCACCAAAAATGACTTTAAGATTGGGAAAATGTTTAATTAAAGTTAGAATTCATTGTGTATTTTACTTGAATTTGGCATTTTTTTTACGAATTATATGATTTTCTTCAAATTGTACGATTGGATGCGATTTGAGGTCAATTGTGCGAAATCGCACCATCGCGTAATATCAGATGGCCTGCAAAATGCAGTAATACACAAAACATATTGCTCAATGGATGTCATCTTCTTTTGAAGGAGTATCTGCATGAAAAAAACATCTGTTTATATCCACAAACTGCGCTGAAAAGAAAGGCATTTGTTTAAGGCCAGTCTACAACGAGGTAGGTTTGTTAAGAATTTAGAATTTATTTTGAATGTATAATAAAACAATTATTGAAATTTGCCTTTTGTATGACGTGGAGCATTATGCAGATCTTGGAGGCTGTTATCCACCTCAATCTGCATGATTCTTCACATCATACTCACCTTTTTACTATGACCTTACCACTGTTGAATTGAATGGTGGATGTGGAACATGGGGAAATGGTCTGAATGGAGAACCAAGGTTGCCACATAAACAAAGATGATCCATAAGGCCATTGCAGAACAAATAACAAGGAGCTTGTGAAGAAATAAGACAAACACAGTCTACTATTTGTTAGACAGTTACCAGTGGTAACAAATTAAATGCCAGTCTTAGGAGAGACTGTGCACTATAGTTAACTGTGATAGTAACGACTAGCTAAAGGTGTCCACCTTAAAGGGCTATAGCAACCTAAATTGCATTCACACATTAAAAAAATTTGACAAGAAAATATTATTTCTTCAAACAATTTCACTTTGCTAGAATGTTCACAGACACTGTTGGCTTGCTAGGAAATTAGAAGTTGACTTTATTATAATAAATATAATCAAATTATATCGTAAGAAAAACAACAACAGTGAAGATAGGATCAGTGAAATGTCATGAAACCTTACATTTAGGAATAGGTTTGAGCTGAGCCTGCAGTCTTGTTTTAACCACATCTAAGGGTGTAACTGCAAATTAAAGAGAGATCAACTAGTGAATAATTCAGTCTATGAGCTATCAGTGGGTTACCATTACAATTTGGTTAAATGTTATTTAACTAAGTTAACCACCACAAGCTTAGCGGTCAAGCGGTCAAGCAGTTCATGAGCTTAGCGGTCAAGAGGTGCACAAGCTTAGCAGTCAAGTGGTTCACATGTTTAGTGGTCAAGCAGTCCACAAGCTTAGTCGTCAAGCATTCCATGAGCTTAGCAGGCATCCAGCGGTCAATCCCATTAGTGCAGGCTCACATGGAATGTAGTACCTTTGTACAAAGCTTGGGTCTGAGTTCTTTGTTGATCGTTTGTGTAGTGGTCTGACTGTGGAGCTGCAGTTCATCTAGTGCCTTTTTGTCTTTTTTTAGCATTTTTTGGAGCAGCAGTCCTAAAGCGTGTTTTTTCCCATATCCTTTTTCTTTCAATTTTTCAAGGTGTGCGAGTTGCCATGTTCTTTCAGGACGCGAACCACAAACAACAGCTTGTCTACAATATCTTCTCCGGTTACTGTGTCTTGGCATTCTGGTAGTGGTTCTACACAAGCTCCTCTGGTTAACACTCCAGCTTCACCACCAAGTCAACCTGTTTCTCTGCCAGACAACAACTCTTTAAATCTTACTACTTTCATCGCTATCTTTCCTTCAAGATTCAAGTGGTGGGAACACAAACATGACCGCAACATCTGGTCCTCTCTCCTCGGCTTCAAATTTAACGCATTCTCAGGCATCCTTGAGCTCCAGTACTCCCTGCTCTACCTCCAGTCTTCAGGTACGCTTGTTGTGGCCTCGTTTATTTCAACTCACAGCTCCTCTGGTGGCCCTTGGTTGTCTCTACTCTCCCCGCCATGTCCTCCACAAACTTGCCCGTGGTGGTTGGGGAGTCTTGTGGTGGCATGACCGGATCTGAGTCCTCCACATTTCCAAACCTCAACAAAGCTTTTGAGGTGGGTCCTGGCTATGCTCCAGTCCCGTATAAGCTTGTTTCTTAAATTACAGCAGGCCAACCAGACAATATTCGAGCTCAAGAAATCGAACCTCAAGCATTTTTGGAGTGAAAACTGGTGGTATCAGCTTCTAACAAACGGGTCCTCAAAATAGCAGGCATCATCACCTGGAAAGAAGCCATCACAACCTTTTGAATGATTCTTTGCCACACCTTCCCCCCTCACTGGAAAGATTTAAACCAGTACAAGTTACTCATTTTTCAGACAGCATGGCAATTTTCTGACATTTGGTGGCTCCACTACGACATCACCTTCAGAAAAGAAGCCATAGGCTCAGGTTCAACCAACTGGTCTCGCATGCACCCAGACCTTTACAATTTTCACACCAGCTCTCTGGCGACCACTTCAGCTGCTTTAGGCTCCTCAATGTCCTCTGCCTTGTCACTAACAGAGCCTCTGGCATCTTCGGGCAATCCCCAGTCTAGCCAGTCTTGCCACTCATAGAATGATGGGCGCTCTCCCTGGCCCTTTGGCCACTGCCGGTTTTGTTACTCCTGTGAAATGTGCCACGGGGACCACCCTCGCATCCACTCCCTCACCGCTCTGCATGGAGAGAGAGAGACTGGTCCTGCTTCCCTTTTCAGTCAAAGGGGGGTCACCACTGTCACTAGGCCACCTCTCCTAGCCAATTCAGTTGTACATAGTTTTGATTCTGTTCTCGTTGGTTCTCATGGTAACCTTTCAGCGTTAGAGTTGTGTTCTCCTTTCATTTCACCTTCTCAGCAGCAGGATCTGCAAGTTCTGGTTATTTGTTGTTTCCTTCGGCCATTTGTCCTTTAAGACTGGTTTCTCAGCTTACTCCCATTAACATAGATAGATTCCAGCAGGAACTCCACGATCATCCTAACCCAGGCAAAGTTGCATACTTGGTTTAAGGCCTTCGTGATGGTTTTCACCTAGCCTTCAATATTATTACAGTACTTCCTTAAAGTCAGCAACGGGGAATATCGCTTCAGCTCTCCTAAAGCCTCAGTTCATCGACAATTACTTGCAATCAGAAGTTCACACAGGCAGGATGGCGGGCCCCTTCTCTCAGCCTCCGCTCCTTTTCCTCCATGTGAGCTGTTTTGGCATCATCCCCAAATGCCACCAACCTGTGAAATGGCACCTCATCCTGGAACTGTCAAGCCCTGCTGGCCACAGTGTCGATGATGGGATTGCGGGCGAGGATTATTCTGTACAGTACATGAAGTTAGATGACATTATTGTGGGCATCATGAGGCTGGGGAGGGGTTCCCTTCTGGCAAAATTTGATCTGCAAAATGCATACTGTATTGTGCCAGTCCATAAAGAAGATCACCAGTTGCTGGGTATGAAAATGGCGTGGTGCCTTTTATGTCAATAATTATGGTCCTGCCTTTCGGCCTCAGGTCAGTTCCATATATCTTCACATGTACAGCAGACTTAGTGAAGTAGGTGGCCAAGCAAAACTATGACGTCACCTTCCTAATGCATTACATTGATGACTTCCACACTCTTGGCCCTCCTGGCTCCTCTGTCTGTCAACACAATCTGGACAGGTCTATTGACTATTTTTCTAAGCTCAGCATCCCTCTCCATGCAGACAAACAAGAAGGGTCATCGATATGTCTAACCATCCTGGGCATTGAACTGGACTCTCTAAATCCCCCTTCCTCAGGACAAATTTGATAGGATAACTGCCTTGTTGGAGGAATGGTCACAGAAACGCAAGGAACTGGAGTCTCTAATAGGTCACCTTCAGCATGCTTGCAAGGTTGTGCTCCAAAGTCGCTCTTTCTTGTGCCGAATGATCAACATGCTATGCGCTTCTCATTGCGATGACCACCCGATTTGTCTCAATCAGGAGTTCTTCCTTGACCAAGTCTGGTGGCAAGAGTTTTTCCAGTCCTGGTATGGTTGCAGCTTCCTTCAGTACCCCCAGTAGGCTCCACTCCCAGACAGGCTCTTGGTCATTTAGTATACTTAAATCTGAAATTTGTTGTAAATGGGCTGAATGTAATAACCCCCATGGCTTACTATCCGGGCTGCCCTGCCACTTTCAGTGATAATCTGATCAATAAATGCTGATTGTTATTGTTATTGCAGTTTTAGAGGGTCACTGGTTTTCAGGTGCATGGCTCCCAGCACAGGTCTCTCAGTCCATTGAGTACAAGGAACTTTTCCCCATTGTCGTGGCAGCTAACCTGTGGGGTCCCCTATGAGCCTCCAACTGGGTCAACTTCCTATCAGATAACTGCTTAGTGGTGGAAATTCTATGGTCTGGCACTTCAAGAGTCCCTACCATCATGTCCTTGGTTCGCTATCTGTCCCTGTTAGCAGCTCGTAACTCCTTCTCTTTCACTGCCTCCCCAGTTAGAGGGAAGTCTAACCCTATCATTGACTCCATCTCCCTTTTAGTTTCAGCACTTTAGCCAGCTTGCCCCTCGTGCAGACTCCATTCCGACCCAGATTCCACAGGGGCTCCTCTCAAATTTGGAACTTTGTTGTCAGATCAACGCCACTTCTACTTGACTCAGGGTCTTGCCCCTTCTACTAGGAAAGTTTATGCTTCTGCCCAATGCCACTTCTTGGATTTCTGTGCTCAGGACAACAGCCTCTCTCCTTCAGGATCAGCTCTTCCAGCCAGTGAAGATGTGCTCATCCATTTCTGCTGTCATCTCATTGTCATGCCAATACTCTCCACCATTCATCTATAAAGGTTCACCTTTCAGCAATCCAGTCCCTTCACATCGAGGAGCGTCTGTCTGGTTGGTTCCCTTTGGTTACAGCGTGTGTTGCGAGGTATCAAACATCACCAAGGCTCAAATAGGCATCAGCGCCAACCCATCACAATCGAGCTGCTGCACATTATCTTCCTGAGTCCTTGGAAATCTCTGACTACAACCATACAATGCTTTGGGTTGCTTGCTGTCCTGGGTTTTCTAATTTCTTACGTGCTGGTAAGTTCACCATCAACTCCCATTTCAATCTCGACATCCACCTTGCTGTCAGTGATGTCCAAGCAGATTCCCTATTCAATCCAAGACTGACCCCTTTCGCCAAGGTTGCTATAATTTATCTTCATTGGTGCTGGAAAACGTGATCTCTGCCGCTAGTACCTCTACACATCCGTGGCTCAACTCCTAGCCCACTTTTCTTCTCTCTGATGGCACCCCTCTATATCCCCAATGGCTGACATCCAGTATTCAATCTATCCTTTCTGCTGCTGGGGTCCCTGGTTGCTACATCAGTCTTAGCTTCCTCATTGGCACAGCCACTTCAGCAGCCTCTCATGGCTTACCAGATCACCTCATCAAGACTCTTGGCAGATGGTCCAGTGATGCACATCAGATCTATATTCACACTCCCATCAGTACTATCGTGGGGGTAGCAAACCTACTCCTAGTTGTTTTTGTTGGGTGTCTCAGGACTTTGGTAGCTCAGGGCCAGGGCTTCCCCCAGCCCTGAGCCCCTCTTTCCCTCTCCGGTCTGGCTTACATCAGCTGGGAGAGTCCCCTCAGCTTGGAATGAGGGCTCATGGCTGGGTTGTGGGGATTTTCCAACCATGGGGGCAGTATCCTATCTAGGGGCTGGCTAGCTACAGTGGAAGCCCCTGGGTATCCAAGGCACCCACCTTTCACTCAAGTGTGGTTAAATTTGGTTAAATGTAGTGGTCAAGTGGTCCACACGTTTAGCGGTTAAGCAGTTCATGAGCTTAGCAGTCAAGCCGTTCACAAACTGAGCGGTCAGGCACACATGTTTAGCGGTCAAGCTATCCACAAGCTTAGTGGTCAAGCGGCCCACAAGCTTAGCGGGTATCCAGTGGTTAATCCCATAAGTGCAGGCTCACAAGATATGTGGTAGATTAATACACTGCTAGGAGCTGTGAGTTCTTCATTGAGCTCTTGTGCAGTGGTCTGTGGAGCGGTTCATTTAATGTCTTCCTCTTCCATCCCTTATTTTTCTTCCTTCCACTGTTTCATCAGTGTGACGGGTGCCTGGAATGGGGGCTCATGGCTAGGTTGCGGGGATTTGCCAACCATGGGGTAGTATTCTATCTAGGGGCTGGCTGGCCACAGTAGAAGCCCCTGGGTATCCCAGACACCCACCTCCCACTTAAGTGAGGCAGTTGGTTAACCATTTTTAACAAATTATTTTAATAGATTGCTTTTTAACAATTATTCCTCGAGCCCGAATGGGCTCTGAATCAATAGCCCATGAGGCCGAAGGCCGAATGGGCTATTGACTCAGAGGCCATGAGGGCGAGAGGAATAATTGTTTTAGTAAAATCCAACTAGTTGGTCAAAAATATCGAGAATAAAAAAAACTTTAGCTAGTTAAAGCTAGACTTTAATCCTTTTTTGCCGCCAAAAAAGCCCACGCTTTTCACTACTAGTGGGCTATAACATATAGCCTAGTAGTAGCTCAACCAATCAGAACGCAGCATTGATGATAGACCACTAGTTGGATTTTACTAAAAGAGCAATATTCTAAATCAACAGCAATTTTTTGTTGAATGTGCTCCCCGCAAAGCATATCGGACTTACTACAGTTGGTAGCAAAATACTTTCCTAGAAAAGACGATCTGAGGAAATTTTGCGGCCAAAATACTTACATGTAAAACCAGAGGGAGGCAAAGCAAAAAAACAAAACAAAAGCTCGAAGAGAGTTGTTTGCAAGTAGTTTTCACAATTTGATTCCCGTGAAACTCACGCAGATTTGACGAACCAGTTGCTTGCGAATTGCGTGACGAATTTTGCGCATGTACGATAGAAAATTGAACGGTTGTCTGCAGAGGCTACTTTTCGCACGCCATCTCATACCGCGAAAATGTAGCCTCTGCAAGCGGTAACCGGTCAAGTTGCCCGAAAGTCATCTCACCCGAAGTCATGTCGCCCGGAACCAGAGTCATGTTGCCCGAAATTCATAGTCATGTCGCCCGCAATTTTACTGACTGTATAAACTTGAAGAAAAGCAACATCTTAAGTAAATCACAAGGAATAGACAACCCACACGTCCTCGCGTGTAATTAGGTTTATTTGCTAGCAATAAATATGTTTGTATTTTAAATGCGTGTCTGAATGGCGGCTACCCTGCTAGCAGAGGCTTATCCCTTGTGTTTCTCAGCGTTGTACTGCCATTCTCTTCGCGGTTTTGGCTGCTCGCGTTTTGTTTTGGTTGTTTCTGTGCCGAGGAAAAGACCTCTGCAGACAGCCGTTTGGGATTCCTGTTGAGCATGCGCTTTAGGTACCTCCAAGATCTAGGAGGTAGTCACATGACTAAACCGGTTGTGGAACGGGTTTTATCAACTCGCTCATCTTTTATGTACTAGTGTGCTGTGCAAAAGTGAGCCCGCTATATCAACATGGCGAGTGCGAGTCATTCCCGTGGGAAAATTGACTGATGAATACATGAGCAAACTCCGGCGGTGGCATCGTATTACCGACATGTGACACAGAAATTCCATGGTAACCGCATTTTCATCTCGCGCATGCTCAACAGGAATCCCAAACGGCTGTCTGCAGAGGTCTTTTCCTCGGCACAGAAACAACCAAAACAAAACGCGAGCAGCCAAAACCGCGAAGAGAATGGCAGTACAACACTGAGAAACACAAGGGAAAAGCCTCTGCTAGCAGGGTAAATGGCGGCGCTTTCCAACGTTCCAATCGTAGTGATGTGGACCTTGATGTGAACCTTCCTTCAAAATAGAATGCTTCAACATATAAAACAACAACAGTAAGAACCATACTGTAACTGATATTAGGTTTTTTGGTTAATTTCGTATTTTATTTTAAGTTTACTATCTCCATGAAAACGACAGCGAAATGAACAACCTGAGTTTCACATTTCACTCTGACTAGCTTTTTAACGCACTCAAATTTTTAGAATCTTTTTGAACATTCTGAAACTTCGGGCGACATGACTCTGGTTTCGGGCGACTTGACCGTAAACCCTGCAAGGTTCCAGTAATGTAGCAGCTGATCCTAAGGTCTCTCCTAATTGGTCACTGAAAACAATGACATGTCATTCTTCCCATTGTTTTAGTATTGTTTGGGGTTAGGGTTGCGCACCATTGGTGACTTCTCTCAGGATCAGCTGCTACATCACCCCAAGGTTCTGCAAGAAGGGTATACATGTACAGACTGTTCCATAAGTTTATTGATGCAAGGTACGTACATGCTTATGTAAACACATAAATAGAATTTCTTTCAGTAGTATGCATTCCAAATGGTAGTTTTTAGGTGTAGTCCGTTTTAGTGCAAACAGTCTACGGACCGGGCCATAACCGACCTCTGTAATCTACGCAATTTGTTACGTCATTCATACAGACCACGCGTAGATCAGTTTTAAACCTCAAATAAAATCCTAATAAATCCATAACACGACGTAGTCGTAGGGGCAATAAGACAGGTCTGAAAGTCTAAGCAAAATGACGAAATAACATATAACCAATAATAACTTACCAAGAAAACTTGTAATCAGTGCCCCAGAGCACGATGATATCATTTGCTGCAGGGGAGTTATTTTCACACTGCTCGATACGGAACTGTTCATCGTGTTAAAACAATAGCCTTACATCCCATAGAATCTCGAACTAAAAAGGGAAAGTATACTTTTCACGCATAAAAGAAACACCACCTCGAGAAAGCTTCAACTGGGCCTTCCATCCGCCATGTTCATCCGCGACGGCAACCTCTCACTCCCAGACTCTTCTGCAGGACGTTTCTTGAGACCGAGTAGAGACTGGGCGCCGTGCGGGGCATCGCACAAAACGCTCCGAACGCGAAATAGCATAAAGCTAATAAAAGGTCTAATTTTATTAGATAAAAAAAACAGGAAGAAATAAGAAAGATGTATCATAGAGACTTTTGTTCTTGGGCCATCGTAGTTTGATCAGCGGTGATAAACATTGTGAGCTTTCGCATTTTTATAAACTTGACGTTTCGTATGCTAGCGCTATTGAACGTGCATTTTGAAAAGTGATCTTAAGTGACCACTAAAGAAAATGACGAGACTATAAATTCAAAAATTTACAAGGGGCTAATAAGGCATCAGCTTTTCACTACTGATGTTCGCATTAAGGTCTTGTAGAAACAACGTTTCTTTTATCTTGTACTGACAGACAACCTCCTCAAAATAAAGTCAACATCGTTTGCACAATTTGCTTTTTTCTGTTTGTCTACCTGAATCGGCTAGGCCATTTTTGACATCACCATGTCTATCTGCGTAACATTTGCTATTTTCTCTGGCTTAAACTACCGCGACCGTGCCGCTCTTTAGATAACTTGTAGACCTTGTGTACAAGATAATTGTTGAGGTATCTTTCTTTTAATAGCTTATCTTGAGTAGTACTAGTAGCATTCTATAAGATTTTGCCATCTGCTCAGAGATCTGACTTTTGAAAAACAATGTTTTGGTGAGCCCCCCCCCCCCCCCCCCCCAGAATAAGAACAAAAAATGGACTATGAAGGTGTTGTCTAACAATTTATTAAGAGCAGGGCTGGTCTCCTGCTTTTTGCTCGTGCACTCCTGGGATCAGGGTGCAAAGGAGCTGGGAAACCACGTCCGTACCATACGAACACATGCACACAGTTCATTTGAATTCCTCAAATTACTTCACTTACCCGTCGGGCAGGTTAATAACAGAATTCACTAGCCCGATAGCAAAATCCACTAGCCAGGCGGGCTATCGGACACTACTTTCTTTGTACGCTGCCTGGGATAGCAATGTCGATAATCTGATCTTGGCCTCCCTTGCCTTCTTATAAATATCTACGAATTCTAGCTTCATCACCATCCTATATCACAGTGTGCATTGTCTTTGAGCACTGAAATCCAAAAGAACTTTTCATCATCATCATCATTATAACTATTTTAAAGCATTTTTACTATTTTAAACCTGCGGCTTTTCGGGCAATAAGGCAAATTTTAAAATCAAAAGTTTTTGAATAGTAGTACCAGCTGTAGTAGCTTAACTGATAGTTTCATTTGTCATTTCCAAAATTATTGAAACGTTGATCTTGA
Source organism: Porites divaricata (assembly GCA_038088405.1). Classification (NCBI taxonomy): domain Eukaryota; kingdom Metazoa; phylum Cnidaria; class Anthozoa; order Scleractinia; family Poritidae; genus Porites; species Porites divaricata. The sequence goes on from JBBMOI010000004.1 coordinate 9,918,741, forward strand.
ATGCAAACCAGGCAAACAAAAAACAGTTTTTCTGGCACGAAAAGTTACCAGGATTTTCGAGAAACGGGCCCCTGACCTTTTTGGAAGGTGCCGAAAAGTTCGTTGTCAGTGAGTGTTTTTTTAAAACTGGTGTAAAAACAACCATCAAGGCTGTGGGAGATTGTGGAACTATTTTAAGTTATTTGTAAGTTAAGTCGTTTGTGTAAGCAAATTTAAAAAGAAGCAAAAAGTTGTAATGAGAAGAAAATAAATACAGCGAAATTTCATTTGAATGCAGCCTCAGTTGAATATTCTCCTTACCCTCCTCACCCTTGTCACATTCAAAGACTACTGTTTTGATTGGTTGATTTTAATGACGTGCCTTTTTTCAACCAATCGATTTCCCAGTGAGAGTGGGAAGATTTCTGTAGGTTTGTAATATGGAGGAGTAATGGCGTTTTCCGCCCAGACAGATCATGGGCAATGTGAACAAAAAGACGCAGTTTTATGTAGAATTGGGAAAGAAACATCGAAGGAGAAGGCGAAGGTCTGTACTAACTCTGTGAATTTTAGTGTCGCTCTAATTTGCGTTTTATATGCAATTTATGTATGCAAAACTTGAGGAGAAGGGATTGAATTATTCGTGTTCGGTGCTGTTTTAGACAGAGACATAGGAAATCTAATGTTTAAGTTTTGCCTTATTCTTGTATTTTGCGAAAAATTACTTACTAAAGACTCGTTAACTAAAAAATTAAGCTTACGTATTTTTTCTGGAAATTTAGCATTTTGTTCCGAACCCTGCCGCTAAGCCGTTCGTACCTTCCAACTTGAATTCAACATTGGGTCGCTCTAATTACAACAGGACATGGTCAGCTATTGAAGGACAACATTCTAAAGTAAGTGTTGCATTTTTATTTTATCAATTTAAGCTAGCTAATGCACTGGACTGAATTTGAAAACAGCAAAAGTTGCTAACGTGATTTTAGGTTACGAGCATTCGGGTCACCGCGTTAAAAGAGTGCAGTGTACTGCATGAAGGTCTGTTTCAGACTGAGGTTGAAAGGGGACTCAAACGCTCTAACTTTAACTCCTGAAGCATAGCGTTCAGTGGCTGTTCTTGTTGTATTTTCTCATAAGCACAACAATATACGTCAGCCGTTATCCATAAGTTTCTGGCATTTTCAAAGATGAAATCTGTGCGTACATTTGTATCGCCAAACTGACTTAACACAGTTTCGAAACGAAGCTGCAACTAAAAACGCATTGAATCAATTGTAGCTGCGTTCAGTTGGTTTTGATTATTCGGCTGCGCATTTTGTACTTTCTCCTGGTTAATCGTTCTTTTTTAAAGGGTAATGATTCATTACATTCGGGGTGATGAATGAATCAGAAGCTTCGAAAAATCATATCACGAAGCGGATTGTTTGCCGTTGAATGGCTGACCAGTTCGCAATGCGTTTGCCCCTGAGACGGGTTACTGATTTCAAGAAGTCTCTTGGATTTAAGGTTAATGCTTTGCTTGTTCGTAGAGACCTTTGTTAACCGGTGAATCGTTGTGTATTGTAACTTTTTTTTTGCCTCATGGATCCTTTAGATAATTTTAACTTGTGTTTCGTGCCTTTGGTAGTGTTCAAATTCTAATTATAGAATCGGCGAATCTCAAAGATCTTTTGTAAATATCACCTAGCGTTCGGAAATAAGAAGTGGTTGTTCGTGTAAATAACTCCTCGTTCGATTGCATCATTAAGCTTGGCTTATTTTTTCCTAACCACTTAAATCACGTTTATTTGCCCCCTACAATCTGACGGTACAATCTAGTTGTGGTTTCAGTCTTTAAACAAAAATGTTTGTTTCAACTTAGCGGAATTAAACTTCCAATTTAACCCTGAACTTAACTAGGAAAATTAGTTTTTCAGATCTATATACAATTTATTTTTAGAGGGAAGGACACAACATGTTTTGAGAGCGTTGAGATGTGTGACATGATACACATTCAAAAATTTTTACGAAGTATTATAAATTTTTATGGTCCATTGTTATCAGCTGCCATAGAAACAGTTTTCTTTCAAATGAAGCCCGTGAACGTAAGTGGACAATACAAAGTTCCATTAATTTTCTTGGAGATTATTGTGCAAATAACTACAAATTTTTTGTTGGAGAGAGAAAAAGTTTCAAAGTGAGGAAGAAACCTTCCCGGCGAAAAAGCAATGATACACAGAAGCAGATTTCTCAAAATCTACTCATTAAAATTTTGTGATATTTGGCAGAATTTTTACTTTTATCGTACTTTCAATAGTAAGAACTGTAAAATGGAAGTTGAACAGACGAATTTTGTGACACATCAAATAATAACAGTACAATCATAATATTGATTATCTAAAAACCCGTCTGTTAAAATTTGGTCAAATAAGTTTCAAATGGTAATGATTAATCATAGTACGCTGTGTGCAAGTTTATAGGAAAATCTAATGAGCGAATTTTATGTAAACTGAGCAAAAGTGAAATTTTAAGGTTGTATTCAATCGTTCATGTTGCCATGGAAACTACATAAACGTCACATTTTACCTGCTAGTCAAAATCTTTTATCAGTATATTTTTCACTTGCCAAGTTTCAGCTTGTGAGCTGTAACCTTTCTCTTGCCATGATTTGGCAAAGGACATATACTCACAAACTGCCAAAACTGTGTTCAGCCACCTTAACTCCTGTGGACTCAATTTCTCAGTACCTTAAAACTTGTACTGGCTTGATACAGGTTTTACTTTCCATGCTTTGGTTGTAAATGTATCCCTTCCCTTCCCTTCCAACCATCCTGGGACCGAAGGTTTTTTTTTCAAATAAAGCTTAGGTTGTTAATACACTTCTGGGAAACACAAGATAACTAAGTTGTTCCACAAACAAACACACACATTTCTTCTACCTCCTTCCCACACTGTTGGATTCACTCATTTTCTTGGGTATAGACATCTTCAAATCAACAATGAAGGGGAAGGTGAGAAGAAATTTGCAAGCCTTTGAACAATATTATTATGACTAGTAATGTGGCCTTTCGAAGTGAAGTCCAGGCTACTTCAACATTTTGTTTGTTGACAACAACAAAAAATGTGCAATCCCCAGACACTTTAGACAGTGCTGAAAATTACTGTCAGTCATCGGACATTGTCCGACCAAAATGTTGTAAATGTCTGTCCAGTTATATAATGTCCAAGCACTGAATTGATTTAGGTCTTGTCTTAAAAGCTTTTTTTACATCCCTGAGTTGATTTTGTAAACATTAATAGGTAAAACACTATGATGAAAAGATAAACTTTGCATTCCAGTAAGACTCTCTATTTTGAGGAAACTCGAAGTATCGTGTTTGTCTTACTATCCGGCAAAACAAAGCAGCTCTCTTTGTTAATAGGGAATTACTTGGCTCTACTTTCCATATAAGGGATTATGGAAATCTAATTTATACAACTGAAAGCACATGCCTTGGAACTAAAATGGCTGCCTGTTTCAACGATCTGAAAGATGAAGAAAGCTTTGTTAGATGAACAAGAATCAAAACTTTCTGTGCTGTTTCTTCTCCAGTTTGAAGAACAACCAGAAGGAAAGGCATTGTTCAAAGGTAAATTTAGTTGTGAATTGGGAGAGATGAAAGAAAATAGCTTCACAATAGTTCAAACAATGACTGTCTACCTTTGAAGTTGGCTGTTAACCATAAACAACAACTTGAAGATACTCTTTTAATTGAATACTTCAGGGGTGCTTTTTAGAAAAATTGACATTGTAAGATGTGTGCAGCATTTTTGCTGCAGGTTTTGGGAATATTTTGAATCAGTGTTCCAAGCTGTGACTGCTTTGGTTGCCACGGTGAGTAGAAAAAAAATGTTTGCACCTAAAATTGCAGTGAAAGTCGCCAATTTGGCGACCTGTGTTCAGTGATTTTGTGCCAAGCTATTCCCAAGAAATTCCAGAGATTTTGCAAGACGTGTTTTTGTAGTAGTTACAGTGGAACCCCGATACAACGATCCTCGATATAACGATATCCTCAGTATAACAATAAATTTGCTATGTCCCGGCAAAAGTTACAGTAAAATGTATGGGACAGAACCCCAATATAACGATATTTCCGATATAACGATGAGTTTTTAGTGCACCGAGCGTAAAATCTTTCCCGATATATCAGTACACAGATACAATTTGAACAAAACATTGAATTTAATACAATAACATTACAGTAATCGAGTACAGTAATCTGTAACGTTTCTGTCAACAGCTTTTGGTTTACGATGACTCTTTATCGTCCTTGTCATTTAATAGTTCTTTCAGTTTTAGTATTTTTGACTCCTTCTTGTGACAAAAAGTATACTTCGCCAGGATTTCAAGGCCGATGCCTTTGTTCCTGCGTTTTCCTGTAACTTGAACGGAAATCTGCCCTCCATGTTTCAAAAATAAATGAAAGATTCGTGACAGTGTCAGTGGCATGTGGCCGACGATGACTTGCTTGCACTTTCTTTTGCCCACCATTCGTTTTATGGCAACTTCAAATGTTCTTGAAATTGCAAGACGTAGGCGCCTCGAACCCAGTTATCCAGTGGTTTTGCAGCTACCTTAATGATAGACGACAAGTGGTGCGAATCCATTCAACATTGTCAGAGCCCTTGCCCATTAACTGCGGCGTCCCACAAGGAAGTATACTCGGACCACTTTTATTCAGCATATACACTAATGATCTTTCCTTAGCACTACAGAAATGCAACGTCCAAAGCTATGTAGACGACACTAAGCTAGTTATATCCTTCAAAATGAAAGATGCTGTAAACGCAGGGCTCGACATTGCGACCGTATTGGTCGCATTTGCCACTAAGTTCTCTCCCTTTGCGACTGAAAATTCTTCAGCAGTCGCAACTTTGCGACCAGTTTTCACCTAAATTAATGAAGAAACACAATTTTAAAAAATTTCTGTCCTTCTTGTTGCGGAGATTATAAAATGGAAAGGCAAAATCCTGCTCAAGTTCCAAACAACATGTCGTATAAAGAACGTTACACACTCAATGAGACGCGATTACAGCGGTTCTGTTATAAACAGGTAGGTACTTCATGTATGGGGACTGACTTCTACAACACAAAAACTGAATGTCATTTTTTGACGCGAAAATGTGAAAGACTTTTTTTAGTTAAAAATTATAACAATAGTACTGTGCAACAAAAACTGCGAGCCTGGAAACTATATAGATAACAATAATTGTTATAAAGGGTGTTAGAAATTTAAGATGTTTGGCAGTTTGGCGAGAACTGTGCACGTACGCCTCGTTTGATTGCTGTGAATCGCTGAAAACAAACATGGTGGCTTTTCGGTGGCGCGTGTGTTCGTTCCAAAGACTTCACAAGGATTCCGATATCTTTCTGTTTTGGCTTGATTTAGACTTCTTTAAAGATATAACTCTCGGCCAAACATAGACTTTGCCGTTTTGAGGTGCAAGTGGAACAGAAAGGTAAATGTATTGAAAATTTCAATGTGTACACAAGCTTCGCGCTATTTCTGTAAGCATGTTTAATAATTAAGAGCTTGGTGTATTTAGCGACGGGAAACATTAGAGATTTCACATCATTAGGAGACGATAAGATTAATGATTGTTTCGTTCATTGAATTTTAACTTGAGTGCAAATTATCATTTAACAGGATTATTTGCGTGGACTCAAGTGTACGTTTTCGAAATCGATCAAACGTTCTAATTTACCATCTTGATTCTGCCGTCAAAGTAATTCAGAAACTTTTTTTTTAGACATCATTGGAAATAAATAAAAGTTACTGAAATCAAAGGGTTCTTAATTTATTAGTCAAAGTACGTATTAATAATTAACTTATGCTTTGTGACTAAATTTTGAGAATTTGCGACTAAATTTTCTTAACTGGTCGCAAAATGCGACTTCATATTTTTTTTAATTTCGAGCCCTGAAACGCCTTTGCTGATTTAAGCGATGACTTGCATAGAATAGGCCAGTGGTGTTCTAACAACCTTTTATTGTTGAACCCAAGCAAAACTAAACTTATGGTGTTTGGTAGCTGGCAAATGCTTTCCAGAATGACCACTCGCAGCCTCACTTTCATGGGAAGAGAACTCGTACCGGAACACACCGCGAAAGACCTTGGGGTGATTTTGGACGCTTACCTAACATATGACGAACACATTACCAAAACTGTCTCTTCCTGTATGTCTAGTCTCAGTCAAATAAGCCGCACAAGGCATGTTTTCGACAAACGCACTCTATTAACTATTATAAATGCTCTAGTTTTTAGTAAACTTTTTATTGTTCGAACGTATGGGCGAATACATCGAAAAGTAATGTAAGTAAATTACAAAGTATTCAGAACTTTGCTGCTCGAATTGCAACCAATACGCGCAAATATGATCACATCACACCAGTTTTAAAAGAGCTTAAATGGCTACCAGTAGAAACTCAGTTATACTTTAGGAACGCTATCATGGCCTTTAAATGCCTAACATCTCAAGCGCCGGAGTACCTTTCCTCCCAGTTCATAAGCGAGGAGATATCAGCGGATGTGCCACAAGAAATAGTCAGATGCTGAACATTCCACTTTTCAAGACTGCTAGTGGTCAGAGAACGTTCTATTATAGAATAGTTAGCATCTGGAACTCAATGGATTGCAGTCTCAAAACTCTTGAGTCAGTGTCTGCTTTTAAGTTTAATCTGAGGCGTAGACTCGTCAAGGATTTTATGGATGCTTAAGTATTTTATCACGTCAATTGAATTTTTACTGTAAATATTTTTTCTCAGAGTTTTTTAGTAGGTTTTAAATTAATGTTAATTGATTATAATTCTGATAATATAATTTTGTAATAGTTTTAGCGTCCTTAACTTACTAGGTCTTTATTGTAGGAATTTTTTATCTTTTATCGTTGTAATGTAATTATTGTCTTTGAAAAGCCTCTATGAGGAAAGTCAATAAAGTATGTATGTATGTATGTATGTTTTGTTTTGTTTCCCTTTTATGATTCATACGACAGACTTTGTTGTGTAACCTTGATAACGTCTAATGCTTTGCAAATTGTTTAAGGACATTGCTGCGTGCTTGAAACGCTACATTTGTGAGTCATTTGATACTCGTTACAAGTTTAATTAAACAGTATGTAGTAAAAAAAAGTACATGTTAATTTTACCCCGATATAACGATATTTTCGGTTATTTTACGGCAATATCGTTATATCGGGAGTCTCGATATAACGATACCTCGATATAACGATCTAATTCCACTGCTCCCTTGGCATATTGTTATATCGGGGTTCCACTGTAGTGTTTACAGTCTTTTTAAGTTAAAGTGAGGTAGACATTTGTATTAAATATCATTTATGCTCTGTTTTTTTTATAATTGCCTTGATTTCACCCTGGTTCTCTGGGTATTAAGCCTTCAGATTTCACCTGCACCTCCAAATTCTCTTTTGATCATTGGGCAGCCATTTTGATTCTTTCAAACCTTACATGTAGTGTTGCACAAAGTGTCCCTTTTTCTGGCATCCTATATTTTGTCTGATGACCATTTTATAATTTTAGGTTGCCAAAAGGCAACTTTAAAAAAAGTTGAGCTTGGAGCACTGCTAACGAAATAATGAAATATATATCACTGCTTCAAATGTTTACTGTAAAATTCCTTTGTAATGATGTATTGTTAATATTACATGTCAGGCTTGTAGTACACTTAAAATTGTGCACACCATTTTTTTTCTGAACTGAATTGCCATTTTCAAAACTACCGGTGTCCTGGGCACTTTTTCTTTAGAAAAACCAGTGGTGAATTTGTTTATGAGCATGTACAATGATGTAATGTGACAATACAAATAATAATTTTCGTAGCAAAACACAGAAAGCATTCCCCAAACGTCAATTAGGGCTGTCAAAAAGTTTTTGAGTTGTGAGCTGATACTAAATAGTAGGCAGCTTTGGAACCCTCACCAAAGGCACAAGTTTCTTAGGGGCGACACATCTAGGGACATTTTAAAATATAGAAGCTGGAAAATCGTGTTTCCAGGAGTTTTCAAGAGGTATTTCCACCATGAACACCATGTTGTTTCGTCAGAATACACGCAAGACTGGGAGCAATGCAGTTGAAAATTCCCAGGCATTCCACGATATTGCACGGTTCAAACGTTTCACCAATCTAAATCCGTTTAAATAAATTATGCCTTCAATGTCATTCAAATCTGGGTCATGGATGCTTTACAATTTTATTCAATGGTACTTATTTTTTGTGAGCAGTTATGGTAGAAGGAGATGAAAGTCGCCAGCTAAGGATGGATAACTAGCTGGTGGTTTTGGCTGGCTACCGGCCCTTAATGACAGCCCTGATCAATTAAATTTGAAGAAAAAATGTTCTAAACAAACCTTTCATTTCCCTGAATTAGGCCCGCTTCCATCTGAATAAAAATCACATTCAAGCAAAATTTAATGAACTTGCCAGCTTGCAGGAAGCGGTCATTCGTGTTCTACTGGTCCATTTAGACTATTTCATTTTTTTTGCAAAGCTTGAGATTTATGCAGATTGTTTCTAGAATCATGAAAAATTCGAAGGAAAGACTATTTCTTTCAAAAAAATGGCAGAGTTGCCAATGTGTTGAAAAAGTTGATTTCTTGCAGAATCATTGCTTGGGTTTTCTTGTCATGCATCATCAAAACCAGGTTGAAAAGCATAAATGAGCCCATGTTTGGGACAAAAAACACCACCACTTGGCACCACGGCCCCATTATAATTATTAAAATCCAACCCTTGAAATTAATGCTAGCAAAATGGGAATGATTTTACCCTGCTAGCAGAGGCTTTTCCCTTGTGTTTCTCAGCATTGTACTGCCATTCTCTTCGCTGTTTTGGCTGCTCGCGTTTTGTTTTGGTTGTTTCTGTGCCGAGGAAAAGACCTCTGCAGACAGCCGTTTGGGATTCCTGTTGAGCATGCGTATTAGATACCTCCAAGATCTAGGAGGTAGTCACATGACTAAACCGGTTGTGGAACCGGTTTTATCGACTCGCGCATTTTTTTTGTACTAGTTTGCTATGCAAAAGTGAGCCCGCTATATCAACATCGCGAGTGCGAGTCTTTCCCGTGGGAAAATTGACTCATGAATACATGAGCAAACTCCGGCGGCGGCATCGTATTACCGACACGTGACCCAGAAATTCCATGGTAACCGCATTTTCATCTCGCGCATGCTCAACAGGAATCCCAAACGGCTGTCTGCAGAGGTCTTTTCCTCGGCACAGAAACAACCAAAACAAAACGTGAGCAGCCAAAACAGCAAAGAGAATGGCAGTACGACGCTGAGAAACACAAGGGAAAAGCCTCTGATAGCAGGGTAGAGTGATTTTGATAATCTGCAAGTGAGGAAAATATCCACTAGCAAACTTTTGCAAGTTAGAATCGTCCATGTCTCCCAAACATTTGGAGAAAGCTGTTTGAATACAAGAGGGCAAATAAAACAGTGGACACTGAGCTGAGAAGAGCATGTTTTTTGTTAGCCATAGGCCAGTGCTATTGCTAGTGCTCTGTGCCACACCTGCACATTTTCGTGTTGTTGTTGGTCCTCGTGTGTTTGGAGCTATTGCTTTCATCTGTAAAAAATAACTTCTTTCTTCAAGAGGCCCTCGGGGCCCTGACCTCTAACACGAGTGCCAGTGGCGATGAAGACCATGAGCTGCCAAAGAACAAGAGTTAGGGATCCAAATTAACAGAGATAACACAGCTTATCTGAAAACAATTCTGCAATGGCAGAAGGATTTCACCATTACAAATGAGTTTCCAGTGGTCTCGAGATATCGATTTTACTGATAATTCGTTTTGAATTCAAAGTGAAAGAATTTGCTTGTGGTCTCACCAGTTTGCTAGTGAAAAAAATTCTTACTAGCAAAACTTTGCAAGAACACTAAAAAGTTAACTTTAAGTCCTGAAATCAAAAGACATTAATTCTTTTAGTTAAATATGGCAAATAACAATATCATAGTTAAAACCAGCAGCAGCCGTTGGTTAGGAAGTGCGCGTGAAACCGCTTTCATTTGTACTGAGGTGAGTTCCTTTTACTGCATGTCATTAAAACTGGATTGAACAACACGGTAAACAAGATTCATATAATTATTTAATTCAAAAATTTATTTGCTGTTGCTTAGATACAATTAGCCTGCGAATGGTAAGGAGGGAGAAAAGACGTTTGTATTTTATTCGCCAGCAAAGATACATTGAAACTGTAATGCTGCATGCCACAAGTAATGTGGGTATGCAGCCTAGTCGTGCACAAAGTCTTGTTATTCAATCGAATATTCAATCTGTGTTCAATAACAAAAGGCTGTTGATATGTGATACAAAATAATGAAACAGCTTAAATTACCACTGGAGTTCAAAGCTTGTTAAAGCTTTCAGATGACAGGCGATGTGACATGCTTGAAAATGTATAAAAATATGAAACCCTGAAATACCATGCACTGTAGTGAAAACCTGAATAAACTTTATAATTTACATAGATTTCTAGACTTTGCTAGCACTCGTATCTGACTGAACCACATGCCATTCATACCATGCATATTAGTCAGTACAACACAGGAATGTGAACAGATCGAGAAAAAATCTCGCTATACAGTTAAAAGAGTGCTGCTGACCAAGAACAGGTGGCTGCCCCTTCCTCACCTGAAACAATAAATTATTCTTTGTCGCCTCCAACTTTCAAATAACCGGCACCCTCAAATAAGTGCTGCATTTAAGACGTGAAAAATTTAATAAGTGCTGCGGTTTTTATTTGAGTAAATATGGTATGTTAATTATTAATAACAGACTCAAATCTCAAATACAATTTTAACTAAGAAAAAGTATTTCCAGCACTGTTAAGCATTTGCCTGCCTGCATTTCAAGGCACTTCTCACTGAAGGTGCACTCATGAGCTCTGCCGTGAAATCCTGTCCATAAAATAGAGCTGGCCAACTGTAGTCCATGTTAATAATGATGGAAATATTATAAATTTACTAACTTGTGAATTTCATCCCAAAACTGTGTAGAGTAGTTAAATGAAACAAATGCCATTTAATGGAGCTGAAAGCAGTAATGTTGTGGAATTGCACACCATTTAAGACGTCCTACTGATAAACATTATTACACATATTTATGACATTATTTTTAGATATTTTTAGCAACAATAATGGGGGATGTCACAAAGGGCTGGGGGCTGGGGGCTGGAGGCTGGGGATCTACTATCATTAAAAAAAATGGAAAATACAACCAAAAGAAGTTGCCAGCTGTTCAATTCCCTGCTTGCTTATTGCGTGTACCCAGGTACTTGAAATCCTAGTGATAGCCCTGAACAAAAATATTATTATTTGCAGTCTCTCCCCTTTACATTATGTCTTAAGTTGAAACCTTTGGACTGTGCTCTGAAGCTAGTATGTTGTAAATTGCATAATTGTTTTTCTGTTTGCTTTTCAAAGGTATTTGCACTTGGTAGAAATATTCCAAGACAAAAAATAGGGCAGTTTATTCAACCAGCATCACAACCATTTATAAGTGCTCCAAATGGCACAGATCATCTTCATAACAGTGCAATCCCTCAAGATGAACCAAGAACTCCTACAACTCCTCAGTCTAACAATCACATAGCATTTCATCTTGTTTCTAAAGTCCTTGAGGATGAAAGTGTCTTTAACTTCCCAAGTGTTGAAGAAACAACTCCTGGGTTAGAACCTTTCTCATTTAATCATGATGGGTAAGTTCATGAACTACAAAATTGCTACACAGTTGTTTGAAATGTTTGTGTGTGAAAGGAGAGAGAACAAAATAACATGGATGAATAAAGAAAATTTGTTTGTACTTGTGATAATAGGCAGACAGACCTATAATTATATGTGTTATTGAGCTACAGTAGCTTGTTTATTCTTGATAACAAGATATTGGCCAAGTTTTTTTTTTGCATTGTACCAAAAAAGGTGATTGAGGCCAATATTCAGTCATCTTGACTAACAAACTTAAATAGTAAATTTTTTTTTCCTGTTGGAACAAAGTGTAGGCTGTGCTCTGGCAGTGCTCGGTTGCCCCTTGAGCCTCACTTTTTCTCTTGAGCGACAAGGAAAGATTCTTAGAGCACAACCTTGAAAGCAAGCCCAAGCAATCAAGATAGGGGGACTATCCTGTCCACTCATTAATGTAGCCTATTTCTTTGTCTTACCTCTCCTCACAGAGCCAGCCATAAAATAAACTTTCATTTTGCCCCTTGAAAGTTGAGCAAGATATTCTCAAAAAATTGTTCCTTTATCAGGGCTCAAAAAAATTTTTTGAATTCTTTATAGTTGTGGGCTATTTGGCCTTCCTACTTTACTTGCCCAGAGCCAGAGAGCTGCAACCCAATACACTTGCAAAACCTGCAAAATATCAACAATGCATTTCAGGGGGTTCATTAAGGGCCGGGCACCGGGCAAATTGCCCAGCTGCTTTACATCTCAAAGAACTTCTTTTTAATACAAGGAGCGATCAAAAACAGTTTAAGTTACAATCATGCCCTTTTCTTGATGAGTCTCGAGTGTAAAACATACTTTGCCGTGCAATTTCCACTGTATTACATGCGGCATGAAATCCCCTCGTTCGTTATGTGTTAAAAACAAGAATCGCCCCATAACCCAGTGCGAAAAGAACTGTGCTTCATAAACGACCACCTGAAATGTATCAGTGTTGCGAGCACCTGAGCATGGCTGCCCAGAAAAGAACGTGTTCAATAGCGGATTATTTTTCGGCTTCTACCAATGGGCCTCCAGTAGAGAAAAGGCCAAGAGATGAGTATATTTCTTTGTGATTTAACCTTTTACTTGCCTGTATATAGTGAATGGCTTAATCATCATGTTCAACGAAGCGAAGTGTGATTTTTTATTCGTCTTATGGTTTACACCAATAAATTAATTTTCGGTGCATTCATGTTAAAACAGTGCTCCTCCCGTCTGGTCGTTGAGATTTTAAAGATAAGTTGTTAAACTAATACTTTTGTGATTCACCTTCTAGCGAAAACTCTTCTTTTCTCCAAATGTTTGTCTGCCGCACTTCATCTATTTTATAGAATAGACCAGACGGTTTCCAACGTCACTGACGGTGATTGTATGGGAATCTGATTTCAAATAGTTTTCGTACAACTTCACTATTAAAGAATTTATGAATTGAAAAATTAAGGCAGTAGGCAAAGGATTTTACAAACAAAACTTGAGGGATGTAGCTGTGCTAAGAAGCGTCCAGTCGTGTTTTGAATTTTCATACATTTCTTGTTATTTAAACCTTAGCGTGAGAACAACTTACAGACAAATGCATTTTTTAATGTAATTTTCTTTCTATCGCAGCTTCATTTCTTTTTTTATTATTATTGTAAAATCCTTTGCCTAGAGCCTAAAGTTTCCAATTCATTAAGTTCTCCAGAGCGACGTTACACGAAAACTATTTGATATCGGATTCCAACACAAGCTTAGTTTTTTTGGCGACAATCATTTTTTAAGGATGGTGAAAAAAACACAAAAACGGCAAAAGTTAGAACCCGCAAGTAGACTCTGACCCTGACTCTGATTACGGCTCAGATGCTGACAGTGACTTTGAGTAAAGATTATTATGAGCAGAGCTATGAAAAGAGAACCAAAAAGTCCAATTTGTGTGGTGGGTATTGGTATCAAATCATGTTTAGAAAAGTTATCTTTTTTTGATTGTTGAAAGTCATTGTCTGCAGCTTCAAAATGCAGGAAAACATATCCCTGTGACTATAGAATTTCAAAATTTCTGAGGGAGCATGCCTCCGGACCCCCCTAGGAGGCAAGGCCCTCTGGGCCTTGCCAATTCTCTGCCCGGGTGTCAAACTCAGTTGCCCCCCTGTTCAAAACCTTAATGAACCCCCCGCATTTAATCACAAATGTGCCTGAATATGAACAGTATTCAAGGTGTCTTCCTATTGTCACATAAACTGAAATGGGGTGTGAAGACATAATGTATTTAAACAACGTCTGTTAATAATAATTGCCTTTTAATTATTAAAACTAAGGTACCGGTAGCTTAGTAGGAAAGTGTTACTAGAACCTTTTAACAGTGGCCAATGAATAATAATTATTATGTCAACTTAGATAAAATCAGTGACAGATTTGTGAATCTGTACCTAATTTGTTAGGTGGCATGTAGGTTACTTTATTTTGTTTATTTTTGTTTGCAGTTTTGATGGTACATCTCATTCGTGGCCTCTTTCAGTTGTGCCTAATGGTTGTGTTTCAATTTGCAATGCTTCAACAAACAGTGGAGGAAGTGCAGGCAAGGGTAGCTTTGGCTCTTTCCCAGGACAGACAATCTGGTCAGCTGAGGCCAATTCACGTACCACACCTCCCCTGTCACCCCTTGACATGTCCCCCCCTTCCAGCCTGACAAATTCTTCACTTGGCACCAGTCCCTCTTTCCCTGTAACTCCTTTGGTACCTACAAGTTCTCTAACTAATTCATCAGGTAGTGCATCACCTACAGTGAATGGCTTTAATGATGAGCTTTCTCCTTACCCATCCCCAACTGGACAACACTTTGGATCACAAGATGCATCATCCCATTCTATGTTTATGCCCATTAAAGATACATCCATGGGAAGTAAGGGACGTAATTCATCAGAATCAGGGTACTATTCGAGCAATGGCTCATCCCGTCATTCTCAGTCATCTCCAAGCTCAGCTCCTGGACGCACACATTTTGTTGCTTCTCCAAAGACACGTCCACAGTCCCTGACATTTACAGCTGGTAATCATTACAGCAGCTCTCCAAGCATGTCTCCTTCCTCACCTCCACTTCATAGTCACTCAGCTCCAAAGTATATTGGTTCAAATCATGACTTGAATGGAGGGGTATGGTACAAAAATGGGTCTGCTCAAGAAAACTCTTCTGCAAACCATTTTGTAAGGGATGGTCAACCTTTTACAAGGGACAATGGACATTCAGGTCATGCCATTTTACAGCGTACAAAGAGTCCACTCACTAGTGAACTGCATTACAGGCTTGAAGAATGTTATGAACAGCTTAGATGTTTGGAGAAAGAGAGAAAGAAGGTACTGGTGACTTGTAAATACATGATAGCTAACTGATAATGGTTTGAGGTATACAAGTAAGCTATTCATTTTCATATTTTCATGAAACGGTTTCATACAGGTCTCTTTCTTACATGTAGTTTTGGAGAGTTATTTCTTCAATGGAACGTCATGCTATAAGTTGAAATTTCTATTTAAATAATTTCGAATCTCATGGAATGAAGGTTTGTGCAGTTTTAATGAATCTTCCATGCTTTATAGATGTTTAGTGTAATGAATCAGGGCTGTCCTAGCTGGTCTCTCAAGGAAAGGGCTGCTTTTATTTATTTGAGAAATCCTCCTGTGTTAGCTGTGTTTAACCCTTTTTTGAAAGTTAAAGGTGCCTGCTGGTTTTACTGCAGTGCCTGGTTAAAAAAGCCGGCTGGTGGCTTCATGTACCTATAACAGCCCTTTAAAAATATTTCAATAAATTTTATTATAAGCAATTAAATAAGCATGGGCTTGCATCTTGTTTTCAGACAGAGGCAGAAATTTCACACCTTTGGTCAGGTCGAAGGCTCTCCTCTGGAAATGCATCCAATGTAAGACCTCCTCCAAATCCATCCAGAGTGGACAAGCTTATTGTAGAGCACTTACGGGAACACGCCAAGGTAACTGTAGCAGTCCAACTTCTCTACAGATTAATTATCATTAGAATGTTTTCTAGGGAGCACATTTGTCTAACACATTATCCTCTCAGTAAACTACCATGTCTACCATTTTTTCCTTCAAAAGGTACTGCAGTGATTGTTAAATTTTGGTCTTGTCAGTGTGGACATGCTTCTTTTTAATGTGTAAAAAATTTTTAACATCCATGAAAACCTCTGCATTTTCTTTATATAATGTTGTTAATGAGTTGTGAATTATAATAAAGTAGTAGTGGTCACACTAAACACTGGTATTAAGTCAGTGAATTAATGATAAATTCAGTAAATCATTAAATAGACCATGATACCCATGATCTTTGCTTGCACGTAAGAACTGATGGGATAGAAGCAATGTCATTTTGTATTTCAGGGGGCAAACAAGTAATGCCGTCAAGTTTGTTTATTCCCTAAGCAATACATCAACTTTACTTTTGCAAGATTTGCATCATTATTGCTTACTCTCAAGACATCTACAGTCACTACTGCATGTAAAAAAATAATGGTGATCACTTCCACCCATAATTTGCCATTGTCATCTTTCAAGATAAAAAGTTCCTCATTTTCTGTGGTCTTTTGCAGGTTTGATCACTTGTTTGCCCCATGAGAAACTATGTGACAAAAGTCGTTGTTTTCATCTCATCAGTCCTTAAGCGCATGTGAATGTATTGGGAATAAGGATCGTTATTGTGGATTTGCTCTTTTCTTGTGGGCAGGCTTTATTATTTGTAGTGCAAGTGAAAGCTTTTTCCCTAGGCTATCTGCTTTAGTAGGCTGCTCTGAATATTTTTTTGGCATTTTATTTTATCATTAGGTTGAGGCATTAGTGGGACGTATAGAACGCATTCGGCACTCCCCACTTCACGTTAGCATTAGTGAGGGAGTAGATCAGTGGCAAAATGGAATACGAGAAGTTCAGAATCGCCGCAAGGAGGAGCTTTTAAGTAGTAACAATTCAAGAAGCAGACTTAACTCTGGTATTAGACATCAGGACACTGCAGGTAATCATTAACACACATTCAACAAAGGCTTCATACAAAAAACTTACAGTTAGTTATTCAGGCTTCGTACAGAATTCTTGAAAAAGTCTTGAAATTTGCCCAACAATTTTCCAGACCTGGAAAAAGTCAGGAAGATGGAGATTAAGTTTGGAATGGCAAAAAGTCTTGAGTTTTTCTTTTTGCAAAGCTACAGCATGTGCTTTGTAAGTGAAATTTTTGTTTGTTTTGGTTTGACCTTATTCAATCTCGCCCTAACATTTGCAGCACATCTTGAAAAAACTTTGTTTCTGCTTTTTTTAAGGTCTCTGTTGATCACCTCTTTAATAACCTTGAGTCTGGAAAAAGACAATAATTGTTTTGGAAAAAAGTATGGAAGTCCTGAATTTTGGAACCCAAAATCTGTACGAACCCTGGTTATTTGACAGCAGTGCCTTGAACTGTTAAGTCTTATAATATCTTGTTTAGAAGCCCTGGGCTTAATACAGTCAACTTTCTCTTAGATGGACACCTTTGGGACCAGCATCGAGTGTCTGTTTTAGACAGATGTCCATCTTACAGAGAATCAAATAAGGGGAGTAGAGAAAGGCTGCAGGGACCAACTCTAGCTGTCCATTTTACCAGTGTCCTCCTAGAGAGGTGTTCATTAAGAGAGAGTTAACTGTACAATCTAATAACAGACGCCTTACAAGCAGAATAAAACAATTGCCTCAAAAAAAAACTGATCACAATACTTCTTATATTTTATCAGTAAAGAGGGCTGTCATTAATGTTTTAAGCAGCTGGTCTCTTTAGGAAAGTAGCTGGTCAATTGTCCCACAAGCCCTCCTATATTATTATGTTTGACTCATTTTCAAACTTAGAGTTCCTGGCTGATTCACTGTAATAGCTGGCTAAATAAGCCAGCTGCCAGCTACTAAGGACAGCTCTGAATATACAATGTATCTGTAGATATTGGAGGCTTTTAACTGGGATTTTACAGTGGGCAACATACAAAATAATGTCCTAATGATCACCTTGACACCTAAGAAAACAATGCAAGTAAGGACTTCACTTAGTGTATGGTCTGATCAATTTTATCCTTTTTTTTACCAGAGTTGTCAGCTTTAATATCAGGTGTGAAGGCACTGACTCTTCACACTCGTGCCACTCGTACAATAATCTGGTGTGCTTATCAGCTTGTGTTGGCTAATTCCACTTCCAGCCATGAAAACACACCTCCACTCATGCAATCGAATTCCAAAGAAAGTACTGGTGATGTATCTTGAACAACTACTTTACCATCCAACTTAAGTTGGCTTGTGTGATAATTGAAATGCATTCCCTGGCATTCAGTGGTTCACTGCTATAATATTGGGTATTATAAAGCAGCAATCATTGAACACCAATCGATCATGATGGAAATGTTGTCAACCACTTGATGGTCAAAATACATTGAAGATTCTACAATGTAAGAGCTTTAAATTAAAGTGGCTTTGGACAAGGATTTCACAGAGAATAGATTCGCTGTGGGAACAAAAATTTAACATTGCTGTGCTGCATTTTGTATGTTCTCTTTGGATTTCATAAATCTGCCCAGAAATTACAGTCAGTGTACTTGGATCACCTGTTCCTTATCATGACAGAATAAACACTGTTCAACAGCGTCATTCATGCATATAACATGGAGGCTTTCAGGACGTGCATTGGTGTTGGGTACAGTAATCATAATATTATTAGCCAGTTAGCAAAGGGTGAAGAGTCTGCAATTGATGGCTTTTGGAATGGATATGCTTTGCAGTAGCGTCAAGGCAATTTATTAAGCATGTGAAAGAGTTTACAGTGTTGCAAGGCAACTAAACAGATTTTTAAACGAAGAGTCTTTCAAGTACTGTGCATTTTTTCTGACATTACATTCTATAAAAATTCTATCAGACAATTCTTAATCATCTATATTGAATGTCTGAAATGCTGTAAACTGTTAAGCAAATGATTTGGCAGGCCAAGTCATTGTGCTACATGCAGCTGATACTGAACCTAAATTTCTCATCCATGGTCCATTGAATTTTATTTTCTCTTGACATCACTGAAATGAACAATATCCCATAAAGTCCATTCCTCTCTTACTTAGAAAAGGTCTTTACTTTGGACAACTGGTTAGAAATTTTTTGCAGCTTTGGATAAAAATGACTGATTTTAAGTTCCTAACTTTCATTGGATTACAAATTTGCTACTCTACAATCAAATCAGATGATCTATTTTATTGCTATTCCAGCTAGTAGCACTTAAAAGAGACAGCCCAACATTTCCCAACCCTTCAGCTGAGCAATGCATGCTATGAAACAGAGTTTAATACCATCATATCATATTTGTTAAGAGCATATTCTGTAATTTGGCCAAGAGTGCAAATGCATCCTTCAGTGGTATGAAAAATAAAGAGCTTATACTTTCATTTGTGTAGCAATTATTGATTTTCTTAGTCACTATAGACGATTTTCTGGTGCACTCTATTAGTAGTCTATTGCAAATCCTGAATTTTCATTAGCTGACCTACTTGCTATCTATCAGCTCATAGTTACGCATAGCTAGCACAGAAAAGAATATTAATTATTTTTTTGCCAATAATTTGTAAAAATGCCCAGAAAATTGTGACTGTTTTTGCAACAGAATACTAGCAGATTTTTACTGAGCAATAAGAAGGCTCAATCCTAATTTCTGTTGGCTTTGATAGTTGACTTCTGGCTTCCCTCCTCAATAAGAATATAAATTACTAAAGGGGTGCATTAGCCTGAGATTATGTCCTCTCCCTATTATCCTAAAATCCAAGGTTATCTGTAAGGAGCATCTGGCCATTTACCAGGTGTTATTTAAAGCTTTTTTTTCAAGCACCCCTTCCATAAGTTACTACCTACTGAAAGAAATATTATTAAATAAAAAACTAATGATTAATGATATTTTAATGTTATTGTGGAATTGTTCCCCTGATTTCATTTCTGTGGTGGGTATCAATAAATTTTCTGGTAACCATATGGAACATACCCATGGGCACATTGTCAAAGTAGGGCAATTCTGTTTCTCTCTACTGATATCGTTATTTTTGGAGTTCACTGTCTAGTTTTAATGATTCCCTTGCACCTAATGTTTCACTTTGTGTCTTTCTGACTAAGAATTTAGGTGGCAGTGACATCATTACAGTACATGTGTAGTAAAATTTTTACAATGAATGACTGAGGCCACTAAGAGTTTATTAATATGTTATTATAGTTACCAGCATGTTTGACATGGAAATGAGGTGAAAAGATCCTTCATTAACTTTGTTTGTACGCATGTTTTTAAACAAAATCATATTTGGCTGCAGGCTCAACTGTAATAACTATTGGGATAGCAGTCTAAATTTGTTTAAAGCTTGGACAAAAAAGTGTTTGAATTGAAAAACACTACAGTCACAGTGATGTCATCTCGCCACATACGTCGATACTGTTCTGGAACCAACAGCATTTGGGCCACAAAGCTATGGTCATTACCACCCAAGGCATGTCGGATCAGATGAGTAGCAGCATTTTGTTCTAACAGTACACCCTGCTGCTCTGGAGAAGTATCAGCAGGCTTGGATTCTCTGTTTTCATTTTTATGCTTGAGTAAATCAGCCACTAATCCAACTGCTTGCTCACTGCTAAGCATGTCCCACAAGCCATCAGTGGCAAGTATTAGAAATTTGTCATGGGGTTGTAGATGGTGCAAAGTAACCACAGGCTTGGCAGTAAGATAAGGAGGTGATCTGTACATACTTTGTGGCACTATTGGGCCACCGTATACCTGTGTCAATACATGGGAATGTGTTACTTTATCCCATTTATATTGAATGTCACCAAAAGATCGTAAAGGCTGCAACTGTCCTAACAGACGACCATTCTTGATGACAAACCCCTCCTCCCCAGGATGTTGTGAATAAAGTCTGGTCACTTCTTCTGGATTAGCTGCAGTTTGATCAATTGACAGTGAAGTGGCCACCCAGGATCCATCCTCTTTTAAGCTTCCCAGGACTGCTCTACAATCACCTGAAATAACCCCAAAAGATTCAGTTACTCACAACAAAGGGCCAAGGGACTGGCAAAATACATATTTTACTACTACTGGTGCGAAGAATGTTGTTCAAGCACTCCCATTATCTATTGAGGTTTCCCTCTACAGGGCCATACCTAGCATGAGGCAGATGCCTTGTCTTGATTTTGGTCGTTTCTTTTTTTCATAAGCAAGAGTGTATCGAAACAGATAATTGCTAAGTGAGTGTGTGTGATTCTGTATATCATCTAAGAACTAACTTCAAAAAAAGTGTTACCTAAGACTTGTTACAATACGTGTTACAACATTTGAATGCTTTAACCCATTCGCCCCTGAACCGCCCGTAACTGCCCGTACGGATCCATGTCCTTTCTACCCCTCGAGACGTCATCAGTTTTAATGGTCAAGGCCAACTTTGTCCGCTAACTTGTGTAAAGAGAAGAGATCTTTCAAACCATACCAGAATGAGAACAATTCAGTCAGGGACACCGGAGAAAAAAGCAAAAAACCATGCAAGATTGACCTGTAACTCTGCATGAAAATCTTGTTCCATTGCCCACCTACCTTTCCTTTCACCTAATCCTAAGATCCTAAAAGTTTTTCTAAAAACTGTTCCCATCAAAATGAAGCCTACTAAATGCCCAGCAAGAGAAAAAAAATGAGCAAGAAAAGCGAAAAAAGAAGGGAGGGAGAGAAGTAAAAGTCAAGACTGCTGCTGTGTCACTTTTAAACCCAATCTCGAAATTTTGCTTTCTGCGCATGCCCGAACTTTGCAAGCTGATATTTTGCATCTGGATCAGAAGGCTGTGAAGTGTACGACCGGTAAAGGGGTTTGTGGTAAGTTTTAGCTCTTTATAGCATGACAGTGACCAGAAAACCACTCGACTAGCTTCAAAACCCGTTTTTCGGCAAAATCTCCAGGAGCGAATGGGTTAAAATGCAGATGGTCATTAACTTGGCACCAGTATCGCTGAGCAATACTTGCCCAAGATTGACTGAAGAAAAATGCCACGGAAAATGTTTACAAGAGCATTTCTGACCCTCTGGATTTCAAACTTTTCTGGGGGGCCATGCCCCATACCCCCCTAGTGGCTCGTGCCCTTGGTGTGCGAAAATTGCCTCATCTTGTTCTGAAGTCTGGCTATGGCCCTGCTCTATAGTGTTACTAACAATCATCATGCAAGGCTGTGCCCTAAGAGCATTTGTATGGAATCTATCAAACTTGGAGCACCCAGCATTTGTATCAGTTGTACAAAAACTTTATATGAAAGAAGATCATCTCAGATATAAAGGCAACTTTTGTAGTTGTGAAAAGAAAGCCTGAGAAAAGTCAGGCTTGTACAGGATTCAAACCCCTTTTCTAATTTAATTTAATTTTATTTATTTCCAAAAAATAATTACAAATACATGTTCTTTTAACAGTTCAAAAACTATTTTATATTTTCATGGCAGGCTGAAAATAATATATATATTAAAAACAAAAAAAACTAAATTCATAAAGGAAAGTAACTAAATTAAAAGGAAAAAGATGCAAACCTAATACGTGAAACAGTACAGCAGTACAGTGCAACCTAAAGGAATATGTATTATGGAAATGACACTTGCGTTCACATATCTAAAGAAGTTTGGCCTACATGTTTTTTTAAATTGCGATAAGCGGTTGGACCTAAAAGCTACGGTGCAAAGAATATCAATTTTTGTTATTGAGACGTAGTAGAAAACTGCCAAAGTCCAGCACGCCGTTGTGTACGCTTGTAGCAAACACATTATATTTGGCAACAATCAAACAGTAATTAAGCACTTCCCAGTTATTTGACCCTGTGCCAGCCATATAAAATAGTGCTTTCAGATAAAGTCAGTTTTTGATTAAAGTTTTCTTGCCACCAGTTAGAAAAACAAGTCCAAAACAAAGAGGATACACTACAGGTAATTAACATGTTTTAGAGATTGACTTTCAAGGTTACATAAAGGACAAACATCAGTATCAGTTATGCGCACGTGGAAGAGGCTAGATTGGGTAGCTGGTAAAATATTTTGACCTGGAACATGATCAATTTTGGTTCTTTTAAGATTTTTGAACGGGAGCATGTAGATGTAAAGAATTTCTTCTTTGGTGAACCCATGATTTAAGTAATGATCCGGGTAAGGTGGATAGCAATTTCTTTTGTTATGCGGCAACGGTGCTTTCCCCACATAGGAATGTTCTCATTTTTACACAGAGAATGCATAAACCTACATGAAGGCCGTCTACACAATAAAATGCATTTACACTCCACTTTGAAAGGGTTTTTTTGGGGGGGGCTAAAAGATTTTGACCAATCACAAGAGTTGAAAACAATAGCCAAGAAAAGTTTACAATTTTACATGTTCCCCACATAGGATTTCTTTGTTATTCAAACCAAGACCAGATTTTGTTATATGGAAGATGGCTGGAAAGTAAGGATGAATATATGTACCGCTTTATGAAGTTTTGTTAACTTTTGCTGTTTAAGCCAATCAGAAGTAAGTACAGACAATAGAAAAGTTAGCACCTTTTTTGCATTCCAACATGTTCGTTGCCGTTGTTGCTATCGTTCTTATCTGGACCGTTTCTTAAAATTCTGTCTTCAGCAGTGGGTGCCGAGAAGCTTTTGTCAAGTATGCTAGAATAGGCTTCTTTTGTGAAAAAAAGCTTTAAGGATGTTTTGAACTTTTAAGATTCACTGTGCTCACCCGCTGTGACATGTAGTGCACTTTTCCATTCAGTTAGTATGACTCTTAAAAGGCTGTAGTCTCCTAAAGTCATGCCAGTTATTTACAATGGCGTGGTAAAACTCCGAGAGGTTCTCTAAGTTGAGTAGCTTAGGATCGTAATCGCATTTGATGAGGAACTATAGACCTCCGTATTGGCTTGGAGCTTGATTTGGGATTATTTTCCACCCATGCATTACTTGATTCAGCGATATGCATTATCCAAACAACCTTTAGAGACCATTCCATTATTTCAAAGTCAATCTGTTTTAGGCCCCCACAGTGTTTTTCATCAGTAGTAGTCTTTTTCTTAATTTTGGGTGGCTTGCCCTCCCAAATAAAGCTGAAAATAATCTTATTAATTCTGTCTATGAGGGATTTATAAACCGTCAGTAAGGAACTGCAATATATGAGTTTAGACAACCTAATGTCTTGACAATTATTGATTTTGCGAATTAAAGTTAGCTTTCTTTTTTTCCAATTGATTCGAACCCTTGACCTCTGCGATACTGTTACAGTTTTCTACCAATTGAGCTTACAAGCCAATCTGGGAGCAGGTCGTTGAACTGGTTCATATTAAACCCATGAAAGGATGATGACAATGTTACGAATATACGAGAACTGCACTGAGGGAATTATATATATTCATAACGTCATCATCTTTTCATGGGTTTAATACGAACCAATTCAACGACCCGCTCCCAGTTCGCTTGTTAGCTCAATTGGTAGAGTGCTGCACCGGTATCGCAAAAGTCACTTAGGTTCGAATCCCATACAAGCCTGAATTTTTTCAGGCTTTCTTTTTGCAACTGCAAAAGTTGCGTTTATAACTAAATGATCTTCTTTCATATAATTCTTCACCCCGCAGTTCTCATATATGATTTTCATATATTCATAACTTCACAAAAACTTTTATTTCATTGTCATCCAACCATGGCCCTCCAGGTGCTAAGAGTGTGATAGAGATCAATCAAACTTCGAGCTGTATTATTACCATAAATTATTAATGACGTTTCAGTAAAAAACCTTTGAACTACTTGCATCATAAACAAACAAACATCCAATTTTTAACATGTTTTTCACCAGTTTGTCGAGTGATTTCCTACAAGTATATTTTTGTATAAATAAGTGTTACTGAGTAGGCTTAAGTATGATTTTTTTACATTACCTGTATTGGAAACATAAAGATGACGGTCCTCAACGTAGGACACTATAGCACAAGCACCTGAGACCCCAGTGGCAAAAGATTCATCAAGAACTCTCACTGGTATCGCCTCTGTTGCGATATCATCATCCAACTGCGTAAAAGCCAAACTGAGGGATTCACCAATAGGCATTCGATCTTCAAAAGGCTTCCCGAGTAAATTCTTTACCAGATATTTTGGTCCAGTGTGAAAAACTTCTTGTTTCTGACTTAACGTATAACCCACTTTGGAGTTACTTTCTCCCGTTTGAGATTTGCCCTGCTGAAAACTTGACACAAAGTTGTCAACTGTTAAAGATTTCAAATGATCCCGCTCCAAGAGGTTCAAATCCACTTTTGATAGGAGGGTTAATGCTATGTAGAAGGGTAAACGGTGTTTTATTACTTCAGCGCATTGCCAGCCACCGTGTCCATCAAACACACCGAAAGCCACTCCGTTTGTTCTCACGAACAGCCACTCATTGTTCCGATCTTCAGAAGGACTATTCGAAGCAAAATTATTACTTTCATAGTAAGACACAGCTCCAATATTTACATCCGTTCTTCTTTCATTCCTTCTCAAGATCTCACTTGCCTCTTTCGGAGTTAAAGGAGGTTTCTCTTGGCCTTTAGGACCCTGAACAAAGCTTTGAATAAGTTTTTGCAAAAGGTCTCGTAATCCAAGAGAGCCGGAGGCATCTTCATTTCCAGTGCTTGCTTGAAGTTTGAGGTTTCTGTTGAAACCAAATGTGTACATGGAGCCCACGAAGGCAGCTGTAACACCCATCACTGGCCATTTCCATTTGCTCAATGTTACAATCATTTCTGCTCTGTTCATATCCGCAGAGAAATTCAAGGGGAGAACCACAAAATGGATGTAAAATGAATTCAGCTTTGACAAACATCCAGCAAACCAAACCGCGTGTTCAGCGTGTGCTAACTTTTACGCCATATTGTATATTGCGTAATAATGGAGTCCAGGCTCCCTTTTAAACATCAACGACCAAAATCCACAGCTGAGCAGTTCTGACCTCAAACGTAAACAACACAAACGTATTTTACGTCTGTGGACAGGCTCAGCTTGAAAACATTTAGCCTTTAACGTTGTCTGTACAGTGGACAAAAAGCTATCTTTCGATATCTTGAATAAATATTGTAGGCTAAGTCATTTATTTCGTTCTCTGATTGGCAAATGACCGAAGGGAGAACATCTTTCCGTTCTGTCGCCATTGCGTTTATCTTGATAGAAAAACAATCAAAACAAATTTTAGTTGTAGAGCTTTGCTTGCTTTCAAAGCCTTTAAAATCCTTTGCCGCTTATTCCTCGTTCCACAGGGGGGAAAAACCGCATAATAAATATCTTATCAGCGTTTTTATTTTGTCAGTTTTTATTAAGAATTGACGTACACAGTTTATAATCATGTGAAAATAAAAAGAGAACAAAAAGGTGAATTATGAATGTCGTAGTTAGTTAGCTAGTTCTTATTAGACTCGCAGTTTTCTTGGTCCATATCCAGAGCCGTGCAGCGTCAAACATTTCTTACATTAAAAGTACCCTGCTAAGCAAAAAAGACGTATATATTACTACTAACATTACACCACTAAAAATAAATTAGTTCAACGATTTGGAGTAAACTCAGTTATAACTAGGTCCTAAAAAGCACTATTTGTCGGTCCATTGGAATGCCATGAACAAAAAGCTGAATTGTCGCAAATTGTTTATCAAAACTTCCCTGAATATAATGGTGAATACACAGCCATTTATTTATTCATCTCATTGAATTGTGTATTGAAAGACTTTTAACAACAATTTAAATAAATTATAATAATTTATAAACTGTAATATAAATTTATGGCAATAATCCTTGTAAAGAAATTCACAAATTCAACAGTTCATTTTCTTCAGGCTGTGATAATATATTCTCAGTTCTTTTAACAAACTACCATTTTCATGTATGTGTGGTCAGTTTGATTTAAATACCTCCAACTTTTGTACTTCGACTCACATCCAAAGATATCCCGTATGATCGATACAATACTACAATCACTAGGATCGCTTAATTTTGTCGCGAAAGCTTCCATCAGTTCTATCTCAAGACTGGTTTTCCTATAATCGCATCAAACGTTCAGATCGCTGGACCGTTTTTTTATTTGAGGTGCTATTGATCGATCAGGCTTAATAGGCCCTTTGCAGGTAGCCATTCACGTGGTACAAAACCGCCGTACTGGTGAGCAAAAGTCGCACTGGGACAAGACAAACAAAAGGCATACATAATTTTAAATGGTAATTTCCTTTGTTTGTCTTGTCCCAGTGCGACTTTTGCTCACCAGTAGGGCGGTTTTGTACCACGTGAATGGCTACCCACAAAGGGCCTATTTGTATGTGGTTTTTCAACAGTGGTCATACACACAGTGTTCTTATAACACTAACTGTAACACGGTCTGGAAAATTGTGGATCATTCATTTATAGTTTCTGGAAAACTGCCTACCTACCCCTTCCCCAGGTAAAATGTTGGGTTAGTGAAGCCGGGCAAGGTGAGCAATTTCCCAGAAACCTAAACTGCCCGATTGTTGCTCCTGCAAATATCAGTCTAAAGGCAATGTTACACGAGACGATTCGCAACGACGACTTTTAACGCAACACGGCGTCGCAATATCAGAACAGTGTTATCTACTAGAAACAATGTCGCAACAATAAAGCAACGCTGTGTTGCGCTAAGAATCCACGCCCCACGCGAAGCCCCACGCGAAGCCCCACGCGAAGTCCTATCGGGTTAAGGCTGGTTTCCATTCAGGGAGACGGAGAGGGGGGACTCCCTTATTTAGTGGCCTGAAGAGGTATGTGTCGTCCAAAAAGGGTACGTATGGTTTTCGAGGTCCTGGGCCCTAAACAGGGGAAGCCACTTCACTATTTCCTCTGTTGAAAGTGTGTCTTACGTCTCTCTCGGTTTCTTGGAAAGGAATCCTTGAACAGGGTGTGGACGACGGCCATGCGTTTTCCGGTTACATGTGTGGTATCAACAACGACGACGGCATACCCGTGCCAGAAACAGATTACCCCGTACCCACCCCGTGCCCAAATTTCCATTTAGGACCCCCATCCCCCACGGGTTTTTACATGATCGCCTTGAAAGCTGCGACCGCCGCGATAGTAGCGATATATGCCAAAACCTCTTTCAGGAAATCAGCACTGTTCATTGCTTCGACAGATTTTAGTTCTAAGCTAACTCTAGTTTTCACAATTATAATCGCTACGATTGTTCAGATAACAGGACTTTTTACACTGAATTGAGTTTTCAACGACCGAAGTGATAGCCGCAGTACCGGTTTTAAACCCTGGTTTCTAAGAGTTTACGCTGGGCTAGCTTCTTATGGACAGCTCTCATCCATTTGACGCTTCATTTTCACCTCATCTTGGCGTGAACAACCATTTTCACAGAATTGATACAAGTACGGCGAATCATAAAAGAAATGAGCTTGGGTCACGTGATATATCACACGTCCAAGGATCAAACTATTCCCGTAATGCACTGCAGCTTGTCGGTCAGTGGCAAGTCCAACTTCTAGTAACCAGTTCACTAGTCGGTCACCGCGAAAAACAGACTTGAATTTGCGTAATCGGTATCTAAATGAAAGAAAAGATAAAAGAAACAAAATGTTCATTTTTCAAATTCACAAAAGAAAAAGGATGTTAGACATTGCTAACTAGTTGTATACCAGCGCGTTTATGTTGACTAAAGATTTTTTTTCTATATTTTGTTTGTTTTCATCTTTCCTTTTTTCACGCTTTCACGCCACTAACAGATTTTTTTTGGCATCACATTTAAATAATAATAATAATCAACTTTATTTTTCGAGGGTGGTACTTGACAGTATAAAATACTGATAAACTTGTGGCCCTCAAAACAAATTAAAAATAAACACAAATACAAATAAATAATGAAGTAATTAAAACTAGGAGATTTAACAATTAAAATATGAATTATCTAAGAATTAAAAAAAAATATATGAGAATAAAGTAGAATAGCCTAAGTTATAGTAAAGTGATGAACACCTTTATAGGACTCCAAAAAATACTTATATAAACACTTCTTTAAAATTTCTAAACTAGAGCTACACTTAATTTCATTGGGAAGTGAATTCCAAAACCTAGTGGCTGCTACTTGAAAAGTCCTAATATCTTCTGATTGAAGTCTTAAGTCTTATTCTTTGCAATATTCATACTCATAAATCAGTCCTCGAAGTAGACGCGCATCGACCACTTGCGCTTCCTCAATTTTGACAACCACGGCAAAAGAAGACTGGAAATGACTACGGATAGTCATGACCGAGTTCATCTAAAAACAGTTGAAAAAAGCGGACGATCGATTTATTCCCAAATACCTTCTATATAGTATACAATAGAGTACATATGTGTTTATAGCCTGTTCATTGAAAAACTTGCTTCTGAGCCCTTTCGCAATAAGGTCTTGGAAGAGAAGTTTTTCAGAACTTCCTGAGTGCAGTGATCGTTTACATAATTCCTCGAAAGATAATGAGCTTAAGCCTAAACCAAACGTCGAACTTTTCATGAGACGAACTAAACTCCATTTTGCGTCTACCTAAAATAAGTTAAGATCATCCGTTGAGTCAGACGTCGAACTTAGGACGCATCGAACTAATCGACTAAATCAGATCAGTGATAAATTTTCTCCCGAACGAGGCTAAATATACATTATCATAAATTTTTAATTTAATAGTTTAATTCTTCTCATGTTATTATTAAGATCGACATTAGTCCCGAAGACGATATCAGACGTTCTATCCGTCTGAAGCAGTTTTCATCTTTCCTTTTTCCACGCCTGAAGCAGACGGATAGAACGTGTTGGACGATCCAAACCCCTTCAGACGAACTTAACTGAGCCAGACGTCGAACTTTTCATGAACTTAACCCACTAAGTTAGGTTCGTCTCATGAAAAGTTCGACGTTTGGTTCAGGCCTTAGACAATTCTCTTTCAAGGTTATGCACAGAATAATTACGACCAAGAAAGAACTACTGAAATATAAATTAGCCTCTGATGACTAGATTCCTTTCTGTCTCAATCCAGATTCAATTGAACACACCGACATGTTGTCAAGAGTCAAAGGAATTCTTTACTAAAACTCAGTTAGGTTGGTTTAATGATTATCATAAGGAGAACGTACAACTTCCAAACAAACAAATTTTATTTTACAGGTTCGAAGACTCCCTTCCATTGCAAAAGCCAAATTTAGTTCTAAGCAGACTTCGTCTCTTGGTGTTATGGTATTATTGCACAAGAAATACTTGTATACTTGCGAAAACATCGCAAAGAACCTAATTAAGATGAATTTTTAGGTTAGCTTTTTGAAAGATGTCGCATTGAAAATTGGGGCAAACAAAATTAAATGTGAGGCAACTGGTACGCTTTTATTCTCTAAAGCTTTTTATTCTTCTTGTTATTTTTTATTTGTTCATTCACTTCTTTGTGTGTATAAGCTTCGCGTGAGCTTCGCGTAAAGGCTGTAATTAGTTTTGTGATTTATTTATTTACTTATTATTTTTTCATTATGCGCTGTATATTAATGTTATTTTGTCGTCAATAAAAAAAATATCGTGTGATTAGTTGGAACGTCAGATTCCTTAGTGTTATTACAATAAAGGCACGCTGATCCAAACCATCAAACATATAACAAAAATGTGCGAATGGTGAGTCGAACCGATTTGTGAAGTCGCGAATTGAGCTCAATAAACGGTTACATTATACGCCCTTAGTTCCGTTAACAGTCCTCCTACTAGTCCGTTCTACACTGTCCTACATGGAAATCAAGTTCCTGTTTTCTTAGAGCGTTAACGCTCATTTCGCATCTAATTATCCCACATTAAGTCTCTTGAGACCCGACACTACATCTTTCCCCTTTTTTCTAGTGTGGCTCAAAGTCCCTGTAAATAGTGTTCCAAGTAGACGTTCTTGCACGCGCTGATCTTCTTGGCCCGCCTACTGCAGTATCGTCTGGCTGCTGTTGATGTCCCTCCGTCTCCGTCGCTCCTGGCTCGTTACGTGGACCGCCAATCGTCATCTCACTGGATGCGCCGAGGTTGTCACGTTGCAGACGCAAATCTTCCCTGGCTCCTGTTTCAGTTTCTTCCGCACTGGATGTATCCAGACCTTCTTGGTCTAAATCCACAGCTACGTACTCATCCTCCCTCGCGTGCTTCAGCAACTTACAATGGGATGAATTCCGGGATTTAATCTCCCTACCCCTTTTCACAGTGATCATACTTCCTTTCACGCCTATTACTGAGAAGGGTCGGGGGTCAAATGCTGGGGTGAGAACATCTGTTTTGCTCTGCTTCAAAAGAACTTGGTCTCCAACCACTATAGAGTTTTCCCGGGCGCTCCGCCTCTTGTCCGAGTACTCTTTCATCTGCTTCTTTTTAGCCGCGTCTCTTTGTCTGATTGGGTCATATGGAATTTCTCCTGCGGGTACGATCCTTTCCGGTAGCTTCCTCTGTAGCTCTCTGCCGAACATGAGCATATCAGGGCTTTCCTTTGTCGCCGGGTGGGGCGTGGCGCGATAGCTGCCAACCGTTCTTTGCACTCCCTCCCGAATAGCTTTCCCTTCAAGTTTAGAGGTTCTCGCACTCTTCTTGAGGGTTTGCATGAAACGCTCCACGTCACCATTAGCCTCAGCCCACCCAGGGGTGACCTTTCGGTGTCTGAATCCTTGCTCCTGAGCAAAGTTCGCAAACTTTGATCCATTGAACGGGGGCCCATTATCCGTTTTGATCTCTTCGGGGATTCCGTACGTGTTGAACACGCGCGTAAATAAGGGAATGACGTAATCAGCAGAAGTACTTGACGTAAACTCAACGACTGGATACCTGGCATACTGGTCCCAAAAGACCAAAGCCATGTCTTTGTTTCGTAACGGCCCCGCGAAATCTACACTGACTTTTTTCCACGGACCCCTTGGCAGTTCTGTCATCTGTAGAGGCTCCCTGGTGTGACAGGGCGTGGTAGATTGGCAAGCGAGGCATTTCCCTACATGCTTTTCGACCATTGTGTCCATACCAGGAAACCACACAGGGGCACGGAGTAACTGCTTTGTACGAACAATCCCTTGGTGGTCTTCGTGAGCAATCTTAACCATGGCTTCCCTGAGTGTCTGAGGCACTACAATGCGTTCACCTCGAAGAACGAGCCCATCAACTACGGCCAGTTCGTTGAACACGTTAGAGCACTTTCTCAAGTCTGCGTCTCTACGGTCTATATTCTTCTCTCCGACACACTTAATCAATTTCTGTAATTCTCTGTCATTATCCGTTGACACGATTATTTCTTCCTTGCTTATCGCCTTTGGAATATTATTTTCAATTACGAAATTCAAGTAATGCCTGACATCTTTAGTCGTGCCCAGTTCCCTTCTTTCGCTCTGCCCGAGAGGAAGGGGGTGCCTTGATGTGTAGTCTGAGATGTTGGTCTTCCCTGGCCTGTATTCTACCTTAAACTCATAATCAAGCATTCGGACAGTCATTCTCTGCAACCGTATAGACGTTGCATGCCTCGGGTTATTAAAAATGAACTCCAAGGGCTTGTGATCAGTGACAACTATGAATGGCCTGCCATACAGGAAGACGTGAAACTTTCTACACGCGAAATCAGCGGCCAGTGTCTCCAGCTCGATCTGGGAATATCTCTGCGTTGCGTCCGACAACGCCCTGCTCGCATACTGTACCACTCTCCAATAGTCTTCATTCAGACTGCGCTGGACTAACGTTGCCGAGATCCCCAGGGGACAACCATCGACATGTACTTCATGATCAGCGGCAGGATCAAAATACGCTAAAACTGTATCAGCACTTAGAGCATTCTTTAAAGCTTCGAATACTTCCTGATGTTTCTCTTCCCACTTAAAAGCGTCAGCTCTAACCAGTGCCCTCAGAACATCGGTTTGTGGGGCGTAACTCTCCATGAACCTTACATTGTACTGGACGGTGCACAGAAACGAATTCAGTTCTTTAGCGTTGCGTGGGGGCTCAGCCTGTTTAATGGCCTCTACCTTCCTGGGATCAGGGGAGAGTCCTTCTTTCGAGAACACCATTCCATAATACAGGCACTTATCCTTATTGAATTCGCATTTATCTTTGTTGAATGTGATTTCTTTCTCTCTAGCTCTCTTAAACACCTTCTCTAAATGCTGATCATGGTCCTTTTGGTTCCTGCCGAATACGAGGATATCGTCACTGATGTTGATGCATCCCACTATGTCTCGAGTGATTTCTTTTCTGACAGTTTCCTGGAATATCTCCCCAGCGGATCTCGTACCAAATTGAGTCTCTTGTACCTGTAGAGACCTACATGTGTCGCAAAAGTAGTGATGTCGCGGCTACTCTCCTCCAATTCCAGTTGGTGGTACCCATGGTTCATATCAAGATGAGAAAATACTGTGGCCCCATTGAGCTCATTTATGATATCATCCAGTGCAGGCATGACTGTGTGGGTTCGCGGAATGGCTTTATTTGCTTCCCTCATGTCCACATTCAACGTATTTCATTACTGGACCGCTTCGGCGTTATAACTACAGGCGACACCCAACTGGTAGGCTTCTCTACCCTCTCAATTATGTCGTCAGCCTCGAGTTTCTCCAATTCTGCTTCCAGCTTGGGTCTTACACTGAACGGTATTCTCCTGTGGGGCTGCGCAACCGGTGTTCTTGCGGGGTCAACGTGTAAATCTACCTTCACTCCTTTCATCTTTCCGATACCGCGGAACAGATCAGCGTACTCTTTTAACAGATTGCTTGTGATTGTTTCCTCTCTTTGGACCGTGTTTGCCACCTTAACAAGACCAATATCCTCCGCGGTCTGGAAACCTATCAAGGGCTCAGTGTTCGTATGTCCCTTTATAACATGAAACGTGGCAGGGGCGATTCTAGTATTCGACTCAACAATGGCCTCAAATTTTCCACTCGATGACCTTCTCAATGTCACTTTATCGGCCAGTAACCCTCTTGAACGTTATCTCGTCCATTACATTTACAGTGGCCCCTGTATCCACCAGCACTTGAAATTCACGATTATCCACTGTCACCTTGCTCACGGGCCTGCGGGGTCCTGATTGTGTTCGACCGCTCCAACTTTCTCAATACCGCAAAAGGATTCCGCATCGCTACTATCCGAGTCCTTTTCGACTGCTTTCAACACACCCCTGTCTTTTTTTCCTTTCATCCTACAACATTTGGCGAAATGATTCATTTTGTTACACGTCAAGCATTTCTTTCCCCGGGCTGGACATTTCATCCTTCCTCCAGCGTGCGGAAAGGTTCCACCACAAGAAAAACACACGTTTCCAGCCGTCTTGCTTTGTGCCTGTTGTCCGAGCGTATATACTTCTCTTCTGGATTGGTGTCAGTTCCATGGCTTTGTCGGTCTATTTCAATTCTTTCCGCTTGCTTATCCGACATTTCCTGGGCTCTTGCGAAATCCAGGGCCTCCGTTAGGGTATGAGGTTTGCTAAGCAACCGCCGTCGGACCCGCCTCGATTTTCCTTTCTCTATTAACTGCAGCTGAATTTCAACATCACGCCAATCCGTCGGAAAATCGCATGGACCCGCTGCTTGTTTCAGGCGAGTAGCGAAGTCATCGTATGACTCCTCTTTCTCTTGAGTTAGCTGCGGAAACTGGTGTATGTTGAATAGGTGGTGTTTTCTTGGTTCGAAATATTCCATGAGTTTCTCGGCAGCGGTTTCGAAATCCTCGCCGGTGTCTTCTAAGGTGTCAAAAATGTCTTGTACTTTCGGTCCTGCACAATGTAAAAATAACGCTCTT
Source organism: Porites divaricata (assembly GCA_038088405.1). NCBI lineage: Eukaryota > Metazoa > Cnidaria > Anthozoa > Scleractinia > Poritidae > Porites > Porites divaricata. Next base: position 9,953,236 of record JBBMOI010000004.1, read on the forward strand.
TTCCTTGCTTTATCCTTTATGTTCATTGCTAACGCGTAAACTTTAAATCTTTCCACGTATTTTCTGAAACGCAAACCCACCGAAGTTGGATCCATATCGGGGTCGAATGTTCCGTAATTCAGGTTTGTATCGAAACCAGGCATTTTCCAATTAATAGAATAAATCCTCGTCGCCAATGTGAAGTCGCGAATCGAGCTCAATAAACGGTCACATTATACGCCCTTAGTTCCGTTAACAGTCCTCCTACTAGTCCGTTCTACACTGTCCTATATGCAAATCAAGTTCCTGTTTTCTTAGAGCGTTAACGCTCATTACAGTGCTCATATTTGTTCTCGAAACACCGAGTCTAAACAATGCCTACGGTTAGCCACTACGAACCAAGTGGGTTACGCAAGATGGCCATATCATCTTCAGATGATGCCACCCTGCCAGTACAGGCTTTCTTTTTGCGTACTCGAGAAAGACCCTGCATGAATGGAGTTAATGAATGGAGTAAGATCTTTGTTGAGCATGCGCGGAATGTTACTAGGGAATAGTTTCGAACCCAGGCCTAAATAGCCTTCCGCATGCAACAGCGGGATCGATATGACCATCGGTTAAATCAATTACAGAAAATAGATGCTCGCACTCGAAAAAACAGTTTGACGAGAGGAAACGAGATCAACTAGTCCAGAAGTTTGGGCTGCGGCGACTTCAAAGGTTTGTGATTCAGGCATAGCTTCCTTTTCTCCTCATCACACATCTGCCATTCACATTCCGCTTAACCAGTCGTTCTTTTTATCGTTTTTATTATTTATTTTCCTGTTTATCATTCATTACTTGCAACAGTTTCACTTCGAAATCATAAGTGTGACCAGGAGCCCATCAAATTTGATGGGCTCCTGGTGTAGCCTTTACAGCCAAAACAAGTCATCAACAGTAACTGTAAGTTGCCCTTATTGACTTTATATTTATATAAACAAAAGAACGACAATTTTACAGCGGCCACAAACTCTTGCTGCAGTGTTTGTATTGTAATGTCCACTGGCAAGAAAACAATGGGTGAAATGCATTGAGACCACTGACCACTATTAAAAAGTTAAGGATAAACATACCTTAAATCACTGACAACAGACCGCTGACAGTTTTGTTTGTGGTAGCGCTTAAACTGATCGCACAGGGTAACAACTACGGGATCAAGATCAGCAGTTTCTGGCAAAGTGATGACTTCAGTACCATACCAGAATTTACGCCACCTAACAAACACAAAATGAAACAAGATGATGTATGAAAAATCCCTGAAAAAAAAAATCAATTGGTCACATGGGAAGTGTCGGGGATTGTCCCTAGTACTTTTTGGTGTATTTGGAGTTAGCCCCGTCACCCCCTCACGAGCCAATTACACTCGGGTTGGCGATTTTTAAAGTGATCTTTTTCCCTAATTTCTTTGCAAGAAGAACAACACAAGCGGAAAATAGCCATATAACCAATTTCATTTTACTCTTTTTCCAGTAAGAAATAATTTCGCAAGAAGCAAGAATTATTTTCACTGAATGTTACCTTGTTAAGAAGGGAATGATGATGAGTTGCTTCTCAAAACCAAAGCAGGCAAAAACAACAAAAGCCTGTAGAATAAGAAAAACAGACAGTAGTCAATGTATGACTGATGGTCTTCATATTCAACTGCTGCAGTTAGAAAACAACACAACGTAATAAACGTCACAAATACTACAACCTTCTTCATTTCTTCTCTCCACTCAATTAGCACCATTTAGGAAATAGAATATATAAGTTATAGAGATCAATTCAAGCATAAGGTCAAGAAGCGGGACATTTGCCACGTTTTCTCTCCGCTCACGTTGCCAGTTACAGCGAAAGATTTCCTACATGTTGCCCAACAGAATTTTCCATCCTCATTCTCTCCTCGCCGCCTCGCGATTCGTTTTCGCCGCTTTGCGGCTCGCTCTCTCTCTCACGCCGAGAAAAATTTCAAGAAAATCTCCTGGGACCAAATTGAGCTGGAATATTATCGTCGATTCTCAATTTATAATGTAGCGAATCGACTAACCTGCATTGTAGCGAAATGACCGTACTCTTTCAACATTCAGGTTGATTATAATTGAAAAGTTTACCTGTCCATATACACAGAAGGTGTCGGCTATTTGCAACGCGATGAAGATTCCTGACTTGCGGTCTTCCTTAAGAAGACACCATAATGCAAGAAACACACCCTAATATGAAATGATCACTGATTAGCACGAGCAAATCGACTTATCGTCGATTGACTGACTGCTGTAAACCGCTATTATGAATATGCTTGAGTTTAGTAGACACTTAATTAGAGCTATACATTATTTATATATATCTTCATTACATAAACACGAGTGTTTTACAGGAAAATATACCACTCGTAAAATTAATAAAAACGACATCCGGGACCCGACTGATTTATTTTCCATAACCCCACACGTGAGTTTATCGATATCGTAATTCGGTAATTTCCCTCTTTATAATATTACATGAGAAATTTCTGCAATATGATTGGCTTAGAGCAGTGGTATTTCAACTTAATTTGAAATACCTACATGTGAAAATTACACACCTTTTGCGGGTAGTAGTATGTAATTAAGTACAAGGCGAATAAAGGTATTGTTGTTGTTGTTGTTGTTGTTGTTCGTGATATTTAAAAATTGTCTCCAATTTCACTCAATTTAACAATTTTGAAATATCACACGTGGTATTTATGCCAAATATCACTACAAATCATACTATTACCTATACATAATTTTATCGATGTCTTTTTGTCTATATAACAAAATGGTCATTACACAGCGGCTTGAAGATATGAATTTTATTTTCTCGAGGCAAAAACAATTTTTTTTGCCAGTCGAAAATAAAATTCACCGTGTAATATCCTTTATATATTTTTGTATTTTTCTTTACAGTGAATCAAAATCCGATGTGAAATTCACGAGTGACAAAAAAAGCTTAAGCTTGTCGAGGTTTATCAGCCATGAATCATTCAAATACCCACAGAACATGAGTTACTAGCCTGCAAATACAGTCTCAGCTGGCCTTGCTCCTCGCCGCCAGGCTAAGGACATGTACCGAGGACGTATCGTGGGAAAGACGCCTGCGCCTCAACTACAGAAATGCCACAAATGCGATACTGATGACATAAAATCTACGCAGAATCTCTCCCACGGGCCATCCCTAGGGGCGAGGAGAGAGGAGCGAGGAGCGAGGAGAGATACATGTCGCTGTATTCGCAGGCTGAACACAGTTATTGTACTTACAACTATAATCGTGATTAGCATTATAACCAACATAGTCACGTGACGGCCCAGTTGGTGTTTCTCTCCTGTTAAGTACTCGTCTACTTTAAGATCCATTTCCACACTTTTTCCACCAAATATGGCCTCAACGTCTGCAAAATAATAAAATTAATACTGTTAAGTTGATAACAATATTCACATTTTGCTGGACCAAATGTACAACAATAAAACAGAACATTAGCATCAACAAACTACGCATCTCAAACTTACAAATAGCCATTATGATTCCATGGACCAAGTCTATGAGATCAGAGAAAAGTTGTTCCCCGACTTGAATAGACTTAACAAAGCCAGTGTATTTATTGGCTAATGTCAGCTACCATCCTTTATTTACTTTTGGTGTTGTTTTATTGAAAACCAAAAATAAAATGATCTCGGCTACACTGAAGCTTCCACGGACGAATTTTGTGCTCCCTTGTTAATATTTGTACGTAATTGCCTAAATTATAATAGTCAGTCCTACAGCTACCCTGCGGCGGCGAGCAGAGGCTACATTTTCGCGGTATGAGCTGGCATGCGAAAAGTAGCTCATACCGCGGAAAAGTAGCCTCTGCTCGCAGGGTATCCTACAACAAGACTGTAAAGAGAAAATATATTACTTACCACTAGTAGCGCTTTCTTGATCTGTGGATTGATACTGCTTCCGTTTTATGAGACACGTTGACTCATCAATGTCTTCAATGTTTACAACTCCTATTGCAGGCTGATCAGTCTCACAAGCTTCACATTTTGAAGATTCATGTGGCTGACAACAAGCAGAAGTATCACGCTGATTGCTGGTTAATTTATCTATCTCCAAACATCGATAACACCTGCAAACGACATTATGTTCAGGATAAGGTCTCACCCCTACTACAGTATGTACTAAAAAAAACATGAGTAGGACATCTTATGAGTACACTGGCTCGCCTTTGGCTGACCTTGTAAAGCCCATACATGAAAATATCATTACAACAGTCAATTCTAAGTAAGATTCAAATACTACCTATTAATTAGTCACAACTTAAATGAATAACCGTACCGGGAAGGAATTTTACAAGATAAATTAATGGTCTGATTAAGAAGCTAGTTTAACAGAGCACTGGATACCGCGCTTAACAACGACAATTTTTTTCACATCTGAAACTCTTTGATTGTAAATTTAAAAGTTTGACCAAGCAAAACATTTATAGCGACAACTACATGGAAAAATATGTAAACAACACTAGTGAAGTGTGAAGTGATCCTTGCCTGTCAAGTTCCTTTCTTGATAGTAGTGGACTTTTCTCAGCAGCCTCTTGCTGAACATTGCCGCAGTGAGCCCAGGTTCTCCGTGAACACTTACAATACAGATCATGGCGGTGAAGGTATACCAACGAAACTACTATGATCACAGCACAGAGAATCAGCAATGACACTGCAATTACCATGGCTGGCATCTGAAAACAAACCACACAGACCTCCTGATAAGAAGAAGCACTGATACTAACTGCTTAAGCTTTACTTCACAAAAACTTTGCAGGTGTCACATAACATAACATAAAACCTTTATTTCGACACGATAAAAGTAAAAGTTAGAAAGCTTGTGGGGTCGTGTATACTAACTATAATACATTAATAAATAAACACATATAAAATATTAAATTACAAAGTATTTATCTGAAACCTAAAAATATTAACTTAAAAGTATACGTAATTACAATCTCTATATCGAGTTGTAGTAATAATAATAATAATAATAATAACAATAATTCCGTTATTTACCCTCGGCAGTATTTATAGCACTAATGCTAGTGGGGCCTGGGGCCGAGCAAATGACTGAAACAAATAATTCAAATCAAATCAAAATAAACAGGGTTGTAGATGCACTTGTACTGTCAAAGAAAAAGTTTACAAAATAATCCTTAGCAGCGAGTAGCCTTTTGATTTCCTTAAAATATAGGATAATTATTTTACCATTACAATTAACTATACTCCAAAGAGCTGACCCTTGAAAGGCTAATGAGTCTCAAGAATTTGCTGTTGTATCTCAGAACGAAAGCATTGTCCTGAACGATAATGAGTAAGAACTTTCTCTCTTGCTAAAGATTCTCTAAGAAAGGCAATGTAAAAGGATATCATTATTTGCGTTAAAAAATAGTTTACTTGTTTCCAATTTGTAGTTTAGTCTGATTGTGGTCCAATTCGTAATGTTCAGCACATGACTTGCAGCCATGTCCTTCAGTAAATTATAAATAAATTAGCTAATAATATTGGAATATATTATTGCAATATGTCCCCCACAAGATAAGACCATACATTATAAATGGAAAAATTACAACGAAGTAGAACTTTTGCATGTAGGACATCTTTAGGTGAAAACCTAGAATGTTTTAATAACTCTTAGCTTTTCTTTAGGTCCAATACATGTGATACCCAAGTAAGTCTGTTATCTACAGTCATTCCCATCCAGCAGACGAGTTTTTGTGATGTAGTACAATACATAATATAAGAACCCTGTAATCAGAATATTTTTCAAATTAATTTCAAATATTTAATTATGCAATCTGAATCTTTGATTCTTTTTTCGAGGTTTTTCTCTTAATATAAATAGGTGTTAGTTGTCCATGCTTAGGAGGTCAATATGAAAATAAAGTGTTCAAATATGGATCTATGTTTTAGAAGGGAGAGCAAATTTTGCTTCAAGGACTTTTCAAGTAATAAATCAAAAACGAGTGTGAGGGTTTCATCAGGGGTTCCAAACACCGAGAAACAGACGAAAGCACAAGGAAGCAGGCCGAGTGCTTTTATTGTTTCAAGGTGATTAGAACCCCTGATGAAACCCGAAGCACGAGTTTTTGAGATAACTTCTCAAACCGAACAATAAAAATATGCAGTGATACATTTTTTTGTATTTTCCTCCCCAAATGAAAGAACAATAATTTACGTAGCAATTCAATCTTGCCATATTATGTGACATGACTTCAACGTGCATGATTAATAGTTTTGGTGTAGTTGGTGTCTGACCATGAGTGAAGATGGAGAGGCAAGATTTAGGGAGCCGAAAACGGTTTACGAAGAACGCGAGTTAGTCAAAACAGCTATTCCCTCATCAACCAAATATAGGAACAAATGGGCGGTAACAATTTTTAGCGAATGGCAAATTTCTTGGTCGGTTATAGCTCCCGTTTTAGTTCCAGGAGGGCTATTTAAAGGCTATGATTTACACAGGACGCACAGCTTTCTACCAACATTGAAGAAATGGATGCAGTAACCTTGAATTACTGTCTTAGCAAGTTTGCCATGGAGATGGCCAAGAACTCGGGGGAGAGATATCCACCGAAGACCGTTTATGGAATAATTTGAGGTATCCGACGCTATCAAGGTTAATTATATCAAACAATATTCACGGCATTTTTGGAATCGTTGTTAACAATGTACTTATAATCGAAAAATGCAACTGTTTGATCTCAGATCAAAACCCGTAAGATTTTCATCTGAGTGTTCATTGGGTATCAAGGTCATGCATGTGACCCAAATATGCCTCATTTATTGGCCGTTGCCCTCATGAATAATTAATGAGTCTGCGAAGGATTTTTCAAGAACTACTTTACTACCTCATGGGAAATTTCTGCAGTGGTATTTCAACTTAGTTTGAAATACCTAGATGTAAAAAATTACAAACCTTTTGCAGTTAGTAGTTACAAACAAACAATAGCATTCATGAGAACAGATATTTGTCATAAATACCACTTGGGATATTTCAAAATTGTCTCAATTTAACTCGCCTAACGGCTTGCGAATTTTGAAATATCACTCGTGGTATTTATGCCACATATCACTACAAATCATGCTATTACCCATACAAATTACAGTTTTCAAGGACTAAGATTTATTTAATAAATAGGCAGTCTTTAACCAACTTTGATCACCCTATTGGCTAAAATATGTCATGGAGTCATTCACAATTTTTCCTTCTTCGGCCATCATTGATCACATTATACTAATTTCCGCAACAATTCTTCGCAAAATGACTGGGTATGACTTGCAATTGCATCAAGGTACAGAAATAGCATTTGAAATTAAAAAACAGAAATAAAATATTGTTCATACACAAAAATGTTTTTACATTACCCATGAGTTTTACAGGTTTTTACTTCGGGAATGAGCCAAATTTTCCTTGGCAAAATAATCTAATTTTACAGAAAAAGGTGTCTGGTGTAGACAAGGTTGTGAATTTCCAGGACTTTCCAAGACCTAATAAAGAAACCAAGTACTTTTCAAGGACCCAAACCGAATTCAAGGACTTTTTAAGATGACTACTAAAATTCAAGGTCTTTTTAAGATTGTATGGTCCATGCATAATGCACCGTGACTTTTGAATTGCACGAACTGAAATATTCCACTCAAATCAACACCTGATTGGTACAACTGCCACTAACCTGGCTGCCAGAGCTTTTTTTTCTTTCCTCATTTCTGATAGTTTGAAGCAAAGCCACAACAGCAAGAACTGTGAGCACAGTTTATTTTATCTTAGGTATTTCAAGAACGGCAGACCTCAGGAGTCAGGGTAGAGTGCCACGAGCAAACTTCATTTGCTTTTTAGTTTCCTGCATAAAGGTTAACTAGTGGGGATCCATAGTGTTCTCCACGAATCAAATTAGGGCGAATAGATGTTTTAAGGTCATTGTTCTGGTATCTATAGCTTCCACAAAAATTTCAGACTTTTTAAGGACTTTTTAAGTATTTTTCAAGGACAAATATATAGTTTTCAAGGACTAAGATTTATTTAATAAATGGACATTCTTTGACCCCCTTTGATCACTCTATTAGCTAAAACACATCATGGAGTTATTTACTACTTTTCCGTCCTCGGAAACCCAGGGGCAGTTAGTCAGTCCTGACGATACAATGTTTGTGGTGAAAGTTTACTGAACTTTCACCACGAACATTGTATCGTCCCAACTATAACTGCTGCCCCTGGGTCTCTGAGGATGCTACTTTTCCTTCTTTGGCCATCATTTGCAAAATGACTTGGTAAAACTTGCAATAAATATTCCATCTGAGGCACAGAAATAGCATTTGAATTAAAGAAACATTGTTCATACATAAAAATGTGTTTACGTTACTCGTGAGTTTTACAGGTTCTTACACCAAAGACAAGCCAAATTTTCCTTGGCAAAATAATCTAATTTTACAGAAAAAGGTGTCTGGCATAGACAAGGTTGTGAATTTCAAGGACTTTTCAAGGCCTAATAAAGAAAACAAGTACTTTTTAAGGACCTTGTACAAACCACGATTTATCTTGGACCAAATTTCTTTTTTTGTTAACAACTAATTTAGCAGTTTCCCATTTTGAAAAATAATGACAACCAAAACTGTAGCATTTAGCTGTTGAAACCTCACCTCAAATACAGCCTCTTTTAATCATCCATAACATTGCCTCAGTTGACGATGCTAGCGAAATGCTAGATCACTTTAACAACAAGTTTATCGATGTTTTGGACACGCATGCTCCTGTTAAAATAATAAGGATCAAACATCGCTGCTGTCCCTTTGTTGACACTGAAATACAAGATCTGATGTGTAACAGGAATATTTTGCTGGCACGCGCCCGTCAAACTCGGCTGCCGGCGGATTGGGAAGAATATCGCTCATCACGAGAGAGAGTTAAATCTAAGCTCAGAAATGCGGAGAAGGAATTTGTCAAGAGAAAACTTGAAAGCAGCAAAAGCACCAACTCCAAATGGAAAGTCATCCGAAATTGCATTCCACGCAAAGAATCTTCTCAGCCGGTGTACACAAGAGATCTAAAGGAGATCGCCAATGAATTTAACCAATTCTTCATTTCAGTTGGTGAAAAGGCCTCTGAATATTCACAGTCTTTAATAGACTTACACAACCTGCCTCAGCTGTCGCCTAGAACTTCAAACCTATACATCTCAGAGGCAGACAAGTTCAGCTTCCACGCCATATCCAGCAGTGAAGTGCAGAAGGTCGTAATGTCATTTCCATCTGACAAGGCGCCTGGATACGATAAGATCCCAATGTCGGTCATCAAGGATGCCTTGCCTTGTATCCTACCAATCCTCACACTGATTGTGAACCGTTCCTTGTTGTCATCTGTTTTTCCAGTTGCCTGGAAAACATCAGAGGTAGTGCCTCTACCTAAGGACGGTGATCACGAGATGGCAAATAATAACTGTCCAGTGTCTTTGCTTCCAGCAGCATCGAAAGTTTGTGAGCGAATTGCGTTAAACCAACTGACGTATTACTTGAATAAAAATAACCGACTCACAGAACATCAGAGCGGAAATAGGGCGATGCATTCTTGTGAAACCCTCAACGTGTTTATTACTGACAAGGCGCTAGAAGCAATGGATTCAAAAAAACTAACGCTTTTGGTACTCCTTGATCTGTCCAAAGCATTCGACAGCCTGGACCATGGCATACTCCTCGCAAAACTTCAATCACTTGGACTGAGCCATAGTGCTCTAGAATGGTTTTGTAGTTATCTATCTGAGCGAAGTCAATATGTCAGAATTGGTTCAGAAGTCTCTGATCTGAAACATATAGCTTATGGGGTACCGCAGGGATCGATCCTTGGACCGGCACTTTTTAATATCTATCTGAATGAGCTACCTGCTATCCCGCACTTTGGTTCGCTGGAATCATACATGGATGATTCCAAACTATATTTGTCGTTCCCAGTCAAGGAAGTGAATATTATCGTAAAACAGATCAACGAAGACCTTTCATTTATAGCTTCATGGCGCTGTCACAACCATCTTCTTATTAACCCTGACAAGACTAAGCTCTTAGTCATGGGGACTCGCCAAATGCTGCAGAAACTTCCAGACTTCTACATTACATTGCTGGGAAAGGAAATTGCTCCAGTTGCTTCAGTGCGGGATCTTGGCGTGCAAGTAGATGCAACTCTCAGCTATAATGAACACGTCACTAATATCACGTCTACATGTATGGCAAGTCTATGCCAGATTAACAGAATCAAGCATCTTCTCGATTCGAGAACTTTAGAGAATGTTATCACATCTCTAGTCTTCAGCAAGCTATACTTCTGCTCTACAGTTTGGGCTAATACTAGTAAGACACATGTGCGAAAATTGCAGAAGATCCAAAATTTTGCTGCCAGAATCCTTACAGGAACAAGAAAGTACGATCACATAACACCTGTACTGAACGAACTCAGATGGCTCTCTGTGTCTGCTACGCTGGCACTTAACGATGCCGTTCTAACTTTAAATGTGTAAGGGGATTAGCCCCAAAGTATCTCAGCTCACGATTTAATACACGTGCTTCTGTTCATGGAAGAAACACCAGAAATAAGAACAAGTTAGATATCCCTGCGTTTCACACTCCTGCTGGACAACGTTCTTTTTTATATCGAGCGGTGAAATCCTGGAACACTCTCCCTGACGAAATTACTGAATGTAAAACCTTGCACAGTTTTAAATCTAAGGCTAAGAGTCATTTTTATACAATTTTTGCATGAATTTATTATATCTTATTATACCTTATTATAGTTTCATATCATTGTACGTACTTTTATACATAGACACTGATATATAACTTCACAGAAGTTCAGGTTTCACGAGTAATCATCGTTTTATTGCTACAGAACTGTTTCGTATGGTGCAAGGACCACACTCATCAGGCAATTTTGACGATATATATATATATATATTTTTATTTGTAAATTGTTGCGGAAGAGCCCTTTGGGAGCAGTAATAAAGTTTATACTACTCTTATACTACTTAAGTTGTTGACATCTAAATCAATCTAGTCTGAGGGAACCCATAAAAAACTGTTTACTTACTTCCATTAAGATGTCGAATAAGAACAAAGGAGCTTCCTTGTGTTTACTATAAGAAGAATGTAGTAGTGCAACAGCAATCCCACAAGATAGAGCAGGCAATCTGTCAATAGAGTAAACAAAGACAAGATTAACAATGATACCTGACAGTGATAAATTTAGTACTACATAATTATAATTCAGCCAGTACACAGAGGCAATAATAATTATCATAAGATGTGGTGGACCTAGATAATGACTCTTGTCAGTAATGTAGGGTTTAGTAAATAATAGCCTCAATTTTTGTGCTGAAATATCACGTCATAATTAGGATACCAAGGTTGATCAGTGGGATAGTTAACTAGACCCTGTCTGCTGCACTGCTGTTGTCAAAAAACCTGTCACTAATTGAAGCCTTAACTTCAGCTATTTAAATTATTAAAAACTGAATCATTGGATAATGCAATTCTAGAACTCTCATTGGCTTAGCCATCAAGGTATATTTAACAATTATTCCTCAAGCCCGAATGGGCTCTGAGTCAACAGCCTATGAGGCCGAAGGCCAAATGGGCTGTTGACTCAGAGGCCATGAGGGTGAGAGGAATAATCGTTTTAGTAAAATCCAACCAGTTGGTCAAACATATCGAGACAGAACAACTTTAGCTAGCGAAGCATGATTCAGCCACCATTGTTTTGTTTTCAAAGCCAGTGCTTTTCACTACTGGTGGGCTATAACATATAGCCTAGTAGTAGCTCAAGCAATCAGAATCCAGCATTGTTTATAGACCACTAGTTGGATTTTACAAAGAGCCATTATACCATGCTCTCCAAATATGGTAAGGCTATCGGACAGTACATTCTCTGCACGATGATACCCTCCCGAAAAATGTCAAAAACAAATAAAACAAAACAAAAAATAAAAAGTAGTAAGAAGATAAAAAATAACACCACATAGCTGGAAAAGGATGCAATTCATTGCCATATAAATCCCATTCAGCCTCTCCCAAATAATTTTTCTAACAAAATCCTGGAGGTTTTCTTGTATTATTTTGTCACTTTCAGAGCTGTAAATGTTACCGGAAGAACACAGTCTTTATTATATCGTTAAAAATTGGAAATGTAATCAAGTCACTCTTGTGAAAAAGATTTGGAAAACTGTTTCAACCTCTCGAAACTTTCTGGCTACGCAGCCCCACTAGATAAAGATTATACTTCAAAACTGTGTTGCCCTCATTTCCCTCCCTCTTTTTCATTTTCACAGTGCTGGTGATATATATTATGTCTTTAAACAACTGATCGAAAGTACTAACAGTTCAGTTAACAAATAGTGACCCTTAATTACAGATGGGCTCTCTAATAATTCTTTAGTTATGAACAGGCAAGCATTACATCTGTAACATGGAACTTACCCACAGCCAAAGAGCCAAATCCATACTCTGAGGTTATTGACAGTCTTTACACCTTTACATCGCACAACACATAACGAGAATGCAATCATGGCTGCCCAACAACGAGATCCCCAAAGTCCATAAAAGAACAAAATGCTCACAAACAACAGCCAGTACTGAGAACTGCAAGGAATCCTTGAAAGAACTGTTGAGAAGCATGCTAGAAACTAATAAAAAAGCACAATATTACAAAAGTCAACTACAACTACTGTAAGGTACTGAGTTGAAAAACAGGGAGAGGTTTCCATCAACTGGATTAAAAATGGCATTGAAACAATGAAATTTAAAAACTTCACATTTATTTATTATAGAGAACTCTTTCATACCTGAAACACAATCAGGCACATTGAGTAATTATGAGGGTAAATCTTGTAACGCCTTCCAAGGAATAAGACAACAAAAACCCATATCTGTTCAAATAAAGATTTATATATAAATATGTTACTTCAACAGCCAAGTGGACAATGTATTGTAAAATAACTTAGGCAAGTAATGTTATCAACATTTTACTCTTTTTTTATTATTGCCATTAAAAGGACACAGTCAGCTATGGCACCATACTGACCTGGACACTACTTTTGCTAGTTTGAAAAGCATTTACCTCAACCCAAAATCAGAAGGTATGCGTCAAATACTTCTAGAAATCCACTTCAATCTTGCCTAGTGTTTCACTTGATCCTCGCTCTTTTACTGAAAACCTCCTTTTCAGCAAACTGCTCATCCTATCACATTATTTTATTGATTTGGTTAAACACAATATCCAAAGGAACATGAAAAGAAGAGGTGAGAAATGTTTAGGCACCGGGCGGGGGAAATCACCTTCATTTAAGAAAATTTTCCAAATATATATAACTTTTCTCCATCAATTTTCCAGATATATATAATGATGACTTGCTCTGCAACGTTATTGAGACATTTCTGTTGTATTAATATTACAAGAGAAATGTCTCACACACTTTATTATTATTAACAATCAACATTTACATAAAGTCTATTTCTGCCTGCAAATAGCAGGTGCTAGTTGGGACAGGCGGAGATAATAGGTACAGCAGTCAGTAATAAATTACAAATAAATAGATGAATAAATAAATAACTACATTTATTATTCATTCAAAATATTTCCCCAATTCTGATTGGCTAAAAGCACACAATATCGCAGAGCAAGCCATCATGTATATATATCTGGAAAATCGATGGAGAAAAGTTATGTAACGTACTTTGGAAAATCAAGCTTTTTCGACCTTGAACCTTCGGTAATGATTCAGACTTCAGGTCACTTCTCACCTCTTTTGATTCTTTGCATTCAGAACTATTTGTTGATGTTTGGCTTTCCCTGGACAAGTCCAACCGTGAATTATCATTGGTATATAAAATAATAAATAAATAAATAAACGTTCCGATAAGATTTAAGGTCTGTAATCACTATTTTGACTTGAATTTAGTTTGACTCTGCAAGATTTGTTCACATATTCCAAAGCACATGTTCTCACTTTCTGTTTCACATGTGTGTTTTGTGATACATGTATGCAAATCAATGAACAATGGTATCTAATGTGCATGTGCCTCAGCTGACTGTGTCGCTTTAAACATCTTACAGTGTTTTTGACTTGATCCTACCATTTCAGGATCAGGCCTCAAGTGGCACTGTATTATAATGAATGCCAGAGGGTGAGAACAGCACAAACACAAAGGAAATATGAATCTCCTCTCAGCAGCCAAAAGGAATCTGTATGCAACACAGGAATGACTTACTCCAAAAGGAAGTGAGGTACCACTGACATCAACCATGGCACCTTTCAACACTTGTATAAAATCAATGGCAGTTTTAGCACTGTAATGTAAGAGTGACATCTGAGCAGAAATAAACATGACTGGAGCTGACAAGAAAGTACTCATCACCATTGTGCTTGTGATCTGTAAAAATGAACAAAAATAATAATAATATATACTTCATGTTTAGGTATCAAAATAGATCAAGCACTTCTGCCAGCAGTTCACTCAGACCATATTGAATGCATAGCTCACCAAGAATATAAATTAAGTTGAAAAAAGCACTCATTAAAAAATACATTCTCAGTGGGTTTGTGGTGAGTAAATAAAAGAAAAAATTAATAAGTACCATCAAATTTAATTAAATTCATATCACAGCAGTAAAGTCAATCTTAGAAGGAAGTCTCTTGGTCTGCAAGTGACTGAAACACCAAGATAAGAGAGTTATGAAAATTATGGTACAGCTGTAATTTACATAATTTTAGTCTCTCTCCACTTGAATTTCACAAGTAATGATAATAAACACCACAGATTAATATAAGAAATAAAACATCAATTACAAATATTTTGTCACTTATGACACATATAACACTTACCAGCTCCTCTTCGAAGCCAAACTTAGCTGCAAATATGGCTGAGGACGGTGCAGCAGGAAATGTTCCATACAAAAAACCAAACATGCTCCAGCAATTTGTGTCATTGGAGCTGCTGCCAACATGAAGAACTTGAATCATTTCCCGTGCAATGAGAGGGAGGAAAAGCCTTCATTTAAACAAAATAATAATATGTTATGAAAATACAGTAAAAACCCGAAAGTAGGAACCTGCATTTTGCTAAGTTAGCCTAGACAGGTTCTTATATAAATGGTAATTAGCAGAAATTTAAGCTATCTTTAAAGTTCTTGACTGGGTCTTGACAAACTGCGAGCCAGCGAGCCATCGGTAAAAAAAAAGGAAGCACAAGTAAAAACTGCAAATTTACAGATGAGGAGTTGAGCACTCATTATACTGATTAGGGTTAAGCACTCATTGTACTGATTAAGGTTAAGCTTTCATTTTACGGGTTAGGGTTAAGCACTCATTTTAGGGCTAGGGTTAAGCCCTGTTTAGGGTTAAACACTTATTTACAAAGGTTAGCGTTCAGTTACTGTTTTCCGTATTACTGTTTTCGATTTTTGTGTTTTTTTTTCAATAATTCTTTGATAGACTGCATGGCTCGCATGACTCGCTGGCTCACATTTTATACCCACTCTTTTTGACTAGGTTCTTATTTTCTGAAGGAAAAAATAATACAATGTAGTTAAAGACCATTAAGTGGTACTCCTTAATAACAAAGATAAGATTGCTGAAATTAGTACCAAGTGAGCGTCATAATCAGGCACTGTGACTATGCTCCAAGTCGTTTCAACCTTTTCTCAGAGCACAGCCACAGCCTAGCCAGATACTTCACTAGCGGTAGCAATTTTGAGATAATTATAGACAGAGATTGGCTTGCTCACTTAACAAGTTTCAATTCACTGCTGCTATGCATGCCTACTTTGTGTGTGTGGTATTTCTGTTGGAAACATCTTAAGACCCATTTCACAACTTTAATTTAAGACTATATATAACAATACCATTATAAACTTTTTACAATCCTTACGATTTTGCAGAAATTAACAAAAGTGGAACCAGCAACCCACGACCAAGTTTAGTTGTCATGTTCCCAACCATCCTGACTCCCAAATAAAACAAGGCTGTTGCCAAAAATGCCTGGCCAAGACTATTAAGGATTTGATCAAGAACCTTTGGTAGCTGACCATCAAAAATAAAATGTCCAACAAGACCAATAAGTGTCATAAAAACTATAGGATCAGTGACAACTTCTTTGAATGCTGTAAAAGCAATCTTTAGCTTGCTGTTTGAGTCTGTTGTACTTTGCTTCTGCCTCTGTATTTGCATGAGAATGAATCCAATGGGATTAAGGATTACCAGAGAAATTGGCAACATCAGATACAAGTAGTTTACATATTCAGGATGCAAATCTTGGTATATTGCTTTTACTGCAATGAAATAAAATAGCAATACAAGTAGTTCTTTTCACTTTTCAGTGTAATAAAAAAAACATTTTTCCCCGTAATGTCACAGTTCTTAGCTAGGCTTTAAATTAAAGTTTAATAAAAACATAACAACAAAAAAAGGCTAAAGGGGGGAACACTGCTCCACGATCGACATGGCTTACAACTTCCGTAGTGTGACCATAAAGCCTTACTTATCTCCCTGACACTATTTTACATATACGTACCCAGGTTGGTCCAAAAGAAACACGGCGCTACAAGCTGAAACCTCATTGACAAGCCAGCATTGTGCAATTAAATGGAATGGTGTAGGCAATTATTCTGTTCTGGGAACTTTATCTTATCAGCACTATGAGCCAACTACAACAGCACATGCAGGAATACAATCAAATATTATAAAAGTTTGCATTAAAATCAAAGCTTGGAGAAGCCGCCGAGAGACTTAAACCAAAGGGGAAGGAAAGTAGTGAGCCCCTGTTTATTGATAACAACACCAAAACCTTCAAAGAGAGGGAAGGGTGGGAATTAAAAAACTTCAGGACAGTTGAACTATTACTTGAACTTAGCAATACAGCTCGGAAGGAGATGCAGGATTTATACTAGGCCTTTTACAGTCAGAATACGATCTGAGGGTAAGCCAATGATAAATACTGTACCAATGAATTGAACTTGCACCTGAGGCACTTCACGAGATATGCATTAGGAAAATTATTTTTACTAGCCATACAAAATGAGCAATACAGGTGTGTACATTAGAAACTAACCTCAACTGCAACATAAACAAGGATTACTATTGTATTCCATAATTTCCCAACTGTGGAAGTGATTTTACACACTACCCAGTAATTTTACCTACTACGACTAAAACTCTACCAGATGCGATAAGGGCTGACATAATGTTGCGTTACATGTTGCTGATTGAGGGTGTCAAGCTCCATTAACTGCGTTTTACAATTGAAAAAAAAAATTGAAGCCTTCAAATGATTAATTTAGCAAGCTACTAATCCACAACAGAATTAGGCAGGAGTTGTCAATTGAAAGAAAGACTCCGAACTGTGATCAAGTAGTGCCTGCAGGTAGCCTTTGGCTTTTATGTAAATTACAGATGAAGAGGAAATCCTAGACTTTGCTCAAAATATGAAGATATGCTAATTAGCACCCTAATTCAAAGAGTTAGAGCTTTTAGCTTCCCTACAATTATTTCTTTTAGAATGTCACTGCAGCTTATCCGATACAAGCGATTTAGTTAGATGTTGCCTGGGCTTTTGCCTATTGATATGAGTTCCCGATATCTTCTTAACTCGCTTGGTTGCGATAATTTATCGTTTAGAAGGCCTATACAAAAGGCTAATTTAATGTACAAGTGCATTTATTATCTCGGCCCAGCTTATCTCTGTAATTTGCTCACCCCAAGAACATAAAATTACTATTTTTGCAACACCAAGAAAGAATTAATGCTCCCAAAACCAAGAACTGATTACCTGAAGTGTAGCTTTAGTTACAGAGGAGCGCTTCTATGGAACAATCTTCCTGAGGAAATACATACATGTAATTCCTCAAGTTTCTTTAAGAGAAGTTCCTACAGATGGTTTTCTGATCAGTTCTCCCACACGGCAAATATGTAAAACAGTTTTGAGAATTTTAAATTAATTCCCTGTCTGACAGATGTATTTAACCATGTATATTAAATAAAGTTATCATTCATTCAGAATAACTGTATGCAAAACGAGACATTCAATTCTTGACCAGAGGAAAACTTAGGCATAGAAATGGGTAGAAATTGGGATCGAAAAAGTCCCATTCAGTCATAAAGGGCAAGTTACAGGGGTAACTTTCTTGCTGCAGAGAGCCAGCACTTTTTCATGCTCACTCTCTCAATAGGCAAAAGCCCATGCAGTCAACATCTAACTAAATCATAAACTTAGACAAGGATGCAATGGCCATGGATGGGTAAAGAAGATTTGAGTGCTGTTTTGTCCATATAAGGAAAAGCTGCATTTTAATTTCAGGGCATAACAGAAGTTAATATAATTAACTAGAGTGGGAATAACTATCTAACAAGAAGCCGCTTTCAGCGGCATTCAGTCTCGCTTGCTTGAAGATTAGATTGAGAAATGAGGAGGTGATTAATTCTATACGAAACAAAACAGATTTACTTGCTAAATGTTTTTTACTTCCTACTTTATCAACGTTGATACTTTTTATTTGTTTCTGAATTGATTAAGTACACATGTTAGCAACGACCAAAAATAACTCCGGGGTCGCAGGCTATACGCTTGTATAAATACACAAAAATTCAAGAGCCTCGATTCCAGAGAAATAACATCATTGCCAGAGATCGAAAAAGTGATTTACATGGCACGTCATTTCAATCATCGCCAAAAATAAATCGCATGCTCATGCAATTAAGATTTTTATTTTTTTTTCGACCACTGAGTAGTATTCACTTGCTCCAAAGTAATCTACGCTTTCAAGCGATATAATTCGTGGACTGAGGCGTTTCGGAAAAGCTCTAAATTTAATCTTTCCTAAGCTTTCGTCACAAAACATGCGTGGCTTCGATCACCCAATGATTCTTAGTCCCAGTTTCCATGGTGTCTGCAAGGGATGACGCCTGACACAATGACCCCCAATCTGTGACCCAAAAACAACAAAAGATTCAGGGGGTACTTCCAGAAAAATTGGAAGGGGATGTGCGGCATGCTTCCTGAAACTCTTACCCAATTTCAGACCAAAATCTGTGATTTTCCCAACCCTATTTCAGACCCGCTCAAAAATTTGATACCCTATTTCAGACCTGAAGACCTGGAGCCCGACGCATGACCGGAACGCATGACAAGCTGTTAAGGCACATACACGGCAGTTGGCGTAAACATTAAAAGGGAAATGGTCTTATCGCCAAATGATGAAGAAGTAGCTAAATCTTCTAAAAAACATACCCAATTCAAGACTTGAGTGCACAAACCATACACTATTTCAGACCAAAACGGCTGAAAAACCATACCCTTAGGCGCCGTACATACCCATATAGCCTATATAAGGGACTACCCTCCGGTGCAAAAAACGCGTTGCAGATTATGAGTCTCCCTGCTTACGCAAGCGAGACTAACAAGAGGGCATATATATAAACCTGCTTCAACACAAGACATCAAGACAATGACTCAAAAACACAAAGGGTCATCCCACTTAATACCCACGCCCCCATGTAGGAAGTCCACCCCTCCCCACCCTGGAAGCCCACCCCCTTTCAGATATTTTTTGAAAGGGCGAGGGGGGGCTGCTGCACCTTGACCTTTGATCTTTGGAATTTTTTTAGGGTTATACACGCATCAGGAGTTCTGGACTTCCTGTTGGATCGCACGGCATTTTGGGTAGGCGGGCTCAGAAAAGTGGGCATCAACTTGCAGCCTCGCCATATTGGATTACACCGAGTGGCTTGGCTTCAGTGACCTTTCACACAAAGCAACCTTCCTTTTGAGCCGAATTACACGTGCAGGAATACAGAAAAACCAAATACAAGGTATTTTAAAGGTAAGGTATTGTTTAATTAACTTTTGGCAACATCATTCTAACGATTTTAGGCTGCAGAGTGTAGTCGATTTGAGATGCTACGAGTATGATTTTTTATGCTTATTTTATACTCAGACTTATGTCGTATTTCTTTTGTTTTAATGTAGACACTTTGTCCATGAGATTCGCCCACCGAAATTGTGTTGTCCTAGGCTGTCCTACCAGTGGACAAAGGCTAGAGAAATGGGCTGCTATGACCTGTCAACTTCATAGTTGTACCCTTCAAATTATTCCCGTTCCCGACAGAAAGAAGAACCCGGAACACCGTATGATGCAGTAATGGCAGATCGTGGATTCACTATTGCAGAGGATCTTTTGCTTCACAGAGCTGACCTTTTTATTCCGCCAGGGAAACGTGGACAAGAACAGTTCATGAAAGCTGATGTACAGAAAACTAAGACCATAGCTAATGTACGCATTTTTGTTGAACAGGCCATCAGGCAGCTGAAAACATTCCGTATAATCAAGAACAAAGCCTCTTTGCAAGTAACACGTTATTTTTGGCTCAAGATATAAAGTAAAATGTGTCATTCACAAGAAAATCCATACCCCCACCATGGAGGGAAATTGGAAATTCCAGGGATCTGGGGTCAATTTGCTGCCTGTTTTATAGGAAATCACATCCATAAAAACACTACACTTTTCATTTGGAAATTCCTTAGGGGTTGGGAGATCGTTTGAAAAATAATTCCCTCCATGGTTTTGGGTATAGACTTTTTCTGCCTCTTCTGGAATAATACAATTCAAGATGTCAATAGTATGTTCACAGGTTTAGTGAAACTGATTTCCTTGCACTGATAGGATGACATTACCATACATATGCATAATCAGGGGCTTAGCCAGGGGGGGGAACAAAGGGCTTGGCCTACCTCTCTGAAAAGTAATATATAGTAAATATATGGGACAATCAAGTCCAGAAAAAGATCGGGCCCCTCCCTTTTTAGCCTTGGGCCCCCTTTGAGCCCCTTTTGACAAAACCCTGGCTACCCCAGTAATAAAATTTATGTTGATGTCTAATAAGACCAGTATAATTAGTGTAGGAAGCAATTTTTTATTAACAACTTAATGAATGTTTTCTACTTTTGACATTAGATATCAAGGATCAAATAAAGCAATGACTATACAATAATACATATAGTTGTTCAATTATATTGTGCAGGCTCCATGGAAATATGATTACCTGTTTATAAAATGTTCTCAGTCAGATTCATTTTCTAGGGTTTCAGGGCTGGTGAAAGACAACTACTATAAAACCAGGTTAGATTTTCTTCAAGCCTATGCCAGTATGTGGCATTAAATCTGACTGTTTCCAAGTGATAGCCCTTTTGTGTGTATACAAAGAAATAGCACAATTGCCTCTTTGTTATGGCCATCTCACCCTGGACCTGTGCAAAGTACCGATGCTGCTGCTTTAAAGCTACTTGTCAATTACACATACATAAGTATGACAGATTATGTGCTGAGGGAATTTCATTGGCAATGCTAAAAGGGTTCTTGATCTCTACTACTGTTTCCCCACAACAAGAGCACTCTATCAGTAAGTCTGGGGATGCTCCCAAGTACTGCTTAGTTTCAGGTATGTCCAGGATTGATCTTGTTAGCAAAAATTTGCTAGCAATTTTTTTTTCGCAATTTTAGGAAAAAAGATTTAAAGAAAACTGCTATCAGAAAAGTATAGAAGAAATAGCAAATTTCGCAAAATCGCAAAAGTAACAAGACGTTTTCTTGCTATGTGAAAATATTGAGTAATTAATATGGCAAAAATGGCAAGAATAACAAATTTTACAAAATTCTACACTTACAAAGAGAAAAGGTCAAGAATGACTTCGTGAAGTCCGCAAAAATCGTCAAAGTAACAAGACTTTTTCTTGTTATGTGAAAAGATTGAAGTACCATCACACCAGTAACGTGAAACTATGAAATAATATGATTTTATGATATGATATCTCTTTCAACCAGCCAGAGTCAAACAAACGATACGCCTTCCCTTCTTTGTATTCATTTAGGACGCGTTTGTGGAAGTCAACATCCTTCCCTGGGTGATCACTCATCAAAAACAATGTTGTATCACTCAGGTATATCGGCGGCCAAGAAGTCATGTTCTCGCTTTCCTTCACCCAACTATCCTTCAGTGTCAAAGGATCTGGAACTGAGGTCTCGTTTGGAATTATGAGTAATTTTGCCTTCTCTTTTTCGATAGTAGCAATTCGTTCCAGAGCTGTTGGCTTGATGGCAATGCCCATTTCTGCCGCGGCAAATACGTGGGCTACAAGTTCAGCTTTGGGTCCTGAAACCTTCAAGTCCCGCTTGCGACAGAATTCTTTCAGTTGCTCAGGTTTCCATGTCTGGATAACCTCGAAAGGCAGCTCTTCACGACTCATATCAAACCTACATAATAACAATATAAATAAAAAGTTAAAACATATTCAACCACTGGAGCTTCACTTCGGCTCCGACTTCTGTCCATTTTATTAGTTACGAGATAAAAACAAAACAGAACAGAAATACGACTCCTTACCTCTTTTGACCTTGTCACTGGAGTTTCTGTAAGTGAGTCTCGTTTCGATTCGATTGTGAATGCAAAGGTAATAAATCGAGCGAAACTACTTCAAACAAGCAGAGATGGCGACCAGACAAGGATTTGATGCCCACTTGTCTCAGCCCAACTGTATTTTCTATATTCCTGCGCGTGTAATTCGGCTTAAAAGGAGGGTTTCTTTTCGTGAAAGGTCACTGAAGCCAAGCCACACGATGTAATCCAATATGGCGAAGCTTCAAGTCGATGCCCACTTTTCTGAGCCCGCCTACCCACAATGCTGTGCGATCCAACAGGAAGTCCAGAACTCCTGATGCGTGTATTGAGATGGGGGACTGTGCTGAAACTCTCAATTTTTTTTTCTTCTTTTAAGTTGCATAAAATTACCTCATCTACTGGGGGGGGGGGGGGGGGGGGGTATGGTTATTATATAGAATGGCTTAAAATACAGCCCAACTAAGTATTTTTTTTTCTTCAAAATAAGCTAAGACAAGGCAATTTTTCCCAAATTCTTACGTTTCCCATATGAACCCTGTAAATCGCTACATTATGCAATATTAATGGCAGTATTAATTTTTTACAAGCGCTGACATAGTGAAGTTTGGAATGTTCAGGTAAGAATGATTACGCAACGCATCTGACATTAATTGACAAAAAAAACTTAACATGAACAAAAAATTAAAAAATCAAACTCTATCAACTCTTGTATCTACACCAGTGTTTCGAATAACTTTTATAAGACTGGCTGGAAATTATAAATATTTGAGGCTAACAAATTACGTAACACTTACCCAGTGGATATCCAAGAGCCAAATCATTCGATTGACTGCAAAATATCCCATATATTCCAGCTTTTCCAAAATTGGTAGGACGTACAAGAATTACCGTAAACAATACCACAGCAAAAAATACGGTGCTCTTTGCAATAAGAATGCTGGTTAAAAAAAGCCAGTTGACTTTAGAAAAGTCCAACTCGACCATGGATTTGAAAACTAAAGCGGGTAAAGATACAAGGCTCACAAATACTCCAATGCCTTTGCTTGATGTAGGAGAAATATAACCGAGTCTTCCAATACAGTAGCCAAGAAGAATCACAGCAAAGCATTGCAGCAACGATGGGTAGATATGATCGAAAGTTTCTTGCATCGATTGACCACTGTGCGCGCTCATATTTGCCCCTGCCCGCGACCAAGTTGTGTTATCCATCACGGGTCCTTCGACTATAAAGTATTATCTCTTCCAAAATTAAACATTCTTTACCTTGACTCGGAATAGTATTTCACAATCATTTCTTAAAGAACCATTAGGAAGTTATTTGGTGTGCCAAACTCGTGACCGTGAGCATCCTCATGCCCCAAGTAAATGGCGCGCCGATTTACCCAACGGAGGCAACGGACGAATGGGGACTAATTCATGAAGTACCTAATGAACGTTCTAAGGGTTACAAAGTCATGTAAACTGCATTGGGTGCAACAACTATCATTTTTTCACAAGTGTACCAAAGATGTTATCCCGCGCTTATAAAGAGCACCAGGTGAAACAGGCAGCTCACCGAGAAAAACAAGGTAATCTAAATATGAATCACCTTGCCCTGTTTTCTCCCATCATGGCTTTTTAAAATCTAAATTGATTCCACATCCTATGTGGATTAGAGGAAAGAAAATAACGATAACCAGACCAGTGTCACTTCATGCATGTGCATGCCCTCCAGTGATACATCAGACGATAATACCCGCGGTAGAGAAGTTATCTGAAAAATAAACAGGGAGAGAGGCGACGACCAGCTACGGTTCGCAGGCAACTTCCAGGGCAACTGTAAAATTTTGAGGACAATCACGTTATCCTCAGTTAAGATATTCCAGCAAACTAGAAAGGGGTTTATTTATTTTTTAACCCTCTGATTAATGAATGAGGGTGGTAAAGGGGGGGGGTCTAGATCACGTTTCACGGAAAATAAAACGGTCCTTTCACAATTCCCGAAAAACAAAGACATAATGATAATCACGGTTCACGGCAAATTAAACATTTATTTCTCGTTTCACGGAAAATAATTTGCAAAATCACACTTCACGGCTACTATGGAATCACGATTCATGAGGAAAAAATTAGCCATTTCACATTTCACGGGAAAAAAAGGGCCCATCACGAGTCACGAAAATACCCTTTACCACCCTCATGAATTTCATTGCTTTTGAGCACTTGAGCAGTTGAAAGAAGAGGAAAAACAAGTGGTGATCTCACTACGATAAGTTGCAGGCACGCAAAAAATGCCAGCAAGTTTACAAACAAGTACATAATGAATTTATGTTCAAGCCTGAGTGGCAGGTGTTCGAAAGCAAAGGGGAAGGCAATTTGGATGTGAGATGGCGCAAGGGAGAAAGAAGAAGGGGAGTGCCTGCAAGGACGCTATTGTTTTTGCCATCCCACCTACTGTGTATACAAAAATAATGCAACTGTGAATGTATAGCTGTCACATAAACTCGAATACAGTGCACGTTCTCTACTTGTATTTTTGCACTGTTTTTATTTTGTTTTCCTAAAACAAGTTCACAAAGATGAAGGCACTACAAAAAAAAGTCCACACACAGTCCTCCAATGAAGGAAGAAAATCACAACGATGCATGCCAAGTTTGTGAAACGAGTTTAAATTTCCTCAATATAAAATCCAGCATAAATATTTGTTCAAGCTGTTGCTGAAGGGATCAAATTGGACAAAGAAGAAATGTACTTTGATTTAATATCAGGCTTTTGGCAATTTGCATGCAATGTTTGTCTTTGAAAAATGTAAACACTTAAATCGGAGCTCCTTGGATCCATCAAGCAAAGGCATGGTAAGTTCCTATAAAACAACTCAAAATCCCTTCCTCCTTCACTTGCCATCAGATGATTACTGAAAGATCGATCACGTTACTCAAATAGCATGATGTTGATTTCAGCTTATTGGATTTAAGTTATTAAGGCTGGGATTAACAAGTTTGGAATTCTGACCAATCAGGATTTTTACACACCTTCCTGGTGGATGTGAAAAATGAAAAAGACAATAGCGTCCTTGCAGGCGTTCCCTATTTCCCCCTCCTTGCACGCTCCTCACGCTCTTGTGCACCCTTATTTTTCCTTCTTCTTTCCCATTTAACACCTACCACACAGGCTACTGATGTTATTGAAACTGTGATCGGACCAGAGCTTGACAGGTGTCGTGCCAAATAAACTTTTGCAATGCCTTTTAGATCAAAACTCGAAAACACAGTGCTTTAAGTTTATATTTTGCCAACTACACCCTTTAAAAACTAGTCAAAAAACACTTCCACTGGATAAGAAAGAAGGAACTTAAGAACTGCCACTAAGATGGGGAAAACAAGAAATAATACAGCCATGAAACACAGATTCTGAAAAAATTCCAAGAATTCCTGCTCATATTTGATATTAAGAACATAAAAACTGAGAAGAGACTAGCTTTGTGGACTTTGTTATGTTTTCTTGTGACCAAAATATCATAGAGTAAATGTTGTAGGTAATTTTTCTTTTTCTTTTTTTCAACTTCATTAGCATCGTTACCATACCCAAAAACAAAAGAAAAACAAAAATTACCTGAGATAAAAAAATTAACTACAACATAAATATCAACATAGAGGCCGGGCTGTATTTTGCCTGATACCTGTCCTCCTGCCACCACATGACTCAAAATAACCATTAAAATTGCACAAAAAGTAATTGGTGGGTTATAAGTATGGAACAATACAAAGCAACAGACAAATCCTGGATCAGATCAACCCTTGTAACCTCCATCCCTAACCTAATGTCATTTACAAGTGAGTTACATGGTTGATCGATCTGATCTGGTCTGATCCAAGCATCTTTTGTTGACACCTATCCCGTGCTACCCTCTCTTGCGTTCACACAAATACCGTTAGTCAAAAGAGAATATATTTAACTGTCATTAGTATTGTAAAAAAAATTACACAAAAAAATAAAGATTTTCAGATTTGGCTTTGAACATATTTTACTGCATATATGCCTTATTACAATTTATTGAGTTTATCCACGAGCAAAGTTAACCATTTCAAGCTGTAAAACAGCTATTGGTGCACTTTTCACTGAGCTACACAAACTTCTTAAAGTACACAAAAAAACATTGCTTCTCCTCAACTTAGATGCATTCTTTGATTATCAGTTTCAATGTCTTTAGGGCCACCATGTTGGATAATTTTGGCTTAGCCTAAAGGGTAACTCAACCTAACCTAGCCCACAGGCTCGGCCAGCTGTTCAGCAGTCTTTCAAATGTGTCCCTTCACATAGGTCA
>JBBMOI010000004.1:9987500-10170000 GCA_038088405.1 Porites divaricata
GGGTTCACTTTTCAAATAATCAATTCATGAACGGAATCTTGACCTGGCTTGACTGTAATTCTTCCTTCAGAAACCTGCGAATTATTCTGAGCGATCTTCGCTTTCACACCACCTGTCAGTTCGTGAAATATGGTGCTTCAGCCTAATTTTTTTTTCACTGCTTTCGGTACAGAACAAAGTCAACGAGCTTTAACCAGTAAATTCTTTATTATTTGTAGCTGTTAAATAAAGGTACGGCATCTCCAGCTACTGAGCTAGCAGTATTTCATCACAAAAACAACACATTTAAATTTCTTTTTTAGGAAGCGCCATCTGAACATGGGCGAACTTAAAAATTTTCTTTTCCCTCAAATTGATTTCAAAAGAGACATTATTCGCGTCAAAATTTGATTCCCTTATGGTAAATGCTTATTGTCTAATAACATGACAGGTCAAGCAGACGTTACATTATGTAAATTAGGGGGCGGTTGACGGCTTGTTAAATAAATGTATCAGGCGTTATTTTTTCCCTCTCGAGCCAAAGAAGCAAAGAAGCAAAAAAAAAGAAAAAAAAATTAACGCCTGATCTCAGGTTAGACCGGACTGGGCAGCAACCACCAAAGAGATAAATGCAATGCTCGATCAGGTCGTGTGGAAGGATTTTGTTAGGATGGCTCGGGCTGATTCCCGGCCAAAGCCGTAGTAAATAAGTATAAACGATGTCATAAAAAGAAAGTAAAAATGAAAAATAAATGAATAAAAGGAATTTACTAGGCAATTTAGATAGTTTGACGGAACACTTTTGCACAGTAGTAGGGTATGTTCCTTCGACTTGATATCAGTTGAGTGGAGCGAAGGTAAATTGGCTACCGTAAACAAGACGCTTTGAGCTTGATCCTTTCAACATAAGGGTACTTAGACAGAAAATGCGTGGAAGAATGTTTTTAAAATTCAGCTTTTTAAATACCATTTTTATTGTACTCTTTTTCCCAGCTACCCCACCTACATTATCATATCATCTTTGACTGAGACAGACACTGAATCCGGGTTAAACAACGCCCACTTCACTTTTGTGTCACCGAAAATTACTTAACTCTGCGTTGTTGTTTAAGGTTTATCTCCTGCTAAATTTATTGTCCAAGCGCCATTTTCCGCTTAGCAGCTGCGGAGCTCACTTATCAATGGCGACATGAGAAGTACGTACGTTTTTAAGTTTCCGTTCATCGTTCTTTTCGTGGTTTTGGTTCTGGTTGCAGCCACTGTAAACAAAATTGTTGGTAGTGCGATGTTGATTTTCAAAAGGTCGCCGATATCCCCTGGTTCAAACTAAATTATCGTCTTGGAATTTCAAAGTAACAACTGATTCTTCATACGTGTTGAGTCCACATCAATACTGTGGTGTGGAGAGAGGGTAAGTGTATTACTGCAACACCTTCTGGGTATTTGAAGTTCTAGTTCAATTTAACAGATTTCTCATAAAGCCTAACTTGACAATAAAGTCTCGAGGAATAATTAAGCTCCAAACAGAAGGCTTGATTAAAAAATCAGTAACACGGAAGATGTTGCAAGGGCCCGATGAGCACTCAAAAATATTGAACACGAGGGCGAGACGTGTTGCATGCTGACCCGAAATTGCTCGTTGTATTCAGCAGAGATGGCCCGCGAACAAGCTCTCCATTTGGGGGATATCCTGAAAAAAGTACACGCGCGAGGAGACGCGACTGCGTGGGGGGGGGGGGGGGGGGGGGTTTGCGGGGAGGTCCTCGCGCGGCTCGCTTCGCTCGCCCCAAATAGGAGAGCTTGCTCGCAGGCTAAGCAGAGGCAAGAGCCATAATAGGGACTATTATGGCTCTTGGCAGAGACTAGTAAAACCTTCGAATCTTTCGCCGAGAAACGCGTGTCTGAGAGAAAAGCGATTACTGTTTTGCATACACTTCTCTACGCGAAGGCGGGAAAATAAAAATTCAACCAGGAAAGTTAAATAGAAAAGCCTTGCCAGGTTTTTTTATTATTATTTTCGGGAAGAAAGATTCAAAGTAGTAAAAAAGTATAAAAACAGTAATTTGTGGTTTTTTTAATATTGGACCGGTGTGGTGAATATGATCCTTTCCATTAAACCAAATTTCAATTTAAGGACAGTTTTCAAAATCGCACGAAACAGGTCGCTCAGGAGGTAAATACATTGTGTTTTTAAAACATTACTCAGTGAAGAGATTGTAAATTACAGGATTTTCCTATGCAAACTACTTACAAGTGCATTAGCGCTTCACTATGCTGTAACAACATACACAGTTAACAAGCGTAGAACTTTCTCTCTCAATGTGCTCTTAAATTGTACACATTTTTATTATAGTCTTAATTTGTTAGTTTTTAAGGATGATTAGTTACTTATTTCCCAGGTTCTGTAATTGGCTTGGTAAAAACTGTCCTTACAAATGTGTTCATTCCACTTTTCATTTTTGTTTACTCCGATTTATTCCAATGACTTCACTTCAGTATTGCTCACTTACCTCTATTTTTCTTTCTGTTTTGGAGATCTACCGTTTGTGCCCTCCGATTCATCAGTGGAAACTAAACAGAAACCAAGATGAAAAGAGTAAGCTTGACTAAACAAGAAGCTTGCTAAGTACCAGGGAATTACGCTGACACTTACAAATAGTTAATCAGCATGATAGTTGTTTGGTGACTTTGACTTGTATTGTTTCTTAAATTTGCATATCAATACGTCTCATACAGATTTTACTTTACATTCGGAAATGATGGCTTGCAAATAGGGAACGCTATTAAAACCTTAAAATTACCTTATGGCCATTAACGTCAAACTAGCTTTTAAGCTTTACTTGAAAATAAATACACCAACCAGCAGAAGAATGACAAACAAAGTAATTATGGGTTCTTTACAATAGATTTTATTGATTTTGTCAGCTGTTAAATATACAGAGTTGTGAACTTGTGAAGGTACAATGTTGAAACCGGATAGCAGTTGGCACTTGTGAACATTTTTTCATCCCCAAGTTAGTGACTTGTGGTACTGGTTCATGGTCGGAAACATTACCGAAGGTAAAATTAGAAGATAACTCGACCAGAATCCGGGGAAGTGAAGTTAAAGTTGACTTTTAAGAAAGGTAGGTTTAAGTACTCTCTTCCTGTATCAAAATGACACAGACAATAATACACGATCCACTTTTACATCCCAGCGTATCTCTAGTTTAAGGCCATGTTTATAGTATTATTCCTCTTGGTCCATGAACTTCGGTCATTCCTAGATCATTTGAGAGGCAATCTGGGCATAGCCTGCGAAAGCATCCAGTTTTTTCGGCTCTAGTTTCTAGTTTCACGCGCAACTAGAAACTAGAACCGAAAAAACCGGATGCTCTCGCAGGCTAATCTGGACACTGCTAACCGTGAAACAGGTTTTCTCCTAAAAGATATCCACATTATAAAGTGAAATGTGGTTTTTCCGTTTAGGCTGCAAGAGCAGGACTTCTTTTTCGGCTTTAGTTAGTGAATTGAACAAATTTACAAACATCCATTGTTCAATTCTCTCATCTTCTTAAACTTCTATGCAAGGGATCTTTTCATAAAGTATTATACTTAGGGAGCTCTATTTACCATCCAAACACTTTGCTCCGTTTTCTGTCAGACATCTGAACAATCTTTAAATGGACTCTTGAGGTGCAAATCGGCCGGACACTGTCGAATCGTCGCGCTTCAGTGTGTGTTTCTCTCTAAAAGCAAAGAGTGAGTTAGTTTGAAACAACATAATAATTAAAATTCTGAAAAGGATTAACTGATCTGGCATGATTATCTCTGGCCACGATTGATTTTTTCCTTGAAAGCCCTTGTAATACACTTTGTAAATACACTTTACAGAGATCAGGGGTCGGAAGACGATTTGAGATCTAGAATTTTCGGAACATTTGTTGTAACATTATGGCTCTTGACCGTAGGTAACACTGCATCACCTTGTGGTACTGCAGGCGAATGAACGGTTTTAACGTAAATGTTAATGAGAAACTTTTCTCGTTTAAGATGTTAAAACAATGAAAATCTAAACCATACCAAGTAGGAGTTCGAGTTGATGACGTGGTGGTAGTAGCTGATCAGGACAGGGGTTAAAAGGGGCAGATGATTTCAGCTTTCAGGGAGGAGGAAATTTAGATTTTTCTAGTTGACATCCAGGGAGCTCCAATTAATCGTGTCGTTCAAACCCTTAGAGAGCAATCCTCAGTACCCTCCTAACCAAAAGAACGTTTTCTCTATGTATAGGTAGAGGTGAGCGGTTAGAACAGCCATAACCGGAAAAGTTGCAGTAGCTATCTCTAAGCATAGTACACACGTGTATACCTTAAAAAGACTGGGCCGGGATGAAAAATAAAATAAGAACAAAAAAAGCAAATAAAAAGTATGTCATTATTTTAGAAAACGCAGTTTGCCTTAACTCATTATTTTTTACTCCGCTTGTTTCTCAACTTGAAGTATTGTTTTCTTGAACAACGGACTATTTTTCAACACCCGAATGTCGGTTTCCCAAGAAGCGACGTAATTTATCGGTGGACAGAATCTTGAATGATATATTAAGAAAAAAACAAAAATAGCGCACAGGTAGCAAGCTGGATGGTATTAGACGTGAACGCATTGTTTTCACCTCGGGCTGCCTTCGCTAGGGTACTTTGTGGGTCAGGCAGTGTGGTAAGCGCGGTGATAATAATAACTCCTTTGTCGTAGTCTAAGATACGACCAGTGTAATGATAAGTGATTCACGTGGTTCAGCCTAAAAAAGGCGATAAAGAACTTTACAATTTATCCACGTTTTTTCATAAACAATAAAAACGCTCAGGCTTACAACGTAACCTCACCTTTAATCAACATGTACAAGAGAGAATTTGACATGTAATGCACAGCAAACGTGGAAGCGACGACAGGAGCTCTCCAGATTTTATTTTGGTTCGGAGGAGAACCCTTAGGGGGATGATTCAACAAAATTTGTAGGGAAGCTATTTAATAGCCGCCTTTGCCCAGTAAGGATACGTAAGGCATTTCAATAGAATCACCTAAAATATTTGGGCCACAAGAAAGGAGCTTTGCCGCCGGCTTTCACACCACGTGACTAATCCACCCAAAGCGTTTTTAGTGATTCATATACAATATATACATGCATTACACTGCAGTGGCCTTGCATGTGGCCGGCAAACCATGCATCTTTTTGCAGTAGCGAGGAGAAAGTATAACAGAATTTTCTAAGTCACATAATCAAAAAACTATAATTTAAACAAATGCTCATGACAAATAGATTTAAATATTTTAAGTGAGCGCGGACATAAGCAATCTTCGTAAGTTACGTGCTTGATGACTTCATAACCTTTGATTATGGACCACCATCCTCCTGCCATTCATGTTTTTGAGAAAATACGAAGTGTGATGGAATTATTAGAAATTGCGACAGCTTTATTTATTATTAAGTGTGATGGAGAATTATTAAAAATTGTGACAGCTTTTATATTGCAAAGCTGAGGCACGGTTTATTAAAAATTGAGACGGTACAACGTAATGCATCGGTGTTACTGGTATCGCAAAAGTGATAAAAATTGCTGTTTTTTTTTCTGTTTTTTAAAGTATTTAAAATTCATAATAGTAGAATTGTTGGTTTTCACATGACGTCACTAAAATTCAAACTAAAAAACTATCGATCCTACTGAGATTTTATTTTCACGATGCATTAGGGCAGCTGAAAACTAATTTTCATACAAATTTTCGCTTCAAAAGGGTTCTTGGTTTTGTGATAGAGTACGATTGAATTTCTAAGCTTTTGCGTGACGCGGCAAGAGAGCTGTCATGTAGGTTAAAAAAATGACTTATTTCAGGAAATTTTGCTATCTAAACAGTTCATGTATTAGAAAAAGTATTACTGTAATGTTCATGAGTTTCTCGAAGAATAAATTCACGCTTTGTAGAAAAACTCGGTAACAGATGTTTCTGTTGGTTTCCGTCCGCCATGTTGGAGCTCATCCAGGTGAGCACCAGCATGGAGTCTCCATACAAATCTCTATAAGTTTGGGTAAACTTTGGCGTGACACTGAAAACCAGCAATAGGGTGTACTTGCTAGGCCTTTTTTTGTGGGTTTAATTAACTTTTGCAGTGTGGAATACATAAACGCCGATGACGTTGAAGCTTTTTGGCTTTATCTGATGAATAAAATGCGGTGGATTTAAGGTCATGTGCTATTTTACGGTGCATTAACCGGTTGGATAAGTTTTGTAGTTATTTTGATGTCGACGAAGGTCTTGCTTTTTGTTTAATTGAAACAACTAAGAAAAAAAACTAAAGAAACTATTTATTTTTTGATTCATGTTGTCGAAAGAATAAGCGCTAACTCGCCTGCGACTTATACTAAAATCACTGGGTCGTAACATAATTTAAAGTTCTGTTTCCTGCCGCTATCACTGCACAACACCACTACCACCACATTTCTATTGTTTTCCCTCCACCACCACCACCACCACCACATTTCTATTGTTTTCCCTCCACCACCACCACCGCCACCACATTTCTATTGTTTTCCCTCCACCACCACCACCACCATCACATATCTACTGCTTTCCCACCACCACCACCGCATTTCAATGACATAGATGAACAATAGAAATATAGTGGGATGTTGGTGGTGTAGGGAAGACAGTAGAAATGTGGTGGTGGCGATGGTGTTGTGCAGTGAAAGCGGTTGGAAATAGAACTTGCATAATTACGTTACGACTCACTGATTTTAAACCACAGCGAGTTAACGCTTATTCTTTAGATAACTTGAATCAACAAATTTTCTTAGTTTTTTGTCAACCAAACAAAAAGGAAGACGTTCATCGACCTTAAGATAACTAGAAAACCTATCCGGCAACCGGTTAGTCCAACCTAAATTAGCACATGACCTTATCTTAATGAGAATCCACTGCATTTTATTCATGAGATAAAGAAAAAAAGCCATGACGTCATCGGTATTGATGTCTTCCACACCAAAGTTAATTAAATACACAAAAAGTCCTAAACTGTGCGCCCCATACTACTCATAATTAACCCTTTTCCAGAAAACCAAGATTAAATGAAAAACGAGGGGAGAGGGAGCTCACGCGGATGGCATTGATTTGTTTATTTAGTGACAACAGATTTGTATGCAAAATTAAGGTAACAAAACCACTGCAAAAACCGTGTATAGATCAAATTGAAAACGTTACAGTCAAGAAGACTTTTGCAGGGACTGATCAAACAACGTGAGGTAGAGTTAAGTTGCGATAATTCGACTGGCCAGTACCAGTCTTCATCAGGTTTATATATAATATATCTTATTTTTTTTATATTTTTTAGTTATCTTGTCTTTTTACAGTAGCCACACCATACCACGTCATATTATGTAATTTCCGGTTATTGTTTTACTTCATATATATTTCTGTAAATTCATTATATCTCAATAAACCTGATGAAGACTGGTACTGGCCAGTCGAAATATCACAACTTAACTCTACTTCACGTTGTTTGATCAGTCCCAGCTGCAATAGTCATCTTGACTGTAATAGATTTGTATTCATTTACCATCTTCCAGAGACTATTTGATACTATACTCAGCTAGTGCTTTTTTCCGCCTAATGAAGTTACTTTATAAGCTGTTTTCCTAAACAATATATTTTAAATTAATATAAAAATGACTGATGATGTTTTATAAGTTGGTTCTTCGTGTTTTAGGCCTGCGTTTCATATGGACCAAATCTAATGCAAATGAGCAAGAACAAGATATTTTCCTCATTATCGTGATATTCGAGACGTGTGAACTTTCGACCCGGGCCTCACTGACATGAATTTTGAACGAACTTAAGGTGCCTCATTTTTTTCATGTTTCGCCTTAATACGTTTGTCCGCAGATACAAAAGTCACAGTCAAATTTCTAGATTAGTACTTCAAAGTTACTTATCCAAACAAGTCTGAAATTTAAGGAAACGAAATTAATCTGCATCAAACAAAAGTACATTTATGAATGAATGGTCCAATACAGTGGCTGGAGGTAGGCTTGAAATGACCAATTGACACCAGGTGAATGCTGAGTAACACACGTGGGCGTGGCCAGCCTTCCCTCCCCACCACGGAGAGGAAAGGGCATAAATTATGACGTCAGAGGTTCATAAATAGGGAGCTTAAGCAGCGACGTTTTTGAGCCACGGACGTCAACCGGAAGTGGACTTTTTGCACTCTTGAGCCGTGATTTTGAACAAAGTTTTGGTCAAATTGTCTCTAAAAGAGTAAATACTCTTAGCAGTACAAATTTGGTAGAAAAAGGTTCATTTCCGGTTGACGTACGTCGCTCTAAAATGTCACTGCTTAAACTTCCTAATACCATCCCAGTCAGCAGACCTTTCAAGCCATTTCATTGGATTTTACGACAATATCTTCTATTTCAGAGCTTTATATATTTAGCCGCTTTACCAGAAGTTTAAACGGCTATCTACATTCATTTGTCCGGCGGTGAATGCATCTAGCAGTAAATCTCTGTTGCTGGTTATAAGGTTTGTTCTCAGCTCCTTGTATTAGAGTTTTCAAAAATAGCTTTTATCGACAAAAAATTTGAAAGCAAAGCTACAATGATGAAGATTATTATGGTGAGTATTTTTTTAAGTAAATGAAAGTGAATACTTAGGCTCTGAATTAGGCTCTCAGTTTTCAACTCTAGACCCGACCTATCTGCATACATGACATACTGTCAAAATTTGGGGGGCTTTTACTGTAACAAAATAAATACTGACTGCTTGCTGTGCTAGCTGTTTTATCCTATAAATAGTAAGTAATCAATTTGCTATGCTTTAATCAGCGGGAAATTCATTTTAGCCCAAAGGGTCATCTGTTATTGCCTTCAAACTCACAAGTGTGGTATTCTCACAAGTATGGAAAAGGGAAAATTGTAATATTAATCCCATCATGTCAAAACTTTCATTTGTCAATCAATTTCAGAATGTGTGTTTAATAAAACCTTTAAGTGTACAACTTAAAAGTTATCGGCGAGATGACATTCACCTCATGTGCATTTGTGATACGGGAAATTAAATTTAAAAACAAAAGTCCACTGGGAAATTAATATTGTTGTTGGGAATTAAAAAGACATAACAGCCTAAGACGGAATTATTACTGTTTCCATTTGGTTGCGACTTATTTAAGCCAGGGTATTTTACTATGTTTCTTAGCGAGAATTTGCGTGACTGAAGGCCTGTACTCTCGAGTTTGGTGAAGTGTTCTAATGAACCTGGAGTTCTTTTGACGTTTTTTTTCTTATAACGTTAACTGTAGTTAGTACTGTAATAGAACTGGCAGTTTGCAAACCTATAAATCACTTTATCATTTGTAGTGCAATCATAAGTGCTTTGCCGAAAAATGACTGCACAATCATTAAATCTCGTTCCTTTTCAATTGTATTAGATGCGATCAGATGTGCTTTGCCCCAAAATTTCAAGCAAAACACTCACGCAAAATCAAGGTCCTTGACATCTAATCTCTTCAAATGATGAATTATTCTAAAAATTTCAATTGACATATGATTTAAAACATGATCGAAACAAAAACCGGTCCTTTTTGTGAGCAAAACTGAGGGCGTTCATGCAAATCCTTTTTCATTTTCATTTTGAGTTTCAATATCGCTTTTTCTAAGGCCATTAACAAGAGCATTGTTGTGGTTTTCCGATAACTAGTTTCAAGTGTAAGCAGATGGTAGAGCCGACCACCAATCTATTACAGCCAAAAGAAGTTATTTATTTTACCATGATAAATAAATCCTTCATCGTGTCGAAGTCATCTGTCAAGTCAATCAGAATAATTCAAACCGAACTGATTTTCTCTGAATATTTCAAACTTATCGCCAGGGCCCGGCAGACCGTAGTTCAGGGAGTTCTTGAATGTAATCGCAATATTACTTTACTTTTCACGTTATCAGTTCTTATGCTAAATTGATCACCATACTTGAGATTTAATTACTGTATTTTTTCTTTTTTCATGATCACAATCCTTAGACGCCAAGTTCGCTTGCACAGCAAATCTATATTGTATTTGGATGTCTCTAAAAGGATTGCTTGTAAACCAGCACCTTTTTTGTTAAGAAAGCTTTAGTTCAAAACGAACCGTTTTATTCCTTACTTTGGTGGGTGCTAATTCTCGTCTTATTTGCCTTTTTTCTCAATCTAGGTTTAGAGACAGCAACATCACTTGATCTCGAGTTACAAACCTCAAACTTTGACAGATTTTCAAGGCGCGTGTCGACCTTAAAAGCAACAAACAAGACGACTTCACCAACTTCGAATGCACTGCAGCCCCGAGCCATGAATAACACTACACTTGGGAAAAACTTCACTTTCAACTCAAGCAAACCTCTGGCCGGTACTGAAGGCAGTTCTTTAACAGTGGTTATAGCACTGACTCTTGCAAATGTATTGTCCATATTATCAGGAACGCTAGGTAACTCTTTGGTGATTATTTCTGTACTTATAAACCGGAGCATGCGTTCAACAACTAACTTGTTCATATCGTCATTAGCTGCTGCTGATCTTATAGTCACCTCGACGTGTATGCCGCTATTTTACGTTTACAACGTGCTTACATGGCCTGTTTGGCCTTTCGGAAAAATCGGCTGTCGAGTTTTGTCTTATTTGGTGCATATGTCAGTTATGGCCTCAGCGTTAAGTTTGCTCGCTATATCCTACGATCGTCTTCTCTCTATATTTTTTCCAATGAAACGATTAATTACTGTTAGCAGGGCTAAAAAGATGGTAGCGTTTATTTGGTTTGTTTCGCCGCTCCTTCTTCTCCCTTCACTCTTTCACCATGATATTCATTCACAAATGGGTAGTGACGGCAAGAAAGTGGAGATGTGCATAGAATCGTGGAGTACTATACAGGACATGCATATTTATCAGATCTACCGGATCTCTTGTTACTTTCTCTTCCTGTTACAGATATCAGTTGTCTATTTTTGTATTGGTTACCGTTTGTACACACGTCAACATCCCGGAGAACAAACGTCTCAGAGTCGGGCTAAAGATTTACTGAACAAACGGAAAATAATTAAAATGCTATTTCTTGTGGTTGCGCTGTTTGCTTTGTGTTGGTTGCCGTACATAATCAACAAACTTTTAAAGATTTTCCCTCCACGAAAAGGTTACGTTCCACCGAATGTGTTTGTTTTCGTTGGAAATTTTCTAGGACTGTTGAACAGCGTGGCAAATCCTCTAGTTTACGCTGTGCTTAACAAGAATTTTCGTAAAGCATTCAAAAACACCTTGCAGTGCAACTGTAAATATGAACTAGAGGAAAGACGTAGAACAGCCAGTGTAGTTAGCAAACAAACGCAACGTATGCGATCAGAAAGCCTCGTCGCTGACCGACTAAGAGCAAGTTCACTCTCAGGAAGCGAAAATCCGGTAGCTACTGGCCTCACTGTGGATCGGATAAGGTGCCTATCGTTTACAAGCATTGAGCAAGAATCTTTGGTTGAACTGACCAATATCACAAATTGCTCTCAACAAAACCGAGTTGTTGCACGAAGAAACCCAGAGAATCGGCGAGTAAGTTTTGGAGGCGACAACTTACTTCACTCGAAAGAGAACACGAACAAAAAGGCGGAAAAATCCGAAAATGAAACGGAAAATGTGAACCAGGGATTGCCGCATGCTTGTAATGAGATAAGCCGCCGACCAAGAGAGGATAGCGGCGGCAGGTACTTATCTCCCATTAACGAGAAAGGATGTAACAACAAAAGCTTCGAGGAATAATGAGAGAAGAGTTGGCGAGATAGGAAAGAATGAAAAAAGCCTGTTTAACAGAGCTTGGCGGCAATGGTGAAAATATTTGCGGAGACACAAAAATGTCAATTATCAAGTAATTGGTACAGATGAAGAGGGTTTTAAACGTCGCTAATAAAACAATCGTGCAACATTTCAGACTATCTATTCAGTTATAATACCTACTGACATTCTCAATCTCAAACAACAAACTGAATTTAACCTATATTAGTAACAAAAATCCAGCTAGTGATCAACTATCAAAGCTGCGTTCTGATTGATTGAGCTACTACTAGGCTATATGTTATAGCCCACTAGTAGCGAAAAGCGCCCGCTTTGAAAACCAAAATAATGGCGGCTGAATCGCATTTTGCCAGCTAAAGTTGTTTTGTCTCGATAATTTTGAGCAACTAGTTGGATTTTACTAAAACAATTATTCCTCTCGCCCTCATCGCCTCTGAGTCAACAGCCCATGAGGCCAACAGAGCCCATTGGGGCTCGAGGAATAATTGTTACTTACACGAAATCAAACTGGAGAATAAATACAATATTACCCATGTAAATATCAACAGTTCTTTATTCAAATATTTTTTACAGTTATAAAAAGGACTTTCGTTATTTGGAAGTTCAGCCAGTAAAGCTGATAGATCTACAGAAATTTGTATTGGTTTGTTTGTAAAAAATAGTGACGCTTTTCACAGGAATTCAAGTTGCAGAAGAGAATGTTAACAGTCGTTTATTTGAACTGTTAACTCTAAATACTTTTCCTGCTAAATTTAAAGGCTTAAAAAATTCAATTTGCTTTCTAAATCACGCGGATTATATAACATCATAATTTATCTTAATAAGCCTACTAACTACATATGATATGTAAATGTTTAATAATAACGAGTTCTGAAACCCACAGAAAGCTTTACATCATGTCTTGATAGTGAAAATGCTACAAAAAACTCAAGACTCTGTTTTCTTTTTCCAGATGAAATTTTTGTTGCCAACACTGGTAGACTAAGTAGTTTGAATCTCTCTCATACAAACATTCACAGCCTGTAAATCCCTCAATAGCAAAAAAGAAAACACTTAATGTAACAATTTGCGAAACTTACGTAACGCTGGCGACGTTTCATCACTTCTACCAGAATCAATTTCGTTTTTCCTTTCAGTCACATTTCAATTTGGTTATCCCAGCAAGGTTAAAATGACAAAAGCCCTTTGCCCACAAAAGCAAAACCCTGAAGAATTCTGGGAGTAGTAGTAAAATGACGCCACCTTGCAAATATAGAGTTAGCTGTGGCCCAGTTTTAACTATATACTCTGTAACTACTACCAAACACACCTAGGAAATATATGACAGTTGAGTCAGCGGCTATTAACCTAAAGCTATACCATTAGTAAATTACTACCTGGCTAATCTGTGACACTCACGAGGGACGTAAATCAAAGAAATCAGAGAAGTCAACATAATC
This sequence comes from Porites divaricata, assembly GCA_038088405.1. Lineage (NCBI taxonomy): Eukaryota > Metazoa > Cnidaria > Anthozoa > Scleractinia > Poritidae > Porites > Porites divaricata. The sequence continues at coordinate 10,000,745 of JBBMOI010000004.1, forward strand.
GATTAGTGCCTGGGAAAATAAATGGTACGAAACTTCAGAGGTTCTTACACTGATGTAAGCAAAAATATCTTAGTCTATAATTTGACTGTTACGCCAACAAATCTAATGACCTTAGGAGTCAAGTTAAAGAAGTTTTTTGATGTTGAAGATGATTTAATACAAAACAATTTGAGAAACAGCCCGGCAACACCAAAAAAAAATCATCATCGAAAGGGAACAGCAATGGCTTCGTCTGTCCAAGTTTATATTCATGAATGCCAACAAATAACCGCATATATATCAAGCATACATTTGAAAAAAATATTTTACAGGCAAAATCCATTCAACTTTTTAGCCAGCTCTACGTATTTTGGGTGATAAATGGGCCGAGGTTAAAGAATGAAAAATATTCAGTTTAGCCAGCCAGGAAAACTGATCAAGGGCGGGGATTTTCCAAATATTTTTTCCTGTTGAAATAAAAAATCTATTGGCTTTTTTATGCCCAAATTCTCGTTCTTTAGTCGCGCCCCATTTGCGCAGTGACCGTTCAAAGGAACGCCTCCATAATTCGCTGACCGGCTCAACAAGGTCTTCCACCAGCATATGTCGGATTTTCAAATGTTGTCTTGGCAGCCTGATAGAGGGGATTTTTCTCCTGAAAACCAGAGAACAGTACCATGTTAGTTTAGCGTCGTGAAGCAAAATATAGGAAAGGATATATCAACGAGTGTGTACTTGCACTAACAGTAACGTCGTATTGTTAATTTATATTTGGCTTAGAAAAAAAGGATTGCTTAGCATTTAAAAAAAAAGGTTATAAAAAAGCTGCTTTCATGGGTTTTTTGGGAAAAAAATTCAACCATCCTCGAAGTAATAAATTAAGAGAAGATGACCACTAAGATCAACGAAATAAATGTATTTTGAAGCTTACCTTGGTCCATCTGGAACGAGCTTGCTCTTGCTGGAATTTTTGATACTCAATACGATCCTACAGTGAAAAACAATTTCTTAGCATTTTATACTAATTACCACTAAAATATCCGTGTCGAAAGGCAAGATATCGCAAAGCACGAACACCACAACAAAAAAGCATAAAAGCGTTAACATACCACCATGGTAAGAAAGGCTTTAATAAGTGCCAGGATGATAAGACCGAGGAGCACGATTCCACCAACCACTGCTGCTACAATAATGACAATCGGTGCTTCTTTCGGGCAGTTAACTATAATAAGAAAAGTTACTCATCTCAGCTTGTTCTCAACAAACGATTATCTTCCTTCTCCTAGCTTACTTTTATAAACTGGTTTTGTTTTAGTGTATACGCACGAACCTCCCGTAAGCAACCACCCAAAATGCGAAGATTAAGTGGTCGCTTACGACAATCAAACACAGGTGGTCTTGTACAAGCGGGGGTCCCGACACTTTAACATTTTGAAAAATAATGTATTGCACGCAATTTCACAGTTACGATATGTGTAGTTATATCTGGTCACTTAAAAATCTTCGTATACTATGCGCCGCGTGGTACAAACAGAAAACAGACATCACTGCATGAACCATGCATCAAGCAGGCGCTGAAAACAACGAAAATTATAAACTGACGTCACCACAAAGTGTTTGGGATCACTTATGTGAGATGGTAATTATTTCAGGGGTCTGACTTGGAAAATTTTGGGGTTTTGGATAGGTGGTCGCTTAAAAGGGACGCTACAAATAAAAGAAAGTGCAGGGGAAATCTGACTTGAGCGGCGGCGGCGGCGGCATATGAGATTGCATGAGAGCGATATTTTCCCACTTTCATTTGTTACTTGCTGTACGCGGAAGTCCTCATAGGTCAGGGACAGAACGAGTCCGGTAATTACGAACAAGAATTAATTCACAAAGTATTCTTAATATCATCTCGAAAGTTTCAATTTCGTTTAAAAGAAAGCGCAAGAAGTTACGCCAAGTCAATCATTCTACAAATACACGGGGCATGTTACACTAGGGGTTGTTTAAAAGTTAACAGTCCTGAAATCTTTGGCGAATTTGTTTAATAACCGCGCTGTCCTCCTTGATCCGTTGTACAGGTACAAGATCATAACAGAAACATCACTGTCACAAGAGAAGCTCTAACAATCATTGCACGCTCATCCAACGCGGTTTAAAGCAGTTTGTGAACAAATATAAACCAAACTCCATATTTTTCCCTCGTGCTTCAGGGATTTGAGGAAACTTTCAGTTCCTTTTTGTCCAGCATGTCATTTTCTGGTACATTAATGATAACTTAGAACTACAGGCAGTAACGCTCCGTCCACACGAAACCACGGATATTCAGTTTTTGAAATCGCATTTTCTCCAAAGGATCGACCTCCCGTCCACACCAGTGAATCTGCTCACCGAAAAGTGGTTTAAGGCCCGGCCCGTTCACACAAGTCATGACATTTCAAAACTGTCCGAATTCGTGTGGACGGACATGGCCTAAATACACTGCCTTACATTACACTGGATAAAAAAAAAAGGAAAATGTTTACCTTTGTCTTTCTGCACATACAACTTGAAGTTTGTGCTTTCCTTTTCTGTTTCAGTGGTAAAGTAATATGTACAACTGTCCTTTGAATCAAGTGCCTCGCATTTATACAGACCTTCATCTAAACAACAACAGAAGCCGCTACAAGTTATATTAATATCGCAAAACGGAAAACTGTGAACACGTCTAAATCTACGACTCCTGTCAAATAGCACACTGGAATCCAGATTTCCCAATAAAACACGAAATCAAAACCCGATTTTGTACTTGGAATTGTCAATAGAAATAGCGAGCATTTTAGTAAAGAACTTAAGTACGTGGAAATCTATTCAAGGAGTCTCGATTTTGAAGGAAAATTCAGAGGTATATCATGGGCAATGTGAAAATGGTGAATTCGGTTTTTACCTTCCTTCTTTGTGATATCGGATACAACTTCAACTTCCAGAACATTAACCTCGCATCTTCCGGCCCTTTTGCATTCGTCTAAAGACTTTCCTTCGAACGTTGAACACTTTGCACAGTCCTCATTTCTACTGCACATTCCATCTTCGCAAACCTGAAAAAAAAAAAAAAGAAGAAATTGCTATTATTTTTAGTATTTACTAGCAATGAGGGTCCACAATAGGGGATCTCAAATCCCGCTTTCCCGCCTTTTTTTCTTCTCAATCCCGCGATCCCGCCTCATTTTTTTAGGAGATTTTTGACATTTTTTGCTTGATCATTGAAATAGGCGTCATGACTTACCTTCTAACAATTGTCAGTTTTGATGGTCCAGGTTCTCAACATCACAATTAGCGACCATAACTTTATTTTCTGTTTTGCTTAATTATTTTTTCTTCCTCGCATTGGTACATGTTTACCTCGATACTTTAAGTCCAGTATTTTTGGAATTAGGTAGATTGATGAACTAAATTCCCGTGTCCCGTTATTTTTTCCTTACGATTCCCGAATCCCATCCCCATAAAAATAGGAAATCCCGCTCCCGCTGGTTGTTAAAATTCCCGCATCCCGCTTCTGTTTTCAGCTCATATCCCGAATATCACCACGAAAATAGCCAAATCCCGCATCACGCAAAAAACCTATTGTGGACTCTCAGCAATAACTAACCCGGCTTTAATGAATTCCGAACCAATCCAGTTTGCTGAAGGCGAGTTACATGTAGTTGATAACATAATTTAGTAAAATCCAACTAGTGGTCTGTTATCAATGCTGCGTTCTGACTGGTTGAGCTACTACTAGGCTGCTATATGTTATAACCCACTAGTAGCGACTAGCGCTATCTTGTTGGCGACAAAAAAGGATTTTTTTACCTAGCTAAAGTTGTTTTGTCTCGATATTTTTTACCCACTAGTTGGATTTTACTAAAACAATTATTCCTCTCGCCCTCATGGCCGCTGAGTCAATAACCCATTCGGCCTTCTGCCTCATGGGCTGTTGACTCAGAGCCCATTCGGGCTCGAGGAATAATTGTTAAATATCAAGCACGAGAACTTAAATGGAGTATTTCTCGTCTGCCCTCTCAAAACTGGATTAAAAACACGAGGCCTTTCGAGTGTTCGCTATATTTTCTCAAATGATCACTAAACTTTCACAAAATTCAAATAAAAAATGTATGGTAATTTCAGTTTGTACAAGTTACCAAAGCAGTGGATATTGTTTTTAATTTTTTTTTATTGGCCATCTGGGGACCCGGGGAGGGGGTCATATGGTTAATGAGGTCCCCAATGTAACCACTACATATGAGGATTGAAATACAGTTAACACCCGCTAATAAGAACCTCCTCAGGGCAGAAATTTGCCACTTTAATACTGACCCAAAGCAGGTTCTTATATGTGGGTTACTGCCTCCCAGGGATTTCGCCCAGAAGACGAATTCTCGAGGAGGCGTCCTAGTAACTCGCGCGTATATAAAAGAAATTATTTACAGTTAATAAAATATGCAGTCAGTATACCAGAAAACATCTCGATTGTTGCCCGGTGAGCAGAGGCTACATTTTCGCAGCGTAATGAAGTGCGTAGCAGTACTTTCCGCACGCCAGCTCACAACGCGAAAATGTAGACTTAGATGATTACAGATTGAGAAATTCCCCGACAATTAATTACTTCGGCGGAGCGCGAAGTAAAGGTTTCGCGACGCTCAGGAATGTATCAAAGTTACAATTTTTCGCCAAGATTGGGCATGCAAAGTCTGTAGGTTTTCGGATTTATTCGGCTATTTGACGAAGTGAGAGCCGAATTAGTTCGAGATAACTCGAGATCACTTCGATTTCTTTGATTTATTCCTTAACTTTTTCGAGGAAGAAAGAATTATTATTTTGGCTTCCCCGGGGTTTGAACCGACTCACCTATGTGCCCCGTCAGATCAGAGGGGACTCTAAGTTGAGGGATTAGCCGATTGCGCTACTGGGCATACGAAAAATTGTTATGAAATGATGCACTAGTTTCCGGACAAGATTGGGCGTGCAAGTTCGTGACTTTTCGGCTTGTTTCGGCTATTTCACGAAATGAGACCGGACTACTTCGTAATATCTTGAGATCATGTCGAGTCTAGTCTTTAAGTTACTCGAGGAATAAATAGAGCATATTACGTGGCCGCGCAGAGACACGAAATTTCTCTTCGAGTGTTATAAAACATTTCACGAGTGAGCCCTCCTTTCGAACAGTTTTATGATGAATTTAAAGTTACAAGATCCTGCACAAAGACATTTTGTCTTTGTTGAGTGTTTATAAGTAGTAAAATTGCTTTCATGCGTTGCGTGACTTTCTCGAACGTTCTCTACGTTTTTGGATTGTGCATGAATAATTAATTAGGGCATGTTTACATTTCAGCATGAGTCAGCAGATTTGTATCAGTTACTGAAATCATAAAATATGTCGAAAAGCTACTACTATTCGCCTGTTTAGTATTTCCTAGAACCTTATATCAAACGGTATACAAGTTCCAAGCGAGTTCTTTTGACGAATTAAGTTTTTTCCCACGAGCTTGACTGCTGTGTTTAGTCAAGTGTGACGAAGGTCGATTTTCAAGTTCTGTGTTTACAAGTTGGCGGAAGGCGTAAGATATCTGAAGTTCAAGTGAAATTTTGTTATTATTGGCAGAGGCTGTTTAGTTTTACTTAAGTTCAAATTAAGCTTGTGTTGGCGGATGCTGTGTTTTAAAGCTCTGTAAAGCCTATGTTCCTCTAGCCTCCGCACAGACGTCCTGTGGGGTTTGTTTTAGTTCGTCACGCATTCATTTCTCCCCACGGACGTCTGCTAAACACAGCCGACATTTACGTTCACCAATCACAGACCGTTTAAGGATTTTTGTAAAACGTAACCCGAGCCGCTTGTTCAGATTCGCACGATCAGTGAGGCTTTTTATCGGGTGTGCGAGAAGTTTGTAGTAAATACAGAGTTAAACAAGTATCAGAGAGAAGCTATCCTGCAAATTTTATAGAGAAGATCGATGAGTTCATAAATTTGCCAAGGGGATTTGGCAAATCTCCTACATAACAAGCTTTGCCGCTTATTTGCGACACAGTACGTGGAACTACTGGACATATTGTTGTTGTTGTTGTTTCGCCCCTGGTAAATCTTATGAAAGATCAAGCTACAAAGCTGGCAAATATTGGTATTCCTGCTGTAACGCTCAGTGATATTAGCGAAGAGAATATGAAGGTTGTCGAGAGAGGGGCTTTCTCTGTTGTTTACGGAAGCCCAGAAGCTTGGTTGAAGATCGATCGGTGGAGGAAATGGAGTGACTTGTACGGTCAGCATGTGGTCCTTGGTCCGCGACTTTTCCGAGCTGCAGCATGATTAAATATTTCGTCGAGAAATAAAATACGGTGAAAAATGAAAGGTCCAATGATTTATTGATTATAAGCGTTCTTTCTTTCTTTGAAGGAGCAAAATTAAAGTTTGTTGAGAGGCAGGTTAATTTGTCGTCCTAGCTTGAGGTTTAGACTTCGGCGGCACTTAGCTTGTGAATAAATAAAACGCAACGGGAAGACGTGCCCTTTTGCAGGACAAGTTTTCAGGTAAACCTTTTTCTGCCGTTGGAAGCACATTGCTGTAGACTTCGAATTTTTTGTTTTACCGTCTCTTGAAAAAATATACCCAAATTTCGCGTATTGGTGTTTGGTCCTCGACCCATGACCTTGGTGGAATTACATTTCGCAAAAACAGGAAACGGCCTTTGTTTTGGAAGAATGCTTTGAAAACCTTCCCTATAAACGTTTACAAGTTCTCTTTTCTTAATACTTCGAATATATACAGAGTTAATAGTGATTGTTTTCGACCGTGCTGAATACGTATACCGCTCCGCGCTCGTGTGGGAGACTCTTGTCTGAAGTCTTTCAAAGAAAAGCAGATTATTTTACACTTAACTTCCGAAAAAAAACTATACAGCTGACTACCGCCTTATTGCATCATTTCTGTGATTTTTTCAAAACGTTTGAGTCGTCTCAGGTAGAAGATAGCAGTGCAAATAAATAATTCACTTGAAGAATACAAGGACACATCAACGTCCAGAGCACGTTTGATGAGCCTTGTGATGTCAACTGCGCTTTTTTTAAACACCCGAACTTGGTCCTTTCCTAAATTAGAGCTCCAAAGAAAACAAAAAAAATCGCTTCTTACAACTTTCCTTGGAGTCTCATCCTTGCGTGGGCATGGAATAAATATTCCTCTAAAAAAGCGAGAAAAAATTCTTGGGTGCCGTTTCAGTTGTATCACAGCTCGTTACTGGCTGATCATGACACAATAACTGACCGCTTATTGGCTTATTCAAGCAAACAAGAACGTAAATGTCGGCTGTGTTTAGCAGACGTCCGTGGGGAGAAATGAATGCGTGGCGAACAAAAGCAAACCCCACAGGACGTCTGCGGGGAGGCTAATGTTCCTCTGGTACTAAACTTCCTTGTGTTAATCCGACATCCCTGCAGGCTGATAGTCAGTGAATAATTATCCTCAAAACATTCGAACTCGTAACATTGAGTTTTAGCCAATTTTATGCTCAACGTAACTGACTGCTTACCCATGCCTTACATATCTTTAATCAGTACATGAGACTGCTATGCCGTTTTTGAAGCCTGATGTGACTAAGAAAAATAGAGAATTCTTTTTTCACTGTTTGTTTTGTTAGACTTGTTATTCACCTCCAATAACCTCATACTTGACTTAGGTCTAAACGTTTAGACCCAAGTCAAAGTTAGAAGGATTTGTATGGAGTCATCAGAGCATAACTGGGCTACTATCGCAAAGACAATTTCTCCCGAAATGCTAGTTTTTGGCTAGTAGGCCTCTTGGATATGGCTCTTTTCAGAATATCCTGACAAATCGCACAATTTCACAAATTAACACCTTACTCTTACCATATTTCACTTTTTACTATTCCTCCGCATTTACAATTGATCAGTTCCACTACCACGACGCCGAAGTGTACGCTCCGTAGCGTCTTGTTTCTGTTAAATTCTGTGCTGATGAACTCCCTTTTCACAGATGTCCCTCTATAAAGCTTTTTTGAAGCAAAGCATTATCTTAAATGCGGTTTTAATTTTATAGAAATGACTAGACCGCGAAAGTGAAAAAATTCTCGAAATATCGAGGGTGTTTTGATTAAAGGTGCGTAAATCGATCTTAATGTCCTAACTTAGTGCATGAAATCTTGCGTTTCCTGCTTTTATCGCACCTATTGTATGTTATGTGTGAAAATCTTCAGTAGGAATATTTTAAAGAGCTACCCAAAGACCAAGGCTGCAACTGACCGGCAACATACAGAGCGGGAGTAGCTAGTTAAGGGCCTGTTTACATCGAGCTGGGGGACCCAAGATAGGCGAGGTAACATGCGGTGGGTCACCCCACCTATCATGTCAACGTGATCAAATTATTAAAAGAGATCTGAACAGGCGGGTTACCCCACATAAGCGGGTTACCTCACCTACCTGGGGTCCCCCAACTCCATGTAAACAGTCCTTAAGATAAACAGTTTAACCACGGAGTGTAACTTTGAGCTGTAAATTTAAGTATAACAAGAAAATACTGTACTCAACTGTATATAAATTCGGTAATATAAAAGTGTGAATAAATAAAAAGTTTATCTATTTTTCTGGTAATCAACAATCTATTATCTCCTACATAAAAATTAAGAAGCTAATTAAGAACCGACGTAGCCTAAATTTTCAATAAGTACCTCAAAATACAAGAACCTATTTTGCCAGAGGTTCATATTAGCGGGTGTTTACTGTATTTAGAGTAACACCCCAAAAGGGATTAAATGTGTATCAGTTTATCTAACGAGGGCCGGGCGGGCACCCTGTTAATAAAGCGGGCAAATTACTTACAGGACAATTTTCACAGTAGGTCCCATCATAATCCTTTTTGCAGTCACACTTGAAACAGTTCTCTGGATCTGATATACACTCGCCTCTTTCCGGACCTCCGCAAATTTCCTGCAAAGTAATATCGTTATTACCTGTCTCAGATTGCAGGATAGCTTTTTCCAGCCTTTCAGATAGCACTAGAGCGCGTTAATTCGAGCCCGGCGAGCGTTAAAAACAAGAGGAGATTAGGGCAAACCCCTGGGTCAGGCGAATTGCAGGAGTGCATCAAACAACAAATCGTTGTAAGTAAAATTTGACACACAAAACGAGTTGACTGGTATCCTGCGTGACTGACTTGCTAGCAACGGAGACGAGCTGGTTCTACTTTTCCTTACAGGTCTAAGTGCCAGGCAGACTAACGATATGGTTCACTCGAACGAATGATCCTTAAGGAACTTTACACGACTCAAAATTGTAACGTTCTTTCATCAACCAACCACCAAACAACGACAATATTGATTCGTTACAATGTTTATGTTACATTCTTATGACGGCAGACAACAATTTCGAGCTCTCTCTAAAATGTTTGGAAAGTCTTCGCTCTCAAGATATTTTCGAAGGAAATTCTATCTTGCCGTTTGATGCAAACACATTTTAAAAGAGGACTAATTGACGAAGTAAAATCCACGCGCTCTTTTACATTGCGAAATGTAAATAAAAAACTCCAATCAATATTGTGCGTGATATGTTATTAACTTACACAAAGAGAAAAAAAATACTATATCTACTGGTCTTAAGGTCGGTCGGAGTAGAGAAGACAGCGGTACGCCGGGCTTTACTCATTTCTGCCACCTTAATGCTAAACAGAACTCTCGGCCGGTTAATCAACTTTTCATAATAAAGTGAAAAACAAGCATAAGCTATTCCATCCTTTAAAACAGGGTTCGTACTACCTGGCTGTAGATTATGAAATTCCAGGAGTTTCCCAGGGTGTAAACAAAAAATCCAGGAGCCCAAAGTTGTAAATTTCCCATCAATTTTCTTTAGAACAAGTTACTTACAAAGTGAAAGTGCATGTAGAGAAACGCTTTCATAAGTTTTTCATTTGTCTTATTCAATCCTACAACTAAGATTAATAGATTTATACTACTAAATGAGAAATTTCTGCACTTTGATTGGCTTAGCGCAGTGGTATTTCAGCTTTATTTGAAATACCTACATGTGAAAATTACAAACCTTTTGCGGGTAGAAGTATAAACAAATAATAGCATGATTTGTACGTGATATTTTGCATAAATACAACTCGTGATATTGTCTCAAATTACGTATAACAATTTTGAAATATCACTCGTGGTATTTATGCCAAATATCACTACTAATCATGCTATTACCTATACAAATTTAAGGAGTTTTCCATGAGTTGATGCCAGAATTGAATTTTCAAGGAGTTTTCCAGGGCCCTGGAAAAAAATTTCAAAAATCCAGGAGTTTTCCAGGAATTCCAGGAGTAGTGTGAACCCTGTTAAAATATCCTGCAATTGCCAATACAAGGAAAGGGGAATCCTTGAACAAAACTTACCATTACACCAGTACGTTCATTACGTTAATTGTTGCATAATCACATGTAAAATACTTTTTTCACCGGTTATAAGTTAAATGAGTTTCTCGCGATGTTTTAAAAGTATGTTCCTGGGAAACAGACAGTATTAAATGGGAGTCCGGCCCGCTTTAAGGCATGGCTTGACTTATGTTTCCCTCTCAACTTACGGAATTTGCATCTTTCTTGCATTGTGTCTCTTTTGGGAAGTAAGTGCAGTTCTTTATGTTGCATACATCCCCAAAAAACTTGTCTTTACATATACATTTACGACAGCGGCAAACTCCATGATCGGCACCTGAAACATTGGATAAACAATTTAATTTTCCTTTGTTTATTTTTCCCTGGGTTTTTGTAAGACAAGGAGATACCCTTATGGATAGGCCGCTATACAGCCGGGGACCTGCTGTACAAAAGGGCGCCGGGGGGGGGGGGGGGTATCCCAAAAAATAAACAGGTAAAGAACATCAAACCCTATCCGACTTCACATTAACAACTATAATTCCGCAGTTAACAAAATGAAAATTATTCACAGGTAACTAAAAGACTGGCTTCAAAAGTGCATCCAGTTGTGCTAAATTTGTGTAAGAAGCTTAAATGCAACAAACGGGTTTAAACCGTCTTCAACATAACAGCCTTCAACCGTCTTTCACCTTCAGTGTGGAAGAGTAACAATAACAACCTCCCTTCGCGCCACAGGGTGCAAAAAAAAAAAAGAGGGGAGGGGGAGGGGTCCGAAAGGAGGGCAATTTACGAGGGGGTGGGAAGTGGCCTCTCGAGTACTTTTCCCGGGGGCTTCGGGTAAAAGTGATGAGTAAGCTGTCAGTTATTTTACTGTTAATCGGTGTTTCAAAGCCAAAATTATTGTTTCATCGATGATCTTTTATTTGCGGTTGGCTGAGCGCCTTTTTCACGGCTTGCACGATAGCTTATGTTGTCGTCGGCTCATGAATAACTTCCACTTGTCTATCTGCTGCTTTGTTACACAATAATTATATATTGTGGTATTCAATGAAATGTGGTCATGTTCTAATAAGCCTTCTATTAACATGTTGTTTTTACTGGAAGGAAGTAATTGAAGATCACTGGTTTGAGAGATGGCATCACTTGTTCCTGTATGGCCGTACCGCCTCCATGGTTCTCAGCGAATTACCGTTAATAAATAACTAAGAAAGACCTCTACAAGGCAAAATTGAGATTATTTGACACTGTATTAACATAAATAAAAAGATTTTTTCTGTCTTTATCTGCGAAACAATTATCTTCCGCATAAAAATATAGTGCAACGGCATTTTTGGACGGAAAATTTTTTTCCAGGGGGTACCCAACCAAGTTGGAGAATTACAGAAATTACAGGGGGTTGGGGGGATTAAAACGAAAGTGCCCTCCGGGGAGGGAGGGGTACGGATATTTTTTCGGACTACGCAATTCGAATTCCCCAAAAATCTTCACTTGCCCGTCGGGAGAGTTAAGAACAGAATTCACTAGTCTCCGGGCTATCGGACACTAAGTTCTTTGCACGCTGCACCGCCCCCCACCTTATATGCACTTATAATGGGCTATTTTTAACACACATAAAGGACAAAGGGAGGGTTAATTAGCAGACAACAGTCAGCAACGTCTGTGATCAGGTTCTGATTCAAAGTCAGCACAGCAAAAACCTTCCTCACTCACCTCCACACAGTTCGCCTTGATCCTCAGGGCAAGAGAAGTCATTGCATTGACACAAGTCCCCATAAAATCGTTTTCCCTGCTCCTGTAATTAATATAAACCCAATATCAGTATTTATACCACTACATGAGAAATTTCTATAATTTGATTGGTTTAGAGCAGCTTAATTTGAAATGCCTACATGTGAAAATTACAAACCATTTGCGGGTAGTAGTATAAAAAATTATTATTCATTCAAAACATTTCCCCGATCCTGATTGGCTAAAAGCACATGCATAATTCACCATAACCAGTTACTGATGACCAAATTTGGAAAAATTGTGTTTAACGAGGAAATGACGTCAAAAATCCAGCCTACGGCCTCGACGGATAACACCCTCCTCGATCTCCATAATTCTTCATAAGATACTCAGCCTCATTCATTAATTGTTAAATAATAGCATAATTAATTTGTAAGTGATATTTCCAAATTGTCTCAAATTTATGGTGTTCGTGGCACTGCACTTAGATGGTTCAAAAGCTATCTAAGCAATAGACAACAATATGTGGAATTTAATGGTACCAGTTCAGAGTCTTGCGAAATAAAGTGCGGGGTGCCTCAGGGCTCTATATTAGGCCCCCTGTTCTTTCTACTCTATATAAATGATCTGTGTAACGTGTCAAAGGTCGTGGACTTCATTCTTTTTACTGATGACACAAACGTATTTTTCTCCCACAAAGATTTTAACTTGCTTCCTGAAATCTTGAATTCTGAAATGCTTAAATTAACCCAATGGTGTTGAGCAAACAAACTGTCTATTAACTTTAAAAAATCAAATTTTATGGTCTTTAGACCACGCCAAAGGAGGCAAACACTTGATATGTCTATTCAAATTGACAACAATGTTATTGAACGTGTTAAAGAAACAGTATTTTCAGGTGTTATCCTCGATGAGCATTTGTCATGGAAGCCTCACATTCTTAGCGTTTCTAGAAAAATATCAAAATCGATAGGTATTATTTACAAGTCTAGTTTTTGCCTTCCCAAAACCTCCTTGCGCTCCTTGCATTATAGTCTAGTTTACCCTTACTTAACTTACTGTGTTTCAGTGTGGGGATCGACATATCAGTCCAATTTAAATAGGATTATTATTTTGCAAAAGAAGATAATCAGAATAATATCTAAAGTTTCTTTCGATGCTCACACAAGTGTTCTTTTTAAAGAGCAGGAGATTTTAAAATTCTCGGACATCTATTTATACCAAATAGGTAAATTTATGTATCTTTTTAAAAGAGGCTTACTTCCAAATTATTTTCGTGATATGTTTACTTTTGCAAGCCAGATACATTCTTATAATACAAGAAATTCCAGCCTTTTCTATATACCTCACTGTCGAACTAATTTTCAAAAATTCTCAATTCAGTTTCAAGGTCCTACGTTTTTCAACTCGCTAAGTCGGGAAATTCAAAACACTGAAAGTCTCAGTTTGTTTGGCAAAAGACTTAGAAAATTCCTTCCTTTCTTAGTTAAATTGAATCTTTGTTGAGCTACCCACCTTTTCTTTTACTTTTTTCTCTTCTTTCTTTCTTTTCTACTTTGTTTTTTTTTTTTAAATTAATCGAAATTTTCTATCAGTTTACCCTATAGTTTATAAGCCCCCGGCTTCTATATAGGCATCCTTGCCTTTACCACATTTGATCTTGTAATAATTTAGTTGGAATATTGTACGTATATTATCTTTAGTGTATTTCTGTATACTGTTGTTGTCAGTATTTCTTGTTAAAGGCAAAAATAAAATGAATGAATGAATGAAATAATATCATGTCTAGTGTCTACATCTCAAAATTCATTCCGCTGAGGATGAGAGGATGATATGCACAAGCAAATATCCTGTCTTTACGTACTATGGATGATTAAACTCAGTCACGAATAAGTTATGGCCACGGGATTTTTTTTTTTTTCACTCTCTGATTATTTTAAACAGATTGTGTTATACTTACTGATCTACAAACACACTTTCCACAAACACATTCACCTCTGCCACTACAAGGAAGCTCATCTGAGGAGTTAGTCCTGCAGAGAAAAGACAGCTTGTTCATAAAAAAAAATAAATAGATAACCTTTATTTTAAGAGGCCGGTGGCACCTATTACTATGAAGTATTCTCCCTAGTGGCCCTCTGTATTTTACGTCTCCAACTGAAGACGGGACCGCCATTTTACGTGGTCATCCGAGCCACGCGAAGGTCTCACCGCTTGCAGTGCAAAGGGAGTGACTTCACTTCTCAGTTATTTTAAGACCCTGAGTATTGGTCCGGCCCCGGGAATCGAACCTGCGACCTCCCGCTCTGCAGTCGACACGCTCTACCGACTGAGCTAACACTGCTACTGCCACAGACACCCACAGAGCATTAACTACCAAAAATGAATGAGGAATAAAATTAAAGTTAATTTTCAAACTCAATAACAGCTTATAAGCATTCTCATGTTGTGGAGAACAACTATTATTATCATTCGATGCAAATGTTTCTTCCTTTTCATTGGCCGAGAGCCCACCACGTGACCTGCAAATAACCGCCTAAAAATAATGGTGTGCTTATGCGCACTGTCGTTCAACTGTTTTTGGCTTCACCGGCGAAAAATGTCTACGCATGCTCTGCAAAAAATGACACGTGATCTATTTCGGGTAATGTCGTTGGCTCAGAGGCAAAATGCCCGCGAAATGTTGTTGAGACGAAAGAAGCGATGGCAGCTTTCTTTGGCAGTGACAGCGGCTGCAATTTCTTGCCACTGTAAGAGATCAAAAATTATTTTGGTCAAGTTTTGACTGAAGTATGTTCTCTAGAGAATATAGCGTCCTGAAACTGGCGAAAAATCGCAGTGGCATGGTCTGATTCAGTGCTATTGACGTTGAGATCGCTGGTTTGCACGTGCAAGACATGCCGAAAAGGTGGGTAATTTTCACTCTTCTTGTTTACTGCATGTTCCGTGCAACTCCGTACAAAAAGAAATTATAAAGTAGTGGAAGAAAAATTATTGGGCTTTGTGTTGGTATATAAATTAGCTTGTACCGAGCTGTAAAATTCGACTTTGATTGTGAATCTAACATTCGATAACATTCGACTGCTGATGGAAGAGCGTCTTACAATGCTATTCAAAATGTTTTTGTTGTTTAGTTCAAATTTCTTATCGCGGATTCAACAAAAAAAAAGTAGAGGGACAGACAATCTTGGGCTTTGTTTAGTTAATATGACTTAGCGTGTACTTTATTGCTGGAAAAACTATATTTAGATGCTTCATCTCCTCATGTTTACACTGTTTATGGCAGAAAAATAAGCTCACGCTTGGCTCAACTTAATCTCGTGTCACTTGGTACAAAGTAAAGAAGGTCAAGAATTATTCTTAGCGATTGTCTTGGTGTGTAAATTGTCTTGTAGCTAGTGGATCGAAAGCGGACAGGCTTCGGCAGTTTTCTAAAGTGCGAAGTCCGAAACGTGATTTTGTCCATCGATTTACATTTCATTGTTGTTGTACATTATTACAACTTTGTATGTTACAGAAATTTGAGTTTTTGTATCCGAACTGTCGCATGAGAAAATGTGAGAGCGTTTTCATTAAAACGCTAAGACCGCCTTGGAGCTACAGTTCCATAGGTCCAGCAACATTTGATCTGTATTAAAAAAATATTCTGTTTACAATGTGTGCAGCTGCTGTACATATGAGTTTAGATTATTTTGCTCATAAATTTGGCTTAGGATTATCCACAACGAGGTCCTTGTTACTTTCCGCGTTAGGAACTGCACTTTCGGGCATGATTTCCCCCGTGTACAATTTTTTAGCACTAAATTTTTGCACACAAGGCTTTCTGTGGGGGGTGCTTCTTTGATTGAAAATTGGATCCTGGAAGGAGATGAACAGGGTAATTTTTCTGTGACTGCTTTTTTTTATATGCATCGTTTTTGGCTTAAATTTTTTGGGAGCCAAGTTATAAAATGAATGACAGAGTTAACATGCTACTAAGTATTTAAGTTCTTTCCAAAAAAAAAAAACATCGCAAATTAAACTTACAGGAGTTTAAAGTTTGGAGTAAACTTTGAGTCTTAATGAAATTTTAGTTGGATCACGTTGATGAATGCAGTTGTGTAGGATGTGCAGTTTCCAATTTTGATCTCCTGTCAGAATTATGAGAGGACACTCACAGATCTCATTCAAAAATTATAGTTTCATTGTAATTTATCGTTTGTTTCTATTCCTATAAACTTCTTATCAGGTCTACATTTTGCATGAATTTAACGTGATATATATTTGAAGTGGTTGTTGTTTCACAGTGAAGTAGTTTTCACTTTGTTTTTTGATTTGAAGTTCAGTTTCTTCTTAATTGTTGGCTAAGGTAGTGTTGAAGTATCTGACATGTTAACATACTTTACTTTTCATTTCTCTTCAGAAAAGATTGATTGATCCTGCATCAAACAAAGTGCAGCCTCACAAACAAGATTTTTCAACGAACAAATGTGTCCTCAAGGAAAGCACATGTCCCTGACAGTGTCAATAAAATGTATTAATGGAAAGATCTGGGTTTTTACTCCTTTGTAGCAC
Organism: Porites divaricata; assembly: GCA_038088405.1. Lineage (NCBI taxonomy): Eukaryota > Metazoa > Cnidaria > Anthozoa > Scleractinia > Poritidae > Porites > Porites divaricata. Next base: position 10,017,378 of record JBBMOI010000004.1, read on the forward strand.
TTTAGACCACATGCATCACTTTTTTAACCTTTATATACTAAAAAAATATAAACAGTATTTTTTCCAACTAACACCTGAATTTGCCCGTCATCCGGGTTCAACTAGCCCCGCGAAGACGCGAGGCTGCGAGGCGGCAGCCTTATCGAGCCGTGCGTGATTGTTCCAGGGGCAGAAAAAAATCTCGAATCGATCAAAATAGAGTAATGTAAGGCAACCATGACGTCATCAAAACAGAGAATGCATTGTTTTCGAGTGAACACGTGATACAGATTAGAGAATCCACGAGTCGTGTGCGTGTTTGTGAGTCCCGTGCTCATCCCGTCTTCAACCAATCGTCCGGTGGATCATTTCCATCCTACGCGATATCTGTCGCATTTGCCCGCTAGTATTTTTTATTGCATGCCGCTTAGAAAAATAATGACGCAGCGAAATTTTTCGTCTTTGAAGGAAACAAATTCAGGAGGCTTCATTGGCGCACCATAAATTTTTTAAGCTTTAAAAAGAGACCAAACATCTGTACATTGAATATTCACGGACTTTAATAAGATTTTTCGAGGATTTTAAGTTTGCTTATAAGACCACTACATTTCACACAAAATGACTTGTGCTGGCAACTTCGGACAAAAACACAAACTTCAATATCTCGAAAAATTAACTGCATAAAGTCGGGATTAAGTGCCAATGAGCAAAGATTTTACCTATACACGCGCGCTGTTGAATTTGTTTAGTAATGTCATGAAACACGGTAATTGATGAAAAATAGATTGAACTTAATTCGATTGCATTGAAAGTAGCAAACGTAAAGCAAGGGGCACACATACACCAACCCACGGCCTGGCCAGTACCTTACACATGCGCACAGCTGCCATATTACGCGGGCAGTGGCAGCCACAGACAGCTGCTTCGCCCGTAGTGGGGTCCAGCAGTGTGGCAAAACCTTTGGGTTAATGTACGGGGAGTATAGTAACCCTTTTTGTTGCGTTCGAGGCTGTTCTGTGCATTATTGGGTGTCCTGTGCAATTAATAGGGAGGTTTTTTTGAGTTTGCATCTTCGTCGTCGTCGTCAACGACGCACAATAGGGACCTTAAGCAACCTAGACGACGAGCCGAGTGGACGCCGACCGGAAGTATTCTCACGAAGCCGGCAACTTCTGCGTACGTCAGTGATGTCGTCCACATGGCGTTCAGGACGTGACATCTGTTGATTTGCCGTCCTCAGGTGAACGTGAGCATTCAAAACAATCTTTGACGTTTCTGTGCCCATTTTACCTTGTTTAATACCAATGTTTGAAAAAAGGAAACCTTTTTTGTACTTTTTGCCGAAGGTTGGGCCGTTGGAAGAAAGATTTCGAGAGATTTTCGGTAAACCGTGAGCTGTGGTTTTCAATGGCTTCGGCGGGAAAGAACCTGTGAGTAGAAGTGAGATGTTTATGTTCTCCTTAAATGCTTCTGAACTGTAATTCGTTTCCAGAAGCACTATTTAACTCGAGAAGGAAAAGGCGTTGATATTCGGGACCCTTGCATGAAAGAGACTGGTTAAAAATTCCAAGGAAAATCTCTCGAAGCATTTTCATCCACACTGTTTCTTTTTTTGTTTATGTGTTTTGAGATGCACATGTCTGCCTCTCGAAAGCAAGATTTTCACTATATTTCGTATATACTGTTTCCGGTAAACTTGATCAGCGTGTATAGAGTCGTAAATCCGTAGTAGATAATGAGTGGAACTGTACGGAAATCTTGCCACCGGCAATTAACTCCTGTAAAATATATAAGACAACAAAACCAGTTCTGTACTGTTTGATTCTCGATTGATTCGATTCAAACCTTTTCATTTGATAAACGGTTTACTGATTCAAATCCTTCGGAGAGTAGGAAAAGTTCTTCCTCGTTAATTGTGTTGTTCTCATCGTTAAACTGAAGAAGTAACTCTCGTATTTCTTTAAACGAAGCCATTCAGTGCAGTCTACCTACTTCGGCGACGAGCCTAGACGGGAGCTTGCTTAAACATTTGTTTTTCCCGCTTTGGACGACGTTCTCTCGTCGTCATCCACAAACTCGTCCTGGCTGCTTAAGGTCCCTATTTGCCTCGCCTTGAGGCGCTTGCTTACGTTTTGCCTCACTTTGACGCGCTAACTCACTTGGTGATTCGTGTGTCCTCGGCGTTTCATCTTCAAACGTTTGCTGAGGTCTGCTACTCTGTCTTCGTAAATCGTTCATCTTTTAAAAGTGTGCTCAATTTTCGTAAAGCGTACATATTTAAGAGTTTGCAGGAGGTCTACTATCGATCTGTGTTTAATGAATCTTCCAAAGCGTTCATCTTTCAAATGTGTGCTGAAAGTTTACATCCTGAGTAAAATTTTACTTTGGATTAAGCCTTCATATTTTTCTTTGGCAAATGCGTACTACTCCTGGTGCATGCATCAAACCGGGTTGTTTAGCTCGGCGTCCGTTGTGCCACAAAGTAAACTTACTGGCGAGTTGTGAAGCTCAGCGTCTGTTGAGCCACAAAGTAAATCTACCGAGTTGTAAAGCTCAGCGTCTGTTGTGCCACAAAGTATATCTACCGAGTTGTGTACCTCGGCGGCCGTTATTCCACAAAGTAAATCTACCGAGATGTGAAGCTCGGCGGCACCATTTCATCATGACGCGTGATATTTTCGGCACTGGACAAACGAACATTTTAGCTAGGCAGGTACAAAAATACGGGCACCCAACGAGAATGTAGTTCAAAACCACTTAAACATAGCATTATCAAACGTATTTTAGTATTTAAATAGTAGATATAGGCATATTTTCATCCCCTAAAAATATTTCATCTGTTCGGATTTCTTAGCTGAGAGTCTAGTGATCCAAAAATTATAGGGATCAAAACTTACCTTTTCGAAAATTTCATCCAGAAAAAAGGCTCCCGAAAATCTAGGTGACCTTTTTAGGGGAAAAAATCCGTTAAAATGGGCAATTATACCATTTTTAGATGTTCGAAAATCCTAGGAGAGGCAGGCAAGCAAGAAATTTTACAACAAATGTTCCGAAAATTATAGATCTCAAATCGTCTTCCGAACAGATATTTTCCGGAAATTGACGCTGGGTGCCCCTGAAAAGTCAGGACCACCAGTCCGGGTCGGATCAAATAAAAAAAACAAAAAAAAAACAAAATTGGACTCGGATCAACCCAGATCATAAAAAAATCAACTCGGATCATAAAAAGAAAACAAAATCAGTCGGTGTCACTTACCTTTCACCCGCCATTTCGTTTTTTTCTCACGAACTCGTGGTTGCGTAAATTAATTTTATTCTTATCTTTATTAATTTTAATGATACACTAGTGAGCAGCACACATACACTTCCAGTGAACATTTTCAACTTGGAAAGAGGAGAAACTATGCTCGCCCGGGACAAATTTTTCATTTTGCCAACAAGTTGATGATTGGACGCTCTTAAAAATAACTGACAAAATTATCGAAAGAAATGTTTTTTAACAAAAGAAAAAGAAACCCGGATTAAGCGCTGATCGGCCTTTGAACAACTGTGCACTGTAGAACATCTACTGCACCAGTAAAACAAAAAGTTCTTTTTGCACGCTCGAAGCACTCTGGCCAGTGTCTCCTCAAATAACAAGCAATGGGATGAACCATACGATATCATGCTGATCACTAGCCTTCAAAACCTTTTCATTACGATACACAGTTTAAATCGAGGTTTCGCTGTACGCAACCCTTACGTTCAAAATATGCCATAATCATAGTTATCTATCGCAAGAACCATCCACCCTTTCCCCTCCACTGCTACCTGTACGCCTAGCAAACATATCAAACGTACTCTCCTAAGCTCCGATTACTCCTAGTAATATTAATTAAATTTTCAGTTGACTACTACGACGACATATTCGAACGCCACCATTCAATTTTGTACCGTCAAGTGCAAATAAATTCCAAGAGCTTGAAACTCTCAATCTTCAACTAAAAGTAGCCCCTTCACACACAGGAGCGAAACATAGCCTCTACAATAGATAGGAGAACCTACTTTACCATTTTTCCTGGCACACCGACAAATAAGTCACATGTCCCTTGGTTAGTATGGGCACCATACATGCCAGAAAAATGAACACGCAAAACACAACCCACCTCTTGCATTTTGTAACATCTTTTTTCTCAAATGGTGTGTCACACTGGCAGTATTCCCCATATCTGTTTCAGATAAATAGACATGTTGTAAATTTTGAACTAAGCTGAGAAGTCACATGCACAGAGTAACCACTCTCACCTTCCTTCGTTGCATTCACATATTCCACAACTCAATGTCCCATTTCCATTGCAAATTTCGCTGTTATTTTGCTAAAATAAGGAATAATAAAATTTAAATCACATAATACCTAACCAGCAAACATTTAATGTAGTAAAAAAAAAAATATTGCAGATAGCAGCCAAAGAACTTGCAACCCAACATACCTTCATGTTAGGTTGTTCACATTGACATTCACATATATAACTCAAATCCAACGTTACAGATCCAAACCCTGGCACTTGAATTTTGAAGCTATAAAAACAACACAATTACTATTAACAAATACAATTAGCTTCAATAGCAAAGCCTACAGCCTGAAGTGCGGCTGTTTTCTGTGAGGCATGTGGGCACTAGGGTTCAATCAGGTTATGGCAACTGCACTGCAGGCTTAAAATTGTAGGTTGGTAACTCATGTATCATGTAGGACAGGTAGGAGGGTGTTAATTAACAATTAGTCGCCAAAGGCGACGTGAATATCGGCGAATAGTCACCGAGACGAAGTCGAGGTGACTATTCGCCAATATTCACGTTGCCTGAGGCGACTAATTGTTTTAGTATAATTACATTGATGATTATTCGAGAAAATAAAATTATTGATCAATTTCCGACCCCGAAACATCAAAAAATCTGGCTGCCATTTTGAAAACTGCTAGCCCTCAATGCTATAATCACCGCGCGGTGATTATAGCGGGATAAAGCGAAGCTCCTAGCCAATCACAGCGCTCTATTTTCGATAATCATCAATGTAATTATACTAAACACCATTAATATGCAGATCTTTTTATGACATTTTGACTAGGATTTTGTTTACCTTTTTAGCCTCTCAGCCTCTGATTCAGGACACTCTTCTAACTTCACTGAGATATCAAAAGTAACCTGCGTTGAAGAAACAATACTATTACCAGTGAGGAAAGGCAGACTATCTTTCCCTCAGTTAGTACCACTAGTACATGTTAAAGTTTTACAGAATTGACTTTTGCTTTTCTTGCCTCATTTTTTGCCCTTTTGCTGAGCATTTAGTAGGCTATATTTCGGTGGGAAAAGTTTTTTGGAAAGCTTATAGGATCTCATGGTTTGAAAGACCTTTTTCCCCACACAAGGTGCATGACAAAGCCATTCTTGACTGCACAAACTGATGACGTTACATGCGGTACAAGGGATGAGGATCTGCAAACGCAAGGTTACATGCACTTCCGGGGCAAATGGGTTAAAGCATCATGGCGTCTCAAAATTGTTAGATTTTATCCTTTGTTCATTTTTGCTAGTCTCTAGGTGCTATATGTTAAGAAACATCTTTGTATTTAAAATTTTATTAAGCATTATAAGACATGAAAGGTTTAGTCAGCCTTCTTTCAATGTGGTATCAACAAGAGGTCTAGCTGATATGACTTCAATAAATCCAGGGCACAGTTGTTCAAATACTAATTAGCGTTAATTAACCTGAGGTTGAATTTTAATCTGGCTTTCTTTTTTTTATTCGAAAGCAATTTCTCGGATAATCTTCTCTATTCTTTAAAAATCATCCAATCATCATATTGTAGACAAACAGAATAACTGAATTTGCTTTTTAAGCTTTCAAATCTGAATTCAAATTTCGCACTAACCCTGGGATATCTTAACCCAGCTTTGAACAATTTGGCCCTATGAACCATTTTAGGACTTTTGATATGTTGTAAAGCACGAGTTCAAGTGTAAAATAATTACAGTTGAACTTCTCCACCATCGCCACCTTGGGAATAGAAGAAGAAAGTGGCTGGTGTGTGCCGGGAGGCAGGGATATAATTTGTAAAACAATTGTAATATACTTGCTAATGCACTTAGTTGCAGGTTCACCAATTTTCGTCCATAAAATGACTGAACTCAAGAGCTTACCCTCTGCCCCAGTTTGACATTGGAACACTTCTGGCTCTGACTACTTGCTGAACTACCTCTAAAAGACATAATTTAAAAATCTCCTCAATGTATTGGACATAAAAATAAAAGAAAATGCACGTAAGTTTACAAATGGTAGCCTTGTTTAGTTAGTAACAGTCTAAGAGAGACAAATAATAATTTAAAGCATGTGTTCGGTCACATGTATGAGCAGTATGCTCTTTATTTCTGGATTGCCTCGAAGGTTGAGTCGAACCAATATCAAGCTGATCGAAGGTGCATTCCACAGAGAAATTGTTAAGAACCTGATGAAGATTGTAGAACTCATTAATTATATTTTCAATCAAAAGTGATACATATAAGGTTCCACTGTACTCATATTTGAATTCAAAATGTTTATTTTTGTTGCATGGTCAATGAAAACCAGGCCAAATATACACCAAACTCTTGAGAGAAATTCAGCCAAAACACTAAAAAAAGCTGTTGCAAAAGTGACAGAAAATATCTTTTCTTTACTCACGGGCCACACTTAGCTTTAACAGCAACTGAGACTTTTTCTGGTTCTTTGTACACAAGGCTGACTGTAGACACAATTTCCTGAACAGGGAAATAAAAACATTATTATTCCCATGGTTTGTGGTTCATTTTATCTCACACTATTCAAATTACAGATGGCTGACAAAAATTATGAAAATTACAAAACCTCTTAAAATAATACTATTAGATACACAACAAATATATCAATGTTGTGACAGTTACTGGTAATACTGGTTACAGTGAATGGATTTATGAAGTAGCTAAAGCAGCATATGCTTTTGAGTTATCCACCAGTAATAAGTAATAATAATAAAACAAAATTAATAACTTTATTAATCTCAGGTATAAACTCAGGTAATGAATCTTACCCAGTGGGCAAGTTTTAGTTTTCACTTGCCCCAGCTAAAAAAATTACTTGCCTGAAGGGAACACTATGTCTTATCATCTATAGTTCTAAGTTAATTTCTATAATAAGTTTTATTATTCATTCAAAATATTTCACCATTTCTGATTGGCTCAGGGCCCCCCGGCTAATTCTTCATAACCAAATGGCATTGACCAATGGAAGGTGCAAGCAATATACCAACTTGGAAACAAGGTTAATGGATGGTATATTGATTTAGAAATAAGGTTACCCAATAAACTATTATATGAAAATTCATGAAATGTAATATTCATCTTTTTATTCATATTTTTTTCTATAATTATACTGTAATATACACCACTATGTTTTATTGTAATCATTCTAATGTAATGTGCATGCGAGCATATCTCCATGTAACACATGCACTATTTAAGAATTATTCCATGAGTGTGCGTTAGATATGAGGTGGTAAATAGCCAACCAGGCACGTAGTGCCAAGTTGGCTATAACTATCTCATATCCAACAAGCGTGAATGGAATAATTGTTTTATTTTATAAACTCCAAACGTCTGGTTATTATAAGTGAATTTGGTAAATTTCATTTTAAATATTACAAAACGACCAGATATTAATGTAACTTCAGGTAAACCGAGGGAAAATCACGACATGTGTAAGGAAACTTTGGAGTACCACGAAATAATCTCAAACCAAAGTTTGTGGCTTTTTTGTCGCTGCTGTTATGGCATTTTCTGGTTATTTCTGTTGCTTCGTTAGTAGAAAGCTCACAAAATCTACCTTTTTCGGCCGCTTTGCCCGAGAGAAATTTTGTTGTTTAACGTGTAAGGTCAAATTAAGGTATATGAGCTGATAACCGAGATTGAGTGAACCAATCAGAATGCTGGAAATGCATTATGCGAGGTTGAAAATTTAATAAAAGTCATTAAGTTATTATTATTATTATTATATTATCATTTCCAAGCTCGGTGGCCCAGCTGTTTATTCATGAGGAAACTAAAATGGCATCACGTGGCTATCCAAAGACAAAATAGCTGAACGTCTGACTAAAACTGAACGAAAGCCAAGCAATCATACGCAAAACATATATTGCTTGATGGAATGTATCTGCAAAAAAACCTACGTTTTTATCCTGAAACTGTGCCAAAAAGTAGGAAAAAGTTTAGAAGAAAGTCTACGAGGAGGTAAGCTTAATTGTTAAAAACTTAAAATATTTTGAATTAATAATAAAACAATATTGAATTCAGCTCTTGTGTGTTGTGAAGAATTATGCAGATCTCAGTTGATGTTATCTTGCCTCTATCTACATTATTCTTCACCTCCTACACAGCCTCATTCAATAATTGCTCAATATATTATGACAAAGTGTTTAGAGACTACTGGTACTTAAAATACTGAGCCAGATACACAGTAACTGCTGGATTTGACCATTATGGTGATCAGTAGAGTAACAAGAGCTAGCAAACATGCACTTGATTCATGCTTTCAACTAATTTTGTCACTCATCTTCCAGTCTTCAGTTTTGAAATAAACTCTTTCTGGAAATTATAAATTGCAAAGTTGAAACTTTCAGACAGACCCATAGGAATACTGAGGCTAATTTCACTTGCCCACTGCAGGGCCACTAGACTTCTATTTTCACTTGCCCTGGCCAGGCAATTGGACCTAGGCTTTTTCCTACCACAAACAAAGGTAATACAGTATAATTTTTTGGGAATTTATGTCAGGTTGATCACGTAAAAACAATGGCTGCAAGTTTATAAGTACCATACCTCATATTTATTTGCAATAAGAGAAACAACATTTCCAGAATCTTTATCAAGTCTTCCAGTCACAGCTCCCACATCACTCCACATAGTGCTCAAACTCTACACAATTAAAAACCAACTTGAATAAAATATTATGCATCAAGATGATTCCAAGAACAGCAAGTTATGACTCACACCTAGCCACCACACAAAACGTGGAGATGAAAGAACTTGAAAAAGAAATTAAGATGATTGAGTGTGTTAACAAACATACACAGTCACAGTAAAATGCAGTGTAATAATTAATTATTGCTTTGTGAATTTAATTGCTATGTTGGTTTAAGGGTTCTAAAAAGAAACCCATTCCTAAATACTATATTTACTTGATTAAATGTCACAGTTTTAATTAATTTTTTAGCATTTCTGATGCCATGTTTATTCAAGGGTGGCATTTATTTAAAAAAAACATGTTTCTTGAATAACTGACAACAATAAAATAATTACAGTAAATCATTTGTTTATTAATATTATGTTATTAAAATATAAATGAAATATAAATGAAAATAAAATAATAATAAAATGGCTACCTGATAAAGACTAACAACATTTGTAACTACTGCAAATATTGGCAGAATATCGCTTTCCTGAAGCTTCTCATGAAGTTGTGCAAGGGAGGGATAATCCTGCAAGAGGCCGGGACAAAGCAATATCAAGTCACATACATATTAGTTATGCACAAGGTGTTTTACATTGTGATTTAGCTACAACACCATCAATTATTTCTTTATGAGGAGCTCTTCAGCAAAATTTTCATTACCTTTCTCAGAGGCTATAAAAATCATGCATAAATGCAACCATAACAAATTATTGCTATTCCACTCAAAGCAGATATCTCGAGCAAAATTTTGTGCAGGCAAAAAAATAGCTTGGTAGGATTGTCAAACAAAGCAGATAAAAATATTCATGATTTCATGTTGTTAAGGTAGATATGAACTGTCTAACATCTCTTCAGTGTGGTTTAATCATACCTGCTCATTGGATTTTGAATATTCTCCTTTTGAATTCAGGTGGCATTTTCCATCATTTGGAGTGACAATACCCCCAAGCTAATAAAAGAAAATAAAAAGAATATCATGAATAACAAGACAATGTTGATCTCAATCATTCTAATCCCTCTGTAGACAGACCGGCAATTGCATTAACTTTATAGTGCCACTTGGTGGCCAGCTGGGCCAGTTAACTTGATTTCTGATAAACACCCAGGTCAAAATTAAGTGGTCCTCAATTTCCACTATATTTCCAGCAATGTATGTTTAATGGATTTTACTTGTAAAAGAATTTAAAAAAAATTAATGTGCACAGAAATTTATTGCAGTGGAACTTTGATTTAACTAACTTCTATATAACGAAGTCCTCGGTATAATGAACGATTTTCTTCAGCCTGACCAAAATTACATAAAATGTATGGAAGAGAACCTCGATATAATGAACCTCAATTTAATGAAATCCTCATTCTAACGAACACAATCCAGAAACGCAAACGTACAATATATCTCAATCAATACAACGAATAAATGTCAACATATGACCAAAAGACTAAAGATGAATGTGAACTAGACCAACAAGGATAAAAAATTTATGTGTACACTACTTTTAAGCAGTTTTGTTTGCCTGTTCTTGTGTTTCTAGTGCCATAGCTATGTTAAGCTCTGAACTGAGACAATAGCTTCGTATACAAATGTTTATTACAGAAATTGTTCAGATCCAAAAATGCTGGGTGTTGGAAATTAATCATTAACCAAAGATCGATATAACGAACATTTTACTTGTTTTCACAAAAATTCGTTAAATCGAGGTTTTCAATATACCGGCCGAACCCTCGATATAACCGGCAACAGATTTTCTCAGTAGGTAAAATACTGAATGCAGTGTTCTCCATATAAATGAGCAGCAACATTGACAAGGAAATTTAGCTTGCTAATCCAAACAAGTTTTACTGGTATTTGTGGACTAGCCTATCAACCAAATATTTGTCTAGTTGTTTTGAAATGTTCGCGACCTTTTGACTTTTTTCATAATTTCTGTTGGATTCTGGCCCATCTTCATTATTCCTCGTTTTCTTTATTGGAGGCGGTTCACAACCAGGAAAAAATCTCCACATTGTCATCCTTTCCCAGCAGAAAATTCACATAATTATAAATAGTATTCCAAAAATGTTTTGCATGTGGAAGCAACAATAACGAAAACAGACAGTAAAGTAATCTGGGTAAGACTGGAGTCACGTGGCAACAGAAAAATATCAAAGAAAGACTATCGTCAACTCGTGGGTATGTTGTTCAGAAAATAATCAATTAGTTATCACCTCTGCTTTTCCCACAGTAAATTTTAGGAAATGATAGAAATTCAGATTATAAATATACTATCCTTGTTCTGGAAACACAATACTTTTCTTGCTGCACAAAGTGCCGAGTAAAAAAATGGACAATTTCCGTGTTTTATACCATAAGCCGATCTTGCGACCCCTCAGTCTCTTGGTTTGCGGTCTACAGAACGTGTAACGAAAGTCTAAAATACAGGTCACTTTTCACAGGTCACCACGATAGAGATAAATGAACAGCATTAAAACTGTCTCCTAGTCCTATTCTCTTAACAAAATGCTCTATTAGATCGAGGGGAATCTGTGTGGTTTGGTAATTTATCGATGGAGCAATGACCTGCACTCTTGACCTGTGGAATGAGACCCTTACTTTAGAGCCAGCAGTAAACGAAACAACTAACGAAACTATAACGCGAACAAAATAACCCATTTTTTCAGAGGTTTTCGATGGATTTTGATGTTCTAACAACAAACACATCTCCTCTGGACTCTGTGGCCATACTTCACTGATTGAAAAAACGACTCGAACCAATCGGATGAAATTTAAGGCTAATTGAAATCAGGTTACTGACAGTAAAAACAATGTAAACACATTTCATGGCAATGAAACAGGGGCACCCAACGACAATTTTCGGAAAATATCTGTTCGGAAGACGATTTGAGATCTAGCATTTTCGGAACATTTGCTGTAAAATTTATTGCTTGCTGTCTCTCCTAGGATTTTCGAACATCTAAAAAAAGGTATTATTGCCCTTTTTTGACGGACTTTTACCCTTTAAAGGTCACCCAGAATTTTCGGGAGCCTTTTTTGTGGCTGAAATTTTCGAAAAGGTAAGTTTTGATCCCTATAATTTTCGGATCACTAGAAGTTCAGCTAGGAAATCCGAACAGATGAAAAATTTTTAGGGGATAAAAATATGCCTATATCTACCGTTTAAATACTAAATTACGTTTAACAATGCTATGTTCAATTAAGTGGTTTTGAAGTATATTGTCGTTGGGTGCCCCTGATGAAAGAACATATGCGAAACAAAGTCGACACAACTCCTCCGCGAAATAGGACGCAAAACATAAGCTTATGTTTTCTTATCTCGATTTCAGCTGTTATTTTAAAGCTAATGCTCAAAATCACATCCATTTCCCCCCGTGATCTTAAGGAGTCCTTATAAAGAAGAAGAAGAAGAAGTGCCTTTATTTATCATACATTCATTCATACACATAACCTACTACATTACTACAAGGTATGAAATTAAGCCAGCGTCAAAGTTAAAGGAGTAGAAGAGCAAATGCTCATCTTCTCGTCAAGTTTAACGCCTGGACGAGTCAAAGGCTCTTGAATCGTACTAAAGTGAAAGATTCCTGCGTGTCTTAAATTTGGTAGGACCTCTATCCTCTGACCGTGCTGTAGCGCACGATGTACGCTCTCAGCGAGAAATTTGATGCCACCGAACTTCGGCGAGCGCGTGCTTCTTTGGAAACGATAGATCTTCGCGCTCTCAAGTTCGGACCCGATTAATTACAAAAACGTCTACTACGAGTGAGCGAGTGACTCATTTGCATATCCCTGTCCCTGAAATAACTCGTGGTACGCTCGTGCGTACCCACGAGTTAAAAAATGGCGTCTAAAGGATTGGAGAATTGTTTAGGATTTAAACCTTTTACAGTTATAACTAAAACTTCATAGCACTCAGAGAAATTAGAGTCAAAGAAAAGAAAAGAAAGGTATTGCAACTTAACTACTTGTTATTTTACTTGCAATAGCAATATATTGGGCGGAATTATTTTGTATCATAGTCGCCTGACGGGCGATTCAACCTCAATTTTTAGTCGCCCAGCTGTGTTTTAAGTCACCACTGGTGACTTGGTGACCACCATGTTGCCGCCCTGCATAGAATCAATGCTGTTTCGGTGGATTCTATTGCATGAGAATGGATTTGGAACATGCTTTTAGATTCTGCCCAGTCTGCCCGGAGGACCGCGAACTACTTGGCATCCACTGGCAGAGCAACTTTTACATCGATCGCAGCCTCCCCTTTGGTTTGCGATCCTCCCCTTTCCTCTTCAATCGCTTAGCTGATGCCGTTCAGTGGCTCCTGAAGACCAACTATCACATTCAGGACCTCATGCATTATCTCAATGACTATTTTACGGTTGACTCTTCCAAACTTTGTGGTCTACACTCACAATGTTCAAACCATTTCTCTCATGGCCTCTCATGTGGGCATACCCCTGGCCCCCAGTGAACATGTAGAACCCACAACCCACTTGGTTTTTCTGGGTATCCTCATCAACACCACCTGCATGGAAACATCCCTACCCAATGACAAGCTTTATGAGTTGCTAGCCAAACTCAAATCTTGGTCTTCCCACAAGAAATGTCGCAAAAGTGATCTTCTATCATTGATTGGCAAACTGAACTTTGCCTGTCTGATTACTCCCGCAGGCCGTATCTTCTTATGCTGTCTAATCGATCTCTCTACCACCGCACCACCTCCCTCACCACCATGTCACCATGAACTGCGAAGCCCGTAGTGACATCGATCAGTGGCAACGGTTTCTTCTCCCTTGGAATGGGCATGCCATCATACCAGGCCCCCATGGGACAAGAGCACCAAATTTGGAACTTTTCACTGATGCTTCTGGAAGTATTGGCTATGGCATTGTCTATGCTGGCCACTGGATTGCTGACCCCTGGCCTCCACAATCAATCAATCCAATGGAAAGAGCTTTACCCCATTGCTCTTGCATCTCTCCTCCGGGTTGACCAGTGGTCTGGAAAGAAGCTTCTCTTCCACTGTGACAATCAAGCGGTAGTGGATATTTGGGCATCAGGCTCTTCCTGAGACGCCCTTACCATGCACCTTGTCCGTTCCATTCTCTTTAGTGCTGCAACCAACCACTTTATGGTCCTTTTTCACTCACATTGTCAGCACTAATAATGCTTCAGCCATATTGCACCAGCAGCAGACCTGGACCTAACCCCTGTCCCCCTGTCAGCATTAACCCTTTGGCATTCGGTGATACTCTAGCTTCTGTATCTCCAGAGGATGGCAAAGTTTCCCAGCCACTTAGACCACACTATGCTTCTTTGCCCCCTTCTTGGCTGACCAAGGCAGCTACAAGGCCATAAAGTTATAGATGGCAGGCCTCCGTTTTATACACACCGAAAATAGCCAACCGGACTCCTTCTTATCAGCACCGCACCTTCATCTCTTCCTGTGTGGAATCAAGCACACCATTCGGGTGTGTTGCTGCCACCCTCATTGCATTACCCAGTTTAGGGTGTGTCACTGCCACCCTCCTTGCATTACCCAGTTTAGGATGTGTCACTACCACCCTCATTGCATTACCCAGTTTAGGGTGTGTCACTACCACCCTCATTGCATTACCCAGTTTAGGGTGTGTCACTACCACCCTCATTGCATTACCCAGTTTAGGGTGTGTCACTGCCACCCTTTTTGCATTACCCAGTTTAGGATGTGTCACTACCACCCTCATTGCATTACCCAGTTTAGGGTGTGTCACTACCACCCTCATTGCATTACCCAGTTTAGGGTGTGTCACTGCCACCCTCCTTGCATTACCCAGTTTAGGATGTGTCACTACCACCCTCATTGCATTACCCAGTTTAGGGTGTGTCACTACCACCCTCATTGCATTACCCAGTTTAGGGTGTGTCACTACCACCCTCATTGCATTACCCAGTTTAGGGTGTGTCACTGCCACCCTTTTTGCATGCACTTATGGGGTGAGTTGCTGCCACCCTCGCTTTACCTCAGGTTGCACTGCAGTCCCATTTACAGCCACAGATTTGTAGTTGCGTATTTTCTTTGTTTAAGTCTACATTATTGGCAAATAAGTCGTTAACAGGAAGTTACAAGTTTGTTACATATTTCAAGAGTTACAGATACTTTTCCCACAAGCATAAATTGCACCTACTTGAAAAGAGGTTATATGCGATAGCCTGCTGATCAAAATCCTCCAAATTTATCTAAAAGTTTGTTTCAGTATCTTTCAGATTCCATTATGTTTGCTGAGCTGTGTGTTTACTCATTTTTTGGTTTTAGGAGGCTTACTCTACCAAGTAAAATGATAATTTGTATTGACATCATTCCCGTCAAAACATATTTTTAAATCCACTTTTGTCACAAAAATAGAATCTATGGAAACAGCATTAAATCTATACAGTGGGAACAAAAAAAATTAATTAATGGCAATAAATATTTACACTTTATCAAAACAATGACTTCTGGTTTTGGTGCATAACCTTTACTATGTAAAAGCTGGGTCCCGAAATTTACACACTAGATACAGCACACAACATCATAAGTTTCTAGTTGATCTTTTCTATACTATACATTGTATAATTATACTCTGTGGTATGTAATTCGGAAAAAATACTAACCTTTCCATCTCCGGCAATGTGGAATGTTTCATCAGAAACAAAAACAACAAGTCGGCGTGAGGTTCCACGTGCACTCCAGCCAATTTCCTGCAGGACAGCAAAACTAACTCAGGTTTATGGTAAAATTAAATATTGCTTAATATTTTACATTTGCTGTCAATATGCAACCAGATCTCAAGTCACTGTAGCAGAGACCTACTTAAATACCACTTTGATTCTCAACATGTTTGTGACACACTCTGCCTCACATTCATGGAGTTCAACAACAGAACTGGCCATATATAATGCTACACTGGCTCAGCAATGAGCTCTTAATTCCAAGATCAAGCTTCTCTTTATATTAATAGCAGAGTATTTTTCTCTATCCATTTTCGCTATCTTGTTACTAGAAGGTTTTTCAAAACATTGGGACGTTTAGATTGATTATGGTGACTGTTGCTAAAGCAAATAATTTACAAGAAAGATTAAAAGCTGCTAGGAGCCACTAGTTTAAAGCCAATAGTTTAAGGGAACACCAGTCACTTCATTCAGAAATCATTAATAATTTGGCACAACACTGATTTGTCAGGATTAAATTATGTCACTTTATCAGATGTTAGTATACCCTTGATTTTGATTAAAAAATGAGGGCTTAACTCCAGAAAATCTGACCAAATTTGATTTCATGCTGAAAAGTTGGTTTGATATCTCAGGTGTCCACATTTAAGACAATATTTTGTTCAGCCAGCAGCCTTTTGCTTGTAATCGTTACCTACTATCTAATTGTCCATATTCAAATTATTCAAGTACATAATAGTTTGATAATCATCAATGTAACTATACTAAAGACATCATAACCATTACAATTTGATGTGTTTCCCACATTTTACATTCAACAGAAGACACAAATACACATCATGCACTCACATTCTCACAGACTGCCACTTGCATTAAAGCATCAAATCCACCTTCAGGTACATCAAGATTACCAGAAATGTTCTGTTGCTTAACACTATCCTGTAGATAAAGCACCCAAAGTCATTGCAAGATTTAACAGCAAAATTCACAACTAATATTAACCAAATGCCTCCCTCAAATATGGAAGGTGAGTGTCTGGCATGGGGTATCCCAGGGCTTCCAAAGCTCTGTCCCGCAAACCTCTAGTTAAAGAACAGTACCCACAGTTGGCAAATTCCCATAACCCAGCCATGAGCCCCATTCCAAGAATATTCAAACTAAAAGAACAAGTACACTCTTACAAGCGTTAAGTCGAGCTTTCGTGGAGAGTAGATAAGAAATGAGGAGGCAATTAATTTTAAATGAAACCGGATTTCCTCACAAAAAGGTTTTCACTTCCTACTTTATAGACTGTTCAGTATTCTTGAGGATATTTACCTTTCATGCTGTATTCCACAATTTGTTTCTGAATTGATTGAGTACGTGTGTATAAACATATATGCGTGTAGTGACAAACATTGTACAAAAAATGAAAAATTTTACAGGATTACAGTAAAGGTCGATTTTCACTTGATTCCACCTTAAACAATAATTTTACCAT
This sequence comes from Porites divaricata, assembly GCA_038088405.1. NCBI lineage: Eukaryota > Metazoa > Cnidaria > Anthozoa > Scleractinia > Poritidae > Porites > Porites divaricata. The sequence goes on from JBBMOI010000004.1 coordinate 10,034,517, forward strand.
AAACAAAATTAGAACAGACCAAATCAGTGTTACCCCACAATGATTGGACTCCATGACCCCTACTTCACTATGATGGACACCATGATAATACAGACAGCAGCTAAATCCCAGGCAAAAATAAATTAGAGACGTTTGACTGAAATAAACACCCACTATTACGGGCTCAAGTGTTAATGAGTTGATTGTATTACACTGTGACCTCTCCACAACAAACAGCAAACAACAAGCATGTCTACAATGAAGCTAAGGAATGGTTTGACTGTAATTTGGTGCTTTGGACACTAACACTTGATGGTTTCCCAATAACATTTGGTAGGCAGGTACTGAGTCATTTAGAAAACGTAATTCCATTCACAGTTTAAAAAAAAAGAAAATACAACAAATTAATTATTGAATCATGACTGAACAGTCGAGAAAAAACAAAATCAAGTTACCTCAAATAACTTAGGATCCTTCACAAGTTTGAGAACATTCCTGAAGCCGTAGGCAGGGATGCATTTCTGAGAGTCGTCGCATGGCAATTTTGTTCTACAAATTAAAATACAACACTCTGCCGGTTGAAGGGAAAACTCAACTCTATTTTTATTAACACCTCAAAAAATCTTAAGGAGAAGTTTATTATTAAGAAGAGCTATTCTAGCAAGCCAGGGTAAAATATTAGAAGAAAAGGAGGTCCATGGTCCACATATACATACTCAGTTCTGATGAATGGAGATACTGTCTTGTCCACAAAAGAACCAAATCCAAGTTGATAGTTTTTGGTGATGTTTTTCATGGCATTTGCTGAGTAAAGGAACTCACATTTAATTTTCTGATAAAATATCAAATTAACTGTCATCATTAAAACAAACCATTTAAATTCTTGAGGTTTAACTTGTAACGAGAGAAACTTTTAATAATATAAAACCTTTGTAACACGAATAAGATTGAAATAACAAAATGATTCTTTTACATGAATGACTAGGTTTTCAGAATAGCCAATCTAAAAAGGACTGGAGGTGGCGTGGCTAAGCAGTTAGAGCAATGGGCTTGTAATCTGGAGTCCTTAAGTTCAAGTCCCACCCTGACTGCTAGCTGGATTTGTTCTCAGTCGTCCCGAGTTCAAATCCTCGGCCACGCTTGTAAAAAGCCAACTGGTTTGCCTGCCTCCTACCAGTTGGGATTCTTAACCATATTATGTTTCATTTGAATTATTGGTTTATTATCCCTGAAAAGCCCCATGAGGAGAGAGCATAATTATTAAGTATCATTGTTTTTACCGGTATTATTATTATTATTACTCTACTATTTTACAAACATGTGGCCATCTATACCCAAAGCTATTACACAGTCGCCTTATGCCCTACCTTGATTTTCCATCAATTCAATTTTATATTGGAAAACACTAAATATTTAAAAGCAAGAATTATCCAAACTTGTGGCATAAAAGTGAGAGAGGATGATGACAAGAAAGAAATTACGAACTATACTGCCCAAATACAGTCGAACCACCACTGACGGCCACCTCCCTACAACAGCAATGGCCACTAAAGTGTGTTCCCAATTGCCAAAATAACCTCTCGACAATGGCAAGTATTTTCAGCGACTGATGAAAAAGTCAAGAATTGTCATGAAATTTGATCCGTATGGCCCATTGATGATTAATCACGGCAATCGTATTTTGACTGTGTTCCATTGTTTTATACTGCTGCAGTAAGCATAAATAAATTGTCTAAAATAATTATGGCGAATGTTGATGACCTAGCTTACTTGTTTAGTCACGTTAACATTTTGGTTAAAAACATTATTTCAGTTAAATATTTGTTCATTTCATCTCTATATAATTTATTATATATGATTGGATTACCATTATGAGATACAGTAAGCATGAACTTAGCACAAAAAACATGTTGTACTCCCTAACAAAATTTGTCGTATTACCTCCCTACCTACCTTCTTCTGTCGCCAAGGTGGCCGTTGTGGAGAGGTTCAACTGTATTAAATTTTACTTACAAAAGTAACTGGGAGTTGTTAAAGAAATGCTTTTGGCAGCTCTTTTTATAAACAAACTCCATTTGCCAAGTCTACAACCATAAGCTAACTTCAGCTTTTATTAAGTCACTTATTAACCAGGCTAACAACTAAGATTGCCATAATTCAGTTCCAATTCAGGCGAGAACAATTGAACAATGCCTTACCAATTTTGCCAGCTAATTTTTTTAAGTTTCCCAAGTCATCATTCATGGAAAGTGACATATCCATGAGATAATAAAGATCTACAGGGTAGTCCTCTGCTGGTCGCACAGTCAGGGTAAACTTGGCAGCTTCCCCTGAATAAAATTAATCAACATCAGTTTTGATTTTGAATGTGTATTAACAACATTCTTATAGCTCAATTAACATTACATTTTTTTATGTAATTTATATCTTGTCATTATAATAAACATTGTATTTCAACCTACATTAAAGGGTACAGGTCTTAAAAACAATCACAGAACTTTCTAAACCATCAGAGTGAAAATTATAATTATCAAAATAACTGTAGAAGAAATTATGCAGCCAAGAAAACAGTGAGTGAAGTACTGTTAGTCTAAACTCTGAATGACATGAAGCAAATTTGCCAGATTCCATGTTTCACTGTAATAACTATCATTACCCTCATTCTCCAAGTTTAAAGAAAAGTTTGGAAGATGTTTCTTCCGGATTTTTAGGAATTGCATCTTCTCTTCCTGTATACCAACCAGTATGTGCTTGTCTAAACAAAGGAGCAATTATTGCAGCAATGTAGACACAAAATTTAGCATACTGTACCTGCTCTAAGATCCAGTTTAATTCTCTGTGGTTGCACTTGCACTCCAGTACCAAGAGCAACATTCTGCAATTAAAAATTCAGAGAAATTTTCATTTTTTAAAGGGCAATCACTTAGCTTTCCACCTGTCAATAAAAACTGAGGTTTTTACTCATATGATAGGAACTACACCGAGCTTAACTCACGTATAAAAATATAGAGCAGGGTGAAAGCAGTAATAGCAACAAAGCAATGTATGTACATGTATGTCATTTTTGCTTTCCAGTCATCATCCTGATCAAATTTCAAGTCCAAGGAATTATAAGTGCACATTTAATTTTTACAAAACCACTAACAGGAAAACATGTTTCCCCAGATACAACTGTTCAGAAATTTTTCACACGCATCATGTCATATAAGTGGTTGGTTTTCCTGTACTCTGGGCACAATTGCATTTGTTCCTCGCCTTCATAAACTTTTTTAATTCAAAGCTGTGAGGCTTTTGCAGTGTCTAACAAAGTTAGAAGTTTCCTTTGACCTGGTAAAACTTGTTGAAAAGTTTTTGCAATTAAGGATTCCTCCTTGTATAAAATACACCATCTGGTGAAGAAAAAAATAAAATGAAGCTTTCTATGGTGCCTTTTGGAGAATATGCCAAAAAAATTTTTAGTCAAATCTATCCTCATCCTCAGATCTAAAAGTCACTATTAGATAAAGCTCAACAACAAGCTGGTACCTCTGTGGGCGTGTCCTTGCTCGAAGGGTTCGAAATATTTTGGCAGTTGAGCTCTTTTAAGTTGTTCAATGTGTTACACCGTTCACCAGCAAAATCCTAATCAGGAAGAAAATGTAACATTAACCAACAAGCAGATTAGCAAGATGTACATACTGTAGAGCAGCATTGTTTGATAAACCAGTATGAAAAGACAGGTTAACCTTGCCAGTGTAAATGCTGCTAAGCAATGCGTTCTTAAGTTTAAATTTACAATAGCAAGGCTGCAAATAACAGTCGGTCTTCAGACAATTGTCCGGTAAATTTGACGTTTTGACCGGCAAAATATTAGCCTGGTCTGTCACTCTTACCAGGCACTTTTGATCCATATTAAACTTTTAATTATCATACTTTAATGACGCTTGTGGCAAAACATTGTTCCGTTATTTGGCTAAACACACACATTGACAATCAAAAGATAATAATCTGCTAATCGTAAAGCAAATCAGAATTAAGTTTTGTTTAATTATACTGGTAAAGAATTCAGCTTAACGCTTATCGCTATTTTTGTGGCGACGAATTGTAGGCATGCCGGTTTGGGTGCTCTTGTTTCTGTGAAGTTACATTTCTTAAAAACCATCAAGACTCCAGATTTATTAATTTCATCAAACCAAACCCGACTCAAGTTTAATATTCCTATTTATTTTATTTCATTTTGTTCCTTTGACCATAAGACCCATTCCGCAAGTTTTTTTCGGAATTTATTGCATTCGTGAATCAGTCCCGTTTACTGACATAATGTGTATATAAAGAAGCCCTGTGTTACAGATTTCTAAGACAAAAAGATTATAAAAGATTCCAAAGTATATTTTGACCTAAACAACAGTTAGTGCGCTCAGGAGGCTTTGAAATAATATTGCTTCCAACTAAATAGCAATCATTTTTGTCAAAAGACGAACGACAATTAGTCACTCTTCGTGGTCACGATTGCATCACCATTCACTTCTGTTCCAAGTTAACAGTTTCAATTGTAAAACAGACATTCCAACCCTACAAAGGCAAGGGCATATACAAACTATAACAACCTAGTAACAGGGTGAGTTTTTACATTGTTTTGGATATTTGTGACAAATCTGCATGATCTAAACGTCCGATTCGGTTAATACCCAGCATATCCGATTACAGCTGTTTGTTCCATTTGCGCGGGAAAACAGAGAGTGTGAGAGAAAATTGTGTCGGTGGTTGCGTATGAGTCGATTGTTTGCTTGATCATATTACTTGGTTGTTTGAGTTTCAGTTCGAGTTCGACGGCAAAAATGGATTTTTTGCAGTTACAGTGCGACCCAAGAACTGAAGAAGCATCTTGACCAAGGTTTCGTGGAGGAAAAACAAAGCTTTTGTAAATCTCTCTCCAACAAATGCGATCAAGTTTCTCATTGGATAAAACAAAGGGAGTCAATCTAAAATCCCGAAATGATTGACAAGGATGAGGTTGTCCAAACACTTATTCCGGACGACATTAATTTGGAAGATGAAACTAGCCGATTTCTTGCTTGCAAGGCGACTGGAGATGGCGATTGTTTGTTTCACTTCACCAAATCAGAAAAGGAAAGCCTACAAAAAAGGGGTCCCGACAAAACGCCTTCATCTCAAAGAGGATTCTTCTGATGAAAGTTCATCAGAAGAATCTTTTGAGGAGAATATATCTTCTTTAGTGCAAAGTCAGTGAAGACTGATCAGTGAACTGATACAACTGTTTCAGCTCCTGTCTGCGATTAATATTGTGCAATTAAGGCAGTGAAATAGGTTGTTTTGTTGAATTCTTAATTTTGCTCTTTCACTTGGAATTTCCCATATGTCCGACCAGACTGTTTCCTTGTCAGGTCAGGTCTGGTCTCTGACCTGACAAGCGACCTGCTTATGAAAAAAAATTATTTGCAGCCTTGCAATAGTAAATTAGTGGTTTCAATATTATTATTGAAACCACTACAACTATCCACTTGAATTCTAAAGAGGGTTGATGCATTATCGTACACAATGATAAACTTCTGCGATAATAGGCAATTTTAAAGTTGTGTGCTCAGTGCCCTAGCCTTTGAATAGAAACAATGCTAGGGGTAACCCTGTTTTGTCAATTAATCACTTCCCATTTTTCACTTGTAATTGATCATGTTCACGAGCTTGTTAGCATGAGAATAATATGATTTGCACATGAAAAGCTGAACGTTTGTAACATAAAAAAGGGCATGGCACAATGTACATAACTATAAATTGGCCAGGGCATTCCAACATCTCTTCAAGGATAGTACACAAATTATACTTTAGCTTCCTTTGGATGAATAGCCAGCTGGAAATGAAGAATTAGCCATGGGTTTTGAGCCAATTTGAGTGAAGAATATTATTATTATTATTTGGTCTTCACCAAATGACAATAACTCGATCACCCCTTATTAACTCCTCATTATATCCTCATTGAAAGAGGAGATCCAGCACCTCATTTATCTTCTACTTAATTTAGAAACCAAGTTTAGAAATTAAATTGAACATGTACATGAAATAAGGGAGTAAGTGACTCCTGAGCCAATTTCAATTTCTCCCTCTATTTAAAAAGAAATTATGAGGTACAAGTTGTACACCAAATTTGCACATATTAAAAGCAAACAACTTATTAGGAGTCACCTGAGCATTTCTCTTGGTATTCCTGAAAATGTAGTTCAAGAAGCCATCACAAGCCATCACAAAAAGAAACAAAATTACAATTACAGTAATGTTTTCCTTATACTTGCTATTTCCCTTTTAATGTTGATATATTTTTTTTCATAATGATTACTTGTCATTTTCTATTTTTTTGTTCCATTGGCAAACCCAAGCAGATATACTGTACAGCAGGAAAATGGAAAATCCCCTGAAAAATACACAAAAATTTCATCAAAAAGTACAATTAAAATCAGTACTGTTACCTTATCAGAACACCATGTACATGCTGCTGTTCCTATACATGTATTACACTTTGTCAAACTTCCACACCCAGCTACTCCTGTAATGTAAAAGATGGTTGCTGTATTAACTACTCTTGTTAGACCTCTTATATGCATTATAAAAAATCTTAATATTCAGGGACTATTAGTAATCCCTGAAGATCACCAGTAGCTTGTATGTTTTGCTTTCCCAATATACACGTAGGCCATCTGATAATACTTTAAGGAACTGTTTCTTTCAAATTTTGTCTTACACCCTTGCATATGTACACATAATTTATGAGAAAGACAAAGGAGCAAATTCCCCTCAGACACTCATGGACATTTTACTCGTAAAATAGAGTTAACTAATTAGAGCATACTTCAGCCGTTGTTTTCATTATGAACTACTTTGCCCTGGGTGGCAAATATGTTGCTACTGCACATAAAAGAACATTGCGTGACTCAGCTCAGGTTTAGAGCTCCTTGTTTATCTTGGATTACATCAATAACTGACCTTCAGTTGTTTCTACAAACTTCTGTGCTAACAAACTTCCATTGTGAGTAGCTGTTATCAATACTATGTTATGCTTATATCCATCAGTGCTGGCTGAGTCCTCCTTTGTTTTTGTTCACTTTGCGTGCACACGTTGTATTTTTCACAGAAGTTTACCACGCATTAGTTTCTTAGTTTTTCCTCGATTATGCCTCCTCGTCCAGCGAATCGCCACAATCGAGCCGTCACTATGGATCCGAAATCACTCACGCTAGCCCAACTCAACGCTCTGGCAAGGAATTTGTTGATCCTTTTAGCTTCGGCACGAAATCTCGTGACCACGGGTACGAGGTCTCGCTTGGCCCAACGCATCTTCAAACACAAACATGCCAACAATCCCGCACCTCAAGCCATCGCTCCTCACTTGCCAGCCCCAACCGAGAATTCTGGCGTTTCCGTGGATCCTGAGCCCCCTTCTCGTTCTACGGTCGCCAACAACCTTCCCCCACTCCAGGCTCTCAATTCTCACCTGACCAACTTAGTCAGCTTCGTGAGTTAATAGCTGAAACAGTTGGCTCCCAATGTTCTGGCCCCGGTGAAGCTCCTGGTCTACTAGCGGATGTGCCTCTTCTGTTCCCGGCTAGCCCTCTGAACGTCGCAGCGATCACCGCAACGGAACAGAACCTGAAAGGTGTAAACCCTCCCAATGTCATCCAAGATGGTGGCCTTTCTCTACGCCAGTTTGTCCCCAGTCTTCCACAGGCATCCCAGGGTCCCGGTCAACAAATTGTTCCCAATGAATACGATCCTACTCTGCCACCGCTCCTGGAGAAACTCCGCTCGAAGATATCCCAACGTGAGTACATTGACTTCAATGAACTTCTCTCAGATAACATGTACCCACACCCTTCCTTCACCTCCCCCCAGAACAACTTCACCCTTACTGTCGACCCCCAGGACGCCACTACCCTTGCCTTTGTACTGTCCCAGCACAAGAAACGCTGCATCGATGGCCTTTCCTCTTGGCTCGAAGCCTGGAATGTCTTCCTGCGCTCCACCCTATCACTCAACCCATCTCTCGCCCCAGACCTCCTCGCATACCAGGCCCAGATTTGCAAGTTTAGCAGGAAGTTTAAAGCATCAGCCTGGCTTATGTACGACACAGCCTTTCGCTATATGGTTGCTTTTCATGTCGCCATGTCATGGGGAAAAGTGAACGAGCAGCTCTACAATGATATTCTGAAGGAAGAGACCTTGCCCTACTGCGTCCATTGCCACACCTATGGTCATCGCACCTTGGATTGTCCCACTCGATCAAAGCCTGTCCAGCCTTTTCATCCCCTCTCATCTTCCACAACCACTCCCTCACCCGACACCTTTGGCGCAGCCTCCAACACTCCCCTTCCATCCTGCAACGAGCTCCCCCAGTCGTCAGTACCTCCCTATCACTATGACCCTTCTTCGGCAGATTAAGGAGGAGCTAGCTCGTCCACCTGACTATTTACCGACAGACAAGTTGATGTTGTGGTCGGCTTTTACCTTAGCCTTCTATGGCTTTCTCCGGTCCAGTGAATTCACATCACCTTCAGAAGGTTCCTGGTCTGTTGGCTGCCACAAACACCTCAGGACAAGGGATGTGGAACCCGCTACTACAATGTTTCACCCCTGGTCTTCCATAATTGTATAGTATAATATGCAGGCAGTATTTGGGATGTATTTTGGGTGCACACCTGCTACTTTTATCTCTGCGTAGCAGGCCGGGTGGGGCCCCCACCCCACTCGTTGCCTTGTCCGATACTGTACAGGGTGTGTCGCTGCCACCCTCACTGCACTGCTCATTGCTAGGGTGTGTTGCTGCCACCCTCGTTCCATTACGTATATTACTAGGATGTGTCGCTGCCACCCTCATTCCATTACTACTAGGGTGTGTCGCTGCCACCCTCATTCCATTATTACTAGGGTGTGTCACTGCCACCCTTTTGCTCTACTCAGTTTTGGGTGTGTCGCTGCCACCCTTATTGCATGCACTTTATGGGGTGTGTTGCTGCCACCCTTGTTTTACCCCAGGATGTACCCAACAACCTTTAGTCCCATTTACTGCCAAAGTCTGTGTATTCTATCTTGGTCTACATAGTTAAGCAATTAAGTTGTTAATTGGAAAAATAGAACATACAAGCTAAAGAGTTTTACTGGTTGAACTTCAAAAATGATACTTTCCTTCTTAATCAATCAATCAACACTTTTACTGGACAAGTAAAAGCAAAAGCTTTCTTTATGGTCTGAGAGCGTAAACTTGCAAAAAAAAAGTGACTGATCGAAACAACTTAACCCGCATTTATTGGTTATCACTTATCCAATTTATTTTCAGGAAACTAATTAATATTAACAAATTCTATGGGGGTGGGGGTCTTAACCAATTATTTAGTTAAGCAAATTAGGCTACAACAATAGATTTACTTAAACACATTAGTAGTTTTTAAACCATCTAGTGGGCTAGTTCAACCTAGCTTAAGGATATCAATCAATCAAGCAATCATCTCACTTACTTAAATGCAGGAGAAGCTCTACTAAACATACACATGCAAGTACTACATTTTTTCAACATTACTTTTTTCAAGTTGCGCCAAGCCCAGGAGGGGTTACTCCCAAAAATTTCAGGTAGGAGTATGCCACTCAGGGTCTTCAACCCTGATCCCATTTAAGGATGAGACAAACAAAAACTGATATCCTGTGAGACCCACTTCAAGGAAAATACAAAAACTAAGAATTTAACAGAAAGACCCAAGTGCCCAATAAATTGCTTTCCTAATACTCAACAGCACAGTTCAGCTTTAACAGATGATTTGTATCTTTTGTAGCTGGGCATTCAGGCACTTGAGAGGCCACTAAGTTACTCATCTAACGATCAAGCCAGGATTACAATGCATACAAGGCCAAAAATGATACTCTATTTAAGGATGGAGATCCTCAAAACCCCACCCTATCAGGTGGCACATACCTATCTAGTCCATGTATGAGAGTACATATCTGGGCATCCAAGTTTAAAAGTGAAAACAATGTAAACATGCAACTTAGTTCTCATCACAATAACTGTTAATATTGTAACATTCAGATAGAAACATGTTTTGTTTTACTCACATTCATGACAGAGATTTTAAAGACATTTTAATTGTGGTTGTTTTGCCCAAAACTCAATTTGCCGAAGTTATCTTACCTGGAAATAAGTTGACTAGCCAGCTGACAAACAACATTCTACAACACTGTACAACATGGCTTATCAGAGATGTTTTTTTAGTTAAGCTTGGATTCTATTGCTGTGATCGCTAAAAAAGGTCCAGTGATCTGAATGGTGAACCATCTGAACGGTCCGAGTGGTCTCAATAATCACATTCCCGATACTAAAGGACATAAAACTGAAGTACCTCAGTGATCTCAATGTTCTTATTGTAGATTTTTGATAAATTTGGTGTGAAGTTTCTACCGGAAAAGGTTGTCGATCCACAAGTACAGTCACTGTTTTTCATTCTTACTCCTTTTTCCAGGCTTAAAGAATGACAAATAAACATCAAATGAATCGACTTACGGGCAAAACAATCTATTACCCTTGTTACGAAAAACTCTGTTGCGTGACTAGCGTGACTTTCTAGAAGCTTCGCGAGAGTTCATAATTTGTTTATTTTAGGATCTTGTGTCAGTGTTTCTAAAACGGTATATTTTGTAATCCTTTTGTAATCTTTCTATAATTAGACTATTTAGAAACTTCTAGAATATTATTGTAAACGTATATAAGTAAGCGAGTCTGAGTGAAGTTTCAACTAGTTTATCACAAGCGAAGAGAATTTGACGATCAGCCGTGTGTAGTCAAGTGTGACTGAAGCAGTGTTTATCAAGTTGGCAGAGGCCGTGTGATTTTATTGAAGTTGGCGGAGGCCGTGTAAGTTTATCGAGTTAAGTGCTGTTGTGGAGTTTTACTTCGTGGAAACTACGTTCATTTTTGGAATAAATCTTCTTGTTGCTGTTCCGACAACCCTGCGTTCAGTTTAGTTTGCAAGCTACCTGTCCTCTAAAAGATTACCCGTGTAACAACCCTACTGATCATGATGACCGTAACAGGTTTTCTCAAAGTAGGAGAAATATTTTAAAAAGACAAGAAGACCAACTATCAACTCACCTTGACTATTACAATACCCAAGGAAGGCAAAAATGAGCAGCAAACAATAAAAGAGAACTTGCTGTTCCATTTCAATTTCCTGACTGAAAAAACAAACAAACAAGCCTAAGGTCTAATTCAAATGTAGAGCTACAGCCATGCTGAACTCAATAGATCGAATGAAATTCGACTTTAGGACAGAAGAAGCACAATGTTTAAAAGCAAATCGTACCACTGCTGTATAGCATGGCAAGCTTTGCTATGGTAAACAAACGTTCTGCTACTGTAGTTCTGAACTCAATTCATAAATTACAAATACATTAGAATACATTTTAAGAGTTCACTAAACCACTTTTTATTTTCAAGTTTTATTTTCTGCAATAGCTATTTTTTTTTGATTGAGTTAAATTGATATCTGAAACCAAGTCGTGCTACAGTCATGCTAGAGTCCGTTATGAGGTCGAGCCAGAACAACAGAAGCACGACGCGTACGTTTGAAACAGGCCCAAGTATCGAAACACTAAACGCTTGAATAATGCAAACAAATTAAACAACCTCAACCTCATTCAAGTGTAATAATTATCTAAAGTTTGAGTTAAAAGCAATCAAGAAGAGCTTTATTTATAGCATTTTTTCTCGGAAATATTAGTATTAGCTGTCCTAGCTGCATAATGTATGTAAAACTCTATGGGATCGCGCATGATAATACGGAGAAAAGCGATTAGCACTTTTCTTGTTTATAACATACTGCCTTCAGCTACTACTGCTAAGAGAGTTAACGGTACAATCAGTTGACAGTTGACTCTAGAACTTGTTGTAAGACCCATGTCTTCGATAAAAGCAGAATTTCCTCAAACAAGTAAACCTTACACTGTAGGCATGTCTTAGGAAACTTGTAAAGGATCAGTCGCTAAAATTGCAATACATCACTTTGTACGTTGATATTTCCTTGCCATTATATTAAAACCCACACTTTCTTTCATGTTAAGAATAGGAAAAGTTAAACGATCTGCCTTACCTAAAATGTTTTTGTCCCCTTACCAGCGAAAAACTTTGTATTTTTAGGGTGGTTTGAAATGTATGAAGATATAAAAATGACGGTCTTCGGATCAGAGGAAGTGACATGCAAATTCTTCAAACCAAATTTGGGCGTACTTACCATATTTAGGATGCGAGGTGTGCTGGTATGTGTTTGGTGTTGGGTGGAGTAGGGTTTGTTCTCTTTTTGCACTTCCTGCTCACTGACATTTTCCCGGTAATCATTAATAACTCTTACGCAGCCGTTCTTTAGCCTTGTCAGTAAAAATATATATTGACATATATTTTTCTAATAGCTAGAAGCTAACACAAACACTTCTACGCTCCTGTCTTAGTCTCATCATTAAAATATAAATTTCTGAAGTATGGAATGTAAATAGAGGCTATTGATATCGTGTCCGTCATGCAACGATCAAGCCAGTTCCTTTTCTTCCAAAAGCGACAATTACCACGGTACCATTGTAATAATAGAGAGATTTTTAGAGTCCGTTTCCGGCAGAGGGCAAACGTCATTTTGTACCACCTAACCAATTTTAGTGTTCCGATAGTGTTGATTATACCTGCACCAAAATTAAAAGTTTCCACTGATGCTGAACAGTTTTTATCCCATCATTTCCAAATTTGAGAAATTGTCAATTTGAATCTGACGTTTACCGTCTACCATAAACGTGACTCGAAAATCTGACTAATATTTTAATTAGCGACGTCATAGGTACATACATATATACATGCATACACATAAACAGTGTTAGCATATGTAGGTGGTCCGTAAGTGACATTCTAAGCAAAGTAAAAAAAGTGCATTAAAATAAAGATTTTTGTTTTGGCCGATCCAAAGTTTTTATCCAGCTAACATGAATTTCATTATTCGGCATAGCTGTTTTCCCCAAAGTTATTACTCCGGATTCAAAGTCATCATTCCGGATCGAGAGCTATTACTCCAGATCCACGAAAGTTGTTACTCCGGATCCAAACATAACTCCGGATCCAAAGTTTTTACTCCGGATCCAAAGTTACTATTCCGGATCCAAAGTTATAACTCCGGATCCAAAGTTTTTACTCTGGATCCAAAGCTATCACTCCGGCTCTAAATATTTCACTCTGGATCCAAAGTTATTACTCCGGATCCAAAGCTTTTACTCTGGATCCAAAGTTTTTACTCTGGATCCAAGGTTATTACTTCGGAAACAAAGATCCAATCCAATTTAATATTCCGATACGGAGTATGGACACGTGACATCCAGTTCACCTTTCAACATGGAGGCAAGGGTGGTTAGAAAACGAAGACCTAAGACCTAAGACCCCAAAACGAAGAAACAACACCATTATTAATTTCCATGGTACAATTATTATGGTACAGTCATACGGACACTTAGGGGACCATAGAAAAGTGTCCATGGTAAGCGGGTAAAATGTAAGACCTTTCTTTCCCCTCGGACAAAGCAAACTGTCCGTAATAAGGAATCATGTTGTTTCTTACACTCTTCTAGTGTCTAAAAGTCGTTATAAGCGGTTTCGAGCCGTTTCCAAGTGGTTTTGAGGGGGGAGGGGTCTTCCGTTTCTACATTTGGCCGGGTTATTTAGAAAAAGAAGACCCAGGTCAATTTCATTGATAATTGAAGATTTTTTTTTTTCTTACACATCTAAGGTCGAGATACCCTTTTTCTAGCCATTTATATAGTGGAGGTCTTCGTTTTTGGGTCTTAGGTCTCAGGTCTTCGTTTTCTACCAACCCATGGCGGCGGCTCAAGGTGAAGGAGTAGACGAAGTAACATTTGAGTTTTCCTTCCTTTTTGGTCCCTTAATTAATTTGAAAGACACCACTAGTGGCGTAAATATTTGGAAGCCATTTTCTATGGAAACTGACCAGCCTCCACGCTGAGAAAACTCGGAACGTGTTGTCCTGATCAGATCTGCAACAAGATCTTCAACTGATTATCAATGAAATTCACCTGGGTCTTCGTTTTCTACATAACCCGGCCAAATGTAGAAAACGAAGACTCCTCCCTCAAAACCACTTGGAAACGGCTCGAAACTGCTTATAACAACTTCTAGACACTAGAGGAGTGTTAGAAACAACGCGATTTTTTATTACAGACAGTTGCGGCTTTGTCCGAGGGGAAAGAAAGGTCTTACATCTTCTCCACATTTTACCCGCGTACCACGGACATTTTTCTATGATCCCCTAAGTGTCCGTATGGCTGTACCACGATAATTGTACCATGGAAATTGATAATCGTGTTGTTTCTCACACTTCTCTGGTGTCTAGAAGTCGTTGTAAGCAGTTCCGGCCGTTTCCAAATGATTTTGAGTGAGGTCTTCTTTTTCTACATCTGGCAGGGTTATGTAGAAAACGAAGACCCTGGTCAATTTCATTGATAATTGAAGATCTTGTTGTTTCTTTTACATCTAAGGTCGAGAGACCCGTTTCTAGTTATTTATGACTGATTTTGAAGGAGGTCTTCGTTTTCTACCCACCCCCGCCGCCATGTTGAATGGTGAACTGGATGTCAGGTGTTCATACTCCGTATCGGAATATTAAATTGGATTGGATCTTTGTTTCCGGAGTAATAACTTTGGGATCCAGAGTAAAATCTTTACATCCGGAGTGATAGCTTTGGATCCAGAGTAAAAACTTTGGATCCGGAGTTACAACTTTGGATCCGGAATAGTAACTTTGGATCAACAGTAAGAAACTTTGGATCCGGAGTAATAACTTTGGATCCAGAGTAAAATCTCTACATCCGGAGTAATAACTTTGGATCCGGAGTAATAACTTTGGATCCAGAGTAAAATCTTTACATCCGGAGTAATAACTTTGGATCCAGAGTAAAAACTTTGGATCCGGAGTAATAACTCTGGATCCGTAGTAATAACTCTGCATCCGGAATAATAACTTTGAATCCGGATTAATAACTTTGGGGAAAACAGCTATGCCGAGTAATGAAATTCATGTTAGCTGGATAAAAACTTTGGATCCAAAACAAAAATCTTTATTTAAATGCACTTTTTTTACTTTGCTTAGAATGTCACTTACGGACCACCGTACTACATATGTGTAAAATATGTGTGTATAGCGTATAACATACTGGCGGATCCAGAACTTCAGATAAGGGGAGGGGGGAGCGGTCTTGTAAATTTTTTTTTTTTCGGGCCTTCGTGTCTCAGTTTGGTTTAAAAATAAGGGGGGGGGGGGGCACTGTAACATCATCGCGTTCGACTGATTAAAGTTGAAATATTAAGTCATCCGCTGTAAATTCAAAAATAAATTCCTCTTTTTTCAAAGAAAAATAAAATTATGTGTATCCTACGTTAGGGCGAAACAAACCAAAACCCACAGGTTCGCTAGAATTAAACTACAGTATACATGTATATTTTTCGGGGTGGCTCGGCGAGTTCGATCCCGTAAATGAAACCAGGAAGTTATGGGTGTTCCTGATACTGAAACTCACTGGTCTGTAAAAACTTGAGCCCGCCAGAGGTCACTACAAATGTGAATTAAAACAAAACTGAATTCAAAGCTGCCAATACGGCTAAGGGCTGATTTATTAAAGGATTTTGCTAACAAAATTAGCCTAGCTTCCTCAGGGCCAGAGCTGCACTGAAAGAAAATACTTAGAACCTTGTTGCTTCGTACACTGACATGACATACACACTGACACTCGGACTTCTCACTCAGACTCCTTCCTTTTTTTTTTTTTATAGCCCCGTTGAAGGTTTGTGTTGCAAACCGAAATATCGGGCAAATTGGGAACAAAATTATACTTTTGTTTAAACATCATTACCTTGAGCGTCTTTCAAGTAAAGTCTGTCCTCACTCTTTGGCAAAGTACGACTCGTGCTGCAAAGTTCTGGACTGATTATAGTTTCTTGACGTTGCGTTTACCAGTATTCGACCAGCAGGCAGTTGTTCCCTGCTTGCAGAGGCAGCTAGAGGCCTCTTTTCCCCGCGGTATTCGCGGGCGAAAGGAAAAAATAGCAGGAGCCATAAACGGAGTTAACTGGCGCTTTCACCAGAAACGTTTTGCAATTGAATTTCCAGATGACAACAACTACCAAGCCTTATTTATTTTCGTTTTTGCTTTTTTATTTCAATTTATTATTTTTCACAGATGTAACTAATTACAATAGCCCCTCTTTGCTCAGGGAAACAACAAACTACAGCTGAAACTACAGTTAAAAGTATTCTTAGGCGTGAGTCTCACGCCTGCGGGTTGAAAACTTCGATCTCACGCCGGCTCACGCTTGCGGGCCAATTTCTCACGCCTGATTGAAAAATATGAGTTGTTGCCGTCTTGCTTGACACAATTTCCAAAAATATGTTAACTCAGACCCATGTAAGGAACGAAAACCATGTGTAAAATGAGTAAATGACAATACCTTCCTCGCGATCTCTGATTTTGTGGATAAGCATTTTCTCTATAACTTCGCCTTTGGCAGACTTCGGACGTTTTCGGAAGACTTCGGACATCTTCGGAAGACTTCGGACTTCTGCGGGAATCTTCGGAAATGAGCGTGTCGTCTTCAAAAATCCCAGCACTCCCAGGATAAAAATCTCACGCTTATATCTCAGAAAAAGTTGGCAGGTATATGGTTGTAGTCGCTATCGTATAATACAGAACTGGCAATAGTCCTTTTCGGCGTGCATGTCAGTATTCTGCATGTCAGTGTTTAAATTTAGAAACAGTATATTTTTTCTTACATCTGGCAAATTTCAATACTGATTGAACCTTGCATAGCCTGCATAGCGAGCATTTCCGCCCGATTTAATGCGCGAAAGCTGGAACAAGAACAATTTTTGCTCTCACTTTAACTTTTCCAACACAAATTTGAGCGGAAAAGCTTGCTAATCACACTAAAATATTTAAAATGTCAGCAAAACCACAGCAACAAACCAATGAGTGTTGCCGGATCTCCCAGTTGTAGACCTGGATCAAGTACAATTAAACTTGTAGAAAAATATGAAACGCTACGGTGGCCCACAAGGGTCACTACATAAAAAAGGTCAACTGCATATTAAACACTGCACCCTATAAAAATAAAAAATGTTGCTGCAAATAAAAAAACGTTGCTGCAAATAAAAAACAATGTTGCTGTAAATAAAAAAGATGTTGCTGCAAATAAAAAATGTTGCTGCAAATAAAAAAAAAAGATGTTGCTGCAAATAAAAATGTGTTGTGAAAGGTTTCCACCTAGGAGTCATTTCAAAAATAGGTTGAGGTTGATCGTCCAGCTGAACGTAGTCCTGAATAGGACTGTTGTTGTTGACACTGACTGAGTGAAGTGAGTTGTATCATGTTAGTTGATGGTATTATACTTTGATTATATATCTGATTGGTCAATTACGTCACGATGTTGTTGGTCGTCTGTCAGTTAAGCCTTGATGTTATTGGCTATGAAGACTCGCAATCAGTAATTGGTGCGTTTCGATACGTCTATTGTTACAGTTAAACAATCTTCTATTATTAGTCCGGCAAATTGTCAGTTCTCCAGTCGTTCTCTTGTAGTTAACTTTAGTCGTTTGTACGGTGCTGGTAACTGTTGGCTACGATTCAGTGGTGTTTGTTCTAAGCTAGTAAACCAGCTTTCTAAAGTAAGACATTGATAATAGTCTGTAGAATACGTTATACATGTCACAGAGTCCCAGTCAATTTGATGTTTCTTCTGTAAAT
Source organism: Porites divaricata (assembly GCA_038088405.1). NCBI lineage: Eukaryota > Metazoa > Cnidaria > Anthozoa > Scleractinia > Poritidae > Porites > Porites divaricata. Next base: position 10,052,310 of record JBBMOI010000004.1, read on the forward strand.
GGTGCTCAGTAATGTGATTGTTGACGTCACTATTGACTGGGACTCTCTTTAACTGTAACAATAGACGTATCGAAACGCACAAATTACTGATTACGAGTCTTCATAGCCAATAACATCAAGGCTTAACTGACAGACGACCAATAACATCGCAACGTAATTGACCAATCAGATCAATAACCAGAGTATAATACCATCAACTGACATGATACAACTCACTTCACTCAGTCAGTGTCAACAACAACAGTCCTATTCAGGACTACGTTCACCCGGACGATCAAACTCAACCTACTTTTGAAATGACTCCTGGGTGCAAACCTTTCACAACACATTTTTATTTGCAGCAACATTTTTTATTTGCAGCAACTTTTTTTATTTGCAGCAACTTTTTTATTTGCAGCAACTTTTTTTATTTGCAGCAACATTTTTTTTCGTATAGGGTGCAGTGTTTAATATGCAGTTGACCTCTTTTATGTAGTGACCCTTGTGGGCCACGTAGAAACGGGAAACTGATCCTTACGGCAAGGCGATGAAGAAGTAAACAAAAGAATAAAACAAAAAAATATATACGGGCACTTTGTTTAAATATATATTTTTTTGTTTTTTCTTTTGTTTATTCTCACCGCTATCGCCAGGTTCCTGTGCGAATATTCTGGCCCGCTTTGAGGCATGTTTTCAAAAATTCGGTTAGATATATAATTGTATTTTTTTTACTCTCGGCCTTAATAATATTCAGTTTGACGAAGTCTTTGGCTGATCGCGTTTCTAGAGTGATCGTTATGATAGACACTTCATTTTATACATCAGTGGCTCTTTTAGCGAAAAGGCGGGAAAATTATCCCTCCCCCTCCCCCCGAAAAAAACGCGAATTGGTCTGTTAAGAAAATGTGCCAAAATGCCCAACTCACAGATTATAACATAAGTGTTTTGAATATATCGTCTATCCAATAACACATATTTATTTTTCGATGGAAAACTCGTTATCACCATTGAATACCTCGATGCATTACCTTGATCATCGCCTGAATGGAAAGCAGCGATTTCTAAAATTACTTGCAAACGGCGGCAACAACCCCCGACATTGTTGCGCCAACAATGACAACAATGTTGCGTGTTGTTGCCGAGTCCGTGTTGCAGTGGAGTGCAAACGGAAGCAGTAACTCCCAACAACACGCAACAACATGCATCAGGGTGTTCAAACGGACGCAAAATGTAACATCCAACAATATGTTGGTCCCGGTTTACGCCGGGCTTTAAGAGTTTGAAACTTTTCGTTAATCTAAATTAATCCAGTAATATTGAACAAGAAAATCAGGTCATACATTATCTTCTTGCGCTTGAGTCCTTATTTCCTGATCCTGGCAAATGAAATCAAATATATTTTTTTGGTGACATTGCTAGAGAAGGATGCATAAAATCATCAAAAAGTTTTCATTGTTAACGGTCAGCAGATGTTGACGTTTGTCTTGATTAATGATCTTCTTTACTTTCCTTAGTTTTTTTAAAAAGGAAATTGATGATTTCAAAAAGTATTCACAGTATGAATTGTTTTAATCGTGCTTCTTCTTATACCACGAACGGAACCATTGTTGCTTATTGCAAATAAGGTGTCAGTTGTTTATCTTGACAGCTTTTGTGTCGCAGAGACGATGGTCATTAAATATTCGATTCTTCATATGCAAATTTAATGGAGCACCATGTACGTATTTCTAATCACTTCAGCTATATGAATATATCACTACTCTTAAAATGATCGTTATTGTTTACATTTTAGGGGGGATTCCCTGGCTCGCCCTCTGATTGGTTAATGTAAAAGACTTACTTCTTGAACATTTCCTTGCGTGTGCGCACTTGAAATAAGAAGTGAGATCTTTTGTGTTTAAAGGGATCATCTGTCATACTTGGTCTCAGCAATGTTTTTCTTCACTTGGACAATGTTATAATCACGTCACGAATGAGGTTAGTTTTCATCAAATATTTCGATTGGATGAGTGGCGGAATACCCCGGCTGACATTTATTATCTTATATTTATCCATAATTGTTACATTCTCCATAGAAACATCTCTTGAAAAGTCGGTCTTCCAGTATTTGGTTCGAAAGTAACATATTACTGACGTCATCGTGTTGTTTCTGCACATCCTTGGTAAGTATGCAGCGTAAAAATCCTCAATCCAAGCGACTAGGCAGACAGTCCATTATTTGAAGGTGGTCGCTAATTTGACTGTTTGTAATCATGTTCAGATGTATGGGTTTACATTTTATACTGTAATCAAATAATTATCACCATATAAACTTGCAGGAATACTAAATTATTAAAGTGAAACCGGTGTGAAGACAGTATATTATTTATAGTAGAATCCTTTTTTTCATATACGTATTGCCGACACACTATTTTCTTGATATCTTCAAGTTCTCCTCACCTTGTGGACTCAACAGTGCAAAAATACTTGTTTCACATATCAAAAAGGTCTAGCTTCAACATTGTACTCTCTTATTTAGTCAGTGACCCGCTTCTTTAGAAAAGCTTTTTCCTTCTTTTCAGCACTTGCGAACAACGTGCTATTTTCAAACTTTTCGAACCATGAAGCCCACCTACCCTGTGACTGTCAGAGCTTCACAACTGCTAAATATATAACTGGGGAACTATTTGACAATGGACCATCCCATAGATAAGAAGCTTCCCGTGATTTCCCGGCGTGCAATACAGTGGAGCTGGCAAGCACTCATACATGAGAAACTGACGAAACCGATTCAGTTTTCGAGGTTAGGGTTGTCTCGGCTCAGGGAGTTCACAGAAGTAGAACTTCTTATGTTTAGCTATTTCTAACGTGTGTTGCCGTTCATTAAATAGAGTTTAAATGTTAGTGCAAAACTCCTAAAACATAGCCTGTCGCTGGGGACCGGGTGATGAGAAATATCGAGTTAAAGTGTAGAATATCGTGTAGTGGATAAGCTAACTACAGAAGACTGCATTCTTCAGTCATTGACCAGGATGGTGGTTTTGACGGCATTTGCTTACAGTACAGGCCGTCAGATAAAGCCCTTTACCTACCGAACCTCAGATTGGTGGTATCATTGGAGAAGGAAAATAAATTCCCTGTTTTTTATGAAAACAAAACTCATATTGACCAGTGACAAGTGGAACAACGAAATCGTGATCCGATTTTCTGACAATTGTTTTTACGAATTTCATTTTAATAAATTTATACTTCGGAAAAAAAGGTCACTCGAAGTTACTTTATTTGACGATTTTACCTTTCCTCTCAAAAGTTAAGATCCTCGGAAGGCTGCTAATTCCGAAAGTGACAAGGGTATTCAAAACTTTACAGTATTTCATAACAAAGATAAGGGGAGTTCTTTTAATTTATCACAGTTATTTTTATGAAACCACCAAATTTCCACCCAATACTGAAAAACTTTTATTTGCATTATATCAAGTTTAGACTGGCGGCTCAAATTTTACACTAGATCTTACACTTGAGACGTTGGTTTATAATTATACGGAGGCCGAAAGAGGCGCCTGCAGTTAGCAGCCATAACTAATACTCAGCAAGCTGGCTGAAAAGATCTTTGAAATAATGGATAATAGCAAAGAGAATCCTCTCTTGAAGCTTCTTGATAATAGCCCAACTTTGAACCGTTTTGGTACATATGTTTCACTTGAAAATCAATGAGAAAATCAAACTCACCAAGACTTGTAGGTGATTTTTCAATGTATTGAAGAACAGATATCAGTCAGTGTTAAAGTAAAAGAGTTACTCTTCACAAATTGTTCGTGGATGAAGCTTCTCTGGCTTCTGAGAACTTACAATCCCCTTCATGGCATCTGGCACTTGGAGATTACGATGACTCTCTGTTTATTCATTTATCTATTTATTTATCTACTTAATGCGGGATACGTACGGAAACATAAAAAACAAGCTAGTAATTTAATTGACGATCAGGGGTAGAATATCTAGCCAAAATCACGGGGTATTTCAACTACCGCTGTAAATCGTCTGGGTGCGTAAAAGAAAGAAAGCGACAAATCCCGCTATGTCCATAAAAGTAGCTAGCAGTGACAAAGAAAAAGTCAGTGGGGTGGGAGCTTTCGCGGTTGACGGGAATACAGTTTATAGGAGATGAGAGGGGAGGCGGTCTTAGGGGAGTTACATTTATGTGGTAACTTTAGAAGTTAGTTATGACTTCAGTGTTGCACTTACAAAACCACAATAAAATTACAAAGCAACAAACAAATACAGCAAATGACATACATAACAGGCTTTTTTTGACGCAAGCGCAGCATTGGTCTCAGTGCTAAGTCAATCAGATGTCATAAGCCCAGTGACGTTTGTACCGTTAAGAGAGAAATTATTTCGACGACAGTCCGACCAACCTCATCGGCATGCATTTTAAAACAAAACAAAACAAAAAGAAAACGTTGTTTTTAGTATCAACCAATCAAGTTTATTTACTTTCCACTGCTTATTGAACCATGACCTACTGAATGAAATAATATTCTTCATCCAACCAAAAACGGACAAGTCGATAAAAATACGATAGACCTTTTTCGTGTAATGACTTAGTTAAGACTTAGCAATTGCTTTTGAAAAAGAAAGCAACAATTGTTCAGGAAACGATAGAACATTTCTCGCACGAAACGATATCGTATTTCTTTTTCCCGTTACTATAAATAGACCGGTGCGGCGATTGCCAAATCCTGATTGTCTGAAATGAGAGCCCGCCGCCAGGGGTATTCCCCTATTTTGGCGCCAAATTTTGCGCACCGTACCTTCGAAGCATAGCATGGATCGGAATTACGATTTTTCGCTAACAAAATTGCTCACTTTCCATTAAGTAGTATAAGCGTTAATAAGATCGAAAAAGTGTAAAATGCAATGAAGTTAGTGGTGTGTTTGCCTTTCATTTTATTTCTTCCGATCCATCAGCCGATGCTCCCTTTTATATCGAGTTTGGTGTACAGATTTGATTGGATTAAGAAAAAGAAAACACAAATCAAAACAAAACAAAACAAAACAAAAAACAAGAATGAAAGCTTGTATTCATTATTTCTGTAAAAACATCATAAAACATCATTCATTGCCCGGGCCCTTGATGGTAATCTTGAGAAGATAAATTCTGATACATATCATAAGACATTTAAAGACCAAAAAATCGTCATACAAACTACAAACCGGAGAACAAACACCAGAACACAAAAGAGAAAGGAACTTGACTAGAGCTCACGCAAACACCGAGCAGTTGCCGAAAATTGAAAATAGTGCTTATCTCAATCGAGCAGATACAATTGTTTTAAAGCTATTGATTGTTAGTTGAGATCCTTTCGAACTCAGTAGACTCCTGTCACGGCATGAAAATGTGGCATGCAATTACTCACATACTTTTTGAAAAACTTATTTGATATAGTACATCTAAATCTTAATTAATAATCCCCAAACAGGATTGTCCATCGCCATGGAAAATAAAATGCAGAATCAGCCAAAGAATCAGAAAATAACAGTAAACAACAAAAACAAACAAAATCATACACCAAAGCAATTATGGGTTTTCTGTACATTTCTCGTAAAATTAAGATTAATCCAACAACTGATCACTTAATACATTTTTCATGTATTTACTCTCTTTCCATCATGATAAATCAAATAATCATTAGCTGGGACGACCTATGATCTTATAGTAATGTTTTGATTCGCGTGCTTTCACTATCATCCAAGAAGTCCAGTGCGTGGGTGAAACTAACGTAAAACAAATGGAAGATTCCCTCGCTGTCTCATCATTCACGAACGTTTTTTCTTTCATTCATTAACTACTTTTCCATATATACGAACAGTCAAAGGCAAGAGAAAGCATCCTTCTTTAGAGCTTTCCTAAACTGGACTCACTTTTTTCATCAAGCGTGCCCTTTGAAGCTAAAAAAACTATTTTCGTGACAAAAGAACGTTAGTTTAGAACGCCATGGCGAAGTTCGTGGTGCGGTAATAATTCAATCAGCTGACGAAAATTCTTTCACTTTACCGCTGCGTCACTTATCACTAGCCAATCAGCGCTCGTCTGTAGTGGAAGAGAGGGCTGATTTGATTGGCGTGGCTAGTTCATGGGGGGTCGTGTTGTCCGCGCAAGGCTATTGCATATCTCTAGCATGGCGGCATGCTACGGGCCCCGAGAGCACTGAAATTCCCCTTCTCAGAGACTTCTCAACACTTGCATGAAGAAACAAAATTGTGTTACCTCTGAGAGAAAGTTATCAACTTTCGATAAAAATCGTTCCCGAAGTCTAGATCGTTTCAGGGAATTGATTATGTGCGATGAATTCAATTGTCGTTTTGCGTTAGTAGCTTCTTGACTGCGTTCGACCTGACGCGTTAGTGAGTTGCAAAGGCGGAGCATATCTGTTCTGGAAAGTGTAGTGGATTGCGTTGGACTAAATTTAACACAACCTCTTGGAATCTTAACGGTGTTTGCAGGAGTGCTATCTAAAAGACATGTCCGGTGAGTGAAAGTTGTTGTGTTGTAGACTTGCATACGATGACGTGCTGTACTGTAAATCCGCGTATGAACTTCAATTGTATTTTTACTCCCTCATATTCGTGCTCTAAAGTTACCCTCTTCATGAACTGCTAAAGCCCCCTTTACCGTTGACTTTTGTCTCAAATTGCTGTTTTTTGAGTCCGAGAATTTTTTTCCTTCTATGTTTTGCATTCGTATGTACCAGTCTGAGGGACGCCATTTTGTGATGAAGTGCAAAGATTGTGGCGCGTTCCATCTGAAACTCTAAATTCTCTCCCAGACTATACGAGGACACGCGAGTTAACGGTGAAGACACAAAGTGTTGGTCTCTTCTTTATTATCGAAATGATGAAAAGCTTTCTCGCAGTACCTTTAAATTCGAAAAACTGCTGTCGCTTCGTTATCTTTCCTTTTAACCCAACCGCGGCCATTCATGTGTTATGTTGCCAATAACAGTTGATTTTTTATTCGATGGGCGTAACATACTGTTCAGGATTGGAACATGTGTAGAAGAAAAAAGTGCTTCTAGTCAAGTACTCCAGGCTAACGCTTTTCATGGATGAAATACACGAGAAACTTGCGATTCTTCAAATGTGAACAAAGGCACGAACCAATAGTTCTAGCGATATGAATAATTACTGCCAATGACATAAGATGGCCGATGCACGGTCGGTGAAAAATCGAAAAAGATGATATCACTTTAGTGCACGAATTTTATTTTGCATTAGGAACTGGTCAGTTTTAGGTTAATGTCTACTGCAATTGCGTGTATCCGTTTAGATATGCACTTCGTTGAAATGTTCTTCATCCATTTACCGAGAGAAACATCTGCGTTCTTAGCGATTTTGTATTATTTATGAATGTTCATTTGTTGTTCTATCGGAGTTCCCCCGGCCACGGTTGAAATCTACAACCCCAGGATTTAGTGTCAGTTTCAAATGGAAATCTATCAATAATGATATGCAGTTCTCCGTGCTTGGTTGTAAATTTTCGGCGAGGCTTCAGTTCATATGGTTCGTAGTATTACCGTGACGCATGCAAACCATCAGCTGAGGCCAGCGTTCGATGAGCGAAAACAACAGAAACAATCTTAATCGTAGAAAATGTTGGAAGTGGTTAATTTTGCTCAAAAGGTATCCATTAGGTAGACAACGCCTTGCAAGCGCTAGGTCACTATGGAGGTGAAATGATCGCCACATGTGCTGTAAAATTATAACTTCCCCTATTCAAGTTCCTAAGAAGACCTCCGTTTTTTAACTTGTTGTCTTCGATTTTCAGGACGAACTAAAAGAGGCCCTGGTAGACCTAGAACCTCAGACAGTGCGGTGAGTCATTTGACGTTTTAGGTATTTTCAGAACGTTACAGTGGTCCATCCGACAACCAATCGTTTAGATATTTTACCTTGATTTTTATTTCCTATAATGGATCTTTTGTTGCCCTCCAAGCGTTTCCGTAGTGAGTCTCTTCCTACTTGCATTTCAATTTTTTGGGCTAATTGCCAGTACTAGTGAATTTGTTATGCTTTTTAGAGCCTTGAGTACAGCTGTAGATTCCAGATTCTATCATTGTTAGGAAAGCAATGTAATGAGCTCCTGTAGAAAATAGCTCATATATACATATACATATACATATATAGAGCTGGTACATGATCCTCGACTTTCTAGCTGCATGAAAGTTGATGTTATGCTTTCTGGTAGTTTGGATCATCTTTTCTTATGTGCTTCTTAAATTTGCTGCTAATTTTAATTCAGCCATTTCAAGAATCAGATATTTTTTGATATCCATGCTTGTGTTTGCAGCTGATTTTTCCTGTTAGGCTTCTATTTCATAGGTAATATTGCTACTCCCAGTAAATTAGTGGAAATAGACTTAAAGTATTTCCTGTTGAGGTTTCACAGCTGACTGCAAGTACGTTGTTAGGAGGTAATGGACATATAAGAAAAATTACAAGTTTCCATACTCAGCATGGAATTTACTTCGAAATTTACTGATGTTTATAGGTTTATAAGCCAATGTATGGCATTCTTTCTCAAGAAAGGTCATAACAATCCCATACTTGTTTAAGACAACAGGGCTGTGAAAAATATGTTTGTCAGCTTGATAATCTTTTTGTTGTGTTTGGTAATTAAAAAAGAAATAGCTTTAAATATTTTTGTTTGGCAGTCACAGATGTCTATTTCCATTATGATTTGAAGATTTCCTTGTAATTGTTAGAATCAGACCATTTAAATTACTGTCAGCCCAAATGAGTGGGCTGGCAGCAATTTGCTGCCTGTTACTCTATTTATCCTGCCAACTGTTGTGAAACATTTTGACTGAGGTGTATTGTACAGGAAGCATAGAGGAAGTAATTGGTATTGCTGTTTGGAGGTGTATTGATTTTAGCACACAAAATTCAATATGTCAAAGTTTTCAAAAAATGTTATACACATGTATTAAAAATTCCCTTGTACATGATCTGCACTATGATTTTGAAAGGACTAAGGTAATTTTTCAGAGAAAGGTTTCACTATGAGATGGATACAGTTCAACTGATAATTTTAGACAATGTAGTTATTTCTTGTTGTTTACATCCCATCCACTGAACTAGGGCCAAAAGCATGCCAGCCTTAGCTTGTGATTAATTACTTGTACAAGTCATTTAAAATCGTCTGACATAAACAGTGTCATTCTCCATGTTATTTGTAATTTTGTTTACTTACGTTACTGAAGTTTTGTCTAAATTGATTTTGATTTAAAAGCTGGTTTTAATTCTTGTTATGCCTTTTTCATTTCTAAATTTTATGTATCCTAAAGGTGGATATTGTCATAATACATTTTATCTGGAGACATGATTTTCTGCAACCTTGTTTAGTGTTTGTTTAATCTTGTACCAGGGACAAAAGCAATATTTATGTACTTAATTTGAGGTTCTTCAGCCATTTCATAAGTGCATTATATTTCTATTTCTTTTATGACTCTTAGCCGTTTTTAGTAGCAGCGTATTCCTGATATGCACCAACAACATTATAAAAAGATTGCTGCTTTTTCTATCCTTACATTGAAAACTGCTTTAAGCCTGTGTTGTGTGTTCCATTACTCCTAATGTAAGTGTGTATTACATTTGAAGATAATAAAATAATGATAAGTAATGTATGCAAGGGGACAAAATTGTAAATAAAGCATGCACAGCAAAAAATAGAGATGTTTAGTATTTGAAAAGGAGAAAAAGGCAAATAAAGGTCAGTTTGGGTGTATCTAATATTTGTTCCTATATATGTACTCTAAAACACCAAAATTTTTCCAGTCAAATTACTGTTGTTTGGGGCCTCTTATAAGTGACTGTGACCACTTTTTGGAGAGACCATTTCAAAATTAACTGACTAATCTGGTAAAATTAGGCCCTTGTTTATCAAAATAACTGTGATAAAAGAGCTGTCACAGTTCTATTAACAGATTTGGGAGCTTTCTTTGGAAAATAAAGGTCTGAAACAAGCGCAAGATCGCATTGTGGAAATGACTGTAAACAAACCACCATCTTGGGTCATGCCTGATGAAAAAATGCTGCACCTTATAAGTGAAAAAAATACAGTTATTGAATCTTCTCTTTGTTGTTGTTGTTATCTTCATCAAACAGCAGTCACTGAGTCCTTATCCAAACTCACCATTAACACCAGACTCTGAAGAAAGTTTCATCATGAGTATCAGAGAGGGGGGACGTTCCACTAGAGTGCGAAACAGAGCAAAACCTCAGCCAGCCAAAAAGACCAGGGTCAATGCTCAGAGGTATGTAGTGTACAACAAAAACATCATCAACTACAACAGTCTATAAATTTTTCTTAATTTCTAGTCAGACTGACCCACAATGCCAGTGCTAGTTCACTTCATTCAACTGTACTGTGTGCACTTAATCACAGTAGGCCACCAAGTTTATTGGAAAATAACGAGTTGTCAATTGATTTTTAAGTTGATGTCACTGACAAGATAGGTTTGTCACAGGGCTCGACGTTGCGACCTGTGGGGTTGCCAATGCGACCCGATTTTACTCAGTGGCGACTAAATTTTCACGCCTGGTCGCCAACCTGGCCCCCAAGATAGCTGATTTTCTTCTTTGGGAAAACGAGCACTAATGATAATCTCAGTGTTGTCCTTTACAAAACTTGCGGATAGCTAACGGTTTTTCTAACGCTCTAATGTTTTGCCTAAACACTTGAACAGTTTTCCAAACCCTCTAACAATTTTTCTAACTGCTTTAACAATTTCTTCTAACACTCTAACAGATCGTTCTTATGATCTAACAGTTGGTCTGTCTAACGTTTTACTTTTACTTGAAAGAGGATTGTGAAAATCGCTAGTGATGAATTTGACAGAAGTCTTACTGACTTTCGGGCAAATCGATGGCAATTCTTAACAGTTCGTCCCGTGTTTCTCCGGGATTGACTTTAAGCGCATCTATCAAAAACTATTTCTTTATGTTGAACATGTATCTCGCTTGCAGACTTGATAGCAGGTTAGTCTGACTGATTAAAGTTTAAGCTATTCGAGAACAAACAGTGCTCATTTCTCAAGCTTCTTGGAAACAACTTTATACAACTTTTTGTTGAACATAAAGACCCAAATAATAGCCCTGCTGTTTTTTATTGACTTCTAATAAAGTACCGTTGAAGTCATGCTGTTTATCGAACGGACTTCTGAGGAAATCAACTTCTTTGCCCGAAAAAATTAGCGATGTTTCCCCTTTCTGAAGACTTTCGATCACGTGCTGGGCAACAATTTCACCGATGTTCATTTCTGAACATGCAAATACATGGGACACAAAACAAATGTGTGCGGATTTTGTTCTTTAATAACCCAAATAAGTTTTTTGTGATTCCTAAAGTTTGTTTGTCTAAATGTGTATTCCATTTCCTAAACCTTAAGCTTGAATACCTTGTTGAGGAGATTTACGCTTGAGTGCGGGCTCATTTGCCCGAAAACACCGGCTGGTAATCGAGCCTCGAGCTAAAACCATTCAAAAGAAAGTCCAAAAGGAAGTCTAACGCATCCTTTCCTGTTAAGGCTAAGTAAAAGTTTATTGTATTACATGAATTCTTAAATTTAATTTTGGCACCTAGAATACTTGTTTTGGCGACCAAAAATAAAAACTTGGGGGCCAGGTGGCCCCAAGATTTTTTTCTGAAAGTCGAGCACTGTGTCACTCATGTGTTTAGCCACCTCCTCTTGGGGAGTAGCAAGACCAGACCCAAGAGAGTGGTGGAAACTGAACCTGCACTGTTAGTTGCTCCTCTTTTTTCCAACCAAGAAAATGATAAGCTTTGGAAACGCAGTTTCATCTCACAGTGGTTTGATTCCATTGAAAACCTCCCCGAAAAAAAGAGGGGAATTGCTCTGGGCGATCGTGAGTAAGAAGAATTTTATTAACTTGCATTCAGCTGCTTTTGTTACAATTTTTGCGTGTAATTTGGTCCATGCCTACAAATTTCGCATTTTTCAAAAAACTGCTCAATAAAATTTTTTATAAATTTGAAAATCCCGAGATCAATTGTCAATAAATATACCCTGCAAGTTTCAAGAACATTGAAAACAGGGAAGGCTTTTAAATAGGGCCTCAAATAGAACCAATTTTCTCCCCAGATTTTGTGTTTACAAGTGAGCGTCCACATTATTCACTGGCATTGTTTTCAAGTTTCATATGCACGTGCAAATTTAGCAAAAAGATAGAATTTGCATCAAAAAGGACCCTCGGTTAAATCTCTGGAATATGCTAATAACCGGGTAAAGAAATTAGTGATATATTATAACATCACAGCAACTCTTTGTAAGAGTTTCTGTGATGTTATAACCCAAGTAAGATAATTAAGTGTAACACCCTGCAATATGAGCCGTGAGGTTCACCTTCTCGGCCCTCACTGCTATCTGTGATACAAGCCAATTATTAGCATATTCCGGATATTTCTTCTGAAAGTAATCGAGAGTTCTTTTTGATGCAAATTTACTACTTTTTGCTAAATGTGCACGTGCATATGAAACTTGAAAACAATGCCAGTGAATAATGAGGACGCTCGCTTGTAAACACAAAATCTGGGGGGAAAATTGGTTATATTTGAGGTCCTATTTGAAAGCCTTCCCTGTTTTCAATGTTCTTGAAACTTGCAGGATATATTTATTGACGATTGATCTTGGGATTATCAAATTTATAAAAAAATTTATCGAGCGGTTTTTTGAAAAATGAGAAATTTATAGGTGTGGACCAAATTACGTGCAAAAACTGAAACAAAAGCAGCTGAATGCAACTTAGTAAAATTCTTCTTTCTCATGATCGCCCAGAGCAATTCCCCTCTTTTTTTGTAGGAGGTTTTCAATGGAATCAAACCACTGTGAGATGAAACTGCATTTCCAAAGCTTATCATTTTCTTAAAAAATTAGCTAATTGTGTGGATAGCATGCTATTTCGCTGTTTTTATGATGCTTAAAACTTCGTTTCAAAATATTTCGAAAACGCTCTCATAGAATTTGTTAAAACTTTGCCATAATCGAGGCAATCGTGGCAGGTACATACTCCCTTAAGTGATTTCTCAAAAAAACTCCTGGTAGAGAGAAACACTAAGATAAATAAAAAACGTAATGGCGTCGTTACGTTGCCATGGCGACTCTGATTGCGATAAAACCCAAATCATAAGAAATTTTCATCTTTATATAATACAGTTGTGGTAACCTTTTCCCCCTATCTTTACTCATGGCGGTGTAGTTAATGCTCAAACTTGGGAGGTATCCCCCCAAAAAATCCAGTCGAGCCACCTTAAAGTCACATCACTGATCCCTGTTTTCAACGCATAGTTTTCCAGCTGATACAGCCAAAATAGCCTGCGTTTCTAATGTGAATTTGGCCAATTATGAAAAAAGACTTCTTGGTCATTGAACTTCCTTTCTTCCACAGAGGAATTTTTTTGCTCTAGGAACCATTGTGGTTTTTTTATTTCTGTGTCTCTTATTTCACTTTAGTTTGCTTTGTATTTTTTTGTAGTAAGTTGAAATCTCCTATCAAATCCTCACCCATTGGTTCATGCACTGGGCGCACTCATGAGAACCATGATATCAGTATGGAACATGGAAATTTGATGGTAAGGAAAGTTTACTGTGATACAGTTCCAAGGCTGCAAATAATTTTTTTTTCATAAGCAGGTCACTTGTCAGGTCAGAGACCAGACCTGACCTGACAAGGAAACAGTCTGGTTGGACAAAAGAAATTCCAAGTGAAAGAACAAAATTAAGAATTCAACAAAACAACCTATTTCACTGCCTTAAATGCACAATATTAATCACAGACAGGGGCTGAAACAGTTGTATTAGTTCACTGATCAGTCTTCACTGACTTCGCACTAAAGAAGATTCTCCTCAGAAGATTCTTCTGATGAACTTTCATCAGAAGAATCCTCTTCTGATGAACTTTCATCTTTGAGATGAAGGCGTTTTGTCGGGACCCCTTTTTTGTAGGCTTTCCTTCTTTTCTGATTTGGCGGAGTGAAACAAACAGTTGCCATCTACAGTCGCCCTGCAAGCAAGAAATCCACTAGCTTCATCTTCCAAAGTAATGTTGTCCGGAATAAGTGTTTGGCCAACCTCATCCTTGTCAATCATTTCTGGATTTTAGATTGACTCCCTTTGTTTTATCCAGCGGGAAACTTGATCGTATTTGTTGGAGAGAGATTTACAACAGCTTTGTTTTTTCTCCATGAAACCTTGGTCAAGATGCTTCTTCATAGATATTGAATCAGTTTGTGGGTCGCACTGTAACTGCAAAAAATCCATTTTTGCCGTCAAACTTGAACTGAAACTCAAACAACCAAGTAATATGATCAAGCGAACAATTGACTCATACGCGACTGCCGACACAATTTTCTCTCTCACTCTCTGTTTTCCCGCGCAAATGGAACAAACAGCTGTAATCAGATATGCCGGGTAAAAACCAAATCGGACGTTTAGATCATGCAGATTTGTCACAAATATCCAAAACAATGTAAAAACACACCCTGTTACTAGGTTGTTATAGTTTATATATGCCCTTGCCTTTGTAGGGTTAGAATGTCTGTTTTACGATTGAAACTGTAAACTTGGAACAGAAGTGAACGGTGATGCAATCGTGACCACGAAGAGTGACTAATTGTCGTTCGTCTTTTGACAAAAATGATTGTCCATTTAGTTGGAAGCAGTATTATTTCAAAGCCTCCTGAGTGCACTTACTGTTGTTTAGGACAAAATACACTTTGGAATCTTTTATAATCTTTTTGTCTTAGAAATCTGTAACACAGGGCTTCTTTATATACACAATATATCAGTAAATGGGACTGATTCACAAATGCAATAAATTCCGAAAAAAACTTGTGGAATGGGTCTTATAGTCAAAGGAACAAAATGAAATAAAATAAATAGGATTATTAAACCTGAGTCAGGTTTGGTTTGATGAAATTAATAAATCTGGAGTCTTGATAGTTTTTAAATGTAACTTCACAGAAATAAGAGCACCCAAACTGGCATGCCTACAATTCGTCGCCGCAAAAATAGCGATAAGCGTTAAGCTGAATTCTTTACTAGTACAATTAAACAAAAACTTAATTCTGATTTGCTTTTTCATAGCAGATTATTATCTTTTGATTGTCAATTTGTGTTTAGCCAAATAAGAGAATAATGTCTTGCCACAAGCGTCATTAAAGTATGATAATTAAAAGTTTAATTTGGATCAAAAGTGCCCGGTCAGAGTGACAGACCAGACTAATATTTTGCCGGTCAAAACGTCAAATTTACCGGACAATTGTCCGATGACCGACTGTTATTTGCAGCCTTGCAGTTCTTTTGAGCTTGCCAATGATAAAAGTAAAATATTTTCTGTAGAAGCCCAGGAACATTTTTTATATGACCAATAATGTAATTCAGCTGCTCCATATGCATATCTTGTGAGAATGTTAAAATGTTGTTGATTTTTTTGTTTACCACAGGACATGTCACCTTACTCTGTGTCTTTACATGGATCAGGACAATTGCTGTTTGAAAATTTAAGTTCTGATGCTGTTAGCCAAAAAACAACAGGCATAGAGGATGAACTGTAAGATCTTCTACATTAATATTAATTTTTTTGCTATCTTCATTATTAAAAAAAGGCTTGTACTAGTACAATTACACTACAACATTTGTTTTGCTAAGATTTTTGGATGGCTAAATGTCAGACATTTATTCTTGTCTAAAACTCAAGGTTGTGCTCAATGAAAAATTGAAGGATAACAGAGAACTTCTATGAAAACGCTAAGATTTCCTTGTCGCACAAGAGCAAAAGAGGCTTGCATCTGCTTCCTGGATGACAGTGGTCAACTTGACTTTTTAGCTGTTATTTTTTTTTGTTTTAGAGCAAGGAGCAAAGTTTGTTCATTCTGCAATTGTGGTGTTGAGATGCGTATGTTTCATGGGAAGCTCCAGAGATATGCACCAACTCCAGGCTTCAATCCCAGCAAGAGACTTCAAAGCAGACACCAACGACAAAATAGTGGCTGCGAACCGTTTAGAGACAAGCTAGACTTAGAGCCTTTTGATAACAGAACTTGTGTTGAAGAGCAGCGTGAGCCTGAGCCTATTATAACCAGACGTGGTCCTGGAAGGCCCCCAGGGCGTGGCAGAAGGAAGGGAATTGTTGTAGTTGGTTTACCTCTAAGATCTGCTAATCACGAATTAACACTTGATAAGACCTCTTTTGGCACTGTCAAAGAAAAAGATCTGAGCGATATTTTTGAGGAGGATGGCTACACATGGGCTCATCATTGTTGTGCAGCTTGGTCTGAAGGAGTTAGCCAGACAGATTCTTATGATTTAATAAATGTTGATAAGGCTGTTGTCAATGCTTTGTCGGAGGTAAGAAATTCTTTTACCTACTTTAATTTCTTTAACATGTCCTTTTTAAGTTGGGTTCTTGCTGATACTGTGACATTTTCAGCTGTGGAATTTACATGTAGATCATGCAACAGTGTGTTATTGTGTGGAGGGCTCTTAGCTGCAGTCATGATAAGACTTGGTGGAAGTTTGGCTTATTTTTGGCTATTAATGTTATTTCTTAGTCATTTGTACTGATGTGTTGTACATATACTACATAATGTGTTCAGATACCACTAAAATTGAAACTTTAACCAGCTAGAACAACCCTCCAAGTTGCGACCATTTTGGTCGCCATGGCACCTAAAATTTTGGAGCTGGCGACTTGATTTGTAAAAAAGTTTCCTGAAACCAAAAGAATTGGTTGCCAAATGGCAACCAAGCAGAAACTTTAACTTGGAGGGTTGCAGAATTGCACAATTTGATATCATGTCAGTGTGACTGCTATAATCGTGGCAGCCCTAACAACCCTCTGGGTTGAGAATGAGTTTGCCACCTTGGAAGAATTGTATCCACTCCAGGCAGTGTTTGATCTCCAATAGAGCAATGGTTGTTGATCTAGCCTGCGAAAACAGATGTTTCGCCTTACTCAGCTCTGCTGGGGGACGTTTTGCAAGGAGGGACGTCTGCAACTCAGTGACAGAAATTCCATACTGATGATGTAAATCAATGTTTCATAATAAATTCAGTAGTCATGGGGTTTCAAATGCAAATATGTTCAATTTTACGTTTCTCCTGGTCAATTTTGGTGAAGTGTTGTGTTCATTTGCTAACAAGCTCCAGGAAAACTCAAATGCTTTTTCTAGAGAAATATATATGTTACAGGTCAAATTTATTTTTAGGTTAATTTTTTTTTAACCTAGTTTACTTTTTTAAACCTAGTTTATATTTGAAATTTTGTCTGTCATTCGTAAACAATGGCTAGAACAATATAACTACTCCGACGTCCAATCAGCACTTATGACTGGATTCCGGACAGATTTTATCTCATCAGTGTGGAATTTCTGTCCCTGAGCTGCAGACATTCCTCTTCACGAAATGTCCCCCAGTGGCAATTAGGGAGGAGAAACCTGTTTTTTGACAGCCATTGTTGGCCATGTTTTTAACTTTTTAACAAATGGGAGTTATACTCTCTTAGTGCCAGATTGGTGTCTGATGATGCACCATAAGGGCTACAGAACAGGACTTTGATTTTGATCTATGCTTCTGGAGCACAGTAAGAAAGTATGGAGTTAAAACAAAATGTAACTTTAAACCATCATGTTCCTGCCCCAACCATACAAAATGGAATTCTTTTGAAAAAAATCATTTACTGATAAAAAAAATTCATCTACTTACTAGTTAATTATTTACCTTGTTGTATTTGTTCTTTCTGCAGCAATGTAATCATTGCAATCGATTTGGTGCAAGTGTTGTTTGTCAGATTCCACGGTGTGGCAAAACATATCACTATCCCTGTGCAGCTAGCAGTGGCTCCTTTCAGGTTTGTCTAATTTACTAATTTTGTATATGTGGATATATTATTATCCTTAATCTGACTTTATCAGGGGGTTCATTAAGGTTTTGAACAGGAGGGCAACTGAGTTTGATACCCGGGCAAAGAATTGGCAAGGCCTGGAGGGCCTTGTCCCCTAGGGGGGTCCGGGGGCATGCTCCCCCGGAAAATTTTGAAATTCTATAGTCACAGGGATGTGTTTTCCTGCATTTTGAAGCTGCAGACAATGACTTTCAACAACCAAAAAAAGATAACTTTTCTAAACAATTCAATCATGATTTGATACCAATACCCACCACACAAATTGGACTTTTTGGTTCTCTTTCAATAGCACTGCTCATAATAATCTTTACCTCAAAATCACTGTCAGCATCTGAGCCGTAATCTATTGAATGCATTCTTTTCTTGGCGGCCATGCTCACGTGCTCGCAACACTGATACGTTTCAGGTGGTCGTTTATGAAGCACAGTTCTTTTCGCAATGTGTTATGGGGCGATTCTTGTTTTTGACACATAACGAACGAGGGGATTTCATGCCGCGTGTAATACAGTGGAAATTGCACGGCAAAGTATGTTTTACACTCGAGACTCGTCAAGAAAAGGGCACGATTGTAACTTGAAACTGTTTTTGATCGCTCCTTGTATTAAAAAGAAGTTCTTTGAGATGTAAAGCAGCTGGGCAAAGTCGTGTTCACAGCCGGTCAATTTGCCCGGTGCCCGGCCCTTAATGAACCCCCTGCTTTATAGATTAAATAGGTGTTTTTTCATTTGCATACGTGTAAGAATTAATTGTTTTGTACATACTTTCTAGGACATTAAATCCATGACAATGCTGTGTCCAGATCACTTGGAAGATGCAGGACGTCTTGGTAAGACGACTCTAGGTTGCCTCTTTTTTTAGAGAATTGAATTGAATTAATGGTTTCAAACCTTTGTATGTCTGTAAATAGAGTTTTCAAAACAGGATATTTCATTATATCCATAATCAGTTTTGTGATGTTGTAGCATAGGTTCCTTTCATCTTTTAGGATAGTCTATTGCTTCTATTTCACTAATTGTTTTTTCTATGTGCTCCTCTACATGAAGAATCACATTAGGTTGGTGTACTTTTCATTTTTAATCATCTTGCATTTTTTTCAGCGGGTAGTGAAGCAGTGTGTGTCCTTTGTGGAGAAGCTAAAGATTTTGCAGAGCTAATTTTTTGCACAAGCTGTGGCCGTCATTATCATGGTCGCTGCTTGGAACCATCTGTTGATTTGACATCTGTTATCAGGATGGGATGGCAGTGCCCGGATTGTAAAGTTTGTCAGGGTTGCAGGTTTGTTATACAATGTATTTTTGCAAAACCAAATTAAGTATGTTTTAGACAATGCAGAATTTTTCCCAGAAGAGAAAAAAACTGACCTAAACTTACGAAGGAAGTTCGGCAATCAATTAGCACCATGGCCAACAAAATGTTTTAAGACACAGCATTACTCTAAAGAGTGCCAGTTTCAAATTATCACTTCCTCTACTGCCTCTGAATAAGTGCTGCATCCTACTGGCAACAATGCAGCATTAACTTTGACATGATTACTGTTCAAATGGTAAATGTAGGCCACTGCGAGTAATAACATAGTACCCTCAAATTACTGTTGATAACATTACAGTTGACTCCTGATAACTCAAACCTTCTAGGCAAATTGAAAAAAGTTTGAGTTATCGGGAGGTTGAAATTATCAGGAAGTTGAAGCTAAAAAGCTGGGAATAAGAAAATGATCAAATGGGATGGTGAAGGATTGGAAGTATCATGCACACTTCATCTCATGGACCCACAACAATGCTTGATAAATTAGCATACAGGGCTGGACACTGTAATTGAATTGGACTGACAAAAAGGTCAACACAAAGAAAACACAGTTGTTTTGAAATAAATTCAATTTTTCAGACTGCAGTACCCTTTTTTCGACTTTTCACTCACTTAAAACATGGTTTGATTTATTGAGGGTAAAATTATATAGAAATGATCTGAAGGGAAATAAAAATTACTTCGAGTTAGCAGGAGGTTTAACAAGACAAAGTAAATGAAAGAAAGATTATGTAGTACTGAATTACTCACAAATAGAAAGATTTAGTAAGTGTTCAATTTCAAGTTGGAAAGTAAGTTCCTTAATGCTTTTTTTAAGTAAATGCATTCTTGAAATGACAGTGATATCCGTATTGAGTTGACATGAATGAAATGCATACCAATGTCTACTTGGTATGGGACCCTGCAAAGTGAATATAGTGGGACATAAAACAGTTTTTACTCTGCGTAGCCAGTGTACTACGGATTTTGCCAAGGACTTGGTAAATTAACTTTGCAGGGGGTTCATTAAGGGCCAGGCACCGGGCAAATTGACCGGCTGTGAACACGACTTTGCCCGGCTGCTCACAGGCGGACCAAGCTCATTGTGTGAGTTTAAAATGGCCGTGAATATAAAGGATTTGTATGGGAATTCAGGTAAAAGATTCAAATCGATAAATACTCGCTAGAATGTTTAATAAAATACAGCTTACCGTATTTACTTTGCTTGCTTTTGTTCGCTGTGTGGTTATTTTCCCGATCCATTGCAATTTAAGCGATTTTCCTTAACCCCGAGTTTCAACTGTAAGAGAAAGGACAAGGCTGCACACTCCAGTTTGGGATGCCCCATGCGAGAGGCGAAAAATCCTCAGCTTGAAATGGCCAAGCAGCCAAAAATCCAATGCCGAATCCAAGCCAATGTGTCCTTGTTTCATTTCATCTCATTAGCTGAGCAATCCGGCCACTGCAACCGACGCCAAGCGGCAGTTTGTTTTCCAAAATCCAAGACAAAACAACGCCGAAGGGGCGAGTACATTTTCACCACGACACACGACCGTTGAAAACCCTCTTGGTAACCCTGCCTCCTCTACAAACTAAGCCTCACCCGGGTACCACACCGTCACTTGTCATCGACAATTTTTAATTCATCAGTTGCTAGCTCATGATGAAGAAAGTTCACAAGTTCAAACTTTCTTCTACTCGACATACTGGCTTCATCCCAAATAATCACGTCAAGAACTTTTACCCTCTCTCGAATTAATGAATTTCCAAGCGATCTGTCTACGAGTTGACGCCAGGACAACTCCGCAGTTGAGAGCCGCAGTTGAGAGATCAAAAGGAGGGAACAGTCGATGCTGTGCCGCTATCAAAAACTTGGCAGGCGATCATATCACACCTACAATTTTTCCACTTGCCTTGAAACAACGAATGATCTGTTTTACAACTTCACTTTTCCTTACTCCGCCTTGTCCAGTAATAAATAGATTGTGGGCTGCCTTGGCAAAATCTACGATTTCCTTCTGGTCACTATTGAGTTGTATCCTGGAGCAAATTAAATAACATCCTATTACCTGGAATCCCGATGTGATTCACCAAAACAACGTGCGAAATAAATCAAAGCCAACAAGAGCATAAATGAAAACCCTGGAAAAATCGACAAGAAAGTTAATACTTACATAGTTTAGCTTAATTTCACATCATCAAAAGGACGGACGAAATGAAATGGTACACAATTAAACATGAATGTCTTGACACCGAAACAATATTGCGTTATGAAGCAATGGTTTTCCTCTGATTATCGAATTTGTAAACATTTCCGGCGCGAATTTCGTCAATTGGGCGATTGGGACAATGACCTCTTGTTAAATCTACCCGAGGGGAGCCGGGGTTCGAATTACAAATTGTCGATGACAAGTGACGGTGTGTTACCTGGGTGAGGCTTAGTTTGTAGAGGAGGCAGGGTTACCAAGTGGGTTTTCAACGATCGTGTGTCGTGGTGAAAATGTACTCGCCCCTTTGGCGTCGTTTTGTCTTGGATTTTGGAAAACAAACTGCTGCTTGGCGTCGGTTGCAGTGGCCGGATTGCTCGGCTAATGAGATGAAATGAAACAAGGACACATTGGCTTGGATTCGGCATTGGATTTTTGGCTGCTTGGCCATTTCAAGCTGAGGATTTTTCGCCTCTCGCATGGGGCATCCCAAACTGGAGTGTGCAGCCTTGTCCTTTCTCTTACAGTTGAAACTCGGGGTTAAGGAAAATCGCTTAAATCGCAATGGATCGGGAAAATAACCACACAGCGAACAAAAGCAAGCAAAGTAAATATGGTAAGCTGTATTTTATTAAACATTCTAGCGAGTATTTATTGATTTGAATCTTTTACCTGAATTCCCATACAAATCCTTTATATTCACGGCCATTTTAAACTCACACAATGAGCTTGGGCCGCCTGTGGGCTGCTTTACATCTCAAAGAACTTCTTTTTAATACAAGGAGAGATCAAAAACAGTTTCAAGTTACAATCGTGCCCTTTTCTTGATGAGTCTCGAGTGTAAAACATACTTTGCCATGCAATTTCCACTGTATTACACGCGGCATGAAATCCCCTCATTCGTTATGTGTCAAAAACAAGAATCGCCCCATAACACATTGCGAAAAGAACTGTGCTTCATAAACGACCACCTGAAATGTATCAGTGTTGCGAGCACGTGAGCATGGCCGCCCAGAAAAGAATGCATTCAATAGATTACGGCTCAGATGCTGACAGTGACTTTGAGTAAAGATTATTATGAGCAGAGCTATTAAAAGAGAACCAAAAAGTCCAATTTGTGTGGTGGGTATTGGTATCAAATCATGATTAAATTGTTTAGAAAAGTTATCTTTTTTTGGTTGTTGAAAGTCATTGTCTGCAGCTTCAAAATGCAGGAAAACACATCCCTGCGACTATAGAATTTCAAAATTTTTCGGGGGAGCATGCCCCCGGACCCCCCTAGGGGACAAGGCTCTCCGTGCCTTGCCAATTCTTTGCCCGGGTGTCAAACTCAGTTGCCCTCCTGTTCAAAACCTTAATGAACCCCCTGACTTTGAACATGAACTTTGCAGGCAACCTGGTGATGACAGTAGGATGTTAGTTTGTGACTTGTGTGACACTGGATATCATACGTACTGTCTGGATCCACCCATGAGCACTATACCTAAGACAGGATGGAAGTGTCTGGTTAGTAGCTATTATTACCATTCATTCATTGAAATCATGATTTTCAAACCTTGTTGAAAAGTGGAGATTTGGATTGTATTCTTGTGAGGGTTCAAAAGTTAAGGTAAAATTTCATTGTTTTACCAGGGGAAGGAAAGTCTGGTTTGTTTCAAATAATCTTTAGATTTGAGGAGCAGAGGAATGAAGGGGTTAGTTTCAAAAGAATCTGTGGTGGTGCATTAGTAGGGGAATGAAATACAAAGATTTGGTTTTATTATTGAGTTGGTAGGGTAGGTTTGCCATAGCAGGGAAATAGACAAGCTTATGTTTCAGTGCTAGCCCCTTCGTAAGAGCCATTTTGCTCTGACAAAGGGTTAGCACTTAAAATGTCAACTTCTTTACCTACCCATGGTGGCTAATCTGCCTTATCAACTCTGTTGAGGAAACCAAATCTTTGACAGACAGACGGCTTGATAGATCAGTATTGAAGTGTTTTTATGAAGATTGCATACCAAGATTATTGTGGTAGTTGACATAACCAAGACACAATTCTGTTTATTTCCTTAACAGAGTTGTCGTCGATGTGAAGACTGTGGGTCAAATACCCCTGGAGGAGGACCTACATCACGTTGGCACCATAACTTCTCTGTCTGCGACAGTTGTTATCAACAGCGCAACAAGGGCCTGTTTTGCCCACTGTGTGGGAGAGCCTATAGACAGTTCACTGATGTTGCTATGGTACAGTGTCTCTCTTGTGAAAAATGGATTCATGCCAGCTGTGATGATATCGACAAAGACGATTATCAAAAGTATAATAGCAAAGATCTTCCTTACTTCTGCCCTACCTGCAAGCCAAAGAAAGGTTCTCTACAGCTATTGGTAAGCAAGGGGTTTGTTGGTATAGAGTCCATAGGGCAACATTGTCATTATTGTCTTTGACTGTTTCTCAATAGTCCTGATAATTACTAGGCCTAGAAATCTGTTTTGTTCACATTCGAGTTCAAGGTTTTAATAATTTTGAAAGTTATGTAATAAAACTATCAGCATGCAACACAAACCGGGGTGGTGGGGGGATTGGAACTGGCAGTACCTTATTTTAGATTTTAGGCTCCGTAAAGTGAACAGTTCTTTGAGAAGAGGGCCTTTGGGCTGAATAAAAAGAATGTTAACTTACAAAAAAGGTGGTGAGTCTGAGAGTCCTTTTTCATGGCCATTTATTTTTTTCATGAAATGTTAGAATAATATTAATTCAAAAAAGCTTTTTCTTGTTTTGAGTAATAATATATTCTTTGTTTTTTGGTGGCTTTAGGACAGGAATCATGGAATTGAACTTGGGTTTAATGATCAGCCAACTGATGTAGACATGCCATTTGACAACAATCCTGAAGAAGACAAACGTACATTGACGATTGCAGCTGGGTGTATGAGCCCGGTTAACATGGATGATGACCTTCTGCTATCTTCCAGTCTGGATGACTTAAATCCTTTACGACACTTTGATCCTGTGCTGGATGTCACTGACACAGAAACCATTCCAATTCCCAACCTTGATAACATTGAGCCAGAGAAAGTTCAGTTAAGTGAGAAACTCCCTGTGCCACTGGATGAAGAAATGGAAGTAGTTGTAAAGCCTGACCATGAACTGGACATGTTAGCAACATCTGCTGATCTTTCAGACTCCTGCTCATTGCCTTCATTTTCAGTGGTTGACAGACATTTGTCAGAACCTAAAGCACCCACTCCCTGCCACTATCAACATCACAACTCATTTGTCACCCCACCTAAGATATTAGGAAAAAGAAAGCTGGCTCCTGGCAAAGTCAAGGTTTGTTATGTAATGTGTCACAAAGTTAGAAGTGGGTGTTTATTCAATTTGGTTAGTGCTGCTTATTTCATAGAATTATTTTTTTTCATGTTTTTTTGTAGTCTAAGACTGGTGGAACTCCTGCACGGAAAAAGTCAAAACATGGTAAACCAGGTCGGCCACCAAGCAAACTGAAAAGTAAAGCTGCACCTCAGATGTCACCTGGCAAGGAAAATGTGGTGAGTATAGTCTCAGTTTCTATTTGGTTCAAGCACCCAGGAGAGGTCTGCAGTGAAAAATTGCATTTAAGAATAAATGGAATGTATAGAATGCTATTTGATCACTGGAGCTGTCTGGAGCTTCAGTCACTTGTAATTTGATCATGGACATTTTGACCTTCTACCATGTGAAACTTGGGCAATCGCAGCATGGGAGCAAGAGCCTTTTGACTTTTGATCGATCTGGCCCATGCTCTCTAACTTTTGGTTATTACTAGTTTTTTTAAAATAAAATTAATGACGTGCTATAGTCATGTGCATATGTTAGCATTGGAATTTGTAATTGGTTGTCTTGTGTAATTTTATTCTTAGTAAAATTTTATCTCCTTTTACAGGCAAGTGCTTCAAATGCTGTAGAACAGAACAACAAGGAAGAGGAATCTGAGAGCCTGCACACCACCCTGGTGCTGTTCTCTGCAGATGATGAATTTACCTCCAAACAGGACATGTGTCTGTGCTGTGGCAGTTTTGGTAAAGATGCAGAGGGACAGCTAATCATGTGTTCCCAGTGTGGCCAGTCTTACCATCCCTACTGTGTTAATGTTAAGGTAGTTACAAATATTAACAGTAACATTAAGATTTTCTGTTCTGTGGATCATTGTTAGTCATGTTCTTTAGAAATGAGGAGGGAACTGGGACAAGTTAACTTTTACTTAATAAACTCTTCCCATTGGCAGTGTTTTTGCAAAAAGGCTATATGCCGGGTACCACACAAAAGGTAATGGCAAAATTCTGGTGGCAGGGAAGTGCTTAAATCTAGGGGTAAGGGGACCAGGAGAGAAGCCTTCCTGGGGGGAGACAAGATCAAGTGGTACCGGGGGTAGCCACCCTAGACAGGAGTCCTGATCAGTCTCCTGGGGTGAGGCCCATATCCCCCAGTCACTAGGAACTAGGGGGAACCAGGAGGGGTGATCCTCCTGGGTGGAGTACAGATCAGGTCAGACCGGGGGTCCACACCCTGGAGTGGATATTTTTCCGGACCTGTCTCCAAGGGCTAAGCCTTACTGTGGGGTAAAGTGCAGCCAGGGGTTGCACTTCCCTGCCACTCCTTTTATTGGGAAATGAGACTGTAGTTCCACATCCCGGAACCTAATGAAGGAATGAGACCTAGTCCAGTATAATACCATAGTATAAATGATTAATCTAAAGAGACATATAGGTGTACAGAAATAAAATAATGATCTGCTTGGAATACGTTCTGGTTGTGTTAAATATGTAGGGTAACTAAGGAATAATTGAAGGGACTAAACAAAGGTTCCAGTCAGAGCAAAGGGAGGGTGGGAGGGAAAAACGCTGTTGTGAATGAACCGAAGCCCTAAGAGAACTGACTGGGAAAGGACAGTGTATGGCAAAAAGAGGAGCACATGTGCATGATGAGCATGTGATAATATGAATGGAACCTTTGTGGAGTCTAGTAGATATCTCATGCAAAGTTACAGTGGACTTTGCCAAAGAAGAAGGATACATTGTAATTGAACAACTAGTTACTGTTCATTGTTCTTTCTTTTACTTTGAACTAGTATCTACCCTTACTTAGTACAAAGGCTTATCCAAATGTTGCAGGTTGTGTGACATAAGGACAGAGACCTGATTGTTGCTAGTATGTCAATAAGTGCATGTGCTTTCATAGGGCCTAATTCTCAGGTTTATTAACATCAGTTTATGCCACCGTAAACTTGAACAAAGACCTCTGGCAGTTTTACTAGAGACAGGAAAAAAATAGCTATGGGACACATTTTAGCTCCAGGTCCCTTCTTCTTTCCCTTCTCATTTCTTTTTAGTAATAAGCAAAGATTACTTTGAAATGTGGACATTTAATTTTCAATGTATCTTATATTTAATATTTATTACTTGTATTTGATATTATCTGAAGCATTAAGAAAGGCTATTTTTGCACACCTGAAATGGAGTGTAGAGGCTAGAACTTATACAAAGTATTGGTTCAAGCCTGAAATGAAACTGCCTTTTTTATAGATCAACAAAGTCATCTTGACCAAGGGCTGGCGTTGTTTAGATTGCACTCTTTGTGAGGGATGTGGAAAGGGAAGTGACGAGGCTCGTCTTCTGCTGTGTGACAGCTGTGATATCTCTTATCACACGTACTGTCTCAATCCTCCTTTGGGTCATGTACCTCAGGGGGGATGGAAATGCAAATGGTGAGTAAATGTGGAGGTTTCCCCAGAAAATGTAGAGTAGGTGGCAGTAGATTTGAACAAAAGGAGCAGCACATCTCTCACACAGTTTAGACCTGTACATGGGGGTAGGTATTGGATGGGGATTGGCCACCTACCCTTGGGAAAATGGGCTGATTTAGCAACAGAATGGGAACATCAGTTGACAACAGCGCGCGCAAATCAAACAACTGGCTTGACCAATGGCTGAGTTACAAATTGGGCACTGGAAGTTGAGTTTAGTCCTTTCCGTGCGCTCTTCCGTCGTCAAATGACGTTCCCATTCTGTTGCTAAATCTGCCTAATATTTATTTTAGGGGCTGTGAAAAATGCATTTTCCAGTTAAAGAATTTTAGCTTTAGTAGTGGCATCTTTATTCAACTTTATTTGGCTTATCTCTGGAGAACAGTGAATGTGGCAAAATGCAATGTAGGCAGGGTCAGTTGTACTGCAACTGATTACTTGGTTGCTTTCATGTGTACCTAGCAGGTCACTTTGCTGATCATTGCAGATTTTCTTGTGTGCCCCATTACAATTATTTGAGATCTTTTGTTTGTCAATGTGTAACTTGAAGGATGGTGCCTTCAATTCTTACTGTGCTTTGAATTTACAAGGTCTGAGTTATTTTGCCCTCTGACAACTATTAAAAGTACATCTTAGCAAGGCTAATACAATTTAGTATCACTCAACAAGTGGACTAATGCAAATCCTGCATTTTGATTGGCTGCGCTTCTAGGGGCGCTATTAGTAATAGTCCTAAAATAGCAAAATTTGTCGGTTTTGAAAACTGACGAAAACAGTGGCAGCCATTCACATTTTTTCGACGTTTCAAATGAGTTTCTAGATAACTTGGTAGACAATTATAGACAATTTCAAACCAGAAAAGACTAAAAGAATAATGAGGTATGGAATGAAGATATTTTAATGGTAAGTTAACTTTTTTACTAGATGAAATTATGAACAATTAACATGGTTTCATTTTAAGCTACCATAAATTCAAAATAAATCACCGTATTTATTCGACTATAAGCTGAGCGATTTTTACACAA
This sequence comes from Porites divaricata, assembly GCA_038088405.1. Taxonomy (NCBI): domain Eukaryota; kingdom Metazoa; phylum Cnidaria; class Anthozoa; order Scleractinia; family Poritidae; genus Porites; species Porites divaricata. The sequence goes on from JBBMOI010000004.1 coordinate 10,080,525, forward strand.
ATTAAAACTGAAGTGAATTAAAATTTGGGCTCTAGAGGGGGTCTCGGCTTATAGACGAAAGTTTTTGAAAAAAAAAATTTTCCCAGTGCATGGAAACTCTACTAAATCGGAATGTATTTACTTATAAGCCGAGCTAAAGTAAAGAAATACAATATGCAATTGTTGCTGAATTCGAGAGTGCGACTGGATGGTAGTTCAAACCGCATCGGTGTCTCGTCCATGTTAAAGATTCTTGATAGGGAATAACTGTGACGCTGACGGGATGTGATTACAAATCAATGGAACATGAGTGTTTGCTGTTCCAAATCTTCTGGGAGACACTGAGCGAGTGTTGTTTTGATGCGAAGGCTGACGGAATGGCGGCGCTTCCATTGCTGGTACCAACCAAGGGACGCTTAAAACTCAGGATCATTGCTGAATTCTTTTGCCTTTAGACGTAGCATCAATCCACTAACAGCTATTCCTATACAAAACGAAGTGAGAATGTTTACTAAATGATCAAAAGGCTAAAAATTTGATGATGTGATGAATTTGTCTTCACGCTTGTGAAAACTGGCCAATGAGAATCTTTCATACACAATATGTTGTCACATGATACTACGATAGTTTTGATAGTCACACATTCAACTCACATTCACTCTGCAATCAGCTGATTGATTTATTTTGTGATCGTGTTTCTGTTGTTCGACAGAAAACTTACCTTGGCTTCTCTGCTCTGTAAACCATTCCAGTTTTCTTTGATCGAGCTCTGGATACTTCGGCGTGAAGCATCCCATCGTCTTCTGTTTCGCTGACAATTTAATCTCACCGTTGAAAAGGTTCGCTTGATCTTTCCTCCAGCAACGGACCATGGACTCACTGATGCCATATTCTCTGGCAATGTCAGAGTTATTTTCAACAGCTTCTGCTTCGGCGACTATTTTAAGTTGAAACGTGAGATTGTATGACGCGCAACGAGCCTTGGGCATGATGACAACTTGACTTGAAATAAACGATTGCGAACACGAGATTGTTTGGTAGGCAAGTTAGGTTTTCCCGTAGTTAACAATTCAGTCTTGTAATAATGAATGGGTCTCGGCTTATAGCCGGGTGTTTTCGATTTATTTTTGGTTCTTGTTATGCCGAGTCTACATGTTCAAAGTTTGGGGTCTCGGCTTATAGCCGAATAAATACGGTAACCTTTTTAACTCGTGGGTACGCGCGAGCGTACCACGAGTTATTGCAGGGACAGGGATATGCAAATGAGTCACTCGCTCACTTGTAGTAGACGTTTTCGTAATTAATCGGGTCCGAACACGAGAGCCTGAAGATCTATCGTTTCCAAAGAAGCATGCGCTCGCCGAAGTTCGGTGGCATCAAATTCCTCGCCAAGAGTGTGCATCGTGTGCTACAGCACGGTCAGAGGATAGAGGTCTTACCAAATTTAAGACACGCAGGAATCTTTCAGATAAGTACGATTGAAGAGCCTTTGACTCGTCCAGGCGTTAAACTTGACGAGAAGATGAGCATTTGCTCTTCCACTCCTTCAACTTCGATGCTGGCTTGATTTCATACCTTGTAGTAATGTAGTAGGTTATGTGTATGAATGAATGTATAATAAATAAAGGCACTTCTTCTTCTTCTTCCTCCTTATAAGGACTCCTTAAGATTACGGGGGGAAATGGATGTGATTTTGAGCATTAGCTTTAAAATAACAGCAGAAATCGAGATAAGAAAACATAAGCTTATGTTTTGCGTCCTATTTCGCGGAGGAGTTGTGTCAACTTTGTTGCGCATATGTTCTTTCATTGCCATGAAATGTGTTTACATTGTTTTTTACTGTCAGTAACCTGATTTCAATTAGCCTTAAATTTCATCCGATTGGTTTGAGTCATTTTTCAATCGGTTAAGTATGGCCACAGGGCCCAGAGGAGATGTGTTTGTCGTTAGAACATCAAAACCCATCGAAAACCTCTGAAAAATGGGTTATTTTGTTCGTGTTACAATTTTGTTAGTTGTTTTTTCGTTACACATTCTGTAGACTGCAAACCAAGAGACTGAGGGGTCGCAAGATCAGCTTATGGTATAAAACACGGAAATTGTCCATTTTTTTACTCGGCACTTCGTGCAGCAAGAAAAGTATTGTGCTTCCAGAACAAGGATAGTATATTTATAATCTGAATTTCTATCATTTCCTAAAATTTACTGTGGGAAAAGCAGAGGTGATAACTAATTGATTATTTTCTAAACAACGTACCCACGAGGTGACGATAGTCTTTCTTTGATTTGTTAAGTTTTTTTCAGTATATTGTCACATATTTTATTATAGAATGGTTTGCAGGCCAGAGAAAATTCAAAACAGTTATAAAAGAGATGGAGAAAGAAGAGTTAAATGAATGTCTCACAATGTTTCATGCTGCTGTCAGGCGAGAGGACAGCACTTACTTCAAAGTTCTGACTCTTCAAACAATCCGGGCAGCCATCGATCAATACTCAAGACAGCCTCCCAACGATATTTAGCAACATTAAAAGGAGACGTGAAAATCAAGGAAATGTTGGTTCTTCGGAGTACACCTCCAGGGTGATGTTACTATGAGTTTCGGAGCCTCTTTTTTCCCGAAAATCATGAAGGTGCTTTGACAGATAATCCCAATGAATCTGATAGTAAAATATTGGAGGTTCCTAATTCAAAGCACTGCCCGGTACTGATGAAAACCCGTCAAAGCTGCCTAAAACACCTGAATCCCAACCTGCAGGCTTTGTTTCAGTTACCAAGAGAAGTGTCAACAAAGTTTCAGCCACAAAAAGATGAAGTGTGGTACTGCAATTCCCCCTTCGGCAAAAGTGCACTTAAAAACATGATGAAGAATATGTCAACATCTGCCAGGATAGCTCCACAGCTAACTAACCACTGCATCTGAGCTACATCCATTACAGTGCTCTTAGATCACAACATTGGAGGAAGGCATGTTAAGACTTTCACTAGACACAAATCAGACAACTCCATTGAATCTTACTGTTCCAGGGCTTCCTTTCAGCAGAAAGAGAACATGTCTAACATATTGAGCAGGTTCACCTTTGGTGACTCTGCAGAACCACAAGTTCTTGTACTTACTGGAGTAAGCACTCTTTCTATGGCTTCACAGGGACAACAGTCAACAGTGGAAATGCAAATGCCACATTCTTTCAGCTTTCATGGCTGCTCTGTTTCCATTGTAAACAACAACGACATGCGATGAACTGAAGCTCGACAAACTGTTTAAAACTTGGTCCAATTATCAATTGCCCACTTGATCTAGTTCACTTTTGTTTTCATTGTAGTCCATGAAAGAATTGTGTAAAGTTTCGGTTGGATTTCCACTGAACTCACATCTGAATGAATGAATGAATAAAGTTTCACATACTTCATTTTTGTATCACATGTTTTGGAAATGTGACAGTTATGTGAATTTATGCAAATTTTTGCACAATTGAGCGTACCACGTTTCTTTCCCAAATAATATTTGTTAACAAGTATTTCTTACCTTATTGCTTTTTGTCCAACTAGTTGGGTGATACTAAACAATTAGGCCCTGAAGGGCGACAGGCCATTTAGCCCACTGGGCTTTTCCTTATGGGTTATTGGCCTGGGTTTATATGTTAATTAAAAAGAAAATTGGGGGTGTGGTTAAAGGTTATTTTGTAGCTATTTTGTTTAGTCTTGATGCCTCCTGGTGATCTATCCTTTCAGGTGTGTGAATTGTTCTGACTGTGGAGCTACAACACCAGGGCTGGGATGTCAGTGGATGTCAAATTACACACAGTGTGGTCCATGTGCCAGTAAAACAACTTGCCCTGTCTGCAAGATCAAGTACAACACCAATGATCTCATGATACAGTGTTCACATTGTGAAAGGTATGTTCCAAAGTTACTGAGAGGAAGCTAACACAGTCATTTATGCTCATAACAATTATTTGTCAGTTCTTTGTGTGGTAGCAGGCACTATTGATGTTAGCGGTTGTGGTGCTGGACTTGCTGCTTTAGGGACAAGCTGAGGATTTTGCCATGGCTGCCTTGGCAGAAACATGATAAATTACATGCATCTTGAAAACACAGGAAAATTTTAATTCCCTAGTTTCTTTCTCACTTTGAATGTGTGTATGGTTTGCAACAGAAGTAGAGAAATTTTCAATGTTATTTTTTTACAACGTTTGGGCATACATTTCCTTATTAATACATTCAATAGGTTTAAGGTTACAAAAGCTGTGGTCTCCCTTGGTACTTAAGGCTAGGTGGAGTGCCTGGCTTAATTCACTGGAAAATTGTGGCTGCCTTGCTTAAAAACCAAAGATTTAAGTGAATGGAAGCTTATGCTGACATTAGCTAAGTATTTTACATACAAAATCCCTCAATATAGGGAATGAACCATTGTCTGGTGTATTTGTTTGTTGTATTTTCTGCCAACTTATTGATTATAAAAGTGGTTTACCATTGGATGAATTTGTTCAAACCTGTGATGCATTCGTTTTGTTGAATGGCAGCCATCTTGAAGGAGCTCCCAAGACTTGCGGAACAAAAACGAAAAGCTTGTCAAAACAAATTGATTTCTTTTTTTACAACTCAATTGAAGTTCCCAAGTTGATAAATTTTTATTCAGGCTACAGCAGGCTTTGCACAAACACCATTGAAAATCACATTCAGAATACCCCCTGGCCTTCCCAAAATCCTGGGGAGAACACTGAAAAGACATTGTCTGTTAAAGGAATGTCTGTAGTAAGCCAGTGATGCTAATTATGTCAAAATCCAAAGGGTAATCTCACATGTAAACTATATTGTAAGTTGGTAAATCTAACGTTCATGTATTTTTTTTGTATAGATGGCTTCATGGCTCATGTGATGGTCTTGTCAATGAGGAAGAACTGGATTGTGCAGCAGATCATGGATATCACTGTTTGTATTGTCGACCTAAAACCAAGAGAGCACTTGTTGGTGTTAGTGGTATGTCTTATAAAACAACTCCACCTGCTTCAATTCCTTTCCTCTCCTTCTTATCTTCTGCTGGAACTAACTCATTGCATGGTTAGTAAATGTATCACTGTGCATCTCAGTAAGATACCCTCTGCCAGCATTCCAGACCTTATGCCATAGATTGTGTGAATAAATTCTTACAAAAAAGGTTGCTTAACCCTTGTATTTGTTTCTACATGGAATTCAGTAATCATGAAATTAGCCTGTAGTAAGTGGTTAAAGGGTTTGTAGTTAAACCTTCTTAAAATAATCCCCAGTTAAAATTTTCTTGTTTTTTTTTTGTTTTTCCCTTAATCCTTTGTGTGGTATTGTCTAGCTAGCAAAATATAAGTAACACAGTAGGTAAAAAGCTGGGGCCAGTTGTTCAAAAGGTGGGCAGTGTTATTCACAGGATGATTGCCTTTTTGCTTAGATTGATTCTTTTAAAACTAACATACTCCCTTTAACCACTAGTGTTATGAGTTAGTTTGTAAAGCTTATGTCCTCATCCCAAATTGTTGGGTTTGTTTAAGGAAGTTAGTGACTATCGGTACTTGCTTTCTTTTTTTTCAAAGGTCCCCCATCCCCGAAGGCCACAGTCTTGCATCATTACCGACCTCAGTCTTCACTGGACTGTGACATTCCTGTCCCTTCCAGCAAACCTCTGCATCCTTGTCAGCGACGAAACAACAATTTAGTGGAACTGAAGTTATCTAGCCACTTCAATAAAATACCCATGTCAGAACCGTTTGTTGGTAACAATATTGAACTGACAGAATCTGGTGTGCGGCACATGAACAAGCTGAAGCTACCACCTGGAGGTGCCAGGAGACGAGTGATCAAGAACAAGGTCAAACCCAAGAGGTTCGGATTACCTGTTAGCCCTGTCAAAAAGAACAGTTTTACCACAGGACACATTCAAGAGAAAGAACCCATTTTTAACAGAACATTCACTGAAGATGGTGACACACTCGTGGCTAATGAAACAGAAAGCCTTGGACATCAACCTTCTTTAGTTCCTACTAAAGTCAGTAGACCCAGGCAATCTGGTGTTGGTAGACCAGGTGTTGGTGGCTTTGTGTTGCGTGGTCGTGGTTCAGGAGGAAGGCGGCTTGTTGGCCGGGGTGCTCGAGGAACCAACAAGAGGAAAGTTCCTGTTCTGTCTACCCCAGCCTCACATGGACAGTCCCATTTTAACAATCAAGGAAACCATTTGCAACGGGTATGTTTCATTTTGCGTCAACCGCATTTTTAGATATGCCACTGTTTTATTACTTCCACACAGTATGGTGCTTATTATGGCATTGTGCTCCAAAAGCTCTTTGCGATTAGTTATTTAGTGAAAGAGAATTAATCTAGGCAAGTGTTGAAGGCAAAATGTGATTTAATTTTGAAGTAGTTTGAACAGAGCACACAGTTCTGTCTATCTTTGCCATGGATCATTCAAGAGAATAACTGCTTTAATCTATCGTTAAATGGGTACAGTTACTGTCCATTTCTAATACACTGACCCTTTTATAGTAACCTGTGAACAGATTCTTTGTTAGGAGAAAGGGTGAAAAAATTGCGAGGAAAGGGAAGGAACAAAGTGAGAGCCTGTAGACAAACCTTTGAGGCCGCTATTCCACCCTCTTGTCTTGTAATTGCAGATCATCTGTTAGCAAGATCGTTATCTGTCACGTGGATACATTGGAATGTAATCATTTTTGTGCATATAAAGAGAGGCACTTTTACCTTGAGCCAAAATGCTGCTTGTTCCAATGAATTTTGTCTCTGGAGGGTTCTAGATATCGACTGAGCAAATGTGACTTTTGTCACTTGTTTCACACTGAGAGGTCATGACACACATATTGATTTTCTATGGTTATTATTTCTGGTCAACATGATTTGCCCTCTGATGCAAGACCATTATCTTTTACCTTTTGTAAAAAGTAAAGCTCTTCATTGCAGCTAAATAAGAGTGTAAGGTTGTTTAATTTTCTCCAAAGTGCCTCCTGGATAGACTGAATAACTAAAAGCAATTTTCTTTTGTCCGTGATTGTGATGGTTTCCTGCAATGTTTTTTTATGCATTTTAGTGTTTTTTGCCGGATGATTTAAAAATTCTCATGGATAGTGAATTACAGATCCAAATTTCAAAGAATGAATTGCAGCTTAAATGGAAGCTAGCTGTTTACAAGCAATTATTCAAATCGTGTGCTATGTGCTGACCAAAAAGGCAATGTTAATCAAACCTGTCAACAGTCAGTGTTCTCGCCAATTGGAGCTTGCGTCAGAATCTGATGTTCCGTGGGTGCAGTGAAACGGCGGTCCCAAAGAGTGGTCTACAGGCCTTCCCGCTTTTCCCTCTCCCCAGTTCCCTCTTGACCCAAGGCCTGTTCATAGGTTATTTTATAGTTGTTTGGTTTGTGTCCTAGCCTTTAAGGGAATATGAGGCTGAGCTTGACCTTGTCTTGATGCAAATCTACTTTGTTTTCTGATGGAAATTATGCTTGAAAAATTCTAGTTAAGCAGGAAGGATTATATCAAAGCAAGATCAACTTGAGCCTTGTTTTCTTCTGTAACTATAAAATGGCCAAATTTAAATGCTTTGTTTTCTTTTCATCAGTCATTTCCAAGTGGATTAAACAGTCCAACCAAACAGCCTTCTTTCAACCACTTAGAGGCATTAAATCAAGGTAGAAATGACAGCTGGGCAGCTGACAGTAGTGATGAAAATGGTCTGCAAGATGCATATCCTAAGTGGATGCAGGTAATCTACTTTCATGAAGTTAGTGAATACCCTTGGTCGCTTTATATTCATCTCAGAACATGACCATGAGAAATATTCCTTTCTCAATTCAACTGTTTTTGCTTGTTTAAGGAGGCTTTTTTTGGCAAAGACTTGTTGGACACATTAGGCAAAGATAAGAGAGTAAAGCCTAGTGGCAAAACAGTGTTTAGCCCTGACCAAGAGAGAAATAAAGACCCATTTGCACCAAGACAGGGCTTTGTGCACCAAGAGCAACAAGGCAACTCAGGCCAAGTCCCATATCCACTGGTGACTAGTGAAGAGCAACAACAGACACTTTATCAGCCAGGATACCAGAGAGTCAGTAGTCACTCCACAGTGCCACAGAAACATCACACAAGCTTGGGCTTAAGTGAACATGAGATGTAAGAATGTTGTAATTAATTGCCTGTTTATAATACACTCTCTAATTTTGTGTTTATATGATGGCTGTAATAAGCCAGCAGATGCCATCACTGTGTAGGTAGCCACTAATTGATAAATTTCACATAGGAATTTTTTTCTGGTGTTTTATTTTCAATATTTCCATGGTCAAAAAGCTATTTGATAGATGTATATGAAATAAATCATATAAGACCTGTGGAAATAAAATCAAATGAAGAATGATCCTCGCAGTTGTGAACACAATTTATGCAATTGCATAAGAACCCTGAAAAAATTCAGGACTTCAATGGGATTTGAACCTGTGACCTCACGATACCGGTGGGATGCTTTAACCAACTGAGCTATGAAACTCAACATCAGTGGCTTCATAGCTCAGTTGGTTAGAGCATTGCACCGGTATCACGAGGTCACAGGTTGAAATCCTGTTGAAGTCCTGAATATTTTTAGGCTTCTTATGCAATTGCGTAAATTGTGTTTGCAACTGCAAGGATTATTCTTTATTTGATCAAAAGGCTATTTATGATCCAGGGCAATTCTTACTTTCAGTGAATGTTGTTAAGAAAATTAAGAGAAACTTGTTATGCATACAATGTTGTATGTATTGTTTGCAGCTGGTCTCCATCTCATGCCCTTAATCTGCCTGAAGAGGTTCCCAATCCTGATGCACTCTACAGGTCACTGGATATGCTGACGGATGATTTACCACCAGCAACACAGAATGATTCTCACTCTGCGGCAACCAGAGGTTTGTGTTGCCTATCCTTTTCTGTTTTCTGCAGCATCCTACAGGACCTCTTTGTTGCTGTGATTTGTCACTCCTCTCGTGTCTTTTACCATAACTGTAAGCAACAATCCAATCACCTGGAGGTCATATTCAATTTTCATATGTCATATCTTTTGGGTTCAAGCTATATACTTTGTGTAGGATAATAATATTGTTACTGTTGGGTTTCTTTTTATTAGAATTAACAATTGCTTTGATGCTAAAATAGGTTGATCTGCTTTCTCATTTTTCACAGGACTCCCTCATACAACCTCCCAAAATCTGCCATCAACAGCTACTTCCCAACAACATGTAGCTCCAGCAGTGGCAGCATCTACTTGGAATCAAGCGCAAACCCGGCCCCAGGGAAATGACCTGGATATTTTGGACACAGGAGACATACTGCCTCATGTTGATGGCCAAGAGGTTGAAGAAATTTTTGCTGGTATAGAAAGAGAGATGACAAACAGTGTGTTTAATTTTCTGGATACTGACATAAATGACAGTGTTGTGGTCAGCAACCAAGAACAGTTTCCACCTTCAGCTTCTAACTCTGCTGTACCACACCATGGTGTAGGTCTTCAGTCTGGTCAACACCCTGTGGCTGCCTATGGCCAAGGTGTTACCAATCATGCCTACAATACTAGTTCTGCACATTTTGAAGGTGTTCCTGGAGGGCCAGGATATCAACATGGAACACACAATCAAATTGATGGCTTTCCCAGTTCTGTTGGATTTGGCCAAAGCCTCAGTACCTTTCCAAGACCAGGTGACCTTGATGACTTACCAAGGGAACGACGCAGACCACCCAGTCCTAGAGCAGACCCACTAAAACAACAGCAGAAATGGGAAGAGGATGAGAAACTTGGGGCCATGGCAACTATATCACCGGTTTTATATGCTAACCTTGAACATGCCAACTTGAAGCAAGAGTATCCTGGTAAGTCAGGGGAAATTGGCAGGAAACAAATGTAACCATAGTTAGTGTACTCGTAATGTCAGTGTCTTTGTAGCTCACTTAAATGTAAGCATTAAAATGGTAACTGTGAGGTCATTGGTGCCATTAAAGCGCTGAATGTTTGTTGTGTGCAAAGCTGTAACAATAATTTCTTCATTTAACTTTGTACATGATCACAAGGAGCAGAAGAGTCATGTTTGACCTTGATTCCATTTTTTTGTGATTTTGTGTAGTTGTGCAAATAAATGTGGCCGATCATGCCGTCATGTAACAGTGTTTCAAGACTAGTTGGGTTGTTGTGGAATGTCCCCAACTTTGATTGTCTTAGCAGGAGCAATTATTGATTTTCACCTGAAAGGTGGTGTGGTGGAAAAGTGAAGGTTTCCGAATGAGGCACAAAGTGTTAGGATAAAAAAAGAGATTTTCAGTAGTATTTACTGAAAGTGGATCCTGTGAGCCCACAGTTCTTAGGCCCACCTATATTAATTTTCTTGGGTAAAGAAACTGTAAAAGTAATAATGCGACAGAAATAAACCATGGTCAAAGGTTTTACAAATTTAACTCCCCTGACCCTTGTGATGAAAGTGTAGTTTTTTCCCTATTTCCTATATTTATATATCACGCTCTACTTCAACGTATCGAGCACTTTACTACGGAAAAATCGTGACATAGGCTTCCTGAAAGCAATAGTATGTATCTGTATGTGCAGATTTATTCAACTGACAAAACCAGTGACGTTTTGTTTACCCTTTTAACCCTAATGTCAAAATTACATTCTTATTTTTTGCTCCGAGACATTTCTCTTTTGACATGGTGGGGAGTAGTTGTTAATCTTGTGTGGTCTTTTCCTTAACTCTCTTATTTTTGTAGTACATTGTTATAACAATGTGAAATACAATGCTTATCACTCTTTGGGCACAAAGGTCTAAGCCATGCCCCACCTCCACCTGGTCACCACCCCTCCCCCCAAACTTACCCATACCTACCTGTAATCCTTAATATGAAATAAGCACCCAGAGTACCTATACAAGTATGCGAATTTGTTTGATGTTCTTTAAGATGTTATTGTAGTGGAGTTAGTATGATTCAAGTTACTTGGCTATTTCACCAGATTAACTGATTTTGAAACTTGTTATTTAAGAATGGGCTAACAGGTACAGAGCTATCGCAAGATTGTGGAGAAAATTGTCAGTGGAACAAAGGGATCCTTATCGGGTAAGGTTACTTCTTGTAAACTAATGTAACCCAAACAGTCAGAGGTTGTTCTCTTTTGCTAAGTTAGCAGTAGCAAGAGTTATAATACCATACTGACAGTATGTTTGGTCCATTAAGCATTTCTTTTTTATTTGTTTTTTTAGCTGAAGGCAAGAGACAACCGTGTGCGGTTAAAAGATCAGGGGAAAAAGGTAAATACTGTTACTAATTCAACGAACAGTGAAGAACAAGTTACTGTACCCTGTTTGTAGGGTTTCTTGTTAAATTGTTGTCCGCGGCGTAAATAGCCTGTTCACAGACCTTCTATTTTTTCTTTAAGTCCGTCGAGCGCGCGTGATAAAAATAAGACAACGTCTGTGTACAGGCTACGGCGTAAAAGGTAAAGACATTCGGATTGTTAGGATAAAGGTTGAAATTTTGAAATAATACATCCAACATTTTGTAACGAGAGGAAATTTCACTGCGTCAAGCGGCTTTTCGGCCTGTCAAACCAAATTGGCGGGAAAGTCGAACTAGGAAAACAACGGAACTAAAGCTCTTCGCGAGGGCGCAAGAATTAGCAAGTAGTGATCTGCTAATGGAAGTTATTGACGGGGGAAACTGCAATTCGGTAGAGCGACTAGCCCGCTGCTGGCACTCGTTACTACTGCCAGAGGTACAGGGTCTAATTTCCACGTCCCAAGATTGGAAGGTTGGACAAGACCTGAGACTTTTCTGTAATGCTGCAACTTCTTTATCGTAGAGTAAACCTCGTAGATAGTACTTCACACGTAATCGCAGGTCATAGCTGGCTAGGTAATCGCAGGCCAGGTAATCGATTTACAACAGTTTAAGCACTACTTTTATACAGTCTACTGTAAACACAAGTGTTCGATTATCACAAAGGGACACAAAAACCTATTCAAAAATACACGTGCTAGCTGATCAACGCGTTACAATTCGATTGGTTAAAAGAGTTTTCCTCTATAGTGAAAATACAATACTTCCTATTTCTGTTCCTGGTCTTATCACGCTGAATGAATAGATCATAACAGTTTTTCTTTCGAAATGTAAAATAGTTCTCGTCTAACAAAGAGATACGTACAGAAGTACACTTGTTTTATTGAAATTACATGTCAGATGTTCCAATATTTGTACACGTCACTGCCTGCTATTCTGCATTCGAATAATACACATATTTCAGCTGCGGAGTTTCGAAACACGCAAAAGAGCCAAAACTAGATTGTGCTGAGTAGAGCAGATTACGGCTGTGACAATTTGTTTAGACATCATGCCATTAGAGGCTGCTAAAATCACGTCAATGTTTCTGTATAGTTTGCAAATAGCCCACGTTCGATACTCTATTGAAATTCAAACTTGACACGGAGGCTTTAGAGAGAAATTGCAATTTGTTCAGGACTTCATTGTCCCGCAATTCCGAGAAGAGACTTGAGTACCAAGAAAACCAAGCCAAATATACAAAAATGAACAGACAGCCTCGGAGTTATGTTAGAATTTTAATATTTCGAACGTGGGTTATAAACTATGGTAAAAGGTGAGCAGGGCTTTGACAATGTTGCAAAATCGTACGTTCCCTCCAACGTAAGATCAAGTGTATTCTTGCAAGAGTTGCAGCCATATTGTTGGATGAATATGTACTCAAAATATGGCGCACCACTCGCATTATTTTGCTGTATTAGAAATTGTGTTGCTATCGTACCGTCCGTCTGGTCTTAAGCGTACTTAGTAATTCCACTAACTGACATCCATGCCTTTTTTTAATATCGATACCTAGTTCTTTTTATTGGCGCAATTGAAATGTCACAAAATTACTTACTTGTTCATTTGTTTTAGTTCGAATTATGTTTTACATTTGGGCTCCTAGGTAGTTCTTTCTGATGAAAAGATAGCTGGCTAAATCAGTGTTTGAAGAATGTAGCCACTTGATCGTAATTCAACAGGTTTTACAGCGACGTCAAATGCAGTTTAATGTTTCTTTTAGAAAGGCAGATTTGTTGACCTAGTTGTCTTTTCTTTCCCAGTTAATTGCAAGAAATGATGACAGCTCAAAAGGAGAAGGACAGAAGCCAGCTCAAAATAACCCTCAGCAGCAGCAACAACTTCCTTCACAAGAGCAGCAGCAGACCCAGCTGCCGCAACAGGAGCTGCAGCAAACACAACCCACACAACAGCAAGTGCAGCAGGTACCGCAGCAAATGCAGCAGTCGCAGGAGCTCTCACAACAAATGTTACAGCAGGTATCCCACCCCTCACAAGACCCACGTCAAAGCCATCAGTACGAGCAGTATATACCTATGCAAACAAATGCAGACGTATCCCTGTTTCCAGTTACTTCTGTTATGCCGGTGCCACTCACACCTAGCACACCAGCAAGGTCAACTACTCCGGTGACTCCAGGCACTCCTGGAGCCATGACACCTACCACCCCCACAACACCAACTCCTACCCATGGTCAGATCGGACTAAGCCATCCAGCAGCTGCAGTGAACCATCCCCAGGGAGGAAAAACCGTCAGTTCCAAAGGTAAAAAAACTAAGGAGGAGAAGGAGAGGGAAAAGGAACTCAGAAAGCAACGGCTACGAATTCAACAGGAACAAGAACGCCAGTGGAAAATTCTCCAACAAAGGAGAGCTTTGGAGCAGCAGCGTCAACAACAGCAACAGCAACAGGAAAACACCCTGCTAAGACAGGAGCTCCGGAAACAACAGCAGGCAAAAGGCACTAAAGGAACTGATGAGCAAAAGAAAAAACGTTTATCAAAGGGTAGCAAGCGAGCTTCCTTTCAGGCGTCAAAAGGACAACGACAGGCTGAGAATCCAACAGTTTCAAACCTGAGTCTTCACGGAGAAAACTCTGAGGGGTCATTTCAAGGCAGTCAAGGCGTACAACAACCAGTGCTACCGGTTGAATCTTCGTTTTCTGTTGCACCAAGAGCGAATGCTAATGCTCTTGCATCATCTACCACACAACTTCAAAATGAATCGTCACTTGATTTTTTGGCTCATTATGATGGGCAAAGGAATAAACCGTTCAAAGAAGGAGAAAGTGACACAAGAGAAAGTAATTGCAGACCGGAAATCTCTACCCCAGTCACAGATGAATTACGTCCAGTGAATGCAGATGCTAGTCAGCGATATCAGGGACCATTCGATTGGCAAAAGGAGACCATAGAAGAAACAGTGCTGCATACAGACAGAGCTATCTGGGAACATCCTCAAGGTCACCACCAACTGGAACAACCAAGAAGACCTAGTGACCTCGCGCGTCAACCACAGGAAGCTGCAAGGCAAAGTGTGTGGGGCTGTGAAGATCTACAACCTGAAGCCAGTCAGGATCATTTGGGCAGCAACAACCTTCAGAGCGGCACTACTCTTATTGAACAACACATAAGGCCCTCTCAAGAATCTCTTCAAGAGCAGGAACAGGTCGCTCATGGCAACTTCAGTTCTCACGAGCAATTAGGGTTTCAAGGTGAAAAACAGCAATCTTGGTTACCTGGGTCTCATAGTAACCCTTCGGGGATACCTGTAACACAGTCATCGATGCAAGGTCAACAGGTTGGTGGGGAAAATGAGCAAATAGGACAGCAACCTTCTATCCCTGATTCGATTCAAGGTCTGCCTTATCCAGTACAACAGGAAGTGGCGTTGAATTCTTCAGAACAGCACCACCAACAACCAAGTGTGGACCTTCCGCAGTCTTCTCAGCAAATTCCAGTGATGCACTGGCAACAAGAACTGTCTCAAGTTCGGGCACAGGTAGCAGCTGCTGATCTCCATCCACCTCAATCTATCGCTTCCCATTCAGCCCCTCCCCCTCCCCCTCCGCCGCCACCCTTGTCGGCGTCCCAACAGCAGCAGCAACAAACAGGACCGTTACAAGCTTATGAAATCAACACAGGGTGGCCCCCGCAGCAGGGACAAGTACCACCACCACCAGCAGCACATGTGCATCCACAGTCAACTACACCTTCTCTTCTTTCTCAGCAACCTCAGCAACTACATAGTGCCTCAAATCTACAACCTGCAATTTCACAGATGCCGTTTCCACCTGTTCAGCAGCCTCCAATCCAGATAGCACCAAATCAGCTTCCTGCACTACCGATGACTGTCCAGTCTCAGGAAAACCAACTGCATCAACCCCAGCAAGACGTGGCTCAGAGGCAGCAGCGGGAACAACTCATCCGAGCTCAACAGCAGCAATTTTTCCAGATGCTTCAGCAACAACAAGTGTTGCAACAACAACAGCAGCAACAACAACAACAGCAGCAGCAGCAGCAGCAACAGAGCAGTGCAATTCAGCCAGGATTTGTGCGAGCTCGATTTAATCAAGTCGCAAACACAAAAGATTTGCCCGAAATTGATACAGAGGAAGAACATCAAGAAAGATTGCGATTCCTTTATCGTCAACGCCAAGCACAGAAACAACAGCAAATGCAGATGCACGCGCAGCTGATGCAGCAGGCTTGGATCCAGCAGCAGCTAACAACTGCGAATGGTCAAGGAGTTGTGCCGTCAGGGATGATACCAGTGGACACTTCCAACCCTCAGTTAATACAACAGTTTGCCCAGCAGATGCATCCGCAAATGTCTGACTTAACACAACAACAACTGTTTGCTGAATATCAACGACGAATGCAACAGCGCCAAGACTTAGGCAAACAAACGGTTCAGTATGACAAAGTATTGCAAGAATTTCAGCAACAGCAAGGCGTAGCGGTAGGTGGTGCCCACCCTGCAGCTCCTTTTATTGAGGTTCCACAGCAAAGATTTGCTGTAAGACAACCTGCTCCAATGGTTCAGCCTGGTTTGAAACCTATAATCCCTTACGGACTTGATGGTCAGTTTGTGGGTCAACAGCAGCAATTTTACAAGATGCAATTACATCAACAGATTATGATGCAACAACCAAAAAGTGAACTTCTCCAAAACAACACTTCCCAGGCTAGTCTTTCAACAGGAAACGTTGATACACCGAAAAGTAATGTTGAAGCAAAGGATGAATCTGGTGAGTCACTTAACAGGTCTGGTTCTGTAGTTCAGAGTGTTGCTATTAATGATTCCCAAGAAAATGTACAGTCTTCCGAGGATCGCTTACGCCAAAGATGTGAAAAGACGGAAAAGGAAACTGCGGAACACCAAGACAATCTGAAGACCATGAGTGACTCAGCAACTGCAATTCCTCCTGTTACCACTTCTGAAGAAGAAGCGTCTGTATCTCATTACACGAAAGATAATCTTAGTGATGAAGGTAGCGGTGGGCATGACATAGAGGCTACTGCTGAGAGCAAGGAAGGCACCAGTGGGAAAGAAAAAGAAACCTTGAATTCCTTAACTGGTACTGCATGTGGAGAGGGATGTGGTAAAAGGACCGGTGAAATTGGTAACGATGCTGGTAAGAAAAAAGGTGATGAGGATGTTGAACATAAGAAGGTTGAAGAGAATGATAGTAGTCACGTTGTCGAAGAAGCTGTTGAAAAGGAACTTTCTAAGGCGACTAATAGTAGAGATGACCTTCCAAATGATACATCCTCTGATGTAGGGTGCAAAGAAGTTGCCAACACAAGGAGTTCTTCAGTGGAAGTAAATCAAAGTAGCGATGAAGCGCAAACAGCAAAGTCAGACGTTGAAGAAATACAGAACAACAAACTGGAGGAAGGTGAGGGCGCAAAACCGTTGCACCATCAAGAGTCAAAACTTTCATCTGGAGCAGAAACATTTCATGATACTAACCAAGCCCCTGGTCAGGCACTCCATGTACCCAGCCAGGGACTGCCAGTACCTCCTCCTCAACCCCAGCATTTCATTGTTCAGCAACAGTTCTTAGCATTTCAGCAGCAGTTTCTACAAATGCAACAGCAAAGGCAGGTTCTTGTCCAGCAGTACCAACAACTACAACAGCAACTGCACCAGGCAGGAGGGCAGGATCCAGTGCTAGCAGCACAGGTTATGACTGTTCAATCCCAAGGACAAGTCCTTCAACAGCAAATGGTTCAGGCCTGGCAACAGATTCAACTGATCCAACATCAACTGCAGCTCGCAGGTGCCCCGAACCAACAGCAGTATTCTGTCCAACAGCAGCAGCCACAGGTTCCGCAGTCTCAGTTAGGTTCACAGTGGCCACAGGGAGTTATTCAAGGTCATCAGATAGCAGCGCAGCCTGGTGTTGTCGCTGCGAGACCAGGGGCGATGGCAATGCAGCATCCTTTGCAAGCTCGTGGATCACTGACTGACAAGGTAGGATATCTTTGATGATATACCATCTCATTGTCCATTTTTGCTAGACGTTAGCCCTTTCTTTTTACTCAACTGATGACTCTCTGAAAGTGAAGAATGATCATCGCAGTAAATTTTCCAATTTAAGCAATTGGAAAGAAGAAGCCTGAAAAAAATCAGGGCTCGAACCCATGACCTCCGCGTTGCCGGTGCGTTGCTCTACCAACTGAGCTATGAAGCCACACATTGGGAGCGAGGTCAATGTATTGAGTTCATATCTCCCGTGAGGAGTGAAATGATGTGAAGTATATGAAATAATTCATTTGAACTACGGTTGTAGATGAAAGTGAAGAATGATCATCGCAGTAAATTTAAGCAATTGGAAAGAAGAAGCCTGAAAAAAATCAGGCTTTTTTTCAGGCTTCTTCTTTCCAATTGCTTAAATTGGAAAATTTACTGTGATGATCATTCTTCACTTTCATCTACAACCGCAGTTCAAAATGAATTATTTCACATACTTCACATGATGACTCTCTATGTCGTGGCTTTCTTGCTTTCAGGTTCTTGATGAAGCACCAAATCAAGGTAGAGGAAGAAGCAAGAGTAAAGACACGCCACTTCAGCCTTCTTCCCTTGGTCCGCCAAATCCAGGCATGGACTGGCCCCCTTCCAAACCAAAGCAGACTAAACCACGGCAGAGGAGAAGCAAGAAAGCAGGACCAAAAGCTGATCCTGATCTTGAGCTACAACAACAGATGCTTCAGCAACAGTTATACCAACAAATGGAGCAAAGGCATCGACTTATGCAACAAAAGCAAGGGCTGTACGTTGAACAGGGAAAACATCCCGGGCAACAACCTTCACCTTCATTAAATCAACATGTAGTTGATAACCCTGGTGTACTTGCTCAAACATCTATGGATATGCCGCATCCAACGCGACCTTTATTACACACGCCAGATCTGCAACAAGGGCCTCCATCAAGACCAGATTCTCAAATCGGCTTGCCCCATGGAACTGCAGGTCCTCAGATGCCCTCGGGTCCTCAAGTGCCCCTTCCTCCTAACATTCAAATTCCTCCAGGTCATCCACAAAAAAATGATCAAGGCTCCTTTTCTCAGAGATTCCCAACACCGGAAGATTATCTGAAACAATTTGGCCAAAACCAGATGCATCAGAGGCAACCAACCGTGCGATATGTAGCAGAAGCAAACAATCCCTTCAGCGATCAGTTTCAAGGTTTGGAAAACAAAGGAAGAGGGCGAGGAGCAGAAAAGAAGAAACCTGGTCCCAGGAAACCAGGGAAGCCTCGCGGCAAAAAGGCAAAAGAAGCAGTACTTCCAGATGTCGACCCTCTACAAAAGCAGCGACTGAGTTCTGCTGTTCGGGAGCTTGCTTCTCCATGGCATGCCGCCACACCATCACCGCTAGCACGGGACGTTATGCAAGAAAAATCAGAAGGCACAGGAGTTCCCCAGTCCGCGCAAGTGCAGATTAATACCGGGCCTGCTGATCGCCATGAGTCAAGTACAGACGACAAAGATCAGGAGAATAAAAAGCAGGACATTCCAGCAGAGCAGCACACCGAGGCTGGCTACGGCGCGTCGCCCGAAGGAGAAGCAAAAAAGGACAGCAATGTTGTTGAGAAGGAGAATACAGGTGACACGCGTGTTGCTACAAAAGAGGGGTCTGAGTCTGCTGAGAAGAGTAAAGGGGCATGCAAAGGTACAGGGCTAGAAGCACTGCAAAGGTTGGAGTCTATGGTTGCAGACATGGCAACTGAGGAAGAAGCATGTAAAGAGCTCGAGAAGCAGTCGGAATTGGAAAGACTGCTGGATGAGAATGAATATGATCCTGAAATAGACAAGATATACGAAAGAGATTTTATAGAAGACACTCCGTTCGATAAAAGTTTACTCTCACCTAATAAAACAGTGGGTAATGGATCTCAGGCAAACTCTGTGGCCTCTCTTGAGTGTCATGAAGAGAGTCTCATTTCGCCGTTGTTTGAGGAGCCTGAAAGAAGAAAAGAGCGGCAGAAGTTTTTCGCGGACGTTTCGTGTAGTGAAACACCTCAAGTAGAAAAGAAATTTAGTGAGGAGTCTATGGGCAAGACTGAAAGCGAAGAGCGAAGTAAAAAGGAGATTTTGGTGACACATTCTATTGAACCATCTCGAACTCCTGATGTTGCTCCTCCTGTTATTGATTCTAAACAAGATGCTATCGAGGTGGTTGATCATGGTAGAAACGTCAGCGATCCAAATACAGATCATTGTAAGCAAGAAGCTATGGAGGATACTGTAGCAATTAGAAATGAAGATTCAGTACATGAATTAGGTTCACTTGATGCAGTTGGTAATCAAGGATCTCATGAAAATACAGGCACTCCCAGAGAACAAGAGCAAGGTATTGGAACAAGAGAATCTGTGTCAATTGGGAGTGTTGCCTCCGAAGGCATCCGTCCTTCGGAAAGTACCGTCCCTGTATCTATTACATCAAGTATTGAACCTTCAGTAAACGAGCTGCTAAATAGCGTAAATGGCAAAGACTTGATTGTTCAAGAATGTAAAAACCATCAGCAGACGCCAGGAGAAGCTCCTTTTGGAAACGGCAGGGATGTTTGGGCAGCTTTTCCTCAGCAAAATGCTAAAAATATGAATAGTTGTATTGAACCAGAAGCTGTAAATGAAACCGTGGATCAAATCTCCGACACTAAGAAGTACTACACGGCTGACCCAGTACAAGAACCAACAGAAACACGCCCTGCTCGTCCAGTTCAGCGTGAGAAGCCTGCTAAGGCATCAAAGCAATCGAGTCGACCGAAAAACCAGCACGGTTTGGCAGATGCAGTAGCGAAGAAGAAAACCTCTACAAAGGAGGAAGACCCCATTAAAAAACAGTGGCAGGAGCTGCGAAGGCAGGAGTACGAGCGAAAGAAGCGCGAGTACGAGGAACAACAGAAGAAAAAACGAGCACTACAGCAACAACTTCGTATAGAAAAACAAATGATCAGAGAGCAGAGGAAACGGCAACGGATTTATATGAATCCCAGCAGCCGAAGCAAGCAGAAAACAGAAGTTGCTAACACTGCTATATCCTTGACGATCTCCACTGTTAACAACTCTCACAAAGAAGTCAAGCCGGGGACTCCTCTTTCTCTCTGCGAACCCAAGTTGCTTTTGACTCATGCCTTGACACATCCGTACGGAAGCAGGCCTTTTAACGGGCAGTGTCTTTTGAAAGGAAACTTTGGTTCAGCGAAAATAGATGGAATGGTGGACTTTTATTCACAGTTTCCAATATCTGGGGTGGATGTTGTGTTGGGACATCCGCCGACCCCACCCTCGTCTCTGCCACCCTCCCCAGGGGTGCATCAGCATAAGAACGATTCCAATGAAAAACCTCTTGTAAATGGCGACGTTTCGCCTGAGCATTCTGAACGCGCTGAACTGCTTGCTTCTAACAAGGCACACGGTTCGGATAGTGAGCGGCCATCCAAGCGGGCGCGGTACATGGCAGTTCTGGATTCTGCCAGAGGGGGCGTTAGAGTTCCGCCATCAATGCCTACTCCACCTTTGTCTGATTCGGCGGCGTCGTCTATGAACGATCGAATCGCTGACGCACAATCTTCTGGGAAACAACTTCTCCTTATAAGGTCTGAATCAAACGGTAAAGAATCCAATAGCAATTCCTCGTCTTCGTCACCTGAAACAGTTCAGTACATTGCTTCTTCATCTCCGGAGTCCGATGCACTCAATAGAATGCAGACTCCTAAGTTCTCAGCTTTATTACATCGTGACAGTACAGACTCGCCAACTTTTCCAGCAGTGACAATAAAACGCGAAAAAGTGGAACACGTCGTACAAAATGGTATATGCTCGTCTTTTAACGATTCCTGTAGAAGTATTTCGGATACTCATTTTGGTGAGACTACTTGCTGTGGGCCAAGAGCAGAGAACGATGCGGATGATTTGGACAATATTCACGTGTCATTGACATTGTCGCCAACATCAGACCGAAGGGTCACAGACACTGTGGCGTCAGTCGCTGCGTTGATAGGCTGTTCTCCTCCCAGACGCTCGGACATTGTTATCGAGCCGGCTGGAAATACTGCGCCTTCCAGGGGCTACTTAAAACCTACTAACAAACTCGGCAGTTCAATAGCTCCTATGGCTCACACTTCATCGGATATTTATCAGAAATCACCTTTTTCAAGTTCTCAAGTAAACCTGTCACCTAGCGAGGAAAAATGCTCAGTGAAAAGGCCAGAAGGTCCGTACTGTCGCCACTGTGATGTTTTAATAATAGGTATTGGTATGAAACGTAAACCAGACGTTGAAGAAACGGTACAGAGACTAGACACCGTGAATTCAAATGAAACAGCTAAGGACAATGCAGATTATAAAATCTACAGAGTTAATGTGGAAACAGGAGACTGCACAGGGGACATATTTTGCTCGGAAGCTTGCTTGAAGCAATATTTCGCGCACGTTGTTTCTGAATGTTCGTCCCTAACGCAAGACTGTAAATCAGGGCTCAGTTCCTTGCCGTCTCATTCGGATATGTCTGTTACATCTGTGGGTCAAACGAGTGTCGGGTCCGGTAACGTGACGACAGTTAGTGGAGTTGATTGTCGGGGAGGAGTCGTAGCGGATGGATTATCGCCGACATCTTTACGGAAACTGCGAAGTCCTTCTTGGAAGGAAGAAGACCGAGATGACCAGGTTAGTTAGTTTGGTTTTTTTTCCCTCTTTACTCTGTTTCGTTTTTATTTGATATACCATGAGCGAGAACATTTTTGTTTTCCCTTTGTCCATGTATGCCATGTACATGTACACATTTATCTTGTGAAAACATTACTTAGTATAATGGACAATCTGAAGCTTCTGTAAAAAGGAATGATTCAAGAAGTTGTGAGAGGTGTTGCAGAAAGGATCCGAATTTCTATAGTGAAATACACCAAAAGATCAGATCAGAAGTATTTGCTTTTCTTTAAACCATCACCAGATCACTAAATAACAAAGAGAAAGCGCGTGGTTTTTATAAGGGGCGGGGAGGGGCGGGGAGGGGCGGGGAGAGGGACTCTCAGATGAATAAGAACCAGACATGTTGCCAACAATTTTAATCTGATGTCTTTTTCTACTTCACCATGAAGTTGTGAGAAGTGCTTGGCTGTCTTTTGGATTATCTTACATATCTTTTTTAAGGTATACTATGTTTGGTACCTGCCTTCTTCAGTCATTTTCTTTGACTGTTTGTTGACGCAGACACCTCTGTAGCCTCTCTAGTTTTTTTGAAATTCATTAACAATAAATTACTAAACCACACTCCAAAAAAACAAACAAACAAACTGTTAGACCTAGTCTGTTGTAGAGGCGTACTTTAGAGATACTTTTTGCATCTGGAAAAACCCACATTGGCATGTTCTACGACTTGGGGACATTTACATTTTCGTGTAGGATGTTTTCATTTCTAGCCTTAATGTCAAGTTGAACAGATGTTAGAAGAGCGTTACTATCTGTTTTTAGGGAAATAGTTGCAAACGTCAGCGTCGGTTACAGTGGAAAAGATGGCAGCAGAATGAAGCGGCAAAAGGTGGCAACAAGCAACGATTAGAACTTTCAGCTGAGGAGATAACGGAGGTAAGTGAAGCTAATATAGTATTACCGGTGTGAAGCAGCTAAAACCTGGAACAGCCCAGAGTTCCGGTATTCTATTCCATACAGTAGTGTGTAATCGCCATTTTGATTTCTAGAGAACTGAGTAAATGCTGCAGTCAAGGGGCTAGGTTTAAGGCTGGAAGGACGAAGTGGACGTGAGGCGAGGGGAAGTTGTCCGTCTGTTTTTGACGTGTCCTTACCTTTCTCTCCCTTGCGTTTATTAAGCAAATTCTAGCTAGAAGCATTTAAAAGTAATTTGACGCGATGCGTAATTCTTTGAAGCAAGCAGTGCACTTTTAGTTGCTGTGGAAAGGCAAATAAACTAGTGACCTTCTTTTTCGTTCATGTTGACGTACAATCAGCAGGGATTGATTTGTAACCGTCACGTCTTTTCTTAGCTTCTAGGAAAACATGGCGCGTTGAAGCCGTGTGCTAATCTGCCAGATGACAGGAGGTCTTGTACTTTGTGTGGTGAGACTGGCGATGGAGACAACAACGCTTCAGCTCGGTCAGTACAACATCTATCCTTGGAAAAGGACTTACTACACGAGCTATCTCGTATACTGTAAACTAATACTAAACAAAAAAACACATCCGATTATAGACTCTTCTGGCTTTTCTTTTCTTGAATTCGAGTTATTATGACGTTTTGACGCTTGATTCAAAATCAGTAAATGCAAAACGTGTTTTTATCAGCACTGCAATAGCTTGTTTCGAAGTGATGTTTCTAATGTGGTTTATCTAAGCCCCCTCGGTTTTAAGGACCTCCGTTCATAAGCCCTCGTAAAAGATGTATTAATACAGGGCTAATAAGCGGCAATTTACGGTATTTGACTAACTTGTCTTTGTATTGTGTTTACTTTGAAATTCCGGAGCAGAATCCCAGGTTCACTGATCTGTACCACGACTCTGTACAACATTTCGTTAGTTTTTTCAGCCGGTTCAACTATCCATCAACCGACAGTTTCCAACTCGCTACTGCCCGTGATTAACTACGGTCTCAACTAATAACTGTTTACACGCACCAGCACACTAGGATAAATACCTAAATTATAGCCTGTTTGGAACACATGCCGTGGAAAAAAGAAGAATCCAGACATTGCTCAACTCAGAAAACCAAAACACACCCCCTTGATCTCAAAAACAAATATTAAACTTCCGATGAAAAAAGTATGGTGGATGATAGCCAAAACAAGGCCAATTTAATGCCATAGGGAAGAGTTCCAAGCCAAGGTCAGGAGGGCGTCTTGGTAACTAAAAGACATTGACACCCAAGACACCCTAAATGAATGTCAACTTCAATACAAACTTGTTATTGTTTGTGGTTGGTTTACTTGCAGTCTGCTGAATCTCGATGTGGATGTTTGGGTTCATCTCAACTGTGCGCTTTGGTCACTTGAAGTTTACGAAACGTTGAACGGCGCTCTCATGAACGTGGATGTAGCTGTTAAAAGAGGAACTGTAACGGTAGGCTAATGACCTGTGATGAAACCAACCTCGTTCCCAGGGTTCTCTCCTACCCGTCCCTACGGAGCAAGAAGGAGAGAGGTAGGAGAGAGAACCTGGGAACTAGGTTATGATGAAACAATATATCTGATGAACTCTTTTCATTTTTGCCTCCACTACACAACCGAACACACGAAAAACACTTGGAGGCATGGGCGTGTCGGTCAGCCAGGCCCATGAAACACTTTATTAACTCGCGTGAAAAACTCCACTGTAACATTAATTCTAAGAACACGCCACAGCCGGACACGTAAACCCGAAAAAACCAACTACTGGAAAAATAGGGACCGTGTAACCCCAACCTACGCTATGGCGTCGCCTTTGGGTTATAAGGCAAAACTAATAAAACGAGAATACGAGCAGAAAACGAGATGCTACATAAAATAGCTAAGAAAAATAGGGACCAGTACAGATGATAACGAAAGCAGAATAAGTGAAAACTAAACTAAACAAAGCATGTTGACGCGGCGAGGCTGACCGTAGAATGACACGCATAACTAAACGGTCAAACATCAAACCCCCTAATCGCGATCCCTCGCGCTCCACACTAGAACCCAGTTCTCCGTTCCGTGCCGGCAAAATAGTAATTTATGTCAATTATAATTCACACAAATAACATTCTTCACCAAGTGTAATTGCCCATGTGATGTGAATCAATGTTATAAAATTGTTTCCTTCTCGTAGAACTGTGTGGTGTGTTTGAAAAGAGGTGCTACTGTGTCATGTAATCAGAAGATCGGCTTGTCCAAGATTGGCTGTCCAAACAATTTTCACTTTAATTGTGCGATCACACATGGATGTGTGTTCTTCAAGGACAAGGTAAACTTTATCACAAGCCGGGTCGAGTTTGCATAATTACCGGACTTAAAAAAGATAAAAATTGGAATCTGTGATTGCTTGCTGGTAAAATCTGAACTGTTGGTGTTCCTTTTTTCAGACGATGTTGTGTCATGAGCACAGACCAGATACCCCTGGAATGACGGATCTGATTCTATCATCGTATGCTGTTTATCGGAAGGTTTATGTCAACAGAGACGAGATTCAGCAGATCGCAAGGTTAATAACTTTTTTTTACTTACTTACTTTCTTTCTTTCTTTTGCTGTGATATGTTTTTGTTACTAACCATGGAACAATTTTCCACCGCCAGTATGTTACGTCACAATCAGGAAACCAACGATAAACCTCAGACGTTACGAGTGGGAAGCCTGGTAGTGAAGTCCTTGGGACAGCTTCTGCCACATCAACTGCAGTCATTTCACAGCAGAGACTCGGTCTACCCGGTAAAGTGCCATGCGTTCAGTCGTTTTTTTTAAGTCACTGATTTTATCGAAGCTAAACTGCGCTTAGCGGGCGATATTAGGGGTACGCGGGTGTCGAAGGTTTTAACCTGTGTATATGGTTTCGGCTAGACATGCATTCCATGTATTTTACAAACTAAATAGGAACATGAGAAACGGATAATACAACCAAACGTGTAACCTCGGACAGTTTTTCTCTTAGTGATAAACAAGAAGTTAATAACCAAATTTTATTTCAAATGTCTATTCAGGAACAGCGCAACTCACTCTCGAAGACCCAGAGGCAGCTAAGCAAGACGGGATACAATAATATCAACGGAACATCTGATTGGCTGCCTCTGGGTCACCAAGAATAAGCGAAACTATTCATAAATTTTTCCAGATATGAATGGCTGTGATGGAAATAAATATAGCATGTTCGAGTCGGGCAAAAGTTTACAAGCTCTTCTCATGTGGTTTACATTAAACTGGTACTAATTCATTCACGTCATCGATTCTTAAAACATTGACGAGTTCATCTCGTTGGTTTTAGAAACAGTTTGTCCTTAAAAGATGCATTTTCAAGATTTTTTTTCATGGTTTTTTGTCTTTATTGAATTGTTTCTTGGTGTATCAGGTTGGCTTCAAGACAATCCGTTTCTACTGGAGTATGCACTCTGTGAACCGCCGCTGTAAATATCATTGTATGGTTGAGGATGCAGAAGGTATCCCGAGTTTCACCATCAGAGTGGAGGACGACGAGCAAAAAGAACAATTTATGTTTCGGGGAAAATCGCCAAGAGGTAAGCAGAGTGTGTTACGAAGAAGTTGGAAGTTACTTGTGTCAGATAATGCACCTATCAATGTTAATGGGGGGGGGGGGGGGGGGGGGCGGGCAGACCCAGGGGAATTTGACATTTTAATGGCAGCCAGAGTCAAATTCCCCACCCCCAGGCATCTACTAAATGTCAATTTCCAGCCTCTGGGGTAACTTTTTCTAACAGAGTTAGGACTTAATAATTGACAGGTTGGAAAGGATATGTCTTTTGCAACCTCACATAGAAACAGAGACAGAAGGAACGAAGACTCTTCTATTTATAAACATTCGATTATACAATGAAAGAAGTGATGGTTCATATATACCGAAAAATAAAACAGATTTCCTCACCATTCTTTCGCTCATGTTGTCTTGTTACTTTCAAGAAAAGCAGAGGTCATTTACCTCTGGTGACTTCTGGGTATTACCAAGATGGCAGGTCAATCATTTCCAGTTTCTCTCGGTCTTCCAAGATGGCGGCCATGTCAAATTCCCGACCCTGGGGAAGGCACGCTCCCGTGGGTAGCCCCCCCCCCCCCCCCACCCTGGGGCTTAACATTGATAGGTGCATAATGCAACTGACACAACGAAATTCGATTTTCAGTAATTACTTAAATTTAGATGCTGAATATAACCACGTCCCTTTCTCTTTTAGAACAGTAATTTTTTTGGGTTTGGGGGTGGGGGGGGGGGGGGGGGGCTCTTTTACGTTCCCTTGAATTGATAAGGATGATTGAAGAACAAACAAACAAAAAACAAACAGCAAGCAAAATTATAACAACTTGCAACTAGCACTGTACCTTGTATCTACAATAAAGATTTATTATCATGCCAACAGTAGTAATAATAATAAAAAAATCGGACAAGGCTAACGGCTTAATGTTACCGCCCAATGACAAGATCATTTGAAATACGACAAGGTCTTCATCCAAGCCAGCATGATGTTACCAGTTTTTATAGAATACCCTGGTTAATGGTCCCGGCGCCAGGGTTCGAAATTGGGACCCCTTCCAGTTGACATATGTACGCTCATCCAACGAGTTAACCTGTTATTTTTTCAGTTGCTAGTATAGTGAACTCTCTCCAAGACCCCGTCCGTTTAAGGGATCGTATATACGGGAGGCGTGCGTCTGTAATATCCTTGTCAGTTTTAAAAGGATGGGTTACATTAAAGGAGTTATATATAGCTAGGGTCGATTGACAATTACACTTTGCCTTTTCTTCTCAACAGATGTCTGGCAACAGATTCTCATTCCCATTTTGAAAATGAGGAAAGAGGCGGGGCTAGTCAACTTGTTCTCAGAATACATCTCAGGAGAGGTAAGTGGAAATTTTTTACGTTTCATTACTGATAGGTTAACTGCTTGTTGTTCTTGTAATCTGTTCAGATCTCGTTCTGGCCAGAGGCTCTACCAGGAATTGTCTCTCGCTTGTCCTGAATTTCATACCTCAACCGTGCTTTTTCTATCCCGTCTTTGGGATTTTTAACCTGCTCTTCTGAATTAAATCTACTGTTTCAATCATTGGTCAACCCCACTAGTTTTTTACTTTAACACTTTGCAAGGTTATTGGAGAGGTCATTTACTATGATTAATTATTCTGTCTTATTTCACAGGATTTATTTGGGTTATCAGAGCAATTTGTACTGAGGATTATCGAGTCGGTACGTGACTTGCTAGTCGTTCACTACTGCTAAGTTCTTAGCTAGTGCCAAGCCTGTTGTAAACCGCTTATTTATTTTTTCTTGTTTTAGATGCCTGGTGTAGACCAAATGCAAGGATACAATATGCGTTATGGCCCGTCACCCATAATGGAACTGCCGTTAGCGGTAAATCCAACCGGTAGTGCCAGGTCAGAGCCGCTATTGAGAACACATTTCAGGAGTGGAAGGTTTGTGTCGTAAGCTTTGTTATTCGTGTTCTGTGTTCTTTCGTAAGCAGCGAGACTCATAAACTACAACGCGTTTTTCGTCATATTTTGTACACAAGTGGGGGTCATTGTGCCAGGCGTTCCTTGCAGAGACCGTGGAAACTGGGACTAAGAATCTTTGCGTGATCGAAGCCACGCATGTTTTGCGAAGAAAGCTTAGGAAAGATTAAATTTAGAGCTTTTCCGAAACGTGTCGGTCCACGAATTCTATCGCTTGAAAGCGTTGATTACTTTGGAACAAGTGAACTCTACTGAGTGGTCGCAAAGAATAAGAATCTTAATAAGCAAAACTGCGATGGTGGGGTCCTGTAAACTTCCATTGTATGCCAATGGGTCTTGTGATGAGCATGCGGTTTATTTTGGGCGATGATTGAAATGACGTGCTATGTACATCCCTTTATTGATCTATGGCAATGATGTAATTTCTCAATACACGCGTATAGCCTGCGACCGCAGACGTATTTCTGGTCGTCGCGAACACGCGTACTAAATCAATCCAGAAACAAAAAGTATCGCCGTCGATAAAGTAGGAAGTAAAAAACGTTCTGCGAGTAAATCCTGTTTCGTGTACAATTAATCTCCTCCTCGTTTCTCAATCTAATCTCCAAGCAATCGAGACTGAATGCCGCTCTATGAGCGGTCTTGTTAAAAATATCGTACCCCTCGTCGCGGTTTTTTGCCTCGGGGGGCGGGTAGGAGACAATCCTGGGAACGGGGTTGGACCTTTTGAAGCCAAAATCGCCAACTCGGCGGCAGATTATAAAGACGGTGAAAGTGTGTGCTAGGGCAACGTCACTTGTCGCGCTTCATTGTAACCCTCATCGCACTTCGTATAGTGGGTCCTTGGACTGCTAAGGCACTGGGAGACGGGTAAGCTGTTGCTGAATTTTTCCATCCCGTAACAGTCTGACAGGCCAACCGGCAAATGTTGCTTGCCCGCCGGACAACCCGTATATTATCAAAACACATACGGACAGCACTTTTCTTGTGTTTGTTATGCTTTGGTCAAGGGCAATTGACTAACCTGTCGGAAAGTTCCACCTCTCCCTGTATGGAAGGTTATAACCAATGTTATCATTACTTTTGTCCACAGAGCGCGCGCCCTTCGTTCCGCTACCAGTTCTGGCACCGCCGTATCCCCCGCAGTCACGGTTAGTTCCGGAATCACCGACGAGTCATCTGGTCTGTATCTTAAACAGTTCGTGTTCTCCAAAGCTGCGCAATACCGCAAGCTAAAAACCGAGTGGAAAAACAACGTCTTCTTGGGAAGATCCAACATTCAAGTAAGTGCTTTGATATTTCGAATCGGTGTTAATGAAAGTTTCTTTGCTAGTTTGGGGCGGATACCTTCACAAATATTATGTTCGGCCCCTTAGAAAACAAGGGAACTGCTTGCTTATTGGGAATCATCTGCAACCACAGTGGATCTTCAGTCTAAATATTTTATTTCTCACCGGGGGATTATCTCGTGGGGGCAAATTTTAAGATAGTTTGGGATGAAAATCGGCGTAGTAATTTCGCGTCTTTGAATATTAAGTTTCTTTTTTTTGCAGGGCTTAGGACTTTTTGCGAACAAGGACATGGAAGGGGTGAGTTTAAGATGTTTTTTCACTGACTTTCTTAATCGCATTCGATGATTATCATAGCGATTCCCTTGATTTGCGATCCTTATTAGCCCCTGTTAACGTGGAATGAAGGCAACCCTCCTAGAAGGTGAAAAGAATGTCTAATCTTTGCTGGAGGGGTGCTAACGCTATTTTGGCTTTAAATTCCTGGGCACCTTCTCTTTTAAAGACTGATCAGTAAGCTTACTGTTATTCTCCAATGGATGATTTTTCGTTCTGTCACCTGCATCCTTTAGATATGTATTAAAAGGAGGAGCTAAAGGGAGCTTGTCTGTATTATTTTACTGTCATTACCGGCCTCCCGAGATCTGCTATTCATCCCCGCCAGCAAGTGAGACAATTTGAGGACAAGAAAAGTCATCTTGCTCATTGTAACCAGACAGTTTAACCCTTCTAGCAGGGTTATTCTAGCAAGCAGAGGGTCTAGTGTAGTGTAACCCTCTCCTCAGGGTAACTCGACCTACCTCGTTTAAACCCGCGAGCAAACCCGGAAAATCTGTGGTTATCCTCTTTCCTTGTAAACAAACCGTAACACAACTTAGACTGGTACACTGTTGTTGTGGCTGTTTGTTAATAGCGACCTAACTAAGAGGTTAGTCGTCGAGCACGACTAAGAGTTTAGAATGTCGAGCTAATTTTATCTCATGAACTATAACTATATGACAAGCACAAAAATGAACGTTTAGGATAAGATTGAGGCACCCAAATTTGGTTTGACAACTCCTACTCGTGCTAAATCCAATGTTAAGATCGCTTATGTCGTTGTTGTTCCTTTTTTGGTCGTGCCAACAGGGAAGTATGGTCATCGAGTACATTGGCTCTATCATACGGAACGAAGTGGCGAATAGAAGAGAGCAAATCTACGAGAAGCAGGTATCGTTTGTGCGAAAACGTTTTTAATTGCAATGTTTTTACGTGGGTCATTTTGTCATCAAGATTTTATGGTCGTTGCGCAACTGGTAAATCTCAAACATGAGTTCATGGAAAACTCGCCAAGAAAAAGTAAAGGAATTAAGTGATTAATGAGTATCTTTATATCTGATACAGACAGGGCTAAACTTAACGTCCAGTCTCCTTAGCAAAAATACTCCCCGCCCCCCATATCTAAATACCTTATCTTTACTTAACTTCGCCTATAGTATTTCGCGGGGTTATATTTTTTTGGGCGATCTTAATTGTGCAACTGAAAAAATTCTTTAAATATCGTGATTCAAACGTTCTCAACTTCGTTTTAGTTTTCAAAAAGTCTGGACTGTTAAATTTTCTATCTAAACTGGAACAACAAAAACGCATATTTAGAAAGTAACTCTTAATACACCAAGAAGCAAAACGCGTAATTTGAAAATTAACTTTAAATGTGTTAACGTTATTTCGCAACGGAAGATGCAAAATGAAACTAACCACTAATTTGAGTATTTGTCGATACATATGCTGAACATGTTCAGTAGATGTTATGTTACATATTAATCCTTTTTTTTCGGTGATTTAATTAAATTTTCTATATGGCTATTAAATTTCGCGAGGATTTTTAGTCGCGTACCGTGACTACCGTTAATTTGGCGCTTTTTACAATCAAGGAACGCGAAAATAAGTACCAGTAAGCCGGTATTAGTGCGAGTAAGTAACAACAAGGTATTCGTGTAGGAATGAAAAGATCAAGTTATTATCAAGCTAATGGCAAAAGTATAAGATTCTTGAAATAAAACCGAAAGCAAGATCTATAAAAGGATTATATTATAGAGTAAGACGCCTTAAATACGACCACTCTCGGGCAGTAAAATCTCCTTTCATTAACGAGGTGAAAGAGCAAAAAAACTGAGTGTTGGTATGCAAGCACCGCCTGACAAAAACTCCGTTATTACGACCTTTACTATAATTTGGCTCCAATCATACCAACACTCGGTTATTTTCTTTTCTGAAAACCTTTTAAATACGACCACCTCGTTAAAACGATTGGGATTTCATGGTTAGCTGATTAACAGGCTCACACTGCACTACTGACATTTAAGCAGGTGGCCGCAAGGAAACTTGAGATGGAAATACTGACCAGTGTTTCGTTTTCCTTTGTTTTAGAATCGCGGCGTGTACATGTTTAGAATTGACTCTGATGCCGTTATTGATGCCACAATGGCTGGAGGACCAGCGCGATACATTAACCATTCATGCAGTGTAAGTATTCCACGCCAATTCTTACTTGTTCCCGTGAGGTCAGGTGGTCTTTGCAGTCGCACGTGAAAAGGCGCTGTGTTGGGGGCTCGAAGCTTATAGAAACTAGTGCAGCCCTTAGTGGCCTTGCGGTGGATTACGATATCTACCTCCGGTTGAATCTCTATCCAGTGGACGACGCCATTGGTTTTCCTAAGGGTTGATTTCCAGTGACGCGTAATTTTTACGAGCGTACGTGCGTAAAATTTACGTTCGCAAATAAAATAGAGGCAATGCATGAAAGGTCGCTGGTAAGAGGAAAAGTTGAACCTCGCTCAACTTCTCGTTTCAGCTCAGCACTTTTTATCTTGCCTCTATTTTATTTACGTGATTAAAATTTACGTGCGTTAACGTGTGTAGCCAAAAACGTGTCAGTGGAAATCAACTCCAACACTTATCCGCTCGATAGTGATTTATCCTGTGGGACGAAGGTCTTTTTGCCCCTCTACCCCCCCCCCCCCCCAGCCTTTATCCCACCGTCCTTTGTGTTATGTTGCAACACTGTGCCTCCATGAATTCTACATTTATTGGTTTGTTGTTTTTTTTTGGGCGTTTTTAGCCAAACTGCGTTGCTGAGGTGGTGACCTTCGAGAAGGAGCAGAAAATTATTATTATTTCCAACAGAAAGGTTGAAAAAGGAGAAGAGGTAAAGTTCAGTTTATTCCTGAGGAATGAGTATTATGGAGGCAACGATAAAAAACCGATTACTGGAATTTCTTCCAAAGTAGCATCTCATTTGCGGATAGCACTTAACTTTTGGTTGGTGTCCGTATATTGGTCCTCTTTTCTTTCTTTGTACGAGAGGTTTTTACAATCGGGTATTCAAGTTTTTCTCCTTTTCAAAAACCGGCACTTTACTACCCACTTTGGTGGCTCCAAGTGTTGCGAATTAGTGCTGGGTAGGTATTGTAGTTTGGTGTGCGTATCATTCGGAGTTCTTTTTTAAAAATCCGTTGTTACATCTATGGGACCTTTCACAACACCAACAAACTACCAATTTTCAAATTCCAATTCGATCTGGACGTTTAAAAGGTTGTTAAAGGCGTTCTTGAGAACTACTGTATTAGGATGGTCGATAAACAAAGTACATTTTTCGAACAAGACTGAACAGCCTTTAAATCACTTAGGCATCGATCGACCCGGCCAAGATAGGTTATTCTTTCTTCACCCGGCTTACCACCTCCGCCATGTTTCAACCCGTTCCACATAACATGAAGCCAAAACTTACTCATCTTCATTTTGTTACAGCTCACTTATGACTACAAGTTCGACTTTGAGGATGAAGAAAATAAAATTCCATGCTTGTGTGGTGCTCCTAACTGCCGAAAATGGATGAACTGAGGAACTGAACGTGGAGCAATTTTCATCGAAATTTATTTAATCGTTATTTATTTAACGTGAATGTTCTACAACTTTTGACAGGTACAAATCCAGAATTTTCTTTATACACATAAGGACAGCGGAAAATATAATATTGTATGATATATAATTAATCATGTTTTAGTTCGCTTTTTCAATTCTCAGGAGTGAATTTGTCATGTCGGACATTTCATGCAGGAATAGCTATAGTTCATCCGAAATACAGGAATCGCTAGGTTTTTTTTCCGGTGTATTTTTGTTTATTTACTTTCACAGTCAAAAGTCCGAATAATCCCAGATCGATCCATAATTTTTACAAATTTTACACGCCCTTGTAATATTAAGTGCGTGACTCATCAAAATGTAGTGTATATACTAATGCTTTATTGCTTGAAGTGAGGTTTTATTGAATATGGAGAATAAATAAAATTTGCTTAGAGAGAGTATTTTGTGTGTTTTGTGTAATACTGAAAATCCTTGGTTTCGTATATGGTGATGTTAGCGGCTTTGCAAAGCGTTTTATTTACTCTAACTAGATTCGGCCTTTTGGTTATGTTATATAAGGAAAATCTTGCTGTGTTTTTCCCCTTGTATTTTGCCACGGCAATTTGCCATGTCCTTTACTTACGGTAAATACTTCATTGACACCAGCGTTGAACCTCTTTTTCATAATATGCAAAACTAAATTGACTGGGGATTAAGACGATTTTTAGCTATATAATGCGCTTTCCGCTATTCTGCAATGGCTTGTTATCTCAAGACCACAAAATTGTTTCTAATTAGAGGACTAAAATCGTCCGTGCGCGAAGTTAACCATGAAAAAGTGCTAACATGTTCTGTTCATTTGAAAAGCCTAATCGATGATATCAACTGTCATGCTGTATTGGGTGCCAAAAAACAATGCACAGTAGCTTGTAAAAGCGTTTAACATCACAAAAAAAGCGGATGCTATACTGAATGCTTGCTCAAGCAATACATGCCCCTTGTTTAGTTACCTGGCGCCATACAAGTTGTCGCGATATAATCTATTATGAAAGCGGAGCAAAAACACCAATCTTATTTGTACTAATTTTTGGACCAACGAAGAAAACTATTAAAGATAACCTACTGAGCACATATTTCGCCGTACGTAATCTCTATACGTTTTCATGGCGGTAAAAACACTTAAAATAAATGAATACATTGGGCTTTTCAAGCGGAGAGGAGCTGGCCGGTCGAATTAACCTTGTACAGAATGCGAAACGGATTTAAATAAAAAGGGAGGATATATCAGCTCTCTAGATACATATCAATAGCTTTCCCGTACTGACTATGGACGACATTGTGCTTAAAATAAAATACTTTTGGTCCTCGTTGTTTCGATCCAGTTTAAACTTTTACAAAACGTGTCCATGGCCTTACCCATCAAAGTTTTATTGTTGCTTTTCAAACCGTCTTCGATTGTTTTATATCGGTGGCACCTGCACTCGGGGCATTGAGCAAAAACACGCAAGCATCTTCTCCAAATATTGCAAAGCACTCAGGAAATAATTTCTAGAAATTGGAATGCGGAGAAGAGAGAGACGAAAAAAATCTATTTTACAAAAATCGGGCGAAGTGGAAAACTGACTTGTGATTTCAGTCGTAGGCGTTATTATAATGTGTGTATTTGAGTACGTGGCTGGAATCCAGCTGGTTGAAAAATATGTTCTTTTGGGAAGTTCTCACCCGTGTCACAATCTGACACGGGTTTCTCATGGGTCGGACGCGTTTCTCTAAATTGAGTAGTTATTCTTCAAAGAATCAAAAATGGTTTCACGAATGTCTAAATTAACCGTCCGTGAGATTAAATTAATTTAGTATTGCTTCGCCTATTTGTTGCTTGCAATTGTTCTGAGCTATTGTTGTTGTGTTTTGTTTATTGCTCGAGTGAAATATTTACGCCAGGTTTTCATTTTTTTTATGTTGCTTTTTTCGAGTCACGAAAGATGTCAGCTCTTGAAACGGGTTCTACCGACAACAGATCACAACACTCCTCGTTTTTCAGAAACAATGCTGGGCGAACTTGGGACTCGATTTTTTTCTTTTTTTCAGTTACAGTTTTTTTTTCCATAGTGAAGGAGCAAAATGCAACAGAAAAAAGCCTATATTGATACTTCTGTCTTCTGTTGCTAGCCCTCCGTTTCCCTAAAAAAAATCGCCAACAAAACACTGAACAAAGAGGATAAGTAGCTCCATAATAGATCTGCTTTCCGAAACGTCTTATTTAATAGGTTAGGGTTATATTCATGTAGGTTCAAAGTAAATTCCAAGCATTTGCAAATGGAAAATGGATTTTTTTTCATGATTTGTTTTGCCTTAGAAACAAAGCGAAATTTGGAAACATTAACCGGAGGCGACCAGAGGCCACCAGTTGATTCCTTGTGGATTGTCTTCAATGGACAAAGCTATGTGAGCGGAAATGCTTACTTCCGGTGTACGTGGTTCAGACTTAAAACAGTACAATTTATTCCCCATATTTGTGGACTGCTTGTCAAACTAATTATCAGAAACATAAAATGTGTATGCTTGCGTGGAGCATGTTTGTTGAGAACAAATTCATTATAATGCTTGTAGAAATAGTTACAAGTGGGTGAGCCATGTAAATCTTAATTCCAAAAATACGAAAAAATATATTTTATAATCTATGAGTGAAAACGTCCACATCTTGTCTGTCCATTTTCACGGTTAATGTCTCCTGCAATCCGCATCCGCATCCCCTAAAAATTTTCGTTTACTCAACCTAATTGTTATTAAGAAAATTAAGAAGGAGAAAATGCAGCACGATATCCCACAGAGCCCGACGAAACAACATGGCCGATTCGATTACAGACATTCTCGAATTCCAGACAGACAAAAAATTGGCTGGCTAGACGTTACAAACGGAAGCATAAAAAACCTACAAGTCAACGACTGATTTCAGACAACATCTGGGGACACTACTTCTCGTCGCGTGACTGTCGAGGGTGCAGGCGCTATGTTTCTCTGTTTTATCAATTTACCAAAAATAGTGCTTTTAATTAAATCCACGAGGCTCTGCCTTATTTTTGTTTTGTTCCAAAAGAAAAAAAATATCCTAGAAAGTTTGGCGCGTGATAACCGAAATGTATAGGGAAAGTTGCGAATTTTTTTTTTTTTTTTTTTTTGTCTTTGTGTAAATACAGCAATGGCACCTATTAAAATATATGGAAATCAAGTAATTGTTTTATTTGTTATGTATTCTATTTTGTTCTACTCTGCTAAGTTACATAATTTTGCAATGTGTAAATTTTACCGCACGTTCAATCAACTTTTCATGAATTCAGTTTTGTTTCCTAGGGATGCGTGGGTGTGCTTATACGTGTTCTCTGATGTGACGGGTTGATGATCTCTTTAAGTGAAAAAAAATGATCGATGTATTTCTTCTGGCTTTTTTCATGAGGGTTTGAAAACGTTATTTTCGGCGAAACTTAATATGTTTAAAGAGAGTACAATTTCCACCTTTTACATCTTTCTGACGAGAAAGGTAACTATTGTATATCTCGGGCCGGAACTTAAGCGACGTAATCTTTCGTAAAACGTGTCCTAGTTCATAAAAGACGGAAGATGGACAGAAAAGCACGTAACCTGTACAAATGTTCATCACTGTTCAGTTCTGGGCAAGTGCTTTTCGTGTCTTTAGCCATTGTTTATCCTGTTGTGTCAATCAAAGTGATTGACAAGAACGCGTGTTTTAGGATTAATTGCTATCGTTTTTTGTGTGTTGCTATTGGACGAGATACTTGCTATGACATGACACTACTGGTTGAATCTTAACACTGTTCTGCGCATATGGAGTTTGTTTGGGAAGGAACATAGATGGTTGTTTGGCGGAGCAATCCTTCTTGAAATTTTGAACTATCGATGATGAAATGAGGACTAAAGAAGGTCTGCGGAATGGAAAAAAGCTTAGTGCAATCGGCTTCCCCGAAACGAGGACCGAGCTCTGCCGATGCAAACCTAAGCATCGTTTTGAATTTAATGTGTCATACGACTTGCCATCGCCAGGGAGGCGAAACTGAGAAATTCGCTAAGAGAGCCATTGAATCGTTAGTAAAGAAGCTGAGAAAAAAATCCGAAGAGCTAGACTCTTTGATCACTGCTATTACTACTAAAGGCTCCAAATCATCAAAATGTGTCACGATTCAGAGAACTTTGGACGGCAGACTTCAAGTGTGCGAGCGCAAGGGCTTTCCACATGTGATTTACGCTCGACTGTGGCGATGGCCCGACATTCAAAAAATGGAGATGAAACATTTGGACTTTTGCCGATACGGCTATGACCTTAAGTACGAAAGTGTTTGTGTCAATCCGTACCATTATGAAAGAATCCGCAGTCCGGCAGGTAAGCTTTTAGTTTTGTTTCAGAAGGTTTGTGCGCTGGGTCAGTTGTGTGATGATGTCATGTAGCTGGCCTAAGGGACCAAGTGAACGCACGCATTTCGTGTACGTGCGCCTATTAGCAGACGTGATGACAAAGTACACCGGAGCTTTGATATGTGACAAGGATTGAGGCTTTCTTTAATCCTCCTTACTATGGAATTGTCTATCATGAGTATGGGAAGCTAAAAAGCTCGATCGGGAGTGATATTTTCATAATTCACTCACGGACATTTTTTTCGAGCGGCATCGTCTCACTCTAGCTTTTTATCTAAAACGTTATCATCCCTACTTCGACGAGAGCATTTTAGGAAAAATATCTTTGCGATCAATTCCGTGTGTTAAAGCATTTCGTTTATTCGATTGTACAGAATTCGCCTCACGAATTCATTAGCGATAAACATGTTAAAAGCGAAATGCTAATTTCTTTCATGGGAGTGGGCACAGCAGTGCTTTCCTAAGCTTGGCCATTGTTTGGATAACGAGCAAGCGCCTATTTTGCATTTTTAATATCTAGATGAAAGTCGCTTAGTTTTTGGCCGGAATTTTCGCGCGATTTCGTCGGGAACGTTTTCCAGACTTGGTTTCAGACGTGTCGAGCGTCGAATCACGTCAAATGACTGGCGATCATTTCGTGTGGGGCGAGAGAATTATTTTGTCTGGGTTTTGTTTAAGTATTATTGTTGGTTAGTGGTCATTGTCTGGCTGGAACGTTTCTTGTCTGAAAACGTCTGAAATGTCGTCTGCTTCGGCTCTAATATATTGTGGGACGTGAAATTGTTTTTGTCGGAGGTCAGAGTAAAAGCGCGCGCCACTTGGAAGAAGTTTTTTGAATAGAAACGCTCTGAGAACTGTGAATGTGCATTAGCCAGAAAGTAAACAGACTTCCTTATTAGTATTCAAAAACACCTCATTTGAATATATTTTTTATTTCAGTCTGCTTCGCTGTCTAGACGATAGCGTGAATTTTTCAGCCTTCATACGATCGCTTTTGTGCCTTTTATTTTTTCGGGCTACGCGCACGCTACTCGATCTTTGCGGAACAGGTTTTCTTGCGTGCAAGTCTTGAAATTTTGAATGCCATTTCTGACAACCTTTATTGTTTGTAATTGTATGACATTTCGAGGATAATAAATCGATTCAGCGGAGAATTCTGTTGTTTCAATCGTTATTAATTCCTACCTTAACGGTTTCAAAATTTGATTTTTTAAGGACAGGAGCTTTCGAAATATGTCAGATCTATAGTTTCTGATAATCTTTCCGCTCATTAATATTTTCTCATCTCTTAACAAACAAAACCACAAAAGCCACGTAGATGCATTTAAATTGCTTGTTGTAATACTGGCACGTAATTAAAATTTCGTCTTTGGTCGAACTACACGAAACGTCGCCATTACGTGTTGGAAGCTCAGTTAACTTGTTTTAGGCAGATGTACTTTCCACAGTATTTCGTGATGTTAAAGCCCAGATAATTGGTAGAAGGATTTGATCTGTCGGTTTCTTTTGTGTACATCGTTCCACTTTAAACCCCAGGGGATCAGAACATGAGTTTAGAAAACACAAGAACTGAAATGCAAGTTTTGACTTCATTGTATCAATTATAACATTTGAAAGTTTTTGGTATATTCAAGTTACGTTTTTAGCTCTCTGGTAAGGGTAGTGAATTCATTTATTTGTTATATTGGTTGGTTGAAGGTCAGCATATCATGTTGTTTACTTACCAGCAGGCAGATAGAGTCATGAATATTTTTATCCAAAGCATTTTTTACCTTTGTTTTTCTCTTTTTTGCAATAAATACTGACGGGTATTCCAATCTTTACTGGCTCATTGCGTTTTTCTAGATAGAGAAAAATATGAGGGAGTTGGTTCTTGAGAAGATTATAATAGCTGTGTATGTCATTCTCACATGTTATTTTGTCAATGGTGTCTTTACACAGACTCCATGATTCTGTGAAACCATGCAGTCCTTAAATATATTTGATTTGTATTTTTCTTGTTAAGGTTTGTAATATCTGATCTTGCCTCCTAGTACTGAGTTGTTTAGTCAATATTTTTGTATGAAGTTCCATGTTTTTACGACTAAGCGACAAGTGACCGGTATTTTCTTCTTTATATTTAACTGGTAGTTTGGTTGTTTTTGCAATAGTACCATTTTTTATGTTTGCTTAGGTAGTTCCTTTGTTTCCTTGCCACATATATAGTTAAGCTTAGTCAAGTGCAGTCTGTAGCTAGCTCTCATTAACTTCCTTGCCCATTCAGTTTCATTAGTGGATGCAGTTTTTTTTATTTCACATTTACACTGTTTCAATATGACTCTTAAATTTGAGGCAGACGTATCAGAGTGAAGGCACAATTCTTGCAAAGATCTGATAGGCAGTTAGTAATATGTTTCCAGTATATGCTTGAAAAGTAAAGAAGGAAATTATGTAAGCAACATAAAGCCAATGCTAGCTAGTTACAACATATTTAACAATGGCTATGTCAAGAAAGAAGTTATTTGTTTTAAAAAAGGCTGGAAGTGAAGCTTGATTAACATCCATATTACAGGTCATGTATGAGTAATGTTTTACACTTGATGAAATACCACAAATGTCTTTTTGATGGGAGCAGAATTAACTCGGGTGTTTTTCCACTTCAGGGTGTGTTGATTTGAAGCACAGGAATCCTGTGAAAGTTGTGGGTTTCAAAACTTTGGGAATCCAAAAAAAAGAACTTGCAGTGTAACACAATTATGTTACAATGGAATGTATCTGATGCCAGTCTTAATGTAAATCTAGCATCCCTTGGAATCAGTCCTGACTTCTTGTGGTCACGCCAAGTGTTAAACATACATGTAATATCCTGCAATAAATGTTGCCTACTTCCTTTGATTTCTTATTTCCATGGATTGCATATTTCAGTACAAGAACAATCATATTCTTTTTGTAACAGGGAAAGTCAAAGCTTTTTCTGCTCACTTGATTTTAAAATCGCCAGCATACATCCCGCTGGCTGCTTTTGCTCATCAGCAAGCTAAAGACAACCAGACAGTAGTTACATGACTATGACTAGACATGCACGTGTTTAGGAGTCCGACAATCAAAATTATGTATGATGATGTCATCCTCGAAAGCCTATTCATAATTTATTGGGCATTCTTAATACAAAATATGCATGCATACAAATATTAGTCTTCGAGACAACTTTCTTATTACTATTCAAGGCAAAACGATCCCTTTGCTAAGTTTACAGTGTTTAATTATAAATGAACAAAATAGATATTGCACATGTACCAACAAGGAAAAAAGGTTAAAACCAATGCTAAGAATGTTTTTCTGACTAGTTAAGAATCATTTTGAAATCTAAAATAAAATTCAAAAAAATCAAAACAAAATAAAATTTGTTGTGTCCATTTTAGGCAATGACAAAGCAATTTCATGAGTCACCTTTGTCTTACAGCGGAAATGAAGAGAATGGTGGATAGTATGGTGATGAGTGAAGTTTTAATGAATATCTCTTTCAAAAAATGAAACCTTTGCTGTCAATACTCTGATACAAAAATTTTTTGGAATCAGTATAATTTACAGTATTAGAGCGAGAATAGATGTGTGTCTTTCGTTACTGTATCTGATGCCTAAGATAGAAATTAAGTAGTATAATCTATCAACACAAGCTTGCAACCACTGATCCATGAAAATTATGATTTGTAAACCAAGCAATCCAGTATCAATGAAATAAAGTGATTATCAGAATTTTTAATATTGATAATCTAGCTGCCTTGTGCAACTGAGTGAGTTGTTATTCTTACAGAACATGTATCTTTAGGGTTCAAGTATGGCTAAAAGAACATCATCAGTGAATATTTTCAAAGTTTTGGGAAACAATGATTAATTGGTACCTAATGACTAAGAAGTAATTTTTGAAGAACTTTGCAATCTTCTTTGAAATTACAAAAAGCGCCCTATCTTAAATTGTAGTAACACTTCTGCCTGTATTTGCCTATATTTGTGGCCAGTCTTAAATCAGATAATCCACATGGGAGAATAATAAATTTACTTGATAGTTTTTGGAAGAGATCGGAGATGATATTGAACTTGTATAAGCGTAAGTGCTGACTGCATGTTGCATTACATATTGCTGATTTTTAGGGCGTCACGCTCCATTAAGAAAATTTTACAATTCAGTTTATCGTTCTTTTACACCAAAAATACTTGGCCACAATAATTTTTAATCCTGTGTTGAGTCCCCTAGTGCAGGTGAGTGAAACCAGTATTCATATGCTGTTTTATTTGTGACAATAACATGTCTATTTTTATTTTTTTATTCAGCTGCAACTCTTTCAGTGAAAACAACATCACCAAACTGTGACAAGTGTGCATTATCTGTTTTGAAAGAAAGCCCTCCCCAACCAACATCTACATATGATCAACCAAAATATTTAGAGGCGGGACCCAGTAACACTCTACCGGGACCCAGCAATATTCCTTGTTCTGCTGATCCCTGTCCAATCATTGTGCGTAATTTACTCTGGCATGCTGTCTTTAGACATCAGGGTGCTGATGCAGAGAGCTTTTGTCGCAGGGCCATTGAGTCCCTGGTGAAAAAGTTAAAGAAAAAATTTTATGAGCTGGACTCTTTGATAGTAGCTATTACTTCCAAAGGACGGCAGCCATCAAAATGTGTCACTGTTCAAAGGACAATGGATGGGAGGTTACAAGTTGGGGACAAGAAGGACTTCCCACATGTTATATACGCACGGCTGTGGAGATGGCCAGATGTACATAAAATGGAAATGCGACATAAAGAATTTTGTCAGAATGGTTATGACACAAAACATGAAAAAGTCTGTGTTAATCCTTATCATTATGAGAGAGTTCAACCACCAGGTATGATTAAACTTGTGTTTATAACTTTGCAAACTACTGGTTAGTCAGGAATCTGGTTGCTTATTTTTCACAGTAACTGTTGTAGTGGGCAGGGAATTAAGAGCTGCAGGGGTCAATCTGAAAGTTGCAGGGGGAATCCCTGTCCCCTGCCCATCACTCTTAATGGTCAACCCCGAATTTTACCTACAACTTACAGAAATACTGTTATCCACAGGGCTGTCAACTCCCCACATCTTCAAATATTGAGAATTGATGGGATGATGGTAGATGACATCATAGTGCATGGCACATGGCATCATTTGTGAAAAAAAAGTGGACAAAAATGATGTTGTTGGAATTGTAACATTTGACCTAATCGGTTTACTTCCCACCAATCACATTATTGCTTATACTACAATAGGCTTGGATAAATTCTGCCGGCAGAATTTCGAGCAGATTAAGTGATTTTTTAGGCAAGCATTCTGCTGGCAGAAAAAGTCATTTTCGAGCAGAATTTGAGCAGAGTGAGGGAAAATCCATGGCACTAATGATATGTATAACAGTTGTAAGATGCTAATAGAAAAATTTACTGTTTCGTCTTATGGTGGTGACCTAAAGTAAGATAAATTACAAGTTTGCTACGCATAATGAATATCTTTTTAACGATTAGACCCAGCTCCCCGCTATATATATGCTATTTCAGATACCAAGGAGAACATTTTGAGCAGAATTAGCAAATTTTACAAGCACTGCCGGTAGGCAGAATAAGCTATTTTACGAGCAGAATTTATGCAAGCCTATATTACAATGGCACAACGGAGTTTGTAAGGAAACGTTTGATGTTAACATTAGAATAGCCCAAATAAACTGAAGTATGTGAAATTTCATTGTCAGAAAGTCAAATCTACAGGAAATGGCAAACTTCGGCGATTATCCGGGAGATTTCAGACTCTAATCCGGAAACCGGGAGAAACAGTTCAAAATCTGGAGTCTCCTGGATTATCCAGGAGAGTTGACAGCCCTGCTGTATTCACCCACCCCACCCTAGTTAAAAGAACTAGCACATAATAATGAAAGTATGGTACTTAGGTGTGAAAGCTATTAATTTTTTCAAATTGAAATTTATTAATATTTCAGATTGGTTTAGAGCGTCTTTGTATGGTAGTGCACACAAGTCACATAGCATTTCAGGTTTGTTTATTTTATTTTATTTTTTTTTACCTTTATAGACAAGGTAGTCCATAAAGCACTTTACAAAGTTAATGACAAATCATTATTCAAACATACTTTCCTGTAATGAGCAGTGATTGCACTGGAACAAAATATGAGGTGCATAATTAGATGAAAAATTTTCCAGATACAATAATTGTTAAAGCTCTTCTTAAAAAGTCTTCTTTTGTGGGAAATATTACAGCCAGCCTTGCGGCTGGTTTGTATATGCCAGTAGAATAATATTTATACTTTTTTCCTTCACAGAAGGTGATAATAACCTTAAAAGTGATGAGGTGAGTTAATTGTTTATCGAAAAGTTTTTTAAATGAGATGAAATGTGTGGAGAGAACAG
This sequence comes from Porites divaricata, assembly GCA_038088405.1. Taxonomy (NCBI): domain Eukaryota; kingdom Metazoa; phylum Cnidaria; class Anthozoa; order Scleractinia; family Poritidae; genus Porites; species Porites divaricata. The sequence goes on from JBBMOI010000004.1 coordinate 10,125,020, forward strand.
AGAAAAATTCTGAGTTCCAGATAGGAATTGAACCCATGACCTTCTGTACACTAGTCGGATGCTCTAACCACTGAGCTACTGAGAACTCAGTGGTGGGCTGACATAACTACTGCATCTCGTAGTCACAATTTGCCTTTTAAACAAGTACAGTCGCCTTGTGGACCACACCCATTTGTGTGAAAGGAGGAAGGGCAGAGGGCAGGATTGCTGCTAAACCTTTCCTTGAGGAGATGGGAAGATAACAAAACATAGAAGTCTCCAGTTAATGTTCTGTGATAAAAGGTTTGGGCGCTCAGTACTGAGTCCTGGCTGACCTGCTGGGACTTCTAAAAAGTGGCTCCGAGTTGGGCCTCATCCACCCCTGGCCATTGCTTAGTTAGCTGCTTAGAGTCATTTTTTTAAAGTACATTACTGTGCACACTTTTCCACAGGACACGAATGGTAGCTCATTCTCAAATGGAAGTGATGCCACTGAGAAAAACAATAGTTGTTACTGTACACACACCAGTTCTCCACCGTCAGGGAAGAAGACAGAAGCCCAAGATGCAAACATATTAAACTCTGGGGCAAAAAGAAAGCCTGCAGATTTTAATCGAGACAGGTACATTGTACTACCAATAGTACAATATTGTCATTTTGGTCATTAATATTATAAGGAGATGGTCTAGTTTAATTTTATCCTTGATGCAAAGTATAGTTTCCTCCATGTCAAACCATTACCAGCAATAATTGCAATTACCATACTTAAAAGCAAGCTTAATTCTCGATAATACCATTTAAGGCAAGGATAAAATTAAGCAACAGGGAAAAAATGGGTGGTATTGTTTTACTGACTAATGCCTTTCCTTAAACTGTCTCTCCTTGTTTTGCAATGTAATTTTTATATGTACAGTACATTTTTGGGACTTGTAACAGTTACGTATACTGTAGTTACCATTCCTGTGAATGACAATATTATTATTAAATGGATATTTTTAAACCTGGATTTGGTTCCCATTGTTGACTTATTCTAAGGAGGCAAATTCATTAATTTATGGCAACAATATAACCAACATGAAATTGCTCTTTGAATAATAAGGACCAATTTACCCAACTCATCATCCTATTCTAGTGACAGTGATGAAGATATTGATATTGAAGCAGAATCACCCAAGAGGACTAAGGTACCTTACTCTGCACTCACTTTATATAAACATAGGCACGTTAAACGTGCATGAACTATTTTGAATGCTTCAGTGTAACTTTAATGCTTCGGTGTAACCTTACCAAGAGTGATGAATCTACCTCTTTCATCCTAAATGTAGATTGGGTTTGTGTGCGAAATTGCGTATTGCAGTACAAAAATGAAAACGCGAAATGCTCAGCTGAATCGATCCTCAAGCTATATATTCACTTTCTTCTGTCTTCCCCTGTTACGTCTGTTGCAAGTTAAACAAATCGTTAAAGTGAAATAAATTTCTACTCACCAAACGTTGATTAGAAGGAAAACTTTAAGGTTTCCTCGGAGTTTCTTAAGCCAAAATGTGACTCATCGATTACTGAATAGTTACGAAATACCAGGATTTTTATCATTGTGGTAGCTGGTTGCATCATCATAATTCACGAGGTTTTCACGTGCGATTCTACTCAGTGAAACAGTCTTTAACTCCGACAACTTATTTCTTCACGTTTTAAAAGCTATTGCTTCTCAGAAGAGAACAGCCCTTTTTAAGGATTTGCATGGTTGCAAAAGGAAACAGGTCTTCATACGTCCAAGTTACTATTTATCATTGTGAAGAGCCAATCTGCATGAGATGTACAGTCACACAGCTGGCACGTGAAAGTGTTGGACTTTGTCCCCTTTCGTCATTCGTACGTGAGGGAATTCGAGGTATCACACAGTAAACTAGTAAACAGAATTATAAAAATAACTCACGCACACAATTTGCACGTGAAGATGTTGGTCTTTCGCCCTTTTACAATTCGTACGTAAAAAAAAAGGCAAATTGTTTTACTACAAAATTTTCTCAAACAATTTTAAGAAATCACCTCAGCTTCATTATAACATCTGCAATTAAATTATGTTTCATGCAACGTCAAGGTTGATAACCTAACATTTATTAACATTTGTGAAACAGTCTTTAACACCGACAACTTATTTCGTCATGTTTTAAAAGCCATCGCTTCTTAAAAAACAAGAGCCTTCTTTAAGGCATTGGTTACTAAATGAAACAGGTCTTCATACGTCCGAGTTACTATTATTATTGTGAAAAGCCAATCTGCATGAGATGTACAGTCACACAGCTGGCACATGAAAGTGTTGGACTTTGCCCCCTTTCGTCGTTCGTATGTGAGGGAATTCGAGTTATCACACAGTAATCTAGTAAACAGAATTCTAAAAGTAACTCATGCACACAATTTGCATGTGAAGATGTTGGTCTTTCGCCTTTTCACAATTCGTACGTAAAAAAGAGGCAAATTGTTTTACTACAAAATTTTCTCAAACGATTTTAAGAAATCACCTCGGCTTTATTACAACATCTGCAATTAAATTATGTTTCATGCAACGTCAAGGTTGATAGCCTAACGTTTATTAACTTCCAGGAAAATTATCAAACTGCTGAAATTTATTTTTACTTATATCATGTTACTCCTCTCAATATAACAGTATCTAATTATTGTGTCAACTAGCTTCTTCCAATTTTATTCCCTAACGCTACTGTTTCTACTTAAGTTACGCATCTTTACTAAATAGGACGAAAAAGGTCGGTTGAACTTTGTAAGCGAGAGAATAATATTTTTGAAGCTTGTTAACGGGATTAACAATACTCGATACAGCTTTCAGAAAAAAAAGCTGCCTTTTAAACTTCTAAAACCACATTTTATAGGGCGCATACTTTCGAATTAAAGTCTGTATCTAAATATCAATTATTGCTTCACTGGAAGAGATTTGAAAATATATGATCTTTTATACTCTACCCAGTTGCAGCAGGTGAAACAGAACTCATACTGACGTGCGTTGTACCGATAGACAAATTAGGTCAGAAATGCCCCGAAGCCGCAACTAAACTTAAATATGAACCCTCGAACAGCTGCATCACTGTTCACAGCGTTTGAATCATGAAGATGTTTTGTGTAATGCTTCCAAACACCAGTACCCGTGATAAAAGACGAAAAAATTGTAAAGGATCAAGATGGCAGTATCAAAGTGCCCTTGTCTGACCTTTACCAATGCAGTGTTTAAATAGATGCCAAGATCTCATTGGTTCCTGAGCATCAACTCATAGTACCTTCAACCTTATTAGCTCTTGCAACAAACATCCCAACATACAAAGCCACAAAGATACATACGCTTACACCACTGACATATGAGCTGTTTTTTCAAAATAGCTCAATAAATAATTGTATCAATGATCACACCCAGCCTAGCTACCAGAAAAGGTTCTGTATTTCTTCAAATAATAGCCAGTGGCAATTATTATTATTACTTTTTCAAAACAAATTAAAAGGGGGCAATTATTCGAGGTAAGGCGATTATTTCAGATCCTGCTCACTGGAAGTCGTGCCCTAAATATTTCATCTTTTTATGCCATTAATTCAAACAATAATAGCATCAAATATACCGAACATGGGCTTTTTATAATTCAAGTGTTCCAAATTTGGTTCCTCTATTAATTGTCAATGTCAATATCCTTGCCCTCAGAAGCTGAATCGTCACTGATCAGTTTTGCTGGTTAAAGGAAAGAGAATTAGGTGGCCAGCATGAGGGATGAAGTAGTGGAGGGAGGGGGGGAGGCGATAATTTGATGGAGGCGTTTACTTTAAATGTTTCCATCAAAGCAGGGGGAGGACGATTATTGGAGGGAGCAATTAATTGAGGCATGGCTATTGTTTGAGGAAATACTGTAAATTTATGAGTTTTTTTGTTTGTTTAATCTAAAGCTTTCTCCAACTGAAAGTGTATCAAGACGACTAGTCAAAAGAGATGAGAGATCCAGCAATTTTGACAGTAAATCAGGAAGGTAAGTAACAAAGCTGATGGATATTAATCTAATGACAGAGCCATGTGCTCCCAGTGGGTTGCAGGGCAGGGGCACTTAAGGGAAGTTCAGTGAGAGGTGCATCATGTGCTGCTGAGGCCCTCAACCCCGGATCCACTTAAAGACAAACTTTTTTCATTTCGCTACCCTGTTTAAGACAGGAGACTTTATTTTATGACACTGATTCATACAGAATTAAGTAATTTTTGGAACTAACATCATGGAATTTAGATTTTATTGGGAAAAATTTGGTACCGTAAATGTAGACTGCTCATCTCCAACCTTCACACTCTCTTAAAAGCTTCCGGTTGGCCAGCAGACACCTTGTTCAAGACTATAAATAGTGAAATTGTACACCCTGTGTACATAAAAATGTAAAAGTCAGCAATGTAAGAAACTGAAAAGTATACCCCCTTTTTTGGTGGCTCATACTTTTTTGGGTTGAGATAGTGCCCTGCCCCCCAGCCGTGACCAAAATAATAATTATTATTGCCATCAGTTTCTTGTTGTGTAGATCGTTATAAATATCAAGTGGAGTTTATCATTGTCTTTGTACAATTCCTGATCATCATCTGAAGATATCTCCATGAAACTAACAACTATCCCATAATGTTCTAATAAATGTTAAAATGTTTTAAATTATTAAGTTTTAAAGTATTTTTATTTCAGAGTACGCTGTGCTCTATGCAACTGTGTGAGTAACAGTTTATTGGGGCAAGGTGAATTTATTTGTTTTGGAAGAATATCTGGGTTTCCAAAAAACTCTCCAGCCACTTCTCGGTTACACATGCAGCATTCAGCATCTGCGGCTTATCCAAATCTACATAACCATGCTGTTGGTGGAGGTTCACTTGCTTCCTATGAAAGAAGAAGTTCCCCTGAGTATGACTATGAAGAACATGGGTCTTATTGGAGATACAGGACTGATGCCACTAATTCAGCACTTCATCATCAAAGTTATGGTGACATTCCCGTCAGGTAATTCACTGTTTGAGGCTAAGTACATGAACAGTGATTACAGCATGTTCAACCAGTCATTTTCTTTTTTTTTTTTCTTTTTTTTTTTTTTTTTACCAATTAAGGGGTGACATTCTCAAAATCTTGGAAGTATTGTAAAGGTCTAGTTTCTTCCCATCTCACGCTGTGGAACTTTCAGCTGTGATATCTCAGATTTTAAAACACTGGTCATTGAGTCTTGATGAGTGGTGGGTTTTACCATTACCACTTGTCATTTTAAATGTGAGAAGGGCCGAAGGTGTTAACAATATCATCAGTGCATTGTTCCCTGTCTCAATCTGCATTTTGTGTTATTTTTATTTTTGTTTACCGTAATTTTTGTGCTTGAACTTTAGAACAAGAAGCCCAGATGGAAAATTGCATTTAGTAAATAGTTCAAGTAGTGGCAGACTCTCACCATTTCCTCAAGAAGATCTTTCCAGTGTTGGATTTGTAGAAGAACCTGACCTAGTTGATCTGAGTGACATGTCAGGTCACATATGGGTGCATGAGAGATGTGCAGCATGGACTTTGGCCTCCATAGCAACCAAATCTTCAGCTGATTACACGGTGGATTTAACAAACCAGATTCTTTCAAAGGTAAATTCTTCTACCTTGTTGTTTGTGATGTCCGTTAATTTATTGCAACTGCTTTTGAGAAACAGATAGTAAATAAACTAACTACTCAACAAACATTTTAAGCCAGTTGAACAACTTCCTAAACACTAAACGCCATGCAAGAGAGGAACCTTTGCTTGCTGGGTATTCTTTGGTTGAATTTCCATACATCAAGGTTACACTTATTTGTTAACTCATTTGGATGCTTATTGTCAATGAAGAGGTAGTAGTGGTTTATAATTACTTCACCTTCAGCACTATATCACAAAGCAAATCAGTGACTGAAACTAATCTAACTCAAACATAATTGCTGGGTTCAAGAATCCCAACTGGTCAAAGCTGAACTAGTTGGTTATTTACAAGCTATTGGTAGAGGACTTTAACTAGGGACTACCACGAAAGAAATCAGCTAGCAGTCAGGTGGGACTTTGGCTCACCATTACAGGTCCATAACTGTTCAGCCAGGCTGTCTCCTAAAAAGTATTCAATGAATAAAATAAAGGCCTTGAGTGTCTTTGGACTGTTTCCTTGTTTATATCTGTTGCAGTGTAAGGAATTATGTACTTTAAAGTATTTTAACGATCTCAAGAAGGAGAAAAGAGTAGTTTCATTTTAGTATTTATTTATTTATATATTTTGGCAGAAATGTTGTTTTTGTGGTCGCTTTGGTGCAAGTATTGTCTGTGAAATGCCAGATTGTGGTAGGATATACCACTACCCCTGTGCAATGGCTGCAAGAACCTATCAGGTGAGAGATGGGAACATATATTTAACACTATTATTGAATAAGGTTGACCAGAAATATTGTGATTTGTCAGTGGCAAGCGAGATACTGACAAATCTTGATATTTTGCAATAACCAAGTTCAATAACTGTTTTATTATTCAATCACCAAGTTTAATTTTCGATGAATCTCTTCAAGAAGCAAAGCGATCTGCCATTTTCATGCAATAGCAATTGCAAGAAGGAGAAAAGAGAAGTTTCATTTGCACATGAGCAAAATATTATTTGTAGGTAGTAAGTTTTTTGCAGGTCATGTGGTGGGCTCTTGGCCAATGAAAAGGAAGAAAAATTTTGCAGTGAATGATTACTGTAACCATGTCAACATTCTTGAACACATGTCATTTGTAATGCCAATACTCCTGTATACAGAGTGAATCTCGTTGTTTCCTACAGTGGTGACCAGTATATACTGATCTCCTGGAAAAATATTAATTTTCATGTTTTTATGCACAAGGTGAAATATTATTTTAATCCCAAATTATCCCTGACTCGATCTCCCCACAAGGTAGAAATAACAAACATCATTGGGAATTATAAAGTACATATAATATGTCATATCTTTTTTACAGGACATAAAAACATTGAAACTTTACTGTTCAAGTCATGAAGACATCATACAAAGAGTAGGTAAGTAACTCATTCCAACAATGGTATAAATGAAGATAGAAATAACAGACAAAAACAAAGAATCAACTATGCAAATTAAACAGTATTTAGTGTTACCGTTAATCTGTAATATACCTCTGAAAATGATTGCAGCCACTTTAAAGATCTTAAAAATTGAAGAAAAATACTTATTATTATCCTTAAGATTTGTCTTTGTTTAGAAAAAGTGTTTTAATAAGCAGAGAGATTTATGTAATGTTTTGATTTGCAGCATTTTGTGACAGATGTCATCAGGGAGGGGAGCTGTCACAGTTGCTATTCTGCAGCCGATGTAACTGTCATTATCACAGCTACTGCTGTTCTCCTCCGGTGCGTGCTACTGAAACTGTTAGAGTTGGCTGGCAATGTGCTCAGTGTAAATCCTGCCAGTCTTGTAGGTAAGATGTTTAACTTTGTTTTTTAAGAAGCAGCCATTAGTAATCAATAGATGTTGATTGTGTTGGCATTCAAGTGCACTTAAGTCACTCGGTTGAGGTTCCTCTTTCCAAATTTTTTTTTTTTACTTATTTCTAACCTGATGGATTTCTTCAAGAGTTGTACAGGGAATACATTATATAGCTATGTACAACATACCTGATTAAAGGTAAGCAATGAGCACATCGAAATGCAAAAAAGTGTTAACATTACCATTGTCTCTACTAAACTTCTGATAGGTTCAAACATCAAATTTTACTAAATCTTGGCAAAGCGGGATGTATATTAATCCCTTGGTTTCTAAACAGCTTCCTTATAACAAAATTTTGTGAGTCTAACTAATACAGAAATCCTATGCAAGGATGTAAAATTGTAAACTTTTCTTGGTTGTTGTTTGCAACTCTTACAATTATTGGTCAAAATCTTTGTACACCAAAAAATACCCTTTAAAAATGAAGTTTTATATCTTAAACTGCCTTCTTGAAGGTTCATGCATTCTCTGTGTGAAAATGAAAACTTTCTATGTGAGGAAGCATATTGTGCCATAACAAAAGAAGGGGTATAGAATGGTTTCTCCATTAAGGGGGTCTCGAAAAGTTGTGGCCCAATCTTGAAATCTCAACAGCATTCGAGATGGGTCTCAAAGTCTCGTTTCCGGGTGATTTTGCCTCTTGCAGTGATTTTGTCACAAATGGTTATGGTTATTATACTGCCTCAGAAATTACACGAACAGGATATTTCTACAAATACACATGTTCAGACCTGGGTCATTAATAATGGTGATGGTAATTATGATAATAATAATAATAATAATAATAATAATAAATTACAGCAACAATGATGATGATCTTGTTAATTATGATGATGATAATTCTCATGTTAATAATATTATTTAGGCTTTGTTAATTTATTGGACACCAACTCATGGAATTAATAATAACTGTTCTACATTTCACAGACTTCATTCACCAAAAGATAAGCTGCTGATATGTCGCAGCTGTGACAAAGGTTACCATCCATTGTGTACAGTACCGGTGGTGAACCCTACAGAAAAATTGAGCTGGAAGTGTGAGGTTAGTTGTTAGCTTTGTTTGAAACAGAAATTATTTAGAAGTCAATGCAACCTCTCAGGAGCCATGCCATAATGTCAGTTCCTTAACTTTAGTAAGATTGTCCCTGTCTCCTTCAGTTATTTACATATTTAAGCTGATTGACTTTTGTGAAAAGACTCTCTAACTGAGAAAGGCACTTACTGCCAGTCAAAGCCGTGTCAGACTTAGATTGTGTCAACTAAAAGAGACATCCCTTCATCCTCAGGTTTCTGACTTCGTGTCTGACTTAAATGTCTATTAATATAATATCCAGTAACATGACTGTTTGTGAGGAACCAAACTTGATACATATTTTTCAACTATCTTCCAAACAGAGATGTCGGCAATGCAGGATTTGCAGAACTAAGAAGACATCACAGTGGCACATTGACTATACATTGTGTGACAAGTGCTACCAAAACAAACACAAGACAAATCACTGTCCAATGTGCAACACAGAGCAGGGCAATCACAGAGTGGTGCAGTGTGATTCATGTAGCAGGTGACTACATCAGTACCTTTTTTGTAACATAACTTTTAAATTTTGGAGAAGATAGAAACCTTTCATTTTATGACAATTCTTTAATGAATCAACTTTTTCATAGGTGGATTCATACGATGTGTGACAACATAACTGATGAGATTTACAGGAAACTCGAGAGAGATCGCAGCATTATTTATGTGTGCAAAATATGCAGAGACGAAGTGGAGAAGATTAAAAGGGAATGCAGAAGAGAGGTAAGGGGTCACATTATGGTAGCGGTGGGGAGGTGGGGGAGTGGCTAGTCAAGCCCAATGACAACTCCTAGTGCAAAATGTTGGGAAAGATGAGTCTTATAGTGACTGAATATGGCACAGTGTTTTAAGGCAAACTATTCTATAAACAGAATGGCAGCTGGTAATAGTGTTATTACTTGAACAGGGTCTGTTTTTTGCACTACTCTTGCAGTGTTTGATTTCAGCCTCATCTGTCCTAAGTCCTTTTCTTTTCTAACACTGTTATTTTCCTCTGCAGATCAAAGCAGACCCTGTAGAGCTGGAAGAGTTATCTCCAGTTACTTCCATGATATTAGCAGAGGAAATGTACAAAGGAGAGAACACAAAATACAACTCTGATGTTACAACCAGCATGGCCACAACGCCATGTTCAATGACATGGATGACCTCTGAGCCTGTACAGTGGTCTAGATTAAGGATGACCTACTCTTTTGAATATTTTATCATGAAGCAGTATGGAAAAGTGCTACTTTAAGAGTGATGCTTTGTGTATTGGTAATCTTGTAAAGTAGTCTTTATTTGATTCCACAGCCCTTGATCTGATTGATTGATTTAAAAATTGTTTTTTGGACCGTATAGGTAATTGTTATACAATCTAAAGAACGTCAATCAGTTTTATCTGCCAAATGTTACAACTTGAATAATTGTGACGTGTGGTAGAAGTTTGAAATTGTTTCCTGGAGAATCTCACCCTTAAAACTTAATGTATACCATAGTTTATTCAGTGTATCAGAATTTTCTTTTAGTGGACATGGAAATAAGCCTGATATGAATTACATCTGTCATGCTGGCTAAGACAGAATGTGGCTTGAATGCTTTTAGTTCATGAGATATTTGTTCTGACGCCTCATACCAAGGTACCGCTATTGCTCTATGTGTGTTGTATCATAAGCAAAGTCATGTTAGATGAAACATGGAAGGGCTACAGTACAATGCATAGTACCTAGCAGCTAATGGCTTGCTGTTCACAACCTCTTTACTTTCTCAGGGCACAAATTTGCCAAAACTTTTATAATTTGAAGGTATCATTAACTCACTGGAAATTGCTGGTCATTTTCTTCGAAGTCACGGGAAAAAAAGTTGCCCTTGGAAGGTATTTGTATAATTTACTTGTAACATTGTTTTTTGGTTTGTGCCCTTGTCAAACTTTTTCATTAAGTATCTGGGTATGTGGCAGTGCAAGTTTGTATTTAATGCCCCCTAATTTTCCATGTTCACTTTTTCTATTAACTGCTTAACTATAATGTGTGTTCTTTTGGCCCTTATTGTGTGACATAATCATGTCTTTTTTATCATTTTTTAAATTGCTTTACTTTAAGAATTTGTTACAACTGCAACTCTATGACCACCACAACTATACTTACTATTGATGATTTTCAGATTGAAATGTTGTGGTAATAATTTTTAACCTAAAGAACATTAATATTGATGCTTCAAACTTGTATGTTGTATATAGTAAATTATTGACATGTCAGTATTTAAATTAGGTGCATATAACACAATACCCCTTGACCTTTGTGTTGTTAATTACCTTAAAATCAACTGTTCTGCTAGAATTAACACACATTGCCATAGAGCAAGTCAGGAAAAATACATATATACCTCAGACATTTAAAGAACTGAATTGATATAATTTATAACATTGTTATATTATCTCCCAATTCAAATGCCAAATTCTCACAAATTGCAGAAAATGGGATATTTATTAATTATTGTCTGTCAGTGAAATATTTGGAATTGGCTGGTGAATAAACATTACAGACGTCTTTTTTAATAATGGTGCACATTTTTTTCTTTCAAAAAAATGAAAATACAGTTTTTGAATAATACATCTGAAGTTATGACAAACAGTTGTTTGGCTGAATATCCACTGTCTACTGAATGAATATGAACCTTTCAAATATTATGCGGAAGGTAGCAGTAGAAATATTATATATTATGTAGTTTTAGATACATATCATGCCATGTTTTAGCTGTAAGAATCATAAGACATAGTAGTTAGATGCAGGGTTAATATCCCTGCAATCGTGCTTCTGCTTAAAGACAGAAAATTACGAGGGAATGTTGCATCCCAACTATTAAAGTCAGTTGCATTTTTTTGTCCGTGTTTTCAGTAAAAAAATTGTCACAGTAACATTGCACTGGTCACATGTGACCTGTTAGAGTCATGAACTGAAATTTTTTTCTCAAAATAATGTCTTATTTGTTATTGAAATGTTAATTTTATAATAGGGAGTAATGCTGGTGATTAAAAAAGAATTTTTTCCCTTTACTTAGGGCTGGAACCCAGTATTGATTTTTCTAATATTATAACGACTGGATCTTATTAATAATTATTTTACAAAACTAAAATCAATTTACTCTCTAAAAGAAGATAATTAGGCCCAAACAACATCCGAATTTTAGTTCTGTTAAATAATATTTTATTTTACTCTTTTAATGTGAAAAAAGAATGTTATTTTATTGATGTTTTGTACACTGATTTTATTTTACAGTGAGTTAGACAATGAAATTTTCTGCAATTATTTCTACTATATTTGGGGCTGGGTTCATGAGGACCTTCTCGGTTAGGATACATCATACATTTTGTCTTGTAAACAATATATAGGACATATCTTAACTTATCAAGCTTTCAAGAATCCAGTTGCTGTTTCAGTAAAAAGTACAAGTTGTTGGCTTGTTAGTTTGAACAGTCCAATCTCCTAAAGATCAACAACCCTCATTTGTATGTCCCAGGAACCATGTTGAATGATAAGATGTTTCCATTAATTGAGGTTCAGTTGTATTTTAGACACTGTATATCAAGATAATGTGCTGGCTCTGGTAAGCCAGTTTATTTCTGTAATCTTAGAATTGTCTCGAAAACATAGCTCAAATAATTTAATGACAAATGGACTACAAGCTTCATTCACAAATTATAGTTATAACTACTTAATGAAATCCAACTAGTATTTGAGACTTCTTATACTGATAATGTTCTCTGGCTGGTTGATCTCTACCTTTAGCTTTCAGTTCAAAACATTGAACCAAAAATGGTTCAATATATTTACTATTGACAGCCTCTGGGCTTGCCCCCTCCTCATGCGCTTTGTTTTTCGCACAGAGGCGAGTGGGAAATGTGAGTGACACGTGGGTGACCGGCGAAATGAGAGGGGCAGACATCTCGGCCGTTTCATTCATCTTGCCTTCCTCTGGGCAGTAACAAGTTTAAGACATCTTTCATGAGGTGGTGTTAGTTTTTTACAGAAGTAAAATTTCCTGAGATTTGCAGTCAAGGTAGGCCCTATTTTACCTCACGGTCAAAGAAAAACTGTTAATGCAAACAGTATTCAAGGAGTTGTAGTGTTGCAACCAGTCAGATTTCATTTAAGTGAAATTTGATTGCTAGCATTGTCAGATAACCCCAGTCTGAGGTGCTAATGATCCCTTTGTCATTTATTTAATACTATTAATTTTATCAAACTACCTTGCAATAAGAGCATATTAAAAACCCTACATAAGCTGGATCTTTATAACACAACCTACACCTTTATATTTATATCTGAGATTTTCAAACATATTAGAAACCTATTAAAACTATCTTATCAACTTAAAAACAGAAGATAATAATTATTTTTATGAAACTGATGCAGGACCTTTGTACTTAATATTTTAAAAACCTGATAATGCATTTGATGACCTGTTTAGTATTGATGTAATATATATTGAAATAATATTAAGTATAATTATGTGTTACTGCAGTGAGTACTGCTTCTTAAATAATGGTTTTCACATAAATAACTTTTGTACCTGCTTACAACTCTTTTTTCTGGGTGATAATTAATCAGGGCTTGAAAAAAATTCCCATCCAAGAGAACTGTATTTTCTTCCTAGGCAAGTAAGTTACATGCTCACCTACCCACTGGCCAAGGATCAAGCTAGTCACTGTCTAACTCAAAATCATAAACACAAATTAATGACCTTGGGCAATCAAAATTGAGAGAACAGGTTGTCCTTACGACAAGCTTGAACACAAGGTTTTTTTTCAAGCCCTGATAATATCTGGTCCTTTTCAAGTACGTCCAACCCAAGCAATATTATTTTGTAATTTTCCATGGGAGCAGCTCTCCGGATTCTGTGGTATGAAATATACCCTGCACAAGTTCGTATCTACCTGGTAAAGTGGGTTCCATCGGTAAAGGAGCTCCATAAATTGCTACTGCTTATTGATATTTTGTAATGTATCATAACATCATTATATCAGTTGGAGTGAAATAAACCACCGTAAGTACATAATGGCAAAGTATGTAAAGACGCCATTTGTTATTTTACTGTTAGTAGCATTTAGAGTGTGATATTTATTACTTCAAGTGTAATGAAGTTAAATTGACCTTATAAAATTTCAAAACATCTAAGAATAAGTCACATTATAAGTGATGAGCTTAAATATATTCCATCTTAAAGCAGCAATGGGAAAAATAAATTTTGAAAAACTGCTGAAAGTTTTGTAAGTCTTAAAGTGCAATAATGCTATTTAAGATGCAGGACAAAAATACAACTCAAGATTTGAAAAAACAAAGCAGTCAAAACGTGAACGAAATGTTAACTTGTTTATTCATCACAGCTCATTCTTAACACATTCCAAACTGTTAAAACTCAGCAGTTCCTCTGCTTATAACCATACATTTTTTAAAAAACTAAAATTAAGAAGTTAGTTTTTTGAGGAACCAGTCAAAATCAAATAATGAGGACGTAAAATTAAGCTGAAAGTTAAAAATGATTATTAGTTCACAAAACTCTAGCCTGCTGCATAACAGGCATTATTTTTTTTGCGGTTTTCAGGTGAGCAAAAAACCAGCGACGAACACCAGATATGCACACGTGTCTTCCCTGAAAAAAAGCATTTATTAAAACTTACACCAGCTTTTCACAGTTCATAAGACATTCACTCTGTGCATTTAAATAACATATTCATATTCATTCCATAATAAAATCATGCTGGGGTCCTAAAGCTGAAATATTCCAAGATCAAAGTATTGTATATTTGGTCTTTTTCAACAATATTTTAAGTCATTATTTATCGACATTAACATTGCCTTTTTTTGGTTTGTGAGATAACGAAAGACTCATTGTAAAGTACTTGTTGTGCCCACAGGCTATTGTACCCCAGTATGTTACTGACTATATTAATATTATGCTTTGGGCTGCTAAAATTGCTTAGAAAGTGTTGATTGAATTAATGATTTTGGTTCATCAATGTATAAGTAATTAAATTTTATAAAAATACAATAAAACATGCTGTGCTATTGAAACAGACTATGACTGATATATTGTAAGATAAACACCCCCTTCAGACTTGTCAATTTAAACAAAATTATAATCTAAGTAAAGTGAAAGCAATCTATGTTCTGTAAAGCAGTCTCAACTAAGTTCTGACAAATTGTGCTAGCATAAGTGTGTCCTTGACCCAAGCATGATACTCTGGTATCAACTTAAATGGCTGACACTGAAGAAAAGTATTCGGTTTGTCAAGCATAACCAGTCAAACCTTAGAACGTGACTTGTACGGTTAAATGTATCCCATATAATGTGATTATTCTGTGTAAAGTGCAGGAAATGGAAGTTCCGCTGTAGATTGCAACCTAAAACAAAGAGAAAAGAAGGTGAACTTTAGCATGTTGTTCACATAAACCCTTTTTCCAAAGGGGCCAGCTGAGTCATAATTCAGAAGGGAAGAAGAAGGGGATTCGAGGCATGTAAGAAGGATGAAGGCACTCAAAACATTTGTCAGTAGCTAATTTTTTATACCTCTTTACTAAAATTTTTTAACTACTTAATCAATGCCCCTTGATTTTCTACCATTTTCCAGAGAAAACATGCATGTACATGTTACAGGTCAAAATTAAATTCAGGTTAAAATTTTTTAACCTAGATTGATTCTCAGTATCCTTTGTCTCCGAATTCATGAATAAATCAACCCAATTTTCCAAATGGACAGCTTGAGCATACCGGATATAAACTTCCTACAATGTCTTAAAATGTTGCTTGCTATCTCAAAATTTCTTTTTACAGTTGGCAGAATTTGTGATGTTTTACCAAAAATTCTGCCATATTTTTTTGTGGGGAGAGGGGTGGTTTAGTATCAGATGTGGAGTGGGTTGATTGGGGGTGGAGACGGGGGCTAGTGTAAGGCAAAAAAGTCCAGATTACACCTTTTTACAGGAGTTGGCTATGCTGCCTAATATTGGGCAAAACATACTGTAAACTGTTGCTTATCATCTTCAAAAGGGGTTTTAGGAGGGCATTTATCTGGGGGACTTGTAATCAGAATACTATCGGGGGGGGGGGGGGGTGTAGTTTTTTGTTTGCTGGTAAATGGACCTATAACTGGAAGGGTTTATAAGCAGCAGTTTATGGTTTTTCTGAAATACTATTATGGTTTGGAAACTACCAAGAAGCGCCAACAAGACAGAGCTTGAAAAACTGAACTCAGCAAGAAAATGATGTAAAAGTTGAAATGCTTTCCAGGCAGCCAGCTCACTGAGCTCTGCAGGCCCAGACCTCTGGTTTTCCTTCCTAGTACCAGGTCATGCCCAGCATTTTCATGTAGAGTTATTGAGCCACCATTCATAAATAAAAAACAGCCAAAACTGAAATAAAGTACATTTCAAAAAAACACTTGCTAACTTAGAGTTGACAATAACATCTTACCAGTTCTCTTTGCTCCACTCTGTATTTTCTTGTTCAACAACATGGAATGTATATGCATGTCGGGATTTCTCTGACTTATTCACAGAACTTCTATGTAGCACTGTTCCATGAATCAGCACCAATGCACCTACAATAAAACAACTGACACATTCACTTGCTTTACTCTTCATTTGCACCAATGACCCATGATTGCTTCTAAACCATACGATGCCACCCAAGACTCAAGTTGCTGCTGATCAGCCCTCAAATTATTTTCAACAACATAAAGGCCTGTGTTTCCCACACTTTGTAAGAACATTCTGACAGCCTCCGTACTAAAATATGTCTGGTATAAGCATAACTTAGTCTTATTTTTAGAGCTGTTGGACTGAAGGCTTTGCCCCAATGACACAGCTTTTTCAATAAGCATTGCCTGAAGAAAAGCAAAAAACCTTAAAGCTTAAAGACTGCAAGGTGATATCTAAGTTTTCAATGGAGAGCATGTTATCAAGGCACAAAAAATTTAATGAGTTGGGTCATGATCTTTTGCTTGGACTTTAGGTGAAGAAATCACATCCATTCCAAACTTTATTGCAGCAAAAACTTGTCAAGAACTTTCCACAAGTTTGCAATAAATGGTGTCACCAGTGTAAAGAAAAAAATCACTCCTCTAGCCACTGATTCTTAATTTGATCAATAATACTTAGCAATTAAGTCACTGGGAACAAAGAGATACACAAGTGTACAAAACCGCAAAACAAAATTGGCTTGACTGATCTACTTGTTGTTACAAAATTTTGAGTACAGCTGGAATTTCCTGACCTTTTTTTGTGAGTTGAGGAATGTAATCATTTTCATGACCACCTTCTTCATTATCGGCTCCAGTAAAAATGGTAGGTGTCCCTCCAGGCTGGGGGTTACGAATAAACCGACGCTTTAATCCATCTGTTCAATCATTGAAAAAGATAATTGGATAAAAATATTTCAGTTGAGTATTTCCTGATTCTTATTTTATAGAAATAATATTTAAATATGTTTTATAAGGCTAATTAAGTTCATATAATGGTACCAGACAAATTTTTAACTTGCTGAAAAAACTTTACAGGACATGTAGAAGAGTTCACATTGATCATGAGCTGCATGTTTATCACAGAACTAAAGGGCCAGGTTGAATTTTAACATATTTTTCAGTAGTTTACTATCTGCTATGTACAGAGTGCAACTTAAGCAAATCCAAAATGGCCTCTTCTAGTCAAGTATGTAACCATGCATTTGATCACCATGCAACTACAACTTTGCTGTACAAGATGGTTAAGCTGCATGCATGTTCACACAATGCTGGTCAAATTTTCAACCTAAAAGTTTGACTGATTTTGGTATTTAAATTTTTGAGGGGCTAGGCATCTAAATTTATTATTTTTTTGTATGGTTAGCATAGCTACCTGTGAATGGAATGGAATGTAGAGATTTTCAGCCAGTCAAAAATTCATCTGGTACCACATGAAGAAAGTCTTAGATATTCTGAGCAGATGTTGTGGTCAATGAAACATGGACAAAAATTATTTCAATCCATACATTTATCAACTTTGTTGATATGCACTTACTGCTTTGTGACTAGTTTTTTAATGCATAAAAATTACCATAACCAATGAAATGTCTATTTCAAATTATCTGACTGGCATGAAATAAGTAAGCCATTTGCTTAAATGCTAGGACTAAAGAAACAGCGCCAAATATAACAAGGACATGGGTCAAGTTGTATTCCACTTGTTTGGAAGAGTTACAACAGCTTAATAACAAGAAATAAGGATTATCTAGTTTGAAACTTGCTAAGGGCAAACATAGACTGATACTAGTGAATTATGTTTGGGACTGTACTCAATAAGCATTCACATAATAATAATTGTGGGGCGACAAGAGGATCGAACCCACAATCCTAATCTCTAGGTTGTAATTATGCATGCATATGTAGCCAGCATTTGTTTGGACTTCTACTAAGAATGAATGGAATGTAGAGAATGCAATTTCACCAGGTGCATGTGGACCTTCTATCACTTGTAATCTGATTGCATTTGTTTTGACTTAAATCTGTCATGTGAAATGTATGCAAAGCACAGAGATGGAGCAAAGCATTTTGACCTTCCATCGTTGTCACACGCACTCCATAACCTTTGGTTATTATACTAGTTATAATGACATTTATACCATTCTGAGATTTGGGTACAAACTGCAAACAGCCATTTTCCAGAGTGCAATCTTCTAAAGGTATCCACAGTCCCATAGCACTAAGAGGTTCAGTGAACAAAAATGTGGAGTCGCGATGAGGAGTCACTATCAAAGGAAAAAAAAATTGTACTTCAACTAATATGAATCACTTTTAACTTTAAAAAATTGAAGGGCTCCATGCAGAAACATCCACTAATAATTATTGTGAATTTTTCGACGGATGCAGAACTTACCAAAATTACAAAGTTTTCAAAGCATGTAGAACTTACAAACTTAATCTCACTGGCTTTTTTTTCTGGTAGGGAAAATACTGTTGGATGAACAATTTACCAATGATTTCCACTGCATTTTGGTAGTACCTTCGAATTCTCCATCCATAAAAATATTATCATTCAATTTCTTCTGAAGAACTTGAAATTACTATTCAGTCAAAATAAAGTAGTTCATACCTTCACCACCAATCCTTGGTGGCTGAAAAGTACGGAAAAAAAGGATAACAGGTTAAAAGTGATGTCAAACAATTATTGTTGTAAGTAAATTAACAATGAATGGAGATAAACTGTATGCTGTGAAACCAAATACACAGGTTAACACTAAACTAATCCTGCAACTAATGAAACACCAGAAACACATGACAATAAAGAACTGGTAAATTAAGAAAGTTTTGTTTGAATTCAGCAGTGCACAAGAGAAAGTCCATCTACATGAAAAAATTTTTTTCATACAAACAGCAGAAGAAATCAAGTTCACACTTAAGAAGCTGGATATAACTAGGGCAGTCACTGAAAAGGGAAAAAAGTGGGAATTAACCTCACACAAGTAAACCATAATCCCTTGATCATGATCTACCAATTGAAATAGAGCTAGCGCTCAAAACATTCATGATAGTGAAACTAAATTCATCCACCCACTCAGGGTTCTCAGTAAATTTTAAAGTAAACAGCTCGGATATCAAAGAAGGTGGCTTGAGAGTCATTATACTGAAGGCAATTCACTCTCTCACCCTTTTTCCCAAAAACGTAGACAGCACTATACAAAAAATAATAATAATAATTATTATTATAATTATTATTATGTAAATATAGCCATTATAGAGCAAAATATTACATCTTTTGTTGTAGAAATAGGAATTGGGATAGCCCAGACTTAATGCAATTTTGACTTGAACAATCCAATTTCAAGCAACATTAATTTTGTAAATTGCCTATACGTAGCAAAGAATTACAATAATTGTACATTCAAAAACACAACAAAAGTTTCCATTATTATTATTATTATTATTATTATTATTATCTCTTCTGTCACAGTCTTTGCTGGTGTTTTTTTTTTGTGCATCAGCAGGGTGCAAACCACGCACCTGGAGCATCAGTCACTCAAGTCAATCATTTTGTTCATACACCAAGCACCTTCCTGAGGATTGGTGCAGATCCCAGCATGTAGATCTTTTGGGTCTCTGTCACAGTAGCTCTCTCTGGTACTTTCTCAATGTTTTTTACCATCCCCTTTCTTCTTTAGTGTACCAAGCACTGCACCAACAACCACACTAGGGATCACTTCAGTTTTATTATAATATTATAATTAGTATTAGTATTATTATTAGCCAGTTGCTGGTATTTAATGAGAACTCTGGTTATTGAACCTGCAACATGGTCTCTCCTTGAACTAACCACTTCATTACAGAGCATATTAAAATTACCTTAAAGATATACATGCTTTGTGGAACAGCTGGATGTTTATAACCAACTGATTTGGCAATAGCCTGAAATGAAGAAAAAATAGATAACTAACAAGAATGTGATCAACATCAAAAACAAAGAAGAATCAATGATTACCTGAATTCTCTTGTTAAATGTAAATTTCTTGAAGACAGGATTTAAGCAATGCAGAGCTGAAAGGAAAAACTGAGATACTTCAAAAATACATCCAAAAGAAATGACAGTACAACCCTCCAAGTTAAAGTTTTTGCTCGGTCACCATTTGGCAACCAACTCTGTTGGTTTAGGGAGACTTTTTTACAAATCAAGTTGCCAGCTGCAAAATTTTAGGTGCCATGGCAACCAAAATGGTCACAACTTGGAGGGTTGCAGTATGGTAGACTGGAATAAACAACCCTATAACATGAACATTTGTATCATTGCAGCTATAACTTAATTGTAATAATATTGGGTAGTTGCTTTCAGTAAATTTCCTGAAAGAAGATATCACAGTCACTCAATAAATAATAATATTATGAATTCAGAAATGATGTGTTAATTAAAAAATGAGAACAATTTTTAACCGAACTTTAGTGTTTTGAAAATTTCATACAATAACATAAAAAAATAAAATTATTTAATAATACTATTATTATCTCCCAGTATAAAACTTTGGAATGCTGTCCACATTATGAGTTGTATAGGGAGCATAACGTAACCTACACCACTTAAGAAGCTATACTTAGAAGTAAAAAAAGGTCGATACAAAACCTAATACGATCCTAATATACATAGTGATATGAATCTCTCAACTTAAAAAGCCAATTTAGAATAAATTATTATTAAATTCTTATACTCTGTAAAACCTACGCAAAGACATGATGATAAAATTATCTCTACTAGTACAAGCCTATTTAGAAAATGATTCAGTTTTTATACTCTCATTATCTCTTATATACCTAAATGAGGCCATCATAATGTGGTTATCTCTATTAATGTCACAGTTCCTTTGGCTAGGCTTTACAATTAAAGCGTAATAAAATAAGACAACAAGCATATGGCGTAATGGTGGGAACACCGCTCCGCAATCGGCGTGGTCGATGACTTCCATACGCTCTTCTCACGTATGATAATATGCCCGTCCAACCTGGTTTACAAGTAAAAATTCTTTTGAAATTCAAATACGAAAACATCGTCTGATTAGCATTTCAAAAGAACTTGTACTCAAAAACGAGGTTGGACGGGCATATTACCATACGTGAGAAGAGCGTATAGCATGACCATAAAGCCCTACTTATCTCCCCGGTGCTAATTTACGCGCGCCAGATCGGACAAGTTCAGGTAGGTCCAAAAGAAACAAACTTAATACGGCCTAACACTCCATGGCACTACAAGCTGAAACCTCCGGCCAGCATCGTGCAACTTAATGGAACCGTGTAGGCAAATATTTTGTTCTAGGAACTTTATCTTATCAGCACTACAAGCCGACTCCGCCGGCACGTGCTGGAATACAATCGAATATGAAAGTTGCCTTAAAATCAAAGCTTGGGGAAGTTGCCGTGAGACTTAAACCACCACTGATACGTGCGAAGCATGTATCCCCCCAAGCCTGGAAAAAGGTTAGAGATATGGCACACTGGCCACTCTCGGTGCGACGGACAATAACACGGTCCGAGGGGTGCGTATATAAAGTTGGTAGCAATCCGACAACCATCTGCCTAAAACCTTAATTAACCAGTCTGGCAAGCCCACAGCAGCTGCCGTAGAGGCAGCGCCTATACGAAAACTGTGCCCCTTGAGAGAGTTATACGGTAGACTGACTTGACGCGCGGCGTCCCTGAGAAGGTTAACGACGGCGGATCTAGTAAGTAGACGCCCAAATTGGAAGGAAAAAAGTGGTCCGCAAGGGTGAGCGGTGAGAAAGTAATCACGCATAGTGGTCACCGTGCAAACCGGTGAGGTGGAGCATGCAATAACAAGCGTGTGCCCTTGGCGAAAGGCATCGGTCTTGGAAGCCTTAAGAAAAAGAGACAGCTGCGGGGAAGCCAGACAAGGTCAGTCACGCATTCGTCGTCAACCAGTCACTCCAGGGGTTTTACAAGCCATTAAGCCAATTTTGTACTCCAGGTTGGGGGGTCGGGACTTTACTATGGTCTGGGCAGCCTTCACTCTCGCCTTTTTTGCGTTCCTACGCTGTAGCGAGTTTACTTATCAGGGGATTTCGAGATTTCGCCCCAAGGTTGACCTGTCCACTGACTGTGTGTCATTTCATCCCTGGAAGCATAAAATACCCCGGAGGATCTTTTAATTTTCAAAAGCAATTTTCCTGAAAGGGGATCTCCATGCCCACAGGAAATGTGTAAATTACGAACAGCTGCTAAGTATAACTTAATAGTGCTATGTTTAACAGTTCTAGCCAGATATGAAGCAAAATAAATCAAGGTTCCTTCCGAAGCTGGGAGAATGTCACCCTCCTGAGACATAAGCCTGTTTGAAAGGCAAAACTGAATAAAGCGTTTTTCACCTGACCCATAAGTACGGTTGGTAGTCCATGCCAGTCCCCACATATGAGGGAGCCGTTTCCCCTGGAACCATAGAACATTAAAATAACCCCTAAAACCGACAGAACTAGCAGCGTCCGTGTATAGCTCCAAGTCTGGGGAGGTGGATACAGTAGAGTCTAAGAAGAAGGAATGCCCACTTTCCTTGCCACTTTTTGTCTTTAGCTATCTCCAAGAACTGCTTCTCTTGAGATTGCTTCAACAGATTCCCAGCTCTTGCTGCAGTCACCACCTTTCCTTCTGTTGTAACACACATGGGATTTAGGGTATCAAGCTGAAGTGTGATGTTGAGTTCTTCAGCGTACTTAGCTGCTTCCTTTACAAGCGACTGGTGGCCTGATGCCATGACGTGTTTATCAAATTCTCTAACTGCTTCCACAGTCTTGTCCGAATTCTGATACAATTTCAGTAGCGATTTAATTTTAGTGATCTTGTAATCATGTTCGACTGATCGCAGGCCTCTACCCCCTTTCTCCCTCGGTATAACAAAGAAGTTAGGCTAAGCTGGGTGCTTGCCACTGTTCTTAACTATGATATTCCGACTGCTCTGTCCACATCTTTTAACTCTGATAGAGGCCAATGCTGTGTCCACATTAAGTACCGTAGCACCGGGAGTGCATACTGATTAGTTGCCTGTACACGGTTACAATCAGACAGGGGGCTGGACAATATATAGATATCCTGCGTAGATACTCTTTAGCCACACATGCTAGCGCCAGCCATTTATCCTGTTGCCATTTAGTTCTCTAGCACCCCCGAGAATTTGTAGTGTTTTCCTTCTCCAAGAGCCGTGATGGTAGTTGTCTTGTCCATCCTCATACCAGACTCGTCTAGCACTTGGGCTCCCCTCTTCACGTGTTCCACTGAACACTTTTTCTGATCCAGTGGAGGCCGATATCCTGCATCGCTCCTGTAGTCTCCTTCAGCACTCGGTTCAGCTTGCTCTCGGAGGCAGCAAAAACCCTCAGGTCATCGATAATTAAATTATGTTTGCCTCTCTGGCAATCCAGCACTACTGCGCTATCGATTAGCAAGTTATCCATCGTACCAAAACATCCTGATTTCGCTCCTCTTTGCTGGCCTTCCATCAGGCCATAATGTTTAAAGTGTTGGTCCATGGGAGCCATGAGGCAAGATGCAAACCACATATACTGGGGTACATGTTATTCAGACAAGTAATAGGTCTTTGATTTTCACTTAGGAACTCGCCTTCATTCAGAGGTTTTCCCTTCAGAAAACTACTTGGGGTAATCTTCGTCGCCCTTAGAAACTTCTTTGAAGCTTTCGACCACACCCTTATGCAGGGTGCAAGCACGTTTCCACCAAAAGTTAGTAATTTTATCAGGCTCTGGCACACTCCAGTTGTGCTTCTTGGACAGGACTTTGACTGCTTCTGCTACTTCGAGAGCCCATCCGTCGCCTGTCAGTGGTGGTACTTGCTTGTGGGATTATTCCCAGTCCCTCTCTCTTCCCACAGCTTTCTCCAAAACCCGCTCGCCTCTTCAATGTTTTCAAACATTCGCGAATCATCTCGAGCACGTTTTCCAGGGTCTTTATATCTTGGTCGCTCATTCTCTTGTTCCCTCTTCAACATCTCACTCAAATTTGCAAACACTCTTCCAGGGACTGTGTTAAACTGTTGGTTAATCACACACGACACCTCTTGTTTCTTTGTCCTGTCAAGCTCACGTTTTTACCTTCGGAGCTCCGACTTTTTTTCTCCATGTAGCTAATCAAACTCGCCACAGAGATGGTCTTGCATTCTTTTTGGAGCTGAGACTTATTTTTCCTTCCTTTTTTCGTGATCTTTCTATTTTCTTTCAACCTTTCGATTTACGCTTTCCTGATTGACAGTTGTTTTCTGATCTTCCCTGCCTCCTGGTCATCAATTCTTTTAAGCTTTTCCTTTCTGTCCTGCGGTTTGTCTGTCTTATTGGCCCTTGTTTTTCCATCCTTTCACTAACAAAAACGTGCAAACCACCGAGTAAAGAATGCAATTAGGTAACCACAGAAAACCAAACGGGTTCTGCATTGGTGTTACCTCATAGTGCTCCATTAGCAACTTAATCGCTTGGTTGGTTTCTTCCAAGTCTTTTGTTGATGGTGTTTCTTTTGTCCTGGTGTCAATGTCATGTTGGGAATAGTCTCCAGGGTGGGTGCTAATTGCTTTCATTATCCTGTTTGCTGGCTCTAAAAAGCTACACCTTTCTTGATCACTGTTGTTAAGCTGTTGTTCTTGGGTCAAGGTTGTATGCAAATCTGGATCTGAGAAAATATCACCATTGGCTGAGGCCGCACTAGGGGACTTAACCGAGTTATTTCCAATTAACTAATTAAAGTTAACTGGTTTAAAATATCAGCGAGTGCGGCCAGGTTGTCTTCAGTCTTAACCGAGTTTTAACCGGGTTATGCAAATTAAGCAAGAACAATAGATTTTCTTAACCAGGTTAGGTTTTTTTAAACTACCTCGCGAGGTAGTTTAACGCAGGTTAACGTTATCAATCAGTCAATCATCTCCGCCTACGCATGAGAATGTTCCAAATTTTGGCTTTATCATGCACGCAAGCACAACTGTTTCGAAAATTACTTCTTTTGCCCCAAGTTCAGCTTTTCTTTCTTATAAACAAAATTGAGTTAAAACTATTAAGAAGTCAAACTCTTTTTATCAGTGATACGGGGTCAAATTTTGTCAGTCACTCTGAGGCGAGAGTTATGAGGGACCCAAGCGAGTGAAAAAACAAAACCACGCAACATTGACTAACTTTGTGAAAGTCTAAATTGAGTCCAGCCGGTGATAAAAATTAACCTGGTTAACCTCTTTTAACCAGGTTACGTTCCGAAGAATTTTTTACCAGGTTTTTCAAAAACTAACCTGGTTAACTTGCCAAGTGCGGCCGCAGCCATTGTCACACTGTTGATTTTGGGTCAGGGTTGTATGCAAATTTGGTTCTTCTTGATCAGCATTTTTTGCTATAATTGGCATTCATAAAAGGCCCCTTCTGCATTATCTCCACCTCTCTTCGCTTTTATTCTGTTAGTGATAGTACTAGTTACACTGCCTAAGAATTTTTCAAGTCTAGTGGCTTGGTCTCGTAAATTCTGCTTTGTGAACTCCATATCTTTGTGCCCCATTTGATCCCATAGTTCTTTCATAAGTTCAATATATCCCTTTCATCTTCCATTATCTTTAACTGGCAGATTCTCCGATTTTGCGAGTAATAGTGCTGTTTATTTGTTCAGACCATGTTATCCTTCTCGCTCTTGCATTCCTCCCGTTAAGCCATTGCTCTTCAAAATCCACCACAGTTTCAGTTTAGCGTACTTCACTTTCAACTTTTAATAGTATAAATCGGCCCTTGGTCGTCTCCTTGTTAAATAAACAAGATGCAAAGTACTCAGAAGTACTTAAGAATATGCCTAAATGCCTCGAGCTTGGCCTCCTTTCATCTGGACAAGGCTATGAAATAGAATCATGAAGCTACTTCAAAGCACAACCTCCCTACTTGCCATCATCATCTATTACTATAATTATTATTATTATTTTATTAACAGCGCATAACAATGTAGGCAACTCACCATGACCAACTTTGTTGATA
Organism: Porites divaricata; assembly: GCA_038088405.1. Taxonomy (NCBI): domain Eukaryota; kingdom Metazoa; phylum Cnidaria; class Anthozoa; order Scleractinia; family Poritidae; genus Porites; species Porites divaricata. The sequence goes on from JBBMOI010000004.1 coordinate 10,151,130, forward strand.
GCTTTGTCTTTCTGTGCAATAAGTTCACCTTCAAATGAGAACATCACATCAGTCTGATTTATTTGTTGTTTGGAAAATGTGATTTTGTGTTTACAACTAACTTTTAACCGTGGGGTTGGGTATTTCAATCTGAAAGGACAGACGACTGTTGAGGACCAAATGATTAATGAATGGGCATACATGGAAGAGAAGCACCAGAACTGGCTTATTGTTCAATAAGCCTTTAAATATAAGCCTTTCCACGGTTTTTTCAACTTTTGACATGGGTTCACCAGTTAGGGAAAATCTGTTGACACCACTGGAAAGAGTGGCTCAAAATTAGTAAAATTGCCAAATGTAAAAGTAATACGTCTTACAGACGTTTGTATGGTGGGTGACAATTTTGTGCCCCCCCCCCTCCCCCCCACCATAAAAACATCTGTAAAATTTCACGACTTTGAGGAGCAATATCTTAATTGATAGCTTTCAACAAATCACTTTCAAACTTGGCAGTTTTACTAATTTGAAGGCACTCTCTTTACGGTGGTGTCAACGGATTTCCCCTCACTTGTCCAAAGTCCAAAGTTGAAAACATTCTGTGGAAGGGTCCATATTTTCTAGATTCCTTGTAAATAATTTGTTCTGTATACCTGAGAGGCAGACAAGCTGATCCAGTGCCACCTAATGGATTTCTTTCCATGCATCTATTCATTATTTTGTTAAGTCCTAATACTCAGCCCAGTATAGTACTTGAAAGTTGCATGTATAATTCAATATTATTATTTTAATAGCTATTTCTTGGTCAGAAGATAAAGTGGTTGCCAGTCATGTGAAACACTACTGTAATACAGTTTAACCCCTCCACAAGAGTGAAACAAGAGTGAATGTATGGACTAGCTGTCCACCCCAAAAAAAGGCCGTTGTAGAGATGTAGACGTTAGTGGAAGTTCGACTGCATATCTCTTATCCCTAGAAAAGTTATAATCCAGAGTATGCAAATTATATACAAACCTTTGTCATTAAAAGCTCCCATTTCAAAGAAAAATCTGATCTTATCCCCACTTGTCATAAAATAATCATCTCTAAACTGTTGGTAAATCAAACAAATCAACCTTTAAAAAGTTAAGTAGAGCTGTAAACAACCTTAATTTAAAGATTTTTCACTTAAACCAACAAAACTGTTAAAACTTTATAGTCAAGCCAGGTCAAGCGTACCCCCCACCCCAACATTCCATTAATGAATTTATTAGTCGAAAGTTGAACCCATCGGTAGTTCTAGATTTCAGATTCATCTCTGCATTCTTGCATGTGTAATGAGCAGCGAATTCACACACAAGGCTGCGTTATGGAGTTTTCACCAGCTCAGTTTCCCTGAATTTGAAAGGGTAGGAATTTCATGAGTTGAAGTATATGAAAGGGTAGGGAAATCTGCCATTTTGGTCCGTAAAAAGGCCCAAAGGGGCTGGTAGATGCATTTTATGGCTGTGAAATAGTTGAGAAAATATCTAATTTTGTGATTTATCCATATTCAAAAGTCAATGCATTAACTGCAGTTGAAAGGGATGCAAACTTCTAAACTAGGTATAATAATAATAATAATAATAATAATACTTATATAGCACATATCAATATTGCTATTTTCATCAGCGCTTAAAAATAAAATATTTCAAAAAAAAAATTACCAAGACTGCATAAAGTATACATGCATTAAGCGCATGAACCTACCAACAAAAGTTAAAACAATAATTATGTCAACACTAAAACTATAAAAATTACCCATTAAACTACTTAAATCGTAAAAAAACTGCATAAAGCTTACTAAAAACGAGATTAAAAAGCACAAAAAAGCCTTCTGAAATAAAAGTGTCTTGAGTGTCTTTTTAAAAGATGCTACTGACCGGCTACTCCTAATCGCATATATATGGCAATGAATTCCATAGTTGAGGAGCAGCAGCAGCAAAAGATCAATCTCCTAACTACCCTGCTAGCAGAGGCTTTTCCCTTGTGTTTCTCAGCGTTGTACTGCCATTCTCTTCGCTGTTTTGGCTGCTCACGTTTTGTTTTGGTTGTTTCTGTGCCGAGGAAAAGACCTCTGCAGACAGCCGTTTGGGATTCCTGTTGAGCATGCGCGAGATGAAAATGCGGTTACCATGGAATTTCTGTGTCACATGTCGGTAATAAGATGCCGCCGCCGGAGTTTGCTCATGTATTCATGAGTCAATTTTCCCATGGGAATGGCTCGCACTCGCCATGTTGATATAGCGGGCTCACATTTGCACAGCAAACTAGTACATAAAAGATGCGCGAGTTGATAAAACCGGTTCCACAACCGGTTTAGTCATGTGATTACCTCCTAGATCTTGGAGGTATCTAATGCGCATGCTCAACAGGAATCCCAAACAGCTGTCTGCAGAGGTCTTTTCCTCGGCACAGAAACAACCAAAACAAAATGCGAGCAGCCAAAACCGCGAAGAGAATGGCAGTACAACGCTGAGAAACACAAGGGAAAAGCCTCTGCTAGCAGGGTATCTCCTAACGTTCTTAAAGTCTTGAATTTCACAGGGTTTAGTAGCAGTCCATCGTAATCTGAGCGTAACTTGTATTTACATGCTTCTTTAAGACTAATAAGTATATGAAAGGTGTACCATTTATCAATGGGAGGTATTTCAAAGGGGTACCTTTTCTGTCAAAAATGATATGTAACAGGGTAAAGGGTTGGACCTCAGGGTGGAGTCTCCCCGTATAGAGGGTGGTAAAGGGTGTTTTCGTGACTTGTGATCAGCCCTTTTTGTTTTTCGTAAAATGTGAAATGGCTAATTTTTTCCTCGTGAATCGTGATTTTCATAGTAGCTTTGAAATGTATTTTGGAAAATTATTTTCCATGAAAAGAGAAATAAACGTTTAATTGGTCATGAGCTGTGATTTTCATTGAGTCTGAATTGCCTTTTTTATTTTTTGGAAATTGCAAAAACTTGATGAGTAATTTCTTAGGTATTGATTTTGTTATAAAACTTAACGCTAAAAGGTCATGACGTTTCAACCTCTCCAAGGTCATTTTCAAGTGTGAGTAAAATATAAAATTAGCATAAATATATTGAAATAGTAAAATTAGGCAAAAATGTCACGAATGCTGAAACACGATAAAAATATGTAAATATGTAAAAAATATAAGTGACAAAATATTCATGAACTTAAAAGTTAAAAAGACATAAAAATACTATGGAAACAATTAAAAACAAATAAAGTAATTAAAAAACCAACCTAAACAAATAATTTTGCGTGGATGGAATCGCATTGTTTGTTTAGAGTTGGTTTCAGTTCTTTGATAAAAAACATTTCAAAAATAAGGCAATCAAACTTGCTCTGGCACTTTTTTAAAATTTTTAAAAACTGCACAATGTCATCTGGGGCTATATCGTGTTGCTCCTTGAGGTGATTCCATTTACATTTGCTTAGTTAGTTGGATTGCACAAATAACTATGATTGCACATTCTGCAGTTTGTATAAATTTATTGAGCTTTTGCCATAGTTTCCAACCCTTACACTAACCCACAAAATGCTCAGAGTCGAATAGATATACACAAGTAGACAAAATGGCATGATATGCTGCCTGGAGACTTTCCACCATCTTTCCCAATTTGTAGGAGAGGAGATATACAATGTTGTTCCTTTTCTGTTTATAAATTATCATGTTTTTATGGCACTCAATGAGACAATGAAAATGACTCTTATTTACGTTTGACGTAGCAAATATAGAAATAACCTGCAAAATTATCAGGCCTTCCAAAGAAAATGGGAAAATCTAAGGACTGCCAGGTTAAAGAAGAAAAATCATATATGGTGAGAGATTCCTTCCCCCCCCCCCCCACCCCCCAGGATATCATCCAGTAAACAAAAGCAGGATTGTTTACTCTTTTCCTTCTTCGCTTTATGTTTTTAGATGACTTGTAAAAACTGTCAGCACTGAGGGTGAATTTATTTGCAGCATATGCATATCGGCCAAATGCGACTGCTAGACTTACATACTGCAAATGAGTCTTCTCTTGTTTTAAAAAAAATATATTACGGAGCATGTTTGTGCTCATTTATCCTTTACGGTGGCTCGATACAGTTTTTCAGGGTCAATATCTCCCAAGTTTGAGCATAAACTAGGTCGCCATAAACAAAGATTTGGAAAATTTGCCACCACAGTTGTATTAGGTAAAGATGAAAATTTGTTATTATCAGGGTTGCAACGACATCGGAGTTGGCATAGCAACAAAATGATGCTATTGTCTATTTTATCTCGGCGCTGCACTGGGAACTGTTCCCCCAAAATTGTTTACGGGAGCTTTTTCCTCCAATAGCAGCCTCGATGTTTGTGAAGTTTAAGCGAAATCTGTATGAGCATTATTGAGATATTTTGGGGTGAAGTTTTTATGGTTAGAAATACGGTAACAAATGGACAATCTCGATGTTTGGCTGTTATCTGAAGAAAACGAGGTGCTTTTGACATGCAATTTCACTTCATAGTAGTTTCAATCTTTTTAAAAACGTGTGTGAAAGATCATGGAGATAGCTCCAGCCGACTGCTAGAAAGAAAGGTTTGATTAGTACATATCGAGGCGCTCTTGTTAGCGGTTTTGTAAACATTTTGGTCTTCTTCAACATTATGCGAATAATTTTTAAACCGCTTGATAAATTTTTTTAAAAATTTTATATTCCTGAGACTACCCTTCTTTTTATATGACCTTTTAGTTTCAAGGTTATTGATATATTGTAAGGCAGTAAAATATGCACTACAATTCACTAATTTTTTATCATTACAAGTAAAAGTCTCTCATTATTCAAGGTATTGTCTCCAAGTTTCATTTTCACATGAACAGCAGTAACTAACAATGCATTTGAAATATGCAAAAATGCTAGCTATTGTTGCACTAAAATATGGAACTTGGAGACAATACCCTGAATAATGAGAGGCCCTTACTTGTAAATGTTGTAGTTCAATTTTTTTTCTGGTTAAAATTTTTTTTGAACCAGTTCAAAATTATTAAACTGGTTTTATTATTTTATACCAGTTTAATTTTTCCAAATCTTTGTTTATGGCAACGTAGTTTATGCTCAAACGTGGGAGGTATTGACCCTGAAAAACTGTATCGAGCCACCTTAAGAGCCAGATATTTTGCATAAACAATGACATGAAAAGATTTACTTATAACGAAAAAAATCGAGATGATCTTCTACAGTATAATCGAATCAATTCTTCGTTTTCACTGTCACGCAATAAACACGGCACAAAAAAAATACATTTGAAACCGTCCAGTGGAAGAAGCCAAGAAAATGAAATATTATAACAGACTAAACTATAAACAATTTGTCCAAATCTCAGGTCTTTGTGGCTCACGGTTTCTGAGTTATTTGCCAAAACATTTCACGCACCTTTGTAGAGCTTTGTATGGAAACGCCATATTGGTGGACAGAAACTAGTACTGTCCACCAATTATGGCCGCCAGAAATCAACAAAAACATCTGGAGTTCACTTTTTCTATAAAAGCTCTTTCTTTTCACTCGAGAGCTAGCATACGTGCGCATAAACACATCTTTTAATACTTGAAATGGTTAAACTGCTGAAAATCAAGTGGAGAGACTTTTTTCAATGAGACAGCATTCCTAGCAACGTTCCTAGCAACGAGTAAAAATTGACAATACATTTTCTCAGTGGAAGGCTGTTAGGTCCGGGGTACCACAGGGAAGCCTTTTGGGCCCCCTGTTGTTTAACATCTACATGAATGACCTTAATCATTTTGTGCAGGGCAGTTCTTTACGGTTATATGCGGATGACAGAACTGCCTACGCCTCGGATACGTCTCCCCTTGTTCTGGAATATATTATCAACTCAGACCTTCAATCAGTGTGCAAGTGGTTTGAAAACAACTATTTGAACATCAATACTACAAAGACCCAAGCTATGGCCATTGGCCCGGTTAATTATGAATATAATATTAATCTGCATAATTCCAATATAGACTTAAATGATAGCTTGAAGATTCTTGGTGTCACTTTAGATAGAAAGATGACGTTTAAGCCATATATACTTGAACAATTAAAAAAAGCTTGTGCTAAGACATCTGCCTTGCGAAAGCTATGCAAGTGTATCCCACAAGAAGTCATGATCCGCCTCTATAAGGCATACATATTGCCTCACCTAGAATATTGTAGCCCACTCCTACTCGGTATAAGTAATGGACTTAAAAACAAGTTAGAAGACACTAATTACTATATTCTAAGAACTATATTGAACTATTCAAGGGCAGTTTCTTATGATTTTCTATTAAATAAAGCAGAACTGCAGAATTTAGATAATAGGAGGAAATTCCAGTCCTTATTCTTACTTTTTAAATGTTTAAATGGACAGGGACCACAATACCTTAGCGAGTTTTTCAAAGTTTTAAATGTTAATTACAATTTAAGGGGCTCGGGCACTCGCCTCGTTTTACCTCATTTTAATCTTGAATGCAAGCATAAGTCATGGTCGTACCTTTCTACAATGCTGTAGAATGGCTTGCCTGCTGGAGTTAGGGGGAGTCCGACCTTGGCCGTCTTCAGGCGTGCGTTGCATTCGTGTTTAACGTGATGTGTTCAGCTTCGCGCATTGTTGTCGGCTGGGTTGGGCTCTCCCTTGGCGGGGGGGCTATTCCATAGCATTTTACAAATCATTTAAAAATATCTTTGAATTTATAATATTTATGTATTTGTATATATCTGTAGAGTTTTTATATTTATTTGTTAGATTTATATTGTATCTAGTTATTTCATTTAATGTTAATTTTGTTTTCACGTTTGCGTTTTAACGAGCTTTTTAGCTCCTAAGCGACACGTGCCTAAATAAAGTATTCTTCTTCGGAAAGATTTCTGTATAACCCCATACATTCATTATGCATGCAACAGTCTCATACTATTTCACACAACAAGTTTATAAGAAAAGAGTCCTAACATGCATGCATAATGAATGTATGGGGTTATACGGAAATCTTACCTCTTCTTCTTCTTCTTCTTCTATTTTGGTGTCACGCACTGTGAAAACTCGTAAGTTCAAATTGCTGTATTTTCGGAATGAAACATGCTTCGGGGCTGGAAACTTATACAAAGATTTGTTTTTCATTAATCTTCAACCTAGTGTAAATAAGAATTCGTAAAACCTCGCTTTTTTGACTTTGCAATCTGATGACGTCACTGTGAAAACCATCAATATCACATCTCGATGGCTCGAACTTCCGCTAAATCGGAAAACCCTAATACCTCATCTGTAGGAAAAAACTTTGTACAGTCAGCTTTCTCTTAAGAGACATCTCCAAAAAAAATACAACCTTAAGGGTCCCTGCCTCTCCCTAGTCATTTTTTTCGAATTCGCTAAGTGTCCATTTTAGGGAGGTTTTTACCTTATAACACTGGCTGCCCCTAACATGAATGATGATCGAGTTAACTGTATGAATGATAGGTTTATATCGACAAAAAGCAAATCAAATTGGAGAACAATGAGGTCAAATTACGACCACAGGCTTCTGAGCTGGGTAAAGATAATAATAATTTCCCACCTTTGTCTGTGAAGTATCAGTTGTAAAAATACTTTGGGGATGCTCATCTAGGTTCATTTCTTGCACAATTTTGTGCATCTCTTGTTTCATTTCCTCCACCTCATCAAGCGAGAAGAAGCCTTCGATGACAAGGAAGCCATCTGTTTTGTACTAGAAAAGATTCAATTGCTATGAAACATGCGCTTAACAATCCATACAAAGAATTATTACCCAAAAAATTTACCTTTTCGACTTGCGCCGAAGAAAGTCCCGGACAATCCTCCATTTCAAGCTCAATCTAAATTCCGCGCGAGAAACTGGGATCTAACCGAAAAACAGCATTGAGGAAATTGAGGGTGGAAGGGTGGGTAGTCGTGGAAATGAAGTCGCAGATGTGACAGCTTTAGTTTTTATCTTTTCCATTAAAAATGAAAACTTGAAAAAAAAGTCTTTCCCGATTCTGGTATTTTTCTGGACAATTTTATGCCTCTTTGGAAAAAATATGGAGATTGTGTTCAATGTATTTCAACTTCCCACCGCCACTCCCCCAATTCCCTAACTCTTAGTGAAAGCCCAGTCCCCGCCCCGGCTTTAGGGGCTGGTTTGGCTGGTTGCATCAATCTCAAAGTTCATCGAAAATGCTTTCTCGGGGTTGTCTAAGTTTTATGTCCATGAAAAAGTTCTTTCCTGTGGCTCTTGCAGGAGTAGCTAGAGCTAAGCACACTCTCCCAGACTTGCCTTACGATTACAACGCCTTGGAACCAACAATCAGCGCGGAAATCATGCAAATTCACCACCAAAAGCACCATGCTACGTACGTAAATAACTTAAATGTGGCAGAAGAGAAGCTTGCTGAGGCACAAGCTAAAGGTGGGACGAAACTAAAAATAATCTCTTAAGAAAAGCGTAGAAAGACTTAAGTCTTGGTATCGGTGGAATATGGTGATTCCTTGACCCTTTCTTTATGTAATTCATGATCGTCAAGCCTTCGGATAATCTTCGTATGAAGTCTTCTTAAGCCTTCGAATAAACTTCGGAATCTAATCATTATCCAGCTTCAGAAATCTTCCTAAAACCGATGATGGACTTCAATGCCCTCCAGATTTAGTGTATCTTTTCTTTGACGTACAGTTTTTAAAGACGAAGATATTAATTGAGGAAGAATTGGTTGGCTTTGAATTCTGATATAGAGGGTGTCAATGGGGTATAGCTGAAGTCAGCAAACAGTTAAAAATATGCTTCTTAGTCAGTAAACAGCTAAAAAAACACTAATTAGTCTGTAAGCAGCAAAGAAAACGTTTAGTCAGTCAGTTGGCATTGTTGTTGAGTCCTGCAGACGATAAAATCGTTTATAGGGTGGTGTTTCCAAATCAATCACTTCCCTAAGACTCCCAAGTGCTCACCCACTTTTCCAGTACTGGTTTGCAATATTCTTTAACACTTCATCAAATCAGTCTGAAGATAATTATTTCTAACAAATCCAGCCTAACCGACCCCCTTATTTATCTTCCATGGTTGAACCTGGAAGACAGCACAGCACCACCCTCCTCTTCATCCTCTTTCATTAAATATAATTCTTGAACAAAAGCGCTCGATTTGAATTTCTGTACACAGTCATTGTGCCGCTTATCCTAAATATAACGAAATTCTCTAATCTAATTGGCTATCGGTAGCCCAGATTTCAGCATACATTGGACAATGTAATAGGAAAGGATGTTTCATGCGTAATTAGGAACTTAAAGTTCCAACAACGCGACGTCAACGAGAACATCAAAACAACAACTTTGTACGTGCAATCGTGCATCACACTTTTTTGTACATTTCTTTGCCGTTTTTGCATGACTACGACTTAAAAATGCCCAATTTCGCGTTTTTTGGAGAAATCAGTGTAACAAGCAATGGCGAAATCTTATTTCTCTTTTGAAACTTGGATATGTCTATAGGAATTCAACTCCAGTTGGGTTCGTCTACATTTGACAAATTAAGTGGGTAGGAAAAATTGTGATAAAGAGTAAAAGAGCGCAAATTCACTTGTTGCTGTTGCGTAGTGGGACCTTAAAGTCCCTAGTAAATGAACAGTATGCACCATCGCACACACACTCTTGACTGGGTTCAAGGTGAGGCAAGGAAATCGGTAATAAAACATCCTGCCCAATTGACAATCTGTAGTTATACTTTTCAAAGGATTCAATAAATCGGACTCTCACTGCGCGGTCGTCTGTTTTGTTTAATTGTTCACAAGATTACAGGCCCAATTAGACTTCATTCAGTCCTATTACGCCGGATTATAGACAGTCACACCATCTTTGCAAGATCACACAAGCAAAGAGCAAGGACACTGAGACAATAAACCATTTTACAGTTGAAGGCTTAATACCCTAGCCTTCAAGTGAATGTGAGGCTCAGGTTGATCTTGTTTAGATACAAACCTTCCTTTGTTTTCTTATAGAAATTGTGCTTGAAAAATACTAGTTAGCATAAGAACAACGACGTGATTTACACAAGAAAGCAGTAAAAGCTGTATCAGAACAAGGTCAACTCCAGCCTCGTTCCCATTTAATTTGAATTGAGAGAGACAGCCACAGCCAGTTCGAACGCAGGCTCAAACAAGTACAGCACGTCACAGCAAAGAGCAAGTCGTATGTACGTCAGTTAACAGACTTAAGTGGTAGAATATTGACAAAATCAGGAGGGAGGGGCCGTCTGAAGGGTAAACATTGGTTCACTGATCACTGCCAGTGTGATGTCACGTCATACAAGCGACGCGAAGCTCTAACTCTTTGCTATGTGACATCACACTGTCATTGATGACTCAGTCACAGACAAATACCTGAAAACAATAGACACCTCCTCCCTCCTGGACAAACTACATTTCTTTCATTCTATTTCACCATATCATCTTTTTATTTTAGAAAGCCTTCCTCTGTTTTAATCAATTCTAACTTTTTGGTTCTCCTTCGCTCCATATACGCTTAAAAAATCACCTGTTTTTATACGCTTGTCAGTTAATATTTTGTAATTTATACTCTTACGGTACCTAGTGAAAAAAGGCCTTTATATGTTAATCAGTTAACCCCATTGACACCCCTCTGATATATATCTTTGAATGTCCTGTAATTTTTCAATAATTACCCATGGTGCAGCTTCCTTTAAAGTGCAGCTTCCGTTTTTCTTCTTGAGTGATGAGGAGAAAAGGAGGCTCTGTCTGAATCACATCAAACCTTTGAAGTGACTGCAGCACAAACTTCTGGACTGGTTGATCTTGTTCTTTTCTTGCCAAACTAGTTTTTTTGACTGTGAGCATCACCAATCATCATGACTGAGCTCACTGTTGTGAATATGCTTATTAAGCCTGGGTTCAAAACTATATCCATGCTGCACATGCTCAACAAATATCTTACTTGATTTATGCAGGGTCTTTCTCGAGTACACCAAAATCGAGCAGCTCTGTTGGCAGGTTGCTCTACTGTATGTGAGGTTTGAGAATATGATGTAGTTTTGAGCATCCTGTGCTTCTAAGCAGTGATCTTCTTTCAATGTGCATCTTCAAGTTGTTCATATACCTTTTTAGTGCCATCTCCAATTATATCACTTGAGTAGGCAATAGCAATTGCTGGCTTGAACCTGTTGTTCATATATGTGCATCACTAGTTTGACAGCACTCACTGTGTTAGCCTGTGCCAGGCTCTCAGATAGTATAGTGCGAATGTATTTTAAAACAAGCAAAGCGAAAATAAGATGGACGCGACTTGGGAAAGGGCACAGTGGCGGCGAGAAAAATGGGAGAGAGAGCCTGTTAGCATTTCTTTAATGACCCTCTTCCGCCCATTTTTGTCACGACTGGATTCGGCTGTCAAAACTGTTAACACTTCAGTTAGCTACAATCATTTTCAAGTTTCTTGCGCGAGCATTTCGCGTGACGTGAACTCTCTTCTTTCTTTATTCTTTATTGATCTTCTTTCTTTATTGATAATTGCGAATGTGTGGAAATTTATGTCTTCGAATTCGTTATCCTGTGAGAGCATCCGGTTTTTTCGGCTCTAGTTTCTTGTTTCACCCGCCGAAGCGACGGCCAGAAATACATCTGCTGTTCGCAGGCTACGGATTCGTCAACGGCGTCTGCGAATCTCGCAATTGATCATTCAAAGTGCTACAGGTTTTATAGTAATAAAAGGGGGTGGTAAGTTTTTTCCTCTGTTGGGTAGGTTATGCTCTGGAAGGTTGTGCATTTTCACTGAGCAAATGTGATTTTAGCAGCTTGTTTCACACTGAGAGGTCATGGCACACATATCAATTTCCTGTGGCTTTTGTTTCTGGTCGGCAGGATTTGCCCTCTGAGGATAGCGTGAGTATCAGGCCTTCCTAAGGGGCTAGGGGAGAGGAGATTCCCTTTTTCCCCAGAAAATGCCTGATACTCAGGCTATCTGAGGAGAGAGCATTTTCTTTGACCTCTTCTGAACGTAGAGCTTTTTATTGCGGCTAAATAAGGGTTTTAATTTTCTGCAAAGTGCCTTCTGGATCTGACTAACTAAGTGATTTTCTCTAGTCCATGAATGTAATGTTTTTTTTGCAGTGTTGTATCACGTTGGGCCAAGCTCGTCAGTTTTCTTTGCAGAATGTTAAATTATCACGGATAGTGATTTACAGATCCAGAATTATAAGAATGAAGTGCAGCTTAAACTTAAGCTACATCAACTAAGGAGAATTGCATTGTGACTCAGTATAAACTCCAGCTTAGTGTTTCTCTTATAACAGTGTGAGTCTTTTGACTGGAGCGCGTAGTTTCTCCCTTGGTAATAGCTTTTTGAAGCTTAAGAGTCTTTGGACTGTTTTGTTATTGCCACTTTGTGATCAGCCGGGACTCCGGACTAACGAAAACAATTTCGCACTTTCCTTCTCTCGCTTTCTTCTCGTCCTCCTCTCCCTCTTCACCGATGCCAATAGCTGCGGCCGAAAGTCCAAGCTTCTTAAATTCAGTGTTCCACTTGGTCTCGCATTATAGATATCAGCGGCGAAACGACTATTATTGTAGAGTTCTCTAGGGTTAGAGCAGCTTTAGTCAAGCGTGGGAATAGCTGAAAGATTAAACTTTTGTCGAAACTGGTGGGCATAATAGCGAAAATATCTTTACCGCACGCCAAGTCACAGACACTCGTCAAGCCTGAGATCATGGCAAAAAAAATAACGCTTGATCTCAGGTTAACACTTGTCCAAAGCACAAGACCACATGGATTCATCAAGATTACACGCGTGATTCACGTTGGCCATCTTGGTGATGACAAACTAATGACCACGCTACTAGGTGATGATGTTAACTGTCACAATTGACCAATCAGAGGGTATATCAGGAGCTGATATACCGGAACAGGCCGTTAAAAAAATGTGTACAGGCTCCGCCGCTCTGTCTCTCCCCAGCCCCTGCGCGTTTTTTGCATTTCTTTTTACTGAACGACTTTTCACCTCTATCTCGGAGCCTGGAACAGGCTATCACTGTGTAGACCTTGTAGCAGGGTGCAAAGAAAGTCATTTTTACAGCTTGCCATTCAGGCAAGCTGCAGCTAGCATTTACTAGCCCAAACGTCATTTCAACTAGTCCCCAAAATTTTTTGATGAGCAGAATTGATTTCGCAGTTCTTCTGTAAGTTGAATTCCTCAAAATACTTCACTTGCCAGTCAGGCAAGTTAAGAACAGAAATAGACTAACCCAGACTTATCAGACACTACCGTACTTTCTTTGCATGCTGCTTGTAGTTACATTTGGAAGTGGTGTTCCTCAGCTAACTGATAGGGATGAGCTTGAAGAAAAGGAGAAAGGCAATTTTGAAGATAACATTGGGTAGTGTGAAGGGACCAACACAGTTAGTTAGCTGCTATACCTGCTAATTTTTCAGAGTCATGGGTATGAGAGTTTTTTCTGAGAATGCCTGGATTTTAATAAAGGACCCAATCATATCAGGGCCTGAAGATTTCCCATGACATTCTGAAGACTTCCAAAGTTCTCAAGAAAATGACTGTGCTTCATATTGACCTGAAGTTTCAAGGGAAAGCATGATCCATTCTCTTTGACTTCTCTCACATTGGTTCTTGTTTATTATCCACAAGTTTCCTGAAATGTTTTCTTGCCGGCTGAGCTTGCAAAAGACTGAGGCAAGAAATGAAGTTCTCTCACACTGAATGGAACCTGGGCACGAGTTACAATTTAGGGTATCAGTTGTCATGCTAATCATGTGATTCAGTTTTTGTTTCTTGCCAAACATTGCAACAGTGTCTGTGTACCAGTGCGTTAAGTTCAGGAAGAGTTTTTCTCTTTCTCCTTGTTTGTTGTAAGACTTTTGTTATGGTTGTGATTAAAGTGCTGTTTCATTGTTGTGTGGCAGACAAATGGCATTCAGTGTGTGAGAAAATGTGTATCTTATTTAAGAGTTTAATAGCTCAGCTTTTTTGCCAGACATACAAAAAATGGTCAGTGGTCTACTAGCCTGATTTTCAGACGTCCGAGGTCATTCGCGGTCCTTTCACTGCAGAGAGAGGGAAGCGAATGGACTGCGGACGACCTCGGATGACTGAGAATCAGACTAATGGTCTACAGGCTTAGGGCATGATGTTAAAGTTAGTTATCAGCAGGTGTGACCCATGTATTGCTTAAGGAATGAGAAGTGATATGTATAAGTGAAGCCATGATGATTGGATTCCTTGGAAACATTTTTTTTCTTACTCATCCTTTAAAAGACTTTTTACATTTAATTCCAGGTACATACTGTAATACTTGTCAACTGAGCTCGCTAAATGGTACAAGTGGTAAAATGGTGGCCAAACAAAACACCATCATCACTTTTAGAGATTTTGCTGGGGACATTCATATGATACAGCCCTCGTAGTTTCTCATGTGGCTTAAGCATGACTGTGTTATGTACAGTACTTTTTTTGAATTGTATGATTTCTCTCTAGGTGATATCAGTTCCATAATATCTCTACAACCAGCACTTAAATTCAATGGTGGAGGCCACATCAATCACAGTATATTTTGGACAAATCTTTCTCCTGATGGTGGTGGAGAACCAACAGGTGAATATTTATACAAAAAAGGAAATAAAAAGGAAGACACTGTGGATAATCTTGCTTGGGCAAGTTTCAAGCCAGAAGTTGAAAACAAGATTTCATATAAGGCTTTCTCTTCTACTTTTTGATGGAGAACTCATAGTTAAATGAACTATTCACCCAGAAAGTTGCATGATTTTGCTTAAAATAATTTGTATATACAGTCAGGTTCTGACAAGGCACAGTCAGAACTGCAAGTTAAAAGTAGTGACGTAGAATAATAGCAGAGTTCAGGAAGGAATTTCATTGAAAACTTGCTCTATAAAGATAGCATGTCTTGTCTTGCTCTATAAAGATAGCATCTCTGGCATCGAAGGCACAAAGTCAGTCTTGAGAGGTGGTGTAGAAGGAATTTAAATTGCATGCAGCAGAAAAAATGCAAACCTAACTAACCACTGAAGACTGGTCACTTACTGGAGCGATTCTCATAAAAAACCAGCTCTAATTCTGACCTCTTTAATTGATTCCAAAGGTGGTCCCTTACAAGAGCTGTGAATTTAATAGGTTTCTGGTGAACCATCATAGAAAACTAAGTAAAATGTTTTCTACACCAGGTGACCTGCTGGAAGCTATCAAGCGAGACTTTGGCTCCTTTGAGAATTTTAAAGAAAGATTCAACACAGCATCAGTGGCAGTGCAGGGTTCAGGTTGGGGTTGGTTGGTAAGTCATGGATTTTTGTTAGAAACTTGTATCAACCAATTTCATGTGTAACCATTTCCCTTGCCCAGGTAACCAATGCACAATTTACTTAGTGTTTCTCTGCATGACACAGGTAGTGCAACCTTGATATCTAAGCTCTGAATAATTCAATACTGTGGTTGAACTGCAAATGGCACTCAGTCATTGGATGTTGCTTAACTAAAATAGGGCTTTGCACTGATGATGTCACAAATTTCTGATCCCTGCTGTGACTCAGACATTAAACCTGATCCTTTTAAGAGGATTGTATGAGAGAATCACGTTCACTTACAAATAACATCATCTTTGAAGATGTTTTTACTCATTAGAAGAAATAAAATGTGGCTGGTTTTGATAATGTATATCCTGAATAAAAATTAGTGCATGCCAACACTTTCTTAACAAATGAAATAACAGTATGGATGAATGATTTTATTCCGAATGCATTGTCATTACCATGGCTAAAATATGTTATGACATTTCATTTAGAAATGTAGAAAGGGCAAGGCAGCAAAGCTTTTCATAAAAAGGTGCATTGGGGGCAAAGGATGCTTTTTTTCCTGAGCTCAATTAAGGACAATGCTCAATACGCTACTATGGGCTATAAAATACTGCATGGTACCTACCTGGTTGCAAAACCAAACGTAACAAACTTGTACAATTTCCGGTTTCTGTTCATGTTGGGGTGCTTTAAGGCTGGTTTTCACTAGCGATGGAGTCGGAATCAGAGTCAAAGCCATTCGTAAGAATGCTTATGACACATTGAAAATCAAAAATTGGAGTTGTAAGCAGAGTCGTGAGTGCAACAGAATCAGAGTTGGAAGAATCAGAACATTTTCATTTTCTTCCTACTCCCCTTATGACTGTATTGCTAACAATCTAGTGACAAGCATATTGTCCGAGTCAGAAGCAGAAGCGCAAGGGTAAACCAATCACTTTAATTGTGATTGGATGAGTTCTTCTGCTTGTGCTTGCGGCTGTGACAGCCCAGTTTTCACTAGATCGCAAAGTTCTCTGCTTCTGATTACGGCTTTGACTCCAACTCTGTTAGAAGTGAAAACCAGCCCTTGGAGACATGCAAAATGCAGATACAAACTCAATTTTCACTTCAGCATGTTTGCCTTTGGAGTATTGCACAGCCAGAAATGTTATGTCATGTTT
This sequence comes from Porites divaricata, assembly GCA_038088405.1. NCBI lineage: Eukaryota > Metazoa > Cnidaria > Anthozoa > Scleractinia > Poritidae > Porites > Porites divaricata. Next base: position 10,167,600 of record JBBMOI010000004.1, read on the forward strand.
CAGTGTTATGACTAAGATGGAGCCATGGATCTGACTTAAGTAGCCTTACTTTGACCAGGTTGCTTTACTTTCTGATTTTGAATGTTTAATTGAGTTACTTGAGCCAGGGTTTGCTCCTTATAGCAGTGATGTCTTTTATATATTGTTAGAATAAAGCTCAAAAAACATTTTAAAAACATTGATTGTGAATTTTATGAACAATTTTCATGTTGGAAATGCATGTTGCTCATACAAAGCCTTTGAGTAAAATGCAAAGTTTGTCTGAGTCATGCGAAGGGGGATTACTGTCACAAAACCTTTTTTAGTGATAGTGCAAAGTGCTATTTACTTGTTTGTGACAAATCCTACTGGGATGGACATAATGACTGGACAGATCAAACACTTTTGAGTAATTAAAGACATTAATATTCAACTTTTGTAACATACCGGTATATGATATTTTAAAAAATAATGCCCACAGGCACTCCCTTCATGAAGAGATAGGGATGCTTGCTGTCTCGCTTTGTTTTGTAAATTGGAGATTTTGGTTTCACCAGTTATGTTACGTTGGAAAGCTAATGTTCTTGCCCAAATAGATGTCGCATGGGACAAGAGGCAAAGAATTAAATATATACAAAGAAATCAAATGTCTTCATAATATTCCCACAAAAGTAAACTATGTAGCTCATGGTTTGGGGAGGCAGCCTATTATTATTACTGTAGCTCTGTTGGCAGCTTAATTCTATACTTCTGATTGAGCATCCCCATATCTGTCATATGGGAGTCACCGTCCCTTGCTACAACTTTTCTAGTTTTTCTAACAGAAACAGTGACCTGTATGAACACATGGCCTTCGAAAAAGAATTTTTTTCCAGGCCTGATACTGTATGCTATTTGTAGACTAGCCTTTATGGGAAATTCACTTCACTTACCTCTATATGGGCTTGTTGTCACATCTTTTTTTATGTAACACAGGCTGTAGGATTTCACAGTAACGATCGTGTCCAGTACCGTGTCGTTACCTTGATCTTAAAATAACGGAACCAAAAAATAGTTTCCCAGTGACATGTCCTGATATATTTAGACTGAAGAACCAAAATACAAATATATAGTACTTTTCCACTTGGATTCTTCACTAGTATAGCAATTCTTTATGACCCAGCTTATGTATAAACGAAATTTATAAAAAACACGTTACCGTTTTTCTATCGTTTACCATCGTGAATTGTTCCCAAAATGAATTGCATGTTACGGATGACTCACTTGTGAAAGATGTTTTACAGTTAACAGCAGTGATTGTTATGGCTTCCAGTGCCAAGAAAAAACAATATATGACTCAAAAAGTTAAAAACAATTAGAATGTAGTCTTTAAGTGACAATTTCGTTGTGAAAATGATAATGAGGCCCGTATCTCTTTATGAAAAGACAAGATCTGTAGCGAACCGTTCAAGTGAGTATACTTACTCCTTGGATCGAAGAGGAGTCTTGAGTTTTTGACACTTTAGTGCACACACATTTAACACATAAATTGACCTTCTTCTGACATTTTATTAATAGACATTGAAGTTTTTTTGTAAATAATAGTACACACTGATGTTCTTTAATTTTCAAGTATGTTTAACAACATGTTTCGAGAAAACTGTTTCTGTACATTAAGTGGGTTCCCATGAATTTTCACGGAACCAAAAAATTGTTACCGATAGTTTCCCATGATCTCTTGGTGTGGAAGCGAAAAATTGTTATCCATGGGATTTGAAATCCTAGGGCTTGTAACAGCTTTGTAGTATGCTGTTTGGTTTGGTGCTGCTGTTTGCTTGTCCTTAGGGTGGGAAAGGTGGTGTCTTGCAGACTATGAAAGGAAACTTGCCCACAAAAAAGTACAGTATTTGGCCAATACTTGTCAGAAAGTCAAAATTCTGCCTCCAGAAGGAGAATAATGTGTTTTGAAGAAGGCTGGTATTTATATTGAACCGTTTTTGAAGGTTGGAAATGGTAGTATAATCCACTACATGTTTTTGTAGGGATACAACAAGGTAGATAAACATCTTGTGATTTCCACCTGTGCCAACCAAGATCCACTTCAACCCACGACAGGTAACTGTTTTGTCATCGATAAAGTTGCAGTTCCTCTAACTACACTGACTTTGGTGTGGATCTAACTCAAAAATTATGCTATTACATGAATAATATACGATCATATTAAAGGTGATTTATTTTTAACCAGAACTGTAACACGTCACCAATGGTTTCCCTGCTATATGACATCTGAGGAACAATCACAGTAATTCTATACAGATGATGTGTCACTGCACGATCTGGGTCGTGTGCTTCTGAAAGGCTGAAGCAAATTTACATCCATTCAGAAGCATTACCCAGTTCAAGGTAGTGACACGTCATATATTGAATTTCTGCAGGTCGTTGC